>CM031380.1:8689223-9054369 GCA_018290095.1 Polypedilum vanderplanki | reverse complement strand
ATTTGTTAAAAATTTTATCTGAAAATAACGGACAAATGTGTATTCAAAAAAATATTTTTCTGAACGCACTCCGCCATATTTGTTTACGTTCAAAAATTTTTCTTTAGAAATTATTTTTCGCAAATTGTCATTCACAACAACAATTAAGCTTAATATAAAATAGATTGTGCACGCCTACACAATATCACAAATCATTTAAAACAAACCGGAAGTCTCTAGCTTTTGTAGTTTTCGAGATCTCACTCACCCAGCCAGCCAGCCGAACAGCCGAACAGCCAAAGTGAATATAATAGCGTATTTTTTTCCAAAAATTCGCTAAAAAATGCTAAAACTCGTCAAAAAAAATGACCAGGAAAAAATGAATAGCTTATAACTTTTAAACAAAAGCCTCAAAAAAATTAAATCCAAAACCGTTTCGAGATATTTGTTAGAGCTTTCAAACACAGCAATCAGATTTGAAAAATCTTTTTTTATAAGGGAGCTAGAGTAAAGTTAGTAGTGTTATAGAAGAAAAAATTCATTTTTTTTGGCATTCTCAGGCACCTGGCGACCACATATCATGACAAAAGTATTACAAGTATTATATTAAATGTGTGCGTATTTTAACTACCTATCATTTAAAAGTCATTTGAGCTCAATCGGTTAAGATTTGACCGAGTTATAGCCATTTAAGTGAAGGTGCCAATGGTAAAAATTTTACCCTATACTGTAACACTAAAATAGCGATTTCTCGAAAACGACTTGTCCAAAAATTATAATTTTATGCATTTTGGAATCGTATATTTGTGTACTTTAATAAAATACCTTCAAATAATTTCCGGAAAAAAAATCGGCATTTCGCCGCATAGTGCATTGAATAAAACACAGAAATTTTAATTTTATCAAATCAAATCAAGCTTTAGCTTCCAATGTATTATTTTCATTATCTTTCCTAAATTCATATTATGAGATTTTTGCTTTCACAGATAAGTTTTTTTGTAGATGTTTATTTAAACATTGGCAGTGTTGCATGAAAAAGATCATTTAATGGATGAGAACTTGATGAGCTGGGACGATTGTCTTGTGTACAATAGGTGCGGCAACAACTTTGTGAACTACTGGAGCTGCGACAATTGGAGCGGCATGAACAATTGGTGCAGCTGGGATGATGCTGTAAAGAAAAATAATTGAAAATTATTCAAATACTCAAATTTTACAGTATGGGGACAATTGATTAGCACATTTTTAGTTTTCTCAATAACTTTTGATATAGAACAGCTAAAGACATGCGTCAAAGAACTAAATGCATTAAAATTTCAAGAGACATCTTTTGGTATCACTTATTTTAAGATATTTTGTCATTTACTCACATTTTTGATTGATTTTCTAAAAGCATACGTTATTTTTTTCTTCAAAAATCGCCATTTTGAATTTTATCAAGCTGTAACTTTTGACTCAATTCAGCTAGAATCCTGAAACTTTACAGAATTATTGTACATATCTAATTTAATAACTGACCAAAGTTTTTCAGATTTTTTGACTGAATGGTTTTTGAAATATGATGAGAGCAAATGTCGGACATTTTATAAAAATTTGAACTTTTTCAAAAAATAAATATAAGAAACTAAGAAAGATTTCATCTCAACTCTTTCAATGTTTGGTTTGCCCTTTTATAAGCTTTCATTTGGTATATTACATGTAGATTTTCGTGCAAGTGTTTAAGAGAAAAATCAAGATAAACATGAAAATGTTCAAATTTTCCGCCATTATTGCTCAATTTTTAAGACATTTTCATTCATTCTTCTCAAATTTAAAAAGATTTGTCAAATCTCTTTGCAGTTTCTAAAATTCAAGTTATTTGACATTTTGTGTAGAAAATGAGTGATTTTCAAAATTTTGTTTTTGATGTATACGAAATTTTCGTTGTAGTCATTTTTGAGCTCTGATTGCGGCTTAACTAGAAGCTGTGGCCAGCTCATTTTCTACACAAAAATGTCAAATAACTTGAATTTTAGAAAACTGCAAAGGATTTGACAAATCTTTTTAAATTTGAGAAGAATGAATGAAAATGTCTTAAAAATTGAGCAAAAATGGCGGAAAATTTGAATATTTTCATGTTTATCTTGATTTTTCTCTTAAACCATTGCACGAAAATCTACATGTAATATACCAAATGAAAGCTTATAAAAGGGCAAACCAAACATTCAAAGAGTTGAGATGAAATTCTTTCTTAGTTTCTTATATTATTTTTTTTGAAAAAGTTCAAATTTTATAAAATGTCCGACATTTGCTCTCATCATATTTCAAAAACCATTCAGTCAAAAAATCTGAAACTTTGGTCAGTTATTAAATTAGATATGTACAATAATTCTGTAAAGTTTCAGGATTCTAGCTGAATTGAGTCAAAAGTTACAGCTTGATAAAATTCAAAATGGCGATTTTTGAAGAAAAAAATAACATATGCTTTTAGAAAATCAATCAAAAATGTGAGTAAATGACAAAATATCTTAAAATAAGTGATACCAAAAGATGTCTTCTGAAATTTTAATGCATTTAGTTCTTTGACGCATGTCTTTAGCTGTTCTATATCAAAAGTTATTGAGAAAACTAAAAATGTGCTAATCAATTGTCCCCATACTGTATGTTTTAAAAAACTTACGTTTTGTGAACGACTGGAGCATGGACAGCATGAACAACTGGGGCAGCTGGCACAATTCTATATAAGTATTAAATAAAAAGTTTATTTTCACTCTATTTTTCACATCAGACAAGAACTTTTATCTCTTACGTCTTGATCACTGGAGCTGAGTGATGGACAACATGGCTTGAACTGTAGCTTGTGGCAACTGGAGCGGCATGAACAACAGCTGGAGCAGCAACGTATGCTGGAGCAGCAACAATACCAGCCTCAACGGTAGCAATAGCCAAGATGCATACAACGAACTGTAAAATTTTTTGTTTCAATTTTAATGTTGAACTTGAAATAAAAACTTTTTTGTTCAAAAGCCACATTTTAAAATGCACTTTTTGAGGTTTCTTCTATCACTTTTATTTTTTTCTTGCACTTTTAAAATTTCCATATAAATAATTCCTTGTACATACCAATTTGAACATTTTGATTATTTATTTGGTTTTTTCACGCTTATGAAAATAAACACTGGAAGTTTGTAAGTGAACTGATGGTGTTTAGATAGACTTACAGCCTTTTTATAGTAAATTCACGTGAGATTCAACAGCCTCTCAGCATCAACAAAAAACACAAATACTCATGAGAGAGTACGCGACTAGGCTTCTTTTTTCCTACACACAATCACATAAAAAAAGCACATACATTAATTTCAAGTTTCTTTCATACATGTGCGCGCAACTTTACCGTACATCGCGAGCACAAGACCTCATGACTTTATAAAGAGTCAAGTAATAACAAGAAGTAATGTTGTTATTTTTTTATATTTGTAAAATATATTCTTATAGAATACTTTAATCATTCATTATGCTTTGTATGTCCGTCTAATGATGTTTTTAAATAAACAAATAAATATCACAAAAACCATGGAACTCATTGAGAGTCATATTATTGCATAATAATCACAGATTTATGCCATTTGCTTAGTTTGCTGCTAAATTATGAGTATAATGAAGTTTATTTCTTGTTGAAACCATAAAAATAACATAGCCAATTCGTATATGACGCAGTTTGAAAAAGTTTCCTTTTTATATATTCATCTATCAAATTCAAATGTGACACAATAGAACAAGTTAATTACATCAGAACATTATTCTACACTCCTTGTAAATCGAATAGAATTTTCTAGTTAATATAAAACTTTATAATTCCTTTTATATTCATTCTAAAATAGTCGTAATTAAAATTCATTGACAGCTGACAATGACCCAACTCAATTCTCAGCATCATCAACTTTAAAAGTTGCTTCATTATGATGCACATGGCATCATGTTCATGAGATCAATAACATTTGAACATTATCAATAAAAATAATAATAAAATGCAGGCCATTCGGACACTGCATGATGAAAAGGGCATTAACATTTCTTGCTCTTTCATTCTATCCAATGTAATATGCATGTTTGTCTCGTTATCTTCTATATCCGTATAAAAAGAAAAAGAGAAAGAGAAAAAAAATAGCATAACTAGAAAACATCGGTCAGAACGCAATAGCGCAAAAAAACCAGAAAAATGAGGAAGCGTATTGGTAGTAAAAGAGAAACAAAACATGTAATGCTAAAGAACTTTAACGATTATTTTTTCTCTTTTCTAAATGGAATCGCGTATTCTTGTCGTTTTATACGATTTTATTTTACGCGGAAAGTCTGTTGCCCTTTTATACATTAAGATTATGTATCTATCATACATGAAACATAATCTCATCGTCTTTTACATCATACTTAATCAAAAAGAAATGTTTTTGACAGTAGAAAATAAGTTAAACCTAGAAATAATGTTATTTCTATCAAAACTCGTAAACTCTTTGCTATTTGATTAACATTATTGATATTGACTAAAGAGTAGGTTTATTGTTTTGAACTATACAAATTAAAGGATATAGCAAAATGAAATTTGTAAATAAACATTCAAATTTGAACAAAATAGTTGCCTTGATTTCTATGAACTTGAATAAATTTTTTTTTGCATGACATTATTTATATTGTAAAATAAGGTAGCTATACCGTTCACTCAATTGAGCTTAATGAAATTAAAATGAGAGCAAAAAATTCTATAAATTTATTAGCATAAAATTAATTTACTATGTTTATCATGTAAAGTACTAGGTAGCTAGAAAGAGGGTGTTGAGGAAACGATAAAGTTTTAATTTTACTCTGAGAAACAGGAAGAATAATCAACACATCAACATAAATGTTGTTGTTTTTTTTGAATTACCGTAAACAGTAGACTGTAGTAATTTAGACATACGTATACGATGATGATGGAAGAAGAAGAAATAAAGAAAAAGAGAAGAAGAAAGACTAAAATAAAGCCAGCTCATTCACATATGCTGCGAGCTTAACATTGACCTCTAAAGAGTAATCGTTTAATGGCTTTTTTAAGATGCAAGTGTTGATGATAAGTATAGTACTGCAGCGATTATCAATGGTAGAGTTAAGAAAATTAAATTAAAATAACTGAAAATGATTGACTTGCTCAATTGACAATGAACTTAATTATAAGTAGCTTGATTTACACTTATGCATAAACATAAATCTTTAAATCTCGTTCATTGTTCATTTGTTGTCAATTCTATGCAAATGAGATCTTAAAAAATTTCAATTATTGTGCATGCAAAGGACAGACAGCATTTCTTGAATCTCACATTTTTGCATAAAATTTACTTACAAGAAAATCAATTTTGCAATTTCATGTCGAGTTGTTTTTGTTGCAAAATTCATATTCGTTGTCTTTCTCTCAATCTCGATCAATTAAAAATTAATAAATTGATTTTATTTCTTATTGTCACAAAAAAGTTGAATTAACCAGTAAGTGTAAAGTGCATTGATCTGATGAACTGAATCATTTATGACAGTCCAAGTGATTGTGATTTTTCATTTGCGATAAGCTTTAAATCCTTACTTGATATTAAATTCATTCGTGTGACCGAATCATCCTCAATATTATGGTTATGACAACGAGTGGTCAGCATTGCAGTTCAACTTATTTTCTTGCCAAGTTTTAATCATTTTCTCCAAAAAAATTTCAACTTTTAATTGATTAAATATGATTTGTAGAAAAAATATCATTTGGCAAACACCTAGGAATGAATTGCCTTTTCTGAGATTTCTGACAATAAAATTTGTTCACTGGTAAGAAAACTTAGCGACTTTTAATCTCTTTGTATAATAAATCGTGTTTACACACTAGCTAATAGCATCATATTATTTTTATTATGATCCGAAACAAAACTATTTCGTAAGCAGCAAGTTCAAGCAGTCAGCAAATAAAAAACTATTATTGGGAATTGTTAGCTTATGTCGGTGTGTTTATACTTTTTTATACTATATAAATTGCAGTTCGTTCATAGCTTTGCAACTTCTTCATCGATTGCAGTAAATAGCACATAGAGGGAAATATTTATTTTCTTAAAGTTCGTTTCTGTCGAAAGATAGCAATGATATTTTAAGCGATTATTATCTGATACAAGTATATGCACGACTGCATCAAGCATGTCAAGCTCATTATAAGTGTCAATATGACCATTAAAAGAAATTACAAAATATGGCATCAAATTCATTTGCATGTACTTTAAAGTGCGCTCTTGACATGTTAAGGTTGAATAGCATAGTCGGCAAAAATAAAGATAAAAATCAATGACAAACTAATTCTAGACCATTTCGAATGAATAATAAAAATAAAAAGAAGAACGATAAAATAATAATCAGTTGGCCACAAAATTCTTTTTTATTGACTCGATGACACAATTTCTTAAATCATTAACCCAAATGGTGCATGGCCGTGAATTAATTGATAAAGTTCCGACACAAAACTATTTTTCAAGAGACTCTGTGCTTGTAAATCTTTTTTGCGCAAGCAATTCCATCAATGGCACTCATATGAATGAAAAATTATGTGACTGAGTGTTTACACAAACGTAAGAGCTAAAAAGAACTTTGACACATGCTTAATTTATGAGTTTGAAGGAAAGAAAGAGAGACATATCTAAACACAAGACTGACTGCCTTAACCATGAGAGCATAGTCATTATTCAAAATCAATTAGGTTTGTGTGTATATTTGTATGCTACGTTGTCTTTTTTTTTGTACATTTAATATAGAATAAACGAGAATTTTAGTAGCAGAAAAAAACCAACAGTAATCTTAATGAAATTATCCTCTCATCTTCAAAACAATTAACATCAAATTATTGTTTCTCTTAACACAAACCAGACATGATCGTGTAATTGTTTTATCTAATAGATATTTTTTTCTTGTTGCTATTGCATTTACAGGGACAATAACCAAATTAAAATAATAGAAGCTCATTTGAATAAAATGCTACAAGAGTTACTTTTGGCGAGGACACGAATTTTAATTTATATCTTGCCGTGTATTTCATTGACTGATCGATGTACATAATTGAATAATATTTTGAACTTGACATTCGTACATGTTCGACGATAGATGTAGTACATACACAACACATAACATTTCACACTACAAAAATGGTGATTTCACGCCTCTCAAAATCATTTCATGTGACACACTAGCATATTCGATGTTAATCAGATGTTCAATTATAAATTGCACGTAATATGAGTATTAATGAATGCTCATACACCACTTGTGTAATGCACTACTGAAAGACGTAAAAACAGCAGGCAATAAATGCCAAAAAACTACTTTTTGTGGGAGCAAATTATTATGATTGATTTTATTTCTCTTTCGCTCTTATACAACCAGTCAAGTACTTGCTCTGCCAATAAGTTTTTTTGACATGTGTGCACTTAAACTGCAATCACTCAATCACATTCTTCAACTGCTGCAACTGCACTTTTATTCATTTAGGGAATTCTTCTTCCATAAAATGATAGATTGTAGCAACTTCTTGACTTTATCTTTTGAAGCTTATATTGCATTTCTTGTGATAACAAGAGAAAAGTAAATTTTAAAGTATTTATTATCTGACAGTGATTTGACTGAAACTTTAAAAGCTTGTACTTTATAATGCACAATTTTAAATTGAATAATCATTACATGTAATTATGGATGCTAATTTTATTCAATAAATTGTGATTATAGCTTAAATGGAATTCAATTTAATTAAATCCAACATTAGCCTATCTAAGCTAATTTCATTATCATCGAGCAGCTCCTTCTTCTTTCACTCGCTTGTCGCAGTAGATGAGACATCGTTATCGTTTAGATTTTTTTTCATTTTGCTGATGTAATGTGAATTCAACTCACACACATACACAGTCATTAAATTATGGGAATGAAAAATGAACGACAACATTTATTATCAATTTGTTATATTAGAAGAAAGTGGGAGAGAAGGGCAGAACTATTATGAGAACGATTCATAAATCTCTTTCCGTATCATTTTCTCTCATTCTTTCTCCATTCAATTCATCTTTGTATCCAAAAAATATCTTCGTCTTGGCTTTGCTTCTATTTTGCAACCTTGAGACAATTTTTAAACTACAAATTTCATACATCATAAAAACGTGCTAGAATTTATTCTTTACTCATGCTCAACATTGCTTCTACACAGAAAGTTGCTTCCTCCTACACTTTTTTGTGTTTTTCTTCTCGCTTATTTTATATATATGTGTGCTTTTAACCTCACATGATACAAAGAAAGAAAGAATTTTTCCTTTTTTGATGTGCAATAAAAAAATCTCTTTTTTCAATTTCCTGTATTTTGTGTTTAGTCTACATTATAATGTTTATCTCAGCAAATTTGTTCAAAAAACATTATCTTGGCGTCATTATCATCTTTAAAATGTATATATGCAAAAAAGTAACAATGCTGTCTTGTGCAGCAATTCATAATTTGCTACATTTTTGTCAATGCAAATGGTTGATTACGACTGGATGATTCAACAAAGAGAAAGTTTCACTTCGTAAATTTTATATTGTGAGAAAGAACTTTTTGAATATTACGACACGAAATGTAGCAGTTTTGCATAGATAACGAAGGAGATTAAACTTGTGTAATTAATTTTTGTACACCAATAAATAATTCAGAATGAATAAAATTAACAAAGGTATATATTTTAATTTATATTGCAATAAACTTAAGTGTTAAATCAAAAGTATATAAAAAATTATCAAGTGATTAAAAATTTCCTATCTAAGAAAATATCTTATGCACTTGGTTATCAAACTTTGATAATGAAAATTTCATCAAATTAATTTATTCATAAACTTTAACAGCAATTAATTATATTTCCAATGTCAAAATGCTCCCACGATGACGATGACAAAAACGTTTGAAAATAATTGTAAATTAATGTGTCTAAAATCACAATCATTAAAGTCTCATGAGACGATGCTTGTTCAAATTAAGACAAAACAACTTTATGAATAACTAATTGACCATTGCTCGCCTACAATTCTCTTCTCTAAAATTCTCTTGAGTGCTGCATGTATTTGCTTTTTTCTCTCTCTAAAGAGATTTATCTCACTTGAAACACTGATTCGTTTTTGTAAAGAAGGAAAACATCTTTTTCTTCCTTCTTACTCTTGTTGTCCTCACATCTACTGCTACTGCTTGTATCACATTTTCTTTGCTTACTTACAAAAACATTTATCATAAATCTTTGGGTACATTTACTTAAAATGCTTGTTTAAACATCAACATGATTATTCTTTTTCTTCGTCTCCTCCTCTTTTACTCAAAAAATTTCTTTTATTGTTTGCGATTTCCATGAATGAATATGCGACAACAAAAACAACCCATAGTGAAAACATATATGAAGATTTAAATGTAAATATAAATATTCAAATAACAATTTTTCCGCTCTATTCAATTGCAGCCTTGAAACAAATTTCATCCTTTTCATTCTGTTTATTTACTGTATCAAATTTTTTGTCAACATTTTATTGATGAAAATTTTAATTCGGTCAAGATGTTTGTAATTTAATATAATCAAATAACAAACAAATTTCATTCTCTATAAATAAAATTATCCATTATTTGGTTCTTAACTTTATTATTTCTTACTTCCAAAATCATCACCACTGGCTTATGTAGACGAAATAGACAACAATTTAATGGATTATCATACTTATTATATTTTCGTTCTCTCCTTCACACAGTTTGCTTGAATATAGACAAAGTGTGATAAAAGCAAAAGTTTACTCATTCTAGTCCAATGTTATTTAGTTCATATACCGAGAATATGATGATGATGAAAATAGTATGAAATATGAGATGAAATTTTTCTTGACATGTGCCGACACATAACGAAACATGTCTCTAAATGACATTATGAAACATTCAAGAGATTTTATGAGGAAATTCTTCTACATCAGTGGAAATGAATTGAATGTGCTTAGTGAATAGTTTTAGGTAGAAAATGCACTTGCAAAACTTGTGGTTTAATTACAATTTACTAAGCAACTTTCAAGAATTTAGAAATCTTATCTTATTTTGACATTTGAAAACTAAAGTTTTGCAACAAAATATCCGACAAATATATGCTTTTACAATTCATGTCAATCTCCATATTTTTTCCGGTCCATAATAAAATAATTTTTCCAATATTTAAATAAACAAGTATTATTACTGTCATCATTATCTACAACTGACTGAATTCAATTTTAGCGAAAAGGATTTAATATTATGTAACATGCATGGTTGAATCTATTTTTATCAAAGCGAAATGTTTACATTCATAGTATAAAAGGAGATTACATATTATATTGCTATAAAGAAGCAACAGAGAGTATATTTGTGTGCAACTATACAAACTCATTCTCTTTTTAAAAACTTCCTTCTATTGACGCCAACTCTTTTCTCCTCACATTTTTTGCATAATACACATGTTATCACAAAGTACAAATTTGCTTTTCTCCTTTCCTGCTACTTCATTTTGTATATAAAAAATGAGATATTGCTTTTATTTAGGATAGGAAAAAAAAGTTTGAGCCACATCCGATTGCATACAATTTGCAAGTAAAAGGCAGAAAAAAGTTTGTTATTCTTCTTTATTTCTTTTCTTTTGATTCATAAACTGCTGCTTGTTAGAAAATGCTTGGATCTTTTTATATTCTTATTGAAAGATTTCTTCCTGATAAATTCACTTGAGTGTTTGATTATGAAAATAACACGAAATTATTTCTTTTGAAAAGAAAGAAGAATAATCAGGAAATTTCTTTGACTATAAGTTGAGGAAAATTTTTTTTGGTGAGCTATCATATAAATTCTTTCTTAAGAAAGAAATTTAATTTCCTATCACATTCAGAAATCAATTTTTATAACTCGATTAATTTGAAACACAAAAATTTTTCCATTATCCTTATAAAATTGACAACAAATGAACTTGTTAAAACTCAATTTCTTTAAAAATGAAAAAAGTTTGAAGGTTTTTATTAAAATATTCGCAAAAAATTCACCTTAAAAAACTGCGAAAAAAAATATTTTTATTAGATCAAAGACAAAAAAAATTCCTAAAAATACAAAAGTTTTTTCCTTCTACTTAGTCACTCTCAATTCTCAACATTAGGTTGCGAAAAGAATGAAATCTTTTTTATAATTTCATTTTCTTGTATTTTCAATTTTATTCAATGGAAAAAAAGAAATTCGATCGATTTAAGTGGCAAAGATGAAGACTTGATAAAATAATTTTTTACGTGTTTGTGAAAACAATCAGTAGAATTTGAAATTAAAAACTTATGTCATTTTTTAAAAGCATATGAAAAATTCCAAAAAACGTTTGGGAAATCACATAAGAAAAGAATCTTCACTATTTATCCATCTCAAGTTCAAGGATATGAGAAATTGAGGGACAATGTCGAAAAGTGCCTCAAGTGTCGATAGCTTTTTTCTTCTCGTCAGATTGAAAAATTTATTTATACAGCGACAACCTTATATCCGTTTAAGATCAAATTTATTGAAAGAAACTACTCTTTGATACATGAAATATTTTATTCAATAAAAGTCAGAAATTGACAATTTATAGAAGAAAAACATCTTTGTTAAGTTATAGAACTGAAATAAATTTATTACAAAGTAAAATTTAATCTAGAAAATGTTCTTTAACTTTGTAAGAACTTCTAACATGATACAATTATTAAGATATCAAATGATTACAAGCAGACAGACAGACGGCGACAATTCAGTTCTTTTATATATATGAGAGAATATGAAAAGTAAAAGTTCATTCACGTTGATAACAATTTATTTCCTTTCCTTTCAATACAAGCTGATTTTGATAAATAGGTTTATTTATAAGTCAACAAGATTGGCAAAAAATAAAGTCATTCATTGCAAACTCACCTGTCAAGAGATACTGCAATTAAGCTATAAACAGATGCAGCCACTGAAACTCCTTGAACATAAGGAACTGTTTTGCACATAAACCAACCAAGAATCCATGCTGTAAGAAAATAAAAGAGAAAGTAAGGATTATGAAAGGGAAAATATCTTGCTGTGTAATCCAATATAATGAGCTATAAAACAATTAAATCAAGATTATTGTCGATTCAACATCATCGTTTGACTTCTTTCTCTTCTTTAACTTGTTTTTTGTCCCACTCGTTAAAATACATTGTTTGGTATAAGCATGATAATAAATTTTTTTTGTTTCCTTTTACTCTCTATTTTATTATGTGTATGTGTTTATTTAATACACACGAATAGAGTATACGAAAAATCGAATTTTGTGAAAGCATAATAATATTATATGTGTGTAACAGCTTTCGAATAAAACTTCCCTACTTATCTTTAAAATATTTCCAGAGAAAGAAATAGGGAGAGAGAAATAGAAAAAAAGAGCGATAAAGTCATGATGGAACAAACGAAAATTTATTTTTATTGTTGTTTATTTTACTTTTCATCTAACTACCGTTTTCCTTCAAATATTAAAAACATTTCTTTTATTTGAACATAATAATACTGTTCGTTCTATTCGTGACAAAATATATAAATCGACATATAAAATTTATTTTTTTTTTTAAAATTTAAAATTTTTAAATTTTCATAGAAAATTAATTTTTTTAATTAAAATTTTTTTGGCAAATTTGATTATAAGAAATGTTCCTTATAGTCGAGTGAAAACGAAAGAAGTTCTTCGAGCATAATGTAGAATAAAAGAGAGTAAGAGTCATATGAATTAACGAAATTAATGTTTTTATTTATGTTTCTTCATGTTTGTTTGTTCTAGCCTTAATCTTGAAGACATTAACTTTTCTCATGAATGAAAATACCAAAAAAACCATCACGACTCTCAATGTCGTAAGCTTAATCTAGATTCTTTTTTTGGTTGTCTTATTTGTAAAAAAGAGTAAAATTAATCACTGAAATAGATGAACATTAATTAGCATTTAATTATTTACACAATTATATACTGATTTGTATTATTAATAATTGTTACACTCTTACTGATGATCATGAACATGACAAAGAAAAAGAAGAAAGTAGGAAATTAATCTTTTTATCTTAATGTTATGGAGTCAGTCGAGAGAGTCAAAGAGTTTTTCCATGGAAAGTTTTTTTATTACTGTACAGTCACTATGCGTCATTCAGTCTGTTGATGGTTTTTACCATCAGAAATAAACTACTACTAAATATGTAAGCAGTAAACATCCCTTTTTCAACATTACAACTGATTTTCTAGCAACATCCTTGTTGTTTTGAAAGCACGAACAGATTTAAGCATTATCATTTCTTGAAACCTTTACATTAACTGAATTCGACATCATTTTAATTAAATAATGTAGTATGACAATAAATCTTATTGAAGAATATCCTATCTATCACGATCATGACTTCATTAATGGGCTAAACTTTTCTCCTTCTTTCTACAGCTTTCTAGCAAAATGCGTATGAGGCAAAATTAATATGAGTGTTATAGACTAATGAAGTCATCGAACTTTAATGATTTGTTTTCACAATCCCTTCGAGACACAATTCTGTCGAAATCAATGAATGATAGTACGTGAGTATACGAGAATAAACTGCCATCAACGCGTTGATGACTTCATTAATTTTTCTCCCGGAGTTTCCATTGACTGTTTATTTTTTTTTTTTATTCTATTTTTGCAAGTCTAAGCTTGACTTACATATGTTTTCTATTTGTGCGTAAATTTGTTATATTTTTTTCCAACTTATCTTTAAGAGTTATTTGATTTATTCACGTTATTTTTCGTCTTTGTTTTTTTTGGTCTTTTTATACTACTTATTCACTTTCTCGTAGAATAGTGATTTAAGAGCTTTTCTTTCACCACTTCTTTTTATATCCTATCCTCAGAGTGTCTCATCTGATTGCTGAACGTTACTGTTTTTATTGTTTTCTCTTTCTCTTATCGCTTTTACTTTCATTTCTCTTCACATCGTTCTTTTTTTCTGCACGACTTGCTCACATCAGCAATATCGTCGACAATAGAGAAAAAAGAAAAACGGATGTAACAAATTGGAAAAAGAAAAAGTTTCAAAAAAAGAGGGTAAAATGAAAGAGAGAATATGTTAATTGCCTGTAAATTATCTTGAAAACTTGTGAAAATTTGAAATTTATGTTTTAAGGTAATATAAAACCCATTCAATCATCCGGAAATAAGTTATGACATTGAAAATGGTTTTTGGGAAAATTTTCAAAATATAAAACCCAAAAAACAGAATAAAATGAATGGAATTCTTTTGGATGTAAAAAATTTATGTTCCAATATGACAATGAATTTTTTAACAACAGATTTAGTTAATATGCGTAAAAGAAGATTAAAATAATGAAGATAAAAGAAATCGTGTGAGATTTTATAACTGCTATAATTACACTTTACAACACATTAATTCATTCTATTACTTATTACTTGGCTTAATTGAAACATTTTCTAGAGCACATTTTGTGACTTAATATTAATTATGCGGATAATTACATGCTTAAAGTGACTTCAAATTCTTTCTTTTTTAATTCCGTTTATTGTAATTTTCGTTTAATGAACTTTATTGTGGTTTACATCAAAAATAAGAGCTTATGGAAAAAAACTGGACATTAAACAGTGGTCAAGCAATTAAAATAAATGGCTTTTTTTTCAAGATCAAATTTTATTCCTCAAATCTAATGTGAAATGCTTTGATGAAAAGATTTCTGGCATTTTCTCTATAGAAAAGGTAAATTGAACACGTAAATAGCACTTTCGTAAAAGTCGTAAACTCAATTGGTTTTAGAACTTGAAACTTTTGTTGAAAACATGAGCATTATATACAAAAATAAGATCGTTTCATTAGAACTTTCCATTTAAATTAAATTCCAGGTAATGAAAAGTAAGGTGAATAAAACGAAAATTTTATTTTAAAATATGTTAAATTATGTGTTTGCATACATTATCGAAGAAGAGAAGAAAAGATACTTTTAGTTTTTGTGAAACATCTTTCAACTATAAAGAAATGTTTATTTCAAAATTACGTGTCAAAGCGAACGCTTTTTCACGCTTTTACCATTAATGAAATTTATGTGTATTTTGGGAAAGGTTCAAGTTCAAGAAGAATTTTCCCGAAGTGAAAATTTATGAATGAATGGAAGCAAAATGTTAATAAGAGATTCCTTTATTGCTTTTTAATGCTTTTTGAAACTTTTAATGTCGCGTTATTTTTGGTCATTAATCATCTTGTCTTTCACCTACTTTAAAAAAGAGTTTATTAAAATCAAATTTTTCAATTTTTTTATTTCAACACTTGACTGGGTTAAAAAGTCACAGACAAAGAACAAATAAATGGATTACGAAAATTCAATTTCTTCATCAAAGAAGAAGAAATATATCCTGCATATAAAAAGTGACAGAAAGGGCTAAACTGGAGCAAAGAACTCTTATTCCTATCTTGATATGCCTTTTAAGAAGGCGAAAGGCATACAAAAAAGATTATAATGTGACATTTCAGAAAGTCCTCTAAATTCTGACTTACTTATGTGCGTCAATTTTCTTTTTCTTCCTTCTTTTTTTCAATTTCCGTTTCCATCACAAAGCAAAAAATTCAGTTTCTTTTTTAGGGGAGTATTTTTAATGGTGTGGTCTGAAAATCATAATCTTGTAATGATATGGAACACACAGTGTGGCATTTGATGTCAAAACAGTTTAGTGACCTTTTTTCAGTTAAAACAGAAAATTTATATTCTCACATTCTCTTGAAACGATTTTTATAGTTAAATATTTCGTAAGATAAAATCTACAAGGCTTGTAAAAGATAAAAAAGTTCAACGCAAACGTTTGAATTGCCTTAAGCACTTGAATTTTTTTATTTACACGAACCTTGCCCTATTTTTTGAGATTTCTCTTTATTTTTGGAAAGTAACTGAGATTTTTCTTTTCTCCCCTTTTTTACATTTCGGTGGAAGTCAGAATGTTGTTCCCTTTTTGAAAAAAAAATGATTTTTTTCCTAGACATAAAGTTCAAATTGAAAAAGCACTCTCATTTTGGAAAGAGATTCTCTCTTTTATTCGCATCAAAAAAGCTTGCAATATTGCTCTCAGTTGAAGTACTTCAGAAAATCATGCACATTTTAAGAGAGACAGAGAGAGAGAAAGTTTATATATATGCAGACGGACGGGAATATGTACAACTGAGCGAGTCTATGTGCACGATGAAAATAAATAGGACACTTTATATACTCTATCCCGATTTCGCAGCACTGCATTTAAAATTGAAGTTTATGTTTGTGTGTTTATTTCGAAATGAAAATAATCAATAAAGGCTGAGTGTGTATCATTGAGAGTAAAAGAATAATGATACACACCCACGTTTGTACAATTTAAGTTATGCAGTTTTGGTAAGGTAAAAAAACAATAAATTCTTAATCCTAATTTATTCAGACAATCGCTTGCACTTAAATATAGAAAAAGCTCATAGTTTACACAAAATGGATAAGAAAAAATATTGATGCAATGCCTTGCATTTCATGAAGAATAAATTACAAAATATAGAACAATGAACTGAGGAAATGAAAATTATTGTTCTGCTTTTTATACAACCACTGCTGCATTTAATTCTCAACAATAAGCTTTGAACTTTGAAATGCAGTCAGTACATAAATTATCATAAGAAAAGAATCATATTTTATCTGATCTAGCATTTTTCAATTCATTCTTTTCTCGTTAACTTCATTTATGCCTTCTTATAAATACATCATATCATAGAATTCTTCCTAGATCAAAAAATAAAAATTTATGAGAAATGTTGATGCACATACTTGAAGAAAATTTATTCATATCAACATTACAATTTGTATCGAAAAAAATTTAAACATGTACACATAAAATGTTGCCATTGGATGTAGGTAAAACTCGATTGTAGGCAAAAATGAGGATTGAACGAGTATGAGTGAAAAAAATAAAAGAGCGGAAACGAATGCAAAAATGAAACATTTGAACGACCATGACACATAAAATGGAGTAAATGTGAACTTTGTAATCATATTTTCACATGCAATTGTTCTCAAAAAAAAACTTTCAATTTAATGTCTCATGGCAACAAAATAAAGTCCGTTGAATGCAGAGGATAAAAAAATATGATTGGAGTCACGAAAGTTGAATTGAATTTTCATTTTTTGATTGACCGGTATCAGACAGTTGCTTTTACCGCTAGCTATTTATTCATATTTTAAGAAATCCTTATTAAATTTATTGTGGAAATTTTTGGAAAATTCAGGAAAACGACTTTTTTTATGGAGAACAAAATTATTGTTTTAGGAAGTGTTTCAATGAGTAAAATTCTACGATATTATTGAAGGAAATAATAAAATAAAGTTAGAATTTTTTATTTATAATGGGATTTGAAAGATGAAAAAGTCATGAATTGAAGTTTGTTAAATCTATTATTTATTATAATAGCTCATCATAAGAATGTCGGAGAATGACAATTGAGAAAAATCTATCGGCATGCTCAAGAGCGCAGTTTAATAAAAAAAATTATGCCAAGTTATATTGAACTAATCTTATGAAAAGAAATCAATAAAGAAATTTCTCATTTCTTCTTATTCTTCTGCGATGAAATAAATAAATTGTCGAGAATTTTCAATTCTCATACGACTAGTCAACCTTCATATAATGCAAACATTCACATTCATTTACCTCAAGTTTAAATAGATGCGCTAAATAAATAAATAAATGAATGGCAACAAATTATATGATTTTCTACCACCACTAGTCTATTCATATGAAGACGAAGGTAAAATGCTTTAGTACATATTCGTATATATATGCATACACAGTCGAGAGCATGAAGAAAATTTATAGTGTCAGAAAAGTAGAATGAGAAAAAATAGAAGAGGCATAAAGCTGAATGCCAGGCAACAATGGTCGTTGAGTAAAACGAAGGAGGAAAAAAGTTCTTATAATCGGGTCAACACCCTAGTCACATTGCAAACAACACTTAATAAATTTTCCTTCTCATCTGACATCGCCCGCACTTCTAGCACTATAGAGTGCTTTTCAAATAAATATATATACACTCAAATACTCTCTAGTGAACGTGTGTGTTTGTAAAATTGATTCTCATTCTCTCAATCAAACACTACCATGAGCCGATCATGGTAGCAACGAAAGATATAAAAATATGTATGTAATATACGATATCTTTCGAAAGCCAATCAAACAGTAATAAATCTTTATGCTCCTCGTCCCTGCCAGCAATATATATATATTTGTCGCAAATCTCAAGTACAAATAACTTTATGAAAGAAAAAGACATAAAAAATTGGGCGGAATTCAATCAGCAAATATTTGAGTTCACACGCTTTGTTTATTTCAGTAGATCCTGCATGTCGCCTTTTTATGTTCTCACGATCGAATTGAAATTAATTAATTTAGCATGAAATGCAGATTAGACAATAGAAAAAATGTCTAACTTACCAAAGTCAGACACTGTCGCCGCTAAAAGTTTTATTGTAAAAGTTTACTCCCACTATTTTATTATTATTATGTTGCTATCAAACACATAGACGTACCGACATTGATACAATTTTTATGCCATACATATATTCATACTCATACTCGATTCTCACGATCAAATTGATATAAATAATCCTTATCGACCTTCCTTTCATGTATTTAATTTTGCCAGTTTTATTTTATGCAGAGTCATGCAACAGTGAGATTGCTTATCGAGAATTGAATTGAATGATGAAGTTTTAGTTTCAAAATTGAAAAATCGAAGCAGATTGTTGAGGAGGAGTAAATCGAATATCATTCTTTAACAGTTTAAACTTTTGCAAATTGATGATTTATAGACAGAATTAAAATGAAAGTTTCAAAGCTTTTTGTCTGTTTACCATAATAGAATGATTCATTCTTCATCCGCAATCAATTTAAAATATAAAAAGTATCAAATGATAGTCATCAATTGAAAAAAGAAAAGGTATCGTATCGTAAAGTATTCTCAAACTTTATAACAAAAAATAACGTTCAATGCCCTAAAGAATGTATACTAGCTCGCTCGTTCACTTTTAACAGCCCTCTTTGTTTACTTCCATTCTATTCAATATCAACAAGACATAGAGAGGAAGGAAAAGAAGAAGATTCAGAAAATGAAGACTCACTTATGAAAAAGAATCTACTTCATAATATTACAAGTGAGCTAAGCTCATGTCAAGAACTCATGTCATTCAGGCATGATCTAAATTTACGTGTGAAATACATGCTTGCAAACTTTTTTATTCATCTCATATGAAAAATATTGTGAGTAAGCAAAATAAAAGTATTCTAGTTGATGAGACTAAAAAGATAATATCTAATTTATAAAATAAGAGTAAATTTATCAACTGTTTCCTTTTGTTGCTTTATTAATAGAATTCAAGTAATATATTTGAGAATAATCAATCACAATTTGAAAGTTGTTGACATTTTATAAATAAAATTCCCTTTTTATATAAAAGAAAAAAAGAATTGCTTCTATTTCTATTTGAAAAGGCTAAAATATTGGTTTTGGTTGGTAGGCTGATATAGAATGGTAACAATTTGACATTGCCCTAAATAACTTCGGCTCAATGTCCTCGAAAACGGAAGTATGTAAGTATAAACTGAAAAGCGAAAGAACAGAGAGGAGAGAAAATGAACAAGAAAGAGAGAATGAGAGCAAAAAAGGGTTAATAACGATAGAATTAGAAAAACATTAAAAATCCATAACCTATAAATTTCCTAGTTACATTAAAAGGGAAAAACAAGTCCATGAACAAAAAAAAGTTCTCAATGTTCAATACAGATATAGAGAGAGTAATACATAATGTGTAATGATGATAATTGGATGGGAAAGAAGGAGGGAAGGTTGAATACATGTGTACATAAACTGCTGACTGTGTAACTATGAAGATGAGAAAGAGAGAGAGAGAAAATCCAGACTATATAATATTTCACATTTTCACAAAATTTAGGTCATTTGCTTCCCTTACATACACACAATTCGCAACTCTCAGCTCCATATTTGTGTGCTGATTTTTTCTTCCTTTTTCTATGACCGATGCCGGTACATTGCACATCAGTACACACAAGAGATTGTATCCATTAATCGAGAAATCTCTTCATTTTTATTGCATTAAAGCAATGAAAAGAAGGAATTTTCCTACTCATAATGGTTGCTCAAAATGAGTAGTATAAAAGGCATAAATTCAACATGCTTTACATATGCTTTTTAAATTATTTCACACATCATTTAGATGGCTATAAAAAATGTTTGTTTTATGGTAAAAGAATGAAACAGATTTGTTATATTAAAATTTACGATTTGTTCAAATATTTTTCATTAAACACAAGTTGAACTTCAATAAAATTTCAACATGAGAAGGAAATATCGAAAAAAATATTTTCTTCCTTGTAAGACTTTATGCACTTCAACCCTGACCAGCCAGGTAGAAGTTGTTCAGTTTATTGACCGCATGACCTACATTCAATATAACGTGGAAAGAAAAGTACACTATTCGTTTTAGTTTTTACAGCAAGCTAAATGATTCGGCTGGTACGAAAGAACTTCCTTTTTTCTAGCACTGCTAGTCGTGCGACTTGCAACGAAACAAGAAAGAGAGGGAGCAAAAAATGAGAGTCATGGAGAAAAATTTGTTGAGAGCTTTTTTCATAAGGAAAACATATTGAACAACTGAACATGTTACTGGTAGTTTTTATAATAATAATGTAAGCTAATTGACTCTTTAATCAAATACAATTAGGGTAAATTATTGAGCAATTAATCGACATTTCAAATTAATAGCAAAAAAAGTTTTTGGATTTAATTTAGCTTATATTTTATGTAAATAAGTGAAAATATATAAAAATCGAATTAGTTAATTTTTATTTAGTACAATAGTATGAAACAACCATGAGATTTGATTTGATAACTAAAATAAAACTTCAATAATGTTGAGAAAATTTTTTGTCCCTATATACATTTACCATAAAAATAAAAGTCAAATAATAAAAATGTAAACTCATGTAAAACAGAAAAGGTAAATAAAAATATAAATGTGAATATGAATAATTAACAGAGTAAAGTTTTGCCATTTATTTTCCATATCGTAGCAATTTAAATCAATGTAAAATTTGAGGAAATAAAATGTTTATTTCCCATTCACTTCACATCCCATCATCTTGTCTAATGGATAAATGAGAGAGAGAAAAATTCAATTAAAATCTCTCTTAAAAATTCTGATTGAAAATTTTATCTTTGGAGCATGAAAACATTTTTATTTTTCACCCTTGCATACAGCTCAATAATACTTGCTAATGTAGTAGATTTCAATAGCAAAGAGGAAAACAAAAACAGTTGACTCAATGTTGGTGAATAAACACATGTATGTATGTGAATTTGCATGCAAATTGTTCAATAGAACTGCTACTGTTTGTTACGGAGTGATTACGTTGAGATTGTCCATTATGAATGCTTCAAAATATAAAAAGTTTTTCAATTACAATATTATAAGAATTTTAGTTTAAATTTTAAAAGTTGTAGAATTTTTTAATTAACTTTTTGTGATCGACAGTATGAAAAAAATAAATATTTTTATTTTCATTTTCGCATTGACGACTCTCGAGTGAGTGAGCTTGAAAAGAACGAGTAAAATTGCAGTTTTATATAATGTCTCGACTCATGATATTTTTCATGATTCTATTTTTCTTTCTCTCTCTATGGTCAAACAAAACAAACTACCGCGATATAATTGTATGACACAGAACACGAGAAAATTTCAATCCTGTTAATGAATTCATTGCACGTGATCCTATTCATGTATAAAAGGCCAAAAATTATTTTTAAATTTAAATAAATTGTTTTGGAATGTTATCCATATTTTCAAATTGTGATCTTCAACCATCCATCTATTTTCTATTAGTTTTTTAGTCGAGTGAATGAGTTTAAACATTCACAATAGTGCTGATGATGATACTTGTTATGAATATAGACATGCATACATTTAACTTTGGATTACATCCAAAAAAGAGCACACAGTAGACGTACATTTTGTGATTTTAGAGTTCAATGCTGCTAGTAGCATAATGTCTACGAAAAAAGTAATTTTGGCATCGGAAAATTACAATTTCAAATTTATTTTTAATGCTGATCAACACATTTACTTGATGTTTATTGAAAAAATCACAAATGTCTTAACAGTAGCAGGTGACGACCAGACTGACTGTCTGTCTATATAATATAAATAAAAAAGACAAAATTCATAAAAAATTGTCTTTTCTGTGTATTTTTCTATTTCATTTTCAACTTAAGCTTTGCCACGAGCTTAAGAAAATCAATTCAAATAGATTTTTGCGCTTCACATCATCATCATCATCATCATTTCATATATGAGAGAGAATACATGTTATGTACATATACGAAACAAGAAAATTATTTGCTGCTGCTTTTTAAAAAATGGTAATTCAAAAAGAAATGAGAAAAATTTGTAGAGAAAAATGAATATAAACTTAATGGCATCTGAAAATAATTTCCTGTCAGCTGGCAGGTGATGAAATCGACTAAATCGAATTCAATACAAACTTGAATAAAAATGCACTGCATCTGCCATTCTTAATCAACTTAGTGAGACTCTTTCCTCCTTCATCCTGCTTTTTCAATTTTCCGGCCCAATAGACAAGCAATGTAGGCTTTAACAAGTCTTAATTTTATAAATTTTTCATTTCAATTCCCTTTTGGACGTTCAAAATTATTTTCTTTCTTCACAACTTCTGTTTGTGTGTGACTGTGTACATAAAATAAAACTGTGTGCTCCAGTTTTTCGCTTCAAATGACAAATTGTGACATTAAATTAGCAGCCTTTATTGCTCCTAAGTGAGAAAAAAAGGATCGCAGAGCGGCATAGAATCAAATATATTTTTTTCTCTATGCTGTTTTTTCTTTCTTAGATCACATGATAAATCTCAATGTTAAACTTGCAAAGAACTTATAATCTAAACTTGAAACAACATACAAAAACAACTCTGCTTATTCACATTTTATATTTTGTTTTCTTTTTCTCTATCATGAGCTTATATTGCTTATTGTGACCGCTTGCCTATTTCTCTTGTTTAGGGGAGAGAAATCAAAAAAGTTTTTATTTTTCTGACTATCGTGCCATAAGTAACTACGAAAAAAGGACGTAAAATACACAATCTGTTAGAGTATGAGAGCTAGATGAAACGAAAGCTTGTTGTTGACTGTTACAAATGTAAATAAAAGCCATCAAATTGTGACAATTTCAGGGTAGATATAAAAGAAGAATAAAATTGAATGAAAGTTAAAGTTTTTTGCCGATAGCTTCGAACCTTTGGGTTTCAAATTATTTATACTATGATTTATGTTTGACTGAAAAATTAACCTTTTGAGCATGTAATTTTGTCACTATAATAAGAAATTATTTCAACAAATTTAAACTTATTATAAAAATGAGCATAGACAAAACTATAAATTTGTCATCAATACGAACCCCTCAAAAATCTTTCTATACATAAAATTGTGAATAATAAAAATCTATTAGCTATACTTATTGAGTTTATTGAAAAGAATATTCATGAATAGATATCGGGTGTTTTTTTAATACATCTAAAAATTAATGTGCTTAAATGATTTCGCGTAAAAAAATCTCTTTCTCTCAAATATATATACATGAATGCATATAAACGATATGAACAGCAGTAATAAAATGAAACCTCTTGACAAGCTTTCAAGCTTATAATGTGAACCAATATACGCAAACACATAGTGGCTCGAAATTCATAGAGGAAAAAGAGAAAAAGGCAAACAAAAGCCAGCTGTCGAAATTTTATTGATTGGTTCAGTGATGGAGTGAATTTATCTTCTTTCTCAATAGTTCAATTTAATGTTAGTTGTTAGTATAAGAGAAGACATCAAATCACCACATTAAACTGCCATTTTTCGCATGCTGTTATTGCAATATAGACTGAATATATCTTATCATTTTACTGCCATGCAACATGCTTCATTGTGCATCTTATATATTCCCTCATAAATCATGAGCCTTTTATATTAATTCAATGATGAAATACTCTAAATCAATTACGCATCATTTCGATAATTTGATCGTCATAAAAATAATTTTTGCAGATGTGTTTTTTGAAAAATTGCTATTAGGAAAAATAATTTTCTAAATCTGAGACCCATTCATAGAAAATATATAATAAAAAATTAATGAGATTGACATTAATTTAAAATCCAATTGTTTCTAGCTTTCTTATGCACTTAATCAAAGAGTATGGCATCAACTTTTTTCCTTTCTCCTTTCTCTCTTCAATTACGTACGTTTCGACGCAAAAGAACCAAGCAAGAGTGAGGAAAAAATGAAAAATTGAACTTAATTTATTTTATAACAGCTTAACTCGTGTGCACATAATAGATTGTAGGACATAAAGTGTTCTTAATTGCATCAGCCACATAGTGCGCACATACACACAAGAAATCATAGTTTATATATTGCACAATCCAGTGGACATTCACGAAAAAAGGAGAAGCTTTTTTTATATAGGTAGTTTTAATTATCGTTATTATGTTCAATAAAAACAAACTTGCGAATATTGCTATAAGGAGAAAAAAGTAGTAGTAGCAGCAGCAGAAACCAAAAAATATGCGATCATCAATGTTTATTGTCATTTAATTTTCATTCTTCCATAACAAATTGTTTGGAATATTTTGCATTGAATTGCATATAAAAGATGCATATTCATAGCGTTCCACAACGAATGATTTTGCGTGTTTTTTCTCCCGCTGCAAATTTTAACTACTTTTTGATCAGGAAAAAGGCAAAAAGCACAAAAAATATGTGATAGAGCAGGAAAGATTGCCGATGAATCGATAAATATTTTTATACATATAAACTTTTTTTCGATATACGATACGATTTTTCTCACTTATTCTATATTTTCTGCGCCACATATTTAAATTTTTTATATAATGCATTCTCTATGAAGCGTTGCGACGGAAAATGTATGACGAAAAAAATTATTCTCGACAGCAGTAGCATACACAAATCATAATTAATTTAAATAAACGATCCGAGCATACATCTATACATACATCAATTACTTAAAGTCATTTTATGTAGATGAAATTATTGGCATTTAAATTTATTATTTAATTCATGGATTTTGAGAGAGAGCAAAAAAAAGTTTTTATTTAATTTTATTGACGATCGGAGTGGAATGTATAGAATTTACGTTCTTTTATGTGTGCCTATTATAATAATATTACTGAAAAATATTTTTATACTCAATTAAATTTCGGAATTTTTATGTTCAAATAGATCACCTATTTTAACTACCTAAAAAAAATAAAATTATTTTTTTTGAAGTAGGTAGTAAAATAAAAAAATTTTCCTTCTCTTATTATCATAATGAATTTATTCGACTGAAAAATTTCGAGAATTGTGACGTCTTATTTCAATATTTTGTATAAATTCGATTACTATTTTTCCGCATTGACTACCTTTGTCATTATTTTCAATATGATTATTCTCGGATAAAAGTATTTGATAATAAAAGATATACAAAGACTCACAAATGAATTCAAGATCACAAAAGATTATCTTTCGCATGCTATTGAATTTATGAAGATATGTATTCAAAAGATAAAGAAATTCTTATCACGTAGTATTGATAAAAAAATTCTACTTTTTTTTCATTTAAATTTTGTGTGTGGACAATTGAGACTATGTATGAAAATTTTCATGAATCTGATTATATTTCAGATGATAGCACAAAAATAGGAAATCTAATGAAAATGTTTACAAATTTATACTTACGCACAAACAAGTTGCTCATTAATGTTGCAGGCACACAGAAGATAATCACAAGCACATCAGCAAACGCTAAATTTGCGATGAATAAATTTGTGACAGATCTCATGCGTGGCACTCGAAAAACAACTGAAATGACAAACAAATTGCCGACGAGTCCAACAGAAAATACCAGCGTGTAAGCTATGATATATATTGTGGATATTGTCGATGAGTGACGCATTAACTGTAAGTACGGTATAGTGTCATTATAGTTATCGTTATTGATTAGTAAATCGTCACTGATCTGGAAATAGTTGCAAAGATAAATATTTATTAGTAAGGCTTAAATGTGTGCTCTCATGCATATATTAATATCAGATTATTAGGAAAGTTGTTTTCTTTGGAAAAAATAAGTTTATGATTGCTCAAATTTTTCTCTTCTTTTTAAAATACCATCTTATGTTTTCTTTTATGTTTTTTAACTTATTTTTCAAGAATTTTTTAATGAAGATATATATTTAGATGGATGGATGGTAAAAAGTTTAAAATAAATATTAATTGAAATATGCTTTTCTGGTTTATAAACTCTTTTAAAATTTTCAATTTGCTAAAAAGTTAAATGCAATTCAATGAACAGGAAGAAAAGTTACAGAGAAACACTTTGTTCAATACAAGAAACAAGAGTTTTGGAAAGTAATTTAATTTTAAACTTGCATCCACTATGATCTGATTAAAAATTTTTTGATCCTATAAGTAGAAAACACTTTATGCATATATTTTAATTATTCAAAACTTATTTGATTAATCAAATCATTCAATATTTGAAATTTTTAAAACATTTCTCACCTGATCAAAATCGAGAGTTATATTGTTTGAAGCTAATTTGTTTGAATATTCTATAGAATAATCTTCAATGGTCGATGATTTATCAATCTCGTCATATTCTTCTGGTCTAGACGTTGCAAAATCCATCTCGTCATTTGATAAATTGAACATTTTCTTGCTTTCAAAAAGTTTCTTTTATGAAATCAAAAATTCTGATAATAAATAGTAAATTTAACGAGGATAATATATAAGATATTTTACGAAATGCACATCAAACTGTTCAATCAAACAACTTTTAACAACACGATTGTACACCATAGTTAATCAATATTTCTTTATATTTTATTATTTTTATGAAAAATATATTGTGCTTTGTAGTTATTATATTTTATTATGTTATGTATACATAGATAGAATAACTTTAATTTCAAGGAATTTTCTTTTCTCCTCCTTTTCAATTTCAAAAAACTTCTTTCACTGATTGTTCTCTTCTGACAAACGACAATAATTTTATTGAGTTATACAAAAAATTCTTTTCTTTTCCAAGGTACAATTTGTGCTTTTTGTCTAATTTCAAAAATGTATTTTATTCAAAACACTTATTTATCTTCCACTTAAAGCATGCGAATGTGAAAATCATCACATAAAAGTTTTTCTTTTCATAGCAATTATTTTGTGTAATTGAGAATTTGAACGAAAAGAAATTTAGATGACAAACATGATGTTATGGAAAAAGATGCTTAAAATATTTATTTATTTTAAATTGCTTTATATAATTCTCTTATCTCTTTTTTCAACAATAGATAACACGATTAAAAACACAACATCACTCGATGAGAAACAAAATCAGACTGAATGTCTAGTGATAGTATATGAAAATTCAGCTGTGAAAGCACACGCTTTCACTCTCCCGAAGAAATGAAGAAAATTTTTTTTTTCATAACACGAGAGGGAAAATTTTCATGCTTTGCAAACACACATACATTGAAAGTTTTCTCTCTCACTTGCTGACACTTGCAAGTATATAAATGCATTCCCTATATCAGTATTGCATTTCTGGAGGCCTTATGTATCATACATACATAAAAAACTCAAAATTCTTCTCTTTTCCTGTTTTTTTTTTTAAAAAAATAATTTCTGATATTTAAAATGTATGTGTTTATCATAGTTGGATGAAGAGTGCATTCATTCTATATGCATGCTTTATTTTATGCATATTATCGTATTTGAGAATATGTTTTATTCCAGGAAAGATTTTTCAATGGCAAATTTGTCAGTTTAAAATACAATAAGTTTTCTTTAATTAGATGATCATTAAAGAAAATTATATTTAGTACATACTGCATAAATTTAATTTAAAACTCATGAATAAAAATTTATGATGATAATTTTTGTGGACATTTGTAATAATTTCTGTGCAATTGTAAGTTAACAAAATGTGTAGTGAAAGTGATTTATGGGAATATTAAACTATTCTGAACTTTCATTGGTTTATTTGTGAATCGTGAGAGAAACGTGCTTGTTCTCTCACAATTTTCTCTCTTAACGCATGATTGTTTTTGATATTCTTTAAATACACGTGACTTATTGACTCAATCATTTTTATTTTTAATAACAAATTGTGATAAATTCTGTTATTATAAACTTTATATTAGTGTTAATTATTAGTTTTATTTCTAGAATATGTTATATGATAGAATCTTTCAATTTTACAATTTTTGTGCAATCCAATTCAACCGTTTTATTTAAACTTGAATCTTTTGTAGAGCAAAAATATTTTTACTTCATTGAAGAGTCCCCTTCAATTTGCTATTGTCGGTATATATTGAACGGATAATTCTAGAAAAAATTAACTATTTTTTCACAAAGAATTACGCAAATATTAATTTAAAAGTAAATCAAAATCATGCCAGAAGTAATTGATTTATCAAATGATGGTGGAGTTTTGAAGGAGATATTAAAGGTAAGTTAAAATTTAAATAAACATTAAATTTCCATATTCAAAAAAAGACGTAAAACAGAAGAATTTCGTGATAAATTCATTTTAATCTATAATTGTGGTTAAAATTGAGGCTTATATTTATTAAAAAGAAGTTTATTTCACATTAAATGTAAAATTTCTTAGATTGAAAACAAAAAACCAAAAGATTTCAAAACATTGTTTAATCAATTACTTTCTTTCTCTTTTTAGGAAGGAGAAGGCAAAGAACAACCATGCGATGGATGTGTTGTTTCTTGTCATTATACTGGAACATTACTCGATGGCACCAAATTCGATAGTTCTTTAGATCGTAATGAACCTTTTGAATTTAAATTGGGTAAAGGACAAGTCATTCGATCATGGGATATAGGAGTTGCATCTATGCATAAAGGTGAAAAGTGTATGCTTACATGTGCACCTGAGTATGCATACGGCGTTAGTGGTTCTCCTCCAAATATTCCACCTAATGCGACATTAAAATTTGAGCTCGAATTGCTCGGTTGGAAAGGTGAAGATGTGTCGAAAAATGGAGACAATGGCATTGAACGATATGTTATTGTAAAGAGTGACAAAAAGAAGACACCAAATGATGGTGCACGTGTGAAATGTAAAATTGTTGGAAGTTATGAAGGTCGAGTTTTTGAAGAGCGTGATGTTGAGTTTAACATAGGCGAAGGTGAAGATTATAATATCATTCCTGGAGTTGAAACTGCGTTGGAGAAGATGCATGAACAAGAAACTTCGCGTTTAATTATTAAGCCAAAGTATGCATTTGGTTCGGAAGGAAACGAACAATTTAAAATACCACCTGATGCAACTGTCGAATATTTAGTTACACTTCATGAATTTGAAAGAGAAGTTGAAGCGTGGAAACTTGATGCTGAAGAAAGTTTGAAACAGGCTAAAATATTCAAAGAGAAAGGTACAAATTATTATAAATCAGATCGTTTTCAACAAGCTCTTAAATTCTATAAAAAGGGTCTTTCATTTCTATCAAATTGCGGTAAGTGATTAATCATTAAAAGCCTTAAATTTTATGATTAATTATTGACCTCTTTTTCAATTTATTAGATACATCTGTTGAAGGTGAAGCAAGAACTGTGTCAGTCTCAATTTACTTGAATAAAGCATTGTGCTATCAAAAACTTAATGATTACGATGAAATGAGACGTGTCTGCAATGAAGCATTATCAATGGAACCCAAAAATATTAAGGCTCTATATCGACGCGGTCAAGCGTACTTTACTCTTGGAGAAATTGAAAATGCACTTGCTGATTTTGAAGCAGTTCATGAAATTGAGCCTGAAAACAAAGCTGCTATTAATCAAATAACTATTTGCAAGCAAAAGATCAAATCGTATGTGGAAGAAGAAAAGAAACGATATAAAAGTATGCTCTCCAGATATTGTTCTTCTGATGGGTCGGTAAGCGACGAAAATCAATCATGTAAATGTTGATATGAGAATCAACATTAAACTGTAATTTAATAAATCAAAATTTTTCATTATAGAAAGAAGATGTTCCACAATTAGAAGACCCTTTTGCTAATGTTTCGAAATTTGGAGAATGGACGGAGGAAGAAAGGTGAAAAAAGTCATTTGTTTTTATTTATTTCAATTTTCAAATTGCGTTTTATTTCAATAGATCTCACACTATCACAAAATTTGAGGAAGAAAATCCGGATGTAATTTTGTGTGATAATGTTTTCTTTAAGGAGGAATTGAAAAATATGTAAGATTCTCATGGAACATCATTATAATAAATGAATTGTAATTCATTAAACCAAAATAAATTAAAACCACAATTTCCGATTAAATTCCTTAATCTTTATTTCTTCTTCAATAGACTTGTGTGTGTATGTGTTTTTCCATTAAATTTTCAATACTTTTACACAGAAAAAATCTTCACTTGAAATACTATCATATATATATATTGTTCAGAGAAAAAAAATTGTCAAATCTCAATATACATTCATATATCATATTTATCTTGTCATAATTATAATAATTAAAAGCTTTTTCACTTGTCAACTTAAATTAAAGTATCAAGAAATTCTCTTATACTATCGACAGTTTCATATTGGTAGTTAAGAAGAAAATGAAATAGAATAGATGCCTAATTAATACAGAATAGTTAATAAATACAAATAGGGATGAGATTGTTGTGTATGTATTTTGTGAAAATAAAGTCTTATGAGAAACTAAATGAATAAGAAAATATTATTCGAATTCTTTCGTCTAATGAAGCTGCTTGTTATAGAAATAATTCTATGCTTAATGATCTACATTAATGAGAAATGTATTAGAGAATGTTTATTTGATAAGATACTACTGAATTTTCTATATCCTATGGTATACTTAGATACTGTTGTTGCTTGTTGCTGCTGCTGCTTTCTGAGAGTTTAATTTTTTGATAAATTTAAAACTGCTGGTTCGTCCTCATTCTCATCTTCTTCCGAGTATTTTTGTCGCTTTGTAGGTTGCGTAGCAATAAGAGAATCAATTGACGAAAATTCCATTCTCTTTTTTGGTGGAACACTTCTATCTTTAACAGCCAAATCAACGATTGCTGGTGGTGGTGTTGGCGTTGATTTTCGAAGATTCAGATTTTCTGCATGACTTGATATTGCCAAATCAGCTGCACTAAAATTGTACTTCGGCATTGTTGTTGCAGGACTATCGCGTAGTGATTTTGTGGGTGTAGAACGTTTATCAGACATTGGCGATGAATGACCCATCAAAGATGTTGATGGTGGAGGTGTTTCTATTTTACTCGATGATGAACTTGATGAGGATTTTGGCGGTTTCATTAATTGAGTATTGAGTGCTTCTTGTTGAAGTTTCATGAGTGATGGCGATAAGTAAGCATTATTTGCGGCCAAGGTACTTTTAGCGAGAGGATCAGGAATGGGATATTTCGATTGTGAAAAAAGCGATGACATTTCTTGCAATTTTGATGGTGTCATGTGTGAGAAAAGTGATGAATAGTCCATTGTTGTGCCAATTATTCCGCCACCCGATGAACTGTTGTTTTGTGCTTTTGATGATGATGATGATGAAGGTGAGGGTGAACTTGTTGGAATGTTAAGTCCAGCTGCTGATGATGAAAAGTACGAGCTAAGTTCAGGTGGAATTAAATTTGCATTCGATTGTGATGATTTTGTAGCACTCGCAAATAAACTATTTAGCATATCAGCTGCATTTGGTGCAACATTAAGATTTGAAGATGATTGTTGTCGACTGCTGCTGCTACTTTGACTATTTCGATTATCTCGTTTCTTTGAATTGCTTGAACCACTTCCACTACCGACCAATTCTTTTGCCGATTTTTCAAGTGATGTTAAAGTTCCACCTGACATTGAACCATACATGGGATTAAAAAGATTTAAATTTGATGCTCCTGACATGTATTGTGAAAGCATATTTGAACTTGCTGCAAAATCTTGCATTGCTGCTTTTGATGCTGACGAAGAATTAGAATTTTTGCCACTTGGACTGCTACTTCTTCCACTTCCAGCATTATTATTTCCAGTTCCAAAAAATGCTGAATAATCCACATTTTTGGCCATCATTTGCATTTGTAATAATGCATTTATATCTTCTGGTTTATTCGAGTTTAACAATGCATTCAATTCTGGTATAGTTTTTGAAATTTCAGCCAAATAATTAAGATCCATAATAGGTAATCTATTTAATACTGATGCTTGATTTGCTGTATTCTGTTGACTTGATGATTTTTTACTTCCGCCAGTAGATGATGAGGAGCTTGTTGAGCTCGTTGAAGGTTTTCTAGTCACAGTAATTTCAGAGCCCAAACTACGAAAAGCATTCGCTTGATTCATAAGCATTTGAGTGTATTCAGGAGATTTCATGAGATCTGAAATTTTCCCAACATCTGATTTATAGAGACTTTCATAGTCAAATGAAGATGTATTTGGTGGTCGACCTTTTCTTTTATTTGAAGAATTGTTTGAATCACGATCAACTGTATTTTGATGATGATTATAATCAGTTCTAGCTGATGATAGAGAAGCGCTTGGTGAAGCAGCAGTAGATGATGAATTCGATGTTGATTTACCCTTTGAAGGTTTGCATGTGGGAATGTTATAAGGTGATTGCATTAAAACACTTAAATCACCTTTTTCGAGTTGATTCATAAACTCTTTCATATTTGATATTTGTGATAGCCATGAATTCGTATTTTGTTTCGATGAATTTCCAGATGAATTTTGTTGATTATTGCTGTTATTTGCAGCTTTTGATGATGAAGAATAAGAAGTTGGTGATGATGAGGCTTGTGATGAAGAATTTTTGTGCTTTCCACTTGATGAGCCTGAAACACCACTTGATAAAGCTGCTGCTGAAGCTTGCAGCGAACCTAAAGCAGACATTCCAAAATCATGTAACGGCAATTTCGAATTTTGTAATAGTGATGTGTAATCGGTCGGTAGTAGTCCTGGTGGGAGACTTTTGGCGAAAGAAGAAAGTGTGGCCGCATAGAGATCACTTAAGTTTGAATTATAACCGAGATCATATTTAGTAGAACTTGTTGAGCTCACAGAGCTATTACGAGCAGGTCTTTCTGGTAATTTTGGTGAATTTCTTGCAGCACCTCCTCTAATCGATGAAGTGTCAGATTTTGCTGGCGAAGGACTTGCTCGTACAGGAATTTCAAATTTAGCAGGACTGGTTGAAGGAACAGTTGCAGGACTATCGCGTGGTGATGATGATGTATTTGATGAAAAACTTTGTTTATTTGTGGCATTTATTTGTGCCATTGGCATCGGCGAAGATGAAATTGGCGAGGGAGTCATATTTAGGCCAGATGGTTGATTTAACTGCTGTTGTAAAGTTGATATCGCATTTAAAGCTTGTTTTGCTGCTTGTTCTTGCTGTTCTCGCTCACGCTCACGTTCTTCCTTTAATTTTCTTTCAATTTCTTGCTCTCTCATTGCTTTTTCTTTGGCAAGATTTTCTTCTCTTGCTTTTTCTTCTTCTTCCAACTGTTTCTTCCGATCTATTATCTTTTTCGGAATAACAACTGGATTTTCCCTGTTTAATCCCAATAATTCGAGAATCCAATTCCATAAATCACCAACTAATTGATCATCAGTTGGAAACTTAAGAAAAAGAGAATTTTTCATTTTATCAAGCACCATGGCATTTTCTTTCAATTTCATTTCTGAGAAATCAATAAGTTCATATTGAAATTGTTTGTAATAATTTACACATTCTGTCATTTGCTCTTTAATGCCATCCTGCAGCGTTTCATCAACTTGAGTATTAATCATCAACATCATCGGTCGACCAAGTTCATTTGGACGATTTTCTGGCGGTGGCAGAACCCAGAATGGCATGATTTTAGTCTCATTTTCAACATTCTCATCGTTATATGAGGAAAGAATGAAACCAACACATGGCGTATATGTTGAATCGGACGTGCCTCTCAGCTTAATCTGATAATCTAACTGCTTATCACAATCTCTCATTGTTGGTTGTGCTGAGAAACGCGGATGTGAATGATACCAACCGACAAGTTGAATGTTCTTTTCTAACATAGATTTCTGAATTTCGTGCTCACGTTCCGATGATTTCTCACGATCATATCGACAATTAAGAAATGGAAAAGCATGAGTTATTGATAAATTTTGAGTATTAAAATCCCATATGCCTCCTAAATATCCACTAACTTCATTTGTTGTTAGATGACAATGAAAGTCGATTAAAAGTGTTACTGATGATGTTATGTTTACATTAAAAGGCTGAATGCGCCCGATACTTGTGAATGGCACTGCCTCCACAAGAGTATTGATATCCTGCAGTACTGATCGATTACATGTGAGTGTGTGCTGCATAACATTTCTATTTGATGGTGGTTGAGGCAAATCGACTGGCTTTGTAATTATTTCTTTTTCCTCCTTTTCTTCATCTGAATAATTAAAACACATTTTTAGTTGAATTTCATAATTATGAAGAAATTTTTTTTACCTTCAGAAACATTATCTTGTTGTTGATCTTTCTGCTGTTGGCACTTTTTGTGATACATCGCTTTATAGATGTCAAGTTTCTTTCCTTTGTACTTTACTGACGCCCATCCGCATCCTGATTTTTTATCTGGATTAATGATTTTCTTACAATTTATAGCCCAAGCACTCGGTGAACAGAAAGTTGTTTCTGTTTCTTGTGATTTTATTTTTCCATCATCAAGTAAATCGCCAATGAATTTTTGACCCTAAAATTGTGTCATATAAAAAATTTTATGTGCAACTCTGATGTTTGTTTTTTCCCTCTAACATACCATATATTCAATAGACATTGTTGATTTTCCCGGTGAAAGTATTCCTGACTTGAGAAGCATGGGAAGTGTGACTGTCTTTCCGAATACTGTTGGATAAGATGTTTTTGTGCAATTTTCCTATGTTTTAAATAGATTTTTGAATAAAATTTAGATTTTTTTCGTCCTTTTGGATATTTTTACCTCTTCATTTCCATCCTCTTCTGCCTTTATTTCATCGTTTTTTTCTTTCTCTACCATGATGATTGTTTCTATGAGAGACTTATGCAGTAACTTTAAGTGAATTAATTGATTATTTCCTCATATTTCTTGTAATAAATAGATTTTTTCGTAAATGGCTATTTTTGTTTGTTGTTGTAGTTTATATAGGGGATAGATAGCTTAAGCTGCAATAAAATTTTATAAAACAACGTTTAATTTTCAATTGTTATAAAAAAAAATTTTTAAATCAATTTAATTGATTAAATCATTTTAAATGCATAAAATCTTTAAATTAAAATAAACTTATTGTTAATTGCAAATTATGTCAGGTAATTTAAATTTCAAAAAATTTAAATTTGATCATCTTGTTAGAAAAAAGTTTCGTCATCTTGGTAAAACCCATGTGCGTTTAATAAACAAAAACTAAAATTTAATTTTTCATTGCATTTAATTAATTAATCAAGCAAAAAAGAACTGAAAGATGGGATTTGGAGGTCGAGGAGGTGGTAATCGTGGAGGTGAGCTTTAAATCATTTGTATTTTCATGAATTTTTATGTTAACAAAATGTTTATTTAATATTTTATAGGCGGCAGAGGATTTGGTATGTATTTTTTAAAAAGAATTATTGCAAGCTTTATAATAATATGATTTAATAAAGGCGGCAATCGAGGTGGAGGAGGAGGACGAGGCGGCTTTGGAAATAAAGGAAAATTTGACCAAGGGCCGCCGGCAAGAGTTGTTCCATTTGGTAAACAAAACATTAAAAATTCTCTCTTTGACTTGTACTCATATATTATCGTTTATATTACAGGATATTTTGATTACACATGTCAAGATGATCTTGTTCTTAAAGCAGAAATTGAAGACGTTCCCTATTTCAATGCACCAATTTTTCTTGAAAACAAATCACAAATCGGAAAAATTGATGAGATTTTTGGAACATTACGTGATTATTCAGTGTCAGTGAAATTGGGTGAAAATATGAAAGCATCAAGTTTTGTGCCGAAACAGAAACTTTTTATTGATCCAGCCAAGTTACTTCCATTACAAAGATTTTTACCGCAACCACCAAAGCCGAAAGGAATTGGAAAGAAAAAGAAAGGAGACAAGTCACAAGCTGGTGCAGCTGGTGGAAACAATTCATTTGGAGCAAAACGTGGAGGATTTGGCGGAAGAGGTAGTGGTGGTGGTCGAGGAAGTAAGTTCGATCAATTTTAAAAGGCAGAATCTGATTGGTAAACAAGTGATTAGATTTGTTAAAAGCAAGACATTATTTGCTTACAAATTCTGCTTATCTGCTTTTTGATTTGCTAGCAAAAAATATCTATTAGCAGTAAAAAAGCAGATTTTCAATTTCACTCTTAATTTACATGTTTTTAATGAATTAATCTTATTTTTTAGGAGGAGCTGGTGGAAATAGAGGTGGTGGTGGCGGTTTTAGTAAGTTATTGCATTCTTTTAATTCTTTAATGAAATTATTTTATTCCCTAATTTTACTAATTTCTTTTTACAGATCGTGGACGTGGTGGTGGCGGTGGATTTAGTAAGTTTTAAATTTATTTAAGCACAACTTAAGCTCATATTTAATTCATTTATCTTTACAGATCGTGGAGGAGGTGGTGGTAAAAGATGGTAGACTACACTATACAATGAAAATGCATTAATTATAAGTTGAATTTATTCTTTATGAAATTCTACCTACATTGATATATAACTTTTGAATAAAGAAATTGAATTTTCGATGATATGAGACAACTGTTATTTTTCGATGAAATTCACGTGCATCTGTTTTATTTCATCGCAAAACAACCTGTTGATTTTTCAGAATTTTGTTTATCATGAGCCTTAAAATTTTATTTTGTCTCGTTATTTCTTTGGTTTTTACCAATGCTTCATCATTAAGCACTGTCAGTGATGATGTTGTACTTGAAGCTATTCGAGAAAATAAAAATTTGCTCATACTTTTTGGTAATTATCAACTTTATTATTAATCAAATTATTTAATCTTAAAAATTCTTCTTTATTTTGTAGCAAAAAAAGATTGCGGCAATAGTTGTAAATTTCAACAGAGTGTGATAGCAATGAAGGAAGAATTTGAGAACACATTCTCAAATAGTAGAATTCTTAAAGTTGAAAATTCACAGCTTGTAAGGCTCTATAATCCATACAAAAAAGAACCGGCATTAGTATTTTTACGAAATGGTGTACCATTGATTTATGATGCTGATGCAGATTTAGATGATCCCGATACAATTTTCAATTTTTTTAACGAAAATCGTGATCCTCTTGTTAAAGAACTTGATGATTCAAATTTTGAGCATTTAACTCAAGCTTCGACTGGAGCAACTACTGGTGACTGGCTCATACAATTTTATGATAACTCATGTGTTGATTGTCAACGTCTTCATGCAATTTATGAAACAATAGCAGCAAAGCTTAAAATGAGAATTAATGTTGCACGTGTCAATCGAGTTACAAAAGGAATACAAACAGCAAAAAGATTTAGAGTTGAATCAGTGCCACAATTTATTCTTATTAAACAAGGCAAATTCTATCGATATAATCTTAAGAAATATGATATTGAAAGTTTCATTGGTTTTGCTCAAACGTGGTATAAGAATGTCGGAGCTGAGAAAATTGCAGTACCAAAAAGTCCTTTCGAAAACCTAATTGATACAATTGTTGAATATTTGAAGAACATGCCACGTGTTAAGGACTTAGCTTTATCGTCATTTAATGAATATCCACTTGTCGTTATTGCTGCATCAGTTGTCATCTTACTTGTGTTCATGAAATTGCTTAGAAAACCAGCTGTAACTGCCTCTGAAAAGAAGAAATCAAAGCCGAAAAATGAAGAAACAGAAACTACAACTAAGAAAAAGAAAGCTGCAAAGAAAGAATAGTCTGATGATTGAAAATAAAATACTTTTGTACTTAAATGAAACAAATGTTTATTTCTTTTTAATATTATTACTCAATTCTAATGAATTTTGCAGTTCTTTTAAGTATCTTTCTCCAACTTTCATGCTCATTTTGATTTGAATTTCATCAATTTGATTTTTATTTGCAGTAAAATCATCTCTAAGCCACTTTCTTAATTCAATTCGACTTTGCTCATCAGGTACTTGATTTATTGTTCTATAGAGATCTCGATATAATTTTAAAACCTTCTGTCTCAATATAAATTGTCTCAAATTCATTTCAAAAAAATTTCTTTAAAAAACGTTGGAAAATTATCAAAGTTGGCAAAGAAAAGAAATTTTTGTTGATAAATGAAATTCTTATTTTGTGAATTCTCAATGTGCTCTCCTGCTTAGATAAAAATTGCAAATGTGCAATTAGTAAATTATCATTTAAATGTGAAGATAAGATATCTTAAATAGTAAGTGATAATTAAATTTTTAAAGCATTTCATTGTCATTTCTACTTTTTAGACAAATATCGATGCTTTATGACTTTATTCTTCTTTGTTACATGCTTGCGATTGTATTAATATTAATGATGAAAGGTATAAAATGGATATTAAAGACAACATTCAAAATTCTGAAAGGTGGCAAAGAATCAAAACAGAATAAATTAAAGTCGGACCAAAAAGAATGGCAAAATCTTGTGAATGAATGCAAAAATGATGACTCACTTTTTGATGAAATGCCGCCGGAAAACTATATTAATGAGCTCGAATAAAAAGGGCATTATTTTTCAAATTTCTCTTTATTTACACAGTTTCTTTTTACAAACAGGATTTGTTTCAATACTCAATCTCATTTGATTCTTATTCTAACTCTTTTGCATAATTTACAAATAAAAATTATTTTATTAAATATAAAAGCAAGTCTCTTTCTGTTCATGTTCTGGTGTTTCATTATTTAATCTCTTTCAAATGCATTCAAAAAGGCTAAGAAATAAAAATTTACAACAGATTCATTTTTACTGTATTTAGAATGATACTATGGCAAGTTATGTCACTCTTTCACTTATTCAACTACATAAATCTATTCATGAACATACATATATAATTCACCTAATTATTAGGTATATAATAGCAATATTTGCACATTTTTTCAAGTCTTTGAATTTTTTTCTCTTTAAAATATTTACACATAATTAATTTTCTCAAAATTTGTCATACATTTATATCAAATTAACCTAATGAGGCGTCAATTTTTATATAATTTTTTTAAACATATTCTTCTGATGGATTTTGTACACTAGCTGGAATTCTCAATGAGCTTGGTATGGCTCGTGCACCATTAACATTATCAGGTAATTCTGCAATGTCTTTAAATACTCCCATAAGACTTTCAAAATTAGGACCCCAATTTAATAAATAATCCCAGCCTAAAGTAGTTGCTGATGGTGATGCTGCATTTGGTTGTCTATACATTCCGCCTACCATATGTGTTGAAATGTCATCATCTGATGCTACAAGTGTGCTGAGTGAGCCACGAAAGGAAGAATCAAAACCATCATAAGAAGGTGGCGGAATATGTGGTTTGCTTGATGTGCTTGCATTGCCACTTTCATTTCCATTTCTTTCGTCATCTCTTTTTGGTCTTATATCACCATTGATACTGTTATTATCGTATTCAATTTCAGAACATGTAAAGCTATCATTTCCACTTTCATCTGATGATGTTGAGCTGTGATTGTCAACAACTGGTGAATGATGCATGTGATTCATATGTTGACCAGGTACTCGAGGTGCTTCACTACTACTTGAAACTGCATCTAATGTAGATACTAAAGATGAAGTTCTAGGACGTGAATTGAGTCTTTCAATTTCTTCTGCTGTTAAACCCATTGGAACATTTGAGACATTTGGTGTTTTTGGTGGCATACCAGGTGTTTTACGACTTGTACTTGAACTTTGACCACTCAATTGTGACATGACTGGACTATTTAGACTTCTTTCACTATTACTATGAAGAACATCTTTTCCAACACCACCCGATGATGATGTTGTTGCTAATAATGCACTCTGCAATGGCTTCCCTGAGATATCATGCAAAGTTAATATACGTGGATGTTGTGAGCTCATTTCAGAACTTGGAGAAAGTCTCGCTAATGGTGTGCTTTGATGTGGAGGACGTGGTGTTGCAGTTGGTGGTTGACTAGTTTGAGGCACACGTGGTGCATATGGACCTACATGATGTGGCGAATGACGATGATGTTGTGCTGCAGATGATTGATGTTTATGATGAGTATATGAATTTGGTGGTGGTGTTGCTTTGTATTTTTGATTATATTTTTGATGCCTTACTCCACCAGCTTCTCGATATCCTTTATAATGGTAAACAATATCAATATCAGATGGTGCAATTGAACTTGCATTTTCTAAATCATAATGTTCAGGAAATTCTGATCCATTATCGATATTTGCTAAATGATCATGTGTATGATTTGACATAACTTCTCTCAATGGTGGTGGACTTTTGCTTACAACTTCTCTTTCAATAATATCAGGTCTTTGAGGTCTCTGTGGTTCAGCTGAATTAATTTCTCGTTCTTTATATTTTTTCGATATAAGTTCAGCTGCAACAAGATGATGTGTACCATGTGATGCATCTGAATGAAAACCAACTCCTGATAAATCGCCAACATGAATGCCACGACTCATATCCATATTCCCACTTCCTGATACCAAACCACTTCCACCTAATAACGTTGAATTTCCATTTTGTTTACTATGAAGTGCACCAGCACCATGTTTTTCTTTTTGTTGTTTTCTTATTCTAAATACAACAAATGATGCAAGAATGGCAACGAGAAGAATTACAAAGAAAACAATGACCAAAGTGATTCCGATTGATAATGGATCTGTAACTTGAACACTAGCAAGACCAGTAAGTGGATGACATCCTAAAAAGACTTTTCCTCGTTGTAATACTTCTTTATAAATACTTCCACTTCCATTAAATGGTTGAATTTCATTATTGATTGTGAAATTTGCTATGCATCCTTCAAATGATGGAATTGTTGTATCTTGAGGAAATACAAGTTCACGTCTTACACCACCAACAGAAAGAACTGTTAAATAGGGATCAAGAAAATCATGCACACCTGTTGAATCCAATTCTTCGCCATAAAGTTTTCCATCAACCAACATTTGAACAATTCGATTGTGTGAAAAGAGTGTCAAATTGTGCCACTTTCCATCTGACAAATATGCACCTCTTGATGATGTCATGTTAACTTGAGTGTTTTGCTTGCTGATATACACAAGTTTACCATCGCGTAATTCAATAGAGGTGTAGTGTTTATTCGTAGCGGCATATATCAAAAGACCGTCCGATTTGACAGTTCGAAATTTCACACTCATTGACTTCGGTGGATCATCGACTTGTGCCAGACTCGAGATGTTGTCAGTCTTGATTGAAAATCTCTTTTGACGACCTAAATCGAGATTCCAGTTGGTCATGCCACTGTAAATGTTTTCCAGTAATTGCATTCTCTTGTGCTTTTCTGAGATTTTATATTCAATAAATCCGCCATCGACCAATGAAATTGGATCTATCGATGTGTAACAATCAGGTGACAGTAAATCGCCACCGCATTTGCACATTGCTGTATGCCAACGATCCATGCATCCGTCGAATGCTCCGCAGAGTGATAATGCTGGATCGTCAGGATGTCCTTGTGAACATGGTCCGCCATTATTGTTTCGATTGCATGTTGAAGTTACACCAGTTGCCTTGATTGGATTGCTCAAATTTAATGCACGTCCATTCACCGAAACACTATGCACACATCCAATTAAATCATCCGAATGAATTTGCCCAGGTCTTTCTAAAATTGGATCTGCCGATGATAAACCTCCAATCAGCAATGGATGTTTATTGAAATTCAATGTTCTGTAAAAAAAAGGAAATTTTTTTTAATAAAAATAGTTAATAACTTTTTATATAAAGAAAAAGAATGAGTTCAATGAACGAATGAATTGCATTTGTTTGATAATAAAAAAGTTATTTGTTTTTCAATTTGAACATTTTTTGCCTCGTGGCATCAGTTTCGGATTAATACAAATCATCGTTCGATTCAAAAAAAAAATTATTTTCTTCTTTTTTCTTCATCATCATCAGCTTTTTTGCGTTTCTTTCTCTTCCTCAATATGATTCACATGAGAAAAATTGAGGTCCTATTTAGTATGATTCTGATTCCTCAATCTTTTTTATATACTTTTCTTTGCCAATTTCATTTTGTTCGCCCTTTTTCTTTCATTTCCTTTCATCTCAATACGTATATATGCAACAACATATATGTATGACTGTGCAGTTTGTTTTCGAATTAATCAGCAGAAAATTATTGTTTTGAATAAATCTTTATTCATTTTCTTTTGCTTTCTTATAGTGTCTCTTTCTGTATTTTTGTGAATACGCTCTTGGTGTGTTTAATAAAAAATCACCAATTATTGCTGCATTGCATGAAATGTAAATTCTTTTTTTTTGTGTATTTATATTGCATTACTTATTGTACTTTGTACTGAACAGTCATAAAAATTTAAAAATAAATGATTATGCCTTTTTAAAAATTAAATAAATTCTACTTTTTTAAAGAGAAAAAAACGTTAACATTTTGGTGGTCTCAATAAAAATGTAATAATTATTCAAATCTTTCTGTAATTATCATTGGAAATGTATATGTCAATCATTTAACTTACAAGTGATAATTTATATGTTTTCATGTCATAGAAATGAGAGTCATTTAAACCACATTGTGTCAAAATGATCAATGTATTACATTGTATTTCGACTCATGTCATCACATAAAGTTAATTGTAATCGAAAAGAAAGAAAGAAATAAAAATGGCTTTCATAGCCGGATAACATTGTAATATTCAGTATAATTTCAATTCAGAGCAGTGAAAAAAAAAAAGTAAAAATCTTTTAAGAAAATTAAGAAGAAGTAAAAAAGATTTTTATGTCACATTGCGTATTGCGTGGTGATTTTACAACATATACCGTGAGTGACTGATAATACATAATGCATTCATTGAGTGCATTAGCGATTAAAAATTACGCGAAATATTTTTTAATTGGACAGCATATTGCTGTATATAAAAATTTATTTTGCATGCGCATATAGACACACTTTAAACAGGCAGGAGACGTCTTTCAAAAAGAAATTGGATATAGGTGCATTCTCTCCACTCTTTTTTCTTTTTTTGGCGATTGCATGCACCAAAAATTAACATGCAAAATCAATAAATTTTTTCTCTTCATTAAATACAAAAATATGTGCTGCCCTTTACTTTACTTTTAGCATGTTTTCAGATAAAATGACACTTTGTTACTTTCTATTATTCGTAATCTTGTTAAAAAATGCGCTTAATTCATACTCTGTATAAAATTTTACTCTTTCACAATGTACATGAAGTAAAGCGAAGAGCCGATGCATAAATGAAGTTTGCTCAATAAATTTATAACTCATTTTCCTCTGTCTCACATATATTTTCCAATGCTGAATTTTATTTGCAAATAATTCTCTCTCTTTTTTACTTGAACAATAGAGGCATTAAAGGGCAACAATGTTGTAAATGTGAAGAAGAAAAGAGTATAAGTAAAAGAGTGAGAAATCGATCAATTACTTGCATAAACAAGAAAGAAGGCTTAAATGTAATGATTTAAAGGGAGCGAGAAATATTTGCTGTTTTAATTTAATGCAATTGGCACTTAATCTGTGATAAAGAATCTTACCCAGTTGGACCGACTTCATCGGAATAGCAAGTTGTATCGCCTGGTCGACATTCATCGCACACATCACCGTTGTCTGTGCATTTAGCTACACTTAATGACATCACACGACCATTACGCGTGGCTGTTACTTTGTGCCATCTTCCATTTGATAATGAATCAGCTGCATTACTACCACCAACAACAATTGATGTGATTGCTGTTCGTGCACCGCCATATGAAAATACTGCTTTACCGCCAACAATTTCCATTGCGACGAAATCTGATCGACCTCCACTCTGTACACCATAATTATATATTAACAGTGCATCAGGTTTTGTTGTGGCAAAAACTATAGAAATATCATTTGTTGCCGCATCAAGTGCCGGGAATTGCATAAATGAAAGCTCTTGGAATCCGTATGTTGCTCTCTCACAATGACGTCCATATCGACCATCAGTACATGAACATCTGAAAAATTAAAACACTTTTTATTGATGAACAGAAAGAAAGTAATAAAATTTTACTCACTTATAGCCTGGTTTGAGGCTAACACAGAGACCACCATAAAGACATGGATTTGGTCTACATGAGTCAGCAATAGTTTCACACTGATTTCCACGATATCCAGGACGACAAAGGCAAAAGAATGATGAACCATCAGGACTTTCTCGACATGAGCCACCAGATTTACATGGATTACTTGAGCAAGCATCACCTCGTTCTAATTGACACAATTTACCTTCACGATTTGGTGGACATGTACATTGAAAATCATAACCTTGTCTTCTACATTGACCACCTGCTTGACATGGATTTGGTGCACACGGATCTTGTCGTTTATCACATTTTTCGCCAGTAAAACCATCACTACACTTACAATTGAAATCATGCGATACCAATGGTGATGTAAATACAAGATTTTGACTGTCAATGATGCGCACTTCGTCTTGCACATTGATTTTTTCCGAGCAAATGCCAGCATTGGCACAAGTGTTGTTTGCATTGCATGGTGAATATGGCATAATGAGATTGCGATTTTGAAGTAATTGAACGAAAGCTTCTCGTTTCTTTTGAACTCTTTCAACAATATAACTTGGTGATCGATAGCTATATCCAGCTGAGAATTTTGATGCAATTGTTATTTCAACACCATCTTGATTTTCACGAATGCTATAAACTGAAATATCATCTCCTGTCTCCATTGATGCTTTAACAATGTCTTGAAAGCTTCTGTAGAAATTGGCAAGAAAATTTGCAGCTGTCATATTTTCTACACGAATAGTGATTGAATTAGCAACAGTATTGTTATCAAAATTAAGAAAATCAACTGAAATTGTTGAAATCACATCAGAATGAATTCCATCATTGCCTGAGATTGAAAGTGAATAACCAGTATATTTAATACTTGGCGTGATATGCAAATCACATGCATTTGGAATTGAAAGTGCTCCACCTTTAACAGCACTTATGAGTTTGCATTTATAATCGCCAGATGAGTCAGGATCATTTGGATGAACATCAGCAATTTTTCCAGTTTGAATTTTACCATTGAATGTATAAACCATGACATGAGCAACACGAGCCATTGATGGACTATCATTTTGATCGAGAACATTAATGATTACTTTATGTTGTGAGCGCATCTTAGGTTTTCCATTATCTTCAACTTCAATCATAATTTCCAACTGAGGTGTTACTTCACGGTCAATTGATCGTGTTGTTTTGATGAGACCAGAGTGTTTTTCAATATTTACAAGAGCTTTATGTTTACCGCCAATGAGATAATAAGTGAATGGCGCACCATTAGGTGGAAGATCTGGATCTTTGGCTGATAAGGTCAAAACACTCGTACCTACTGGTTCATTTTCTGACACATAACCAATAAGATTATTATCATCAAATGTTGGACCATTATCATTGACATCAGATAGATTAATCTTTACCATTGTAGTGCCTGTTTGTGGTGGCATACCTGTATCAATAGCTCCAACAATAATCGAATAAGTTGGTGTCGTTTCACGATCTAATTTTCTTGCTGTTTCAACTTGACCACTTTGTGGATCGATTTTAAATGCTTGATCAACATTTCCACCAATTATTGAATAACTAAATTGATTATTTTGTGGTCTAACATCTTTATCAACTGCTTTAACTGCGACAACTTTTGTGCCAATATTTGCATCTTCAGATACATTAGCCTCATAAAGGTTTAACTGAAATTCAGGTGGATCATTTCCATCTTGAATTGAAATTATTACTTGAGCCTCATCTGTATCATTTCCACGAATTCCACCAAAATTTTTTGCCATCACAGTCAGCACAACTCGTGATTGTGTCTCTCGATCTAAATTTCGTGAAACATACATAATTCCAGTTTCTGCATTTATACTAAAGCCTTTATCATTGCTTGATCCGACTAATAAATAATAAACTTTTCCATCATCACCAGAATCTTTGTCAGTTGCTTGAATTGAGCCAATGCTTGTGCCCACTTCAGCTGATTCTGAAACATCAAAGTGAAAGACTGGTTGTACAAAACGTGGATAAAATTCATTGACACCAGTAATGTGAATTGTCACTTTTGTTGTGCTAAACATTGTTGAATCAGGATTTGATGCAGTGATAATAATTTGATATTGATTTTGTTCTTCATAATCGAATGTAACTTTTGAATAAATAACACCAGTTTGTGGATCTATTGTGAAAAATTCTTTTCCTGAACCACTTGTGATTGTGTACTGAATTATGGCATTTTTTGGTGAGTCTTTATCTGTTGCTTGTGCTTTATAGACAAATGATTTTGCAGGTGAATTTTCAGGAATATAAGCATGATATTCAGTCTGATTGAATTCTGGTTTTTGATCATTGATGTCTGTCAAAGTTACTCTTAACATAGCAACAACACTTCGTGGTTTAAATCCAAGATCTCTGGCTGTGATATTCAAATGATATTCTTGAATTATATCATAATCAAGTGATTGAAGAATTGTTACACTTCCTGAAAGTGGATCAACAGCAAATTCTTTTCTTTCATTTCCACCAGAAATTGTATATCTTATCATGCCATTTGGACCATCATCATTATCTGAAGCAGACACAACTAAAATTGTTGATCCAATCGGTTCATTTTCAGGAACAATCACTTGATAACTGAGTGCAGTAAAAACAGGTGAGAAGCGATTTTCACCAGCAACAACAATTGTCACAGTAACGTCATCATATTGTGGCGGCACGCCTTTATCAACTGCTCTTATTGAAAGCTGATAAACAGAACTTGGACCCACATTTAATGGTTTATTAACACTTATCCATCCATCATTTTTGTTAATGACGAAATTATTACTGCCATTACCACCTGTTATCACATATTCAATCTCTGCATTCACTCCAAAATCGAGTGTATCTTTTGCGACCACTTGCACAACTCGTTGGCCTTCTTTTGCATCTTCTGGGACAGGTGAGAGATAGTCACGTTTCTCGAATTTCGGTGGATTGTTATTGGCATCGACAATATTGATGTTTACGAGACATTCAGAATACATTGGTGGTTTACCATTGTCAGTAGCAAGCACAGTCATTGCATACATATTTTCAGGCGATGATTCCATTTGTGAATGCTTGTAATGAATAGTTCGTTTACTGAATATTTCACCTGATGCTGGATCGATTGTAAATAAATCACTTGGATGTTGTAGTGAATAAGAAATGATTGAATTAGGCCCTTGTTTGTCACGATCTGTTGCTGTAACTTGTCCAACAAATGCTACATTCTTTTGAAGTTCTGGCAAATTGAAACTATAATAACTATGCTCAAATTCAGGTGCATTATCGTTTAAATCTTGAATTGTGATTGTTAATGGAGTTTCCTGTCTCCATGCTCCATCAACTGCAACAACTTTCAATAAATATTCATCTTGCTGTTCTCGGTCTAAGCGTCCAGCGACTGTCACATTACCACTAATAGGATCAATAGCGAATTTATTGCCTGGATTCTCAGTAAAATTATAAGTTGCATTGGCATTCTCATTGATGTCCAAGTCAGATGATGTGACTTTAATCACAAAAGATCCAATTTCTGCATTTTCTGTCACATTGACACTAAAGAGTCGTGTGAATCGTGGCGGATTATCGTTTTTATCCAGCACTGTGATTAACACTGTTGCACTTCCCGTCATTTGTGGCATTCCCTGATCGACTGCTTCAACTGTCAACTCATAACTCGCAATATCTTCACGATCAAGTCTTAAATTGGTGAAAATTTCTCCCGTGTCAGAATCAATTTCAAATGCACTTTCAAAGTCATTAACTAAACGATATGAGACTTGTCCATTTTCATCACTATCAGCATCAGTAGCACGTATTCTTGCAACCATTTGAGGCGGTGGCTCTTCTTCCAGCACTTCAGCAGAGTAAATCATTTTCTCCATAATTGGACCATTATCATTTGCGTCAGTCACATTGATTGTAAGTTTCATTACACTTCTTAGACTTGGATTGTCAGAATCTGAAGCTTCAATCCACACTTCGTATTGCTGTGATATTTCATAATCTAATCTGCCTGGTCCAATTGTTACATCACCATTTGTACGATCAATTTTTAAAGCATTGTTTATATTTCCGCCTGCAATTGCATATTTAATATTTCCAATTGATCCCTTCTTAGGTGATGATGCTTGAATTTTTGTCACAAGTTTTCCTTCTGGAACATCTTCAGAAAGAATAAATTGCGTTTCAGATGAATAAGAGAATGTTGGAAAAAGATGAGCTGGTCTCAATTCAATCGTTAATTCACATTTTGCTGATTTTGGTTCGTGACCTTGATCGATTGCATTGATGTCAATATTGAATATTCTGTCATTGCTATGTCCGATGAGTGACAATTCTTCAGCTGCTTTTATAACTCCCGTGTTTATATTTATGTTGAATTTACTTGCGTCTTTTCCACCAATGGAGTATAAAATTTTACTGTTAATGCCATCATCGAGATCGGTTGCTTTGGCGCCGAACACAAACTGGCCTGTTTTGATGCGATCGGGAATGTTGACAGTGAATGCAGCTTGCTCAAATGATGGTGTGTTGTCATTCATGTCATCAACTGTTATCGTGAAATTCACAGCAGCAGCACGTGGTTCTGTTGCTGATGAATCTTGTGCCATAAGTGTAAAATGATAAACTGCAGTATCTTCACGATCTAGCATTATAGCAGTTGTAATTTCACCAGTATCGTGATTAATATGAAAACGTTCAACTTTATCACCTAATAGACTAAAGCGGATTTTTGCATTAAGTCCTGCATCTTTGTCACGTGCAATAGGCGTTAAAACTTTTGTGCCTGCCGGTAGATTCTCAGAAACCGTTGCACGATATGATTGGCGTTCAAATTCCGGACTATGGTCATTCATGTCTTGCACAATGACTCGTACAGTTCCAGTTCCTGTTAGAGGTGGTGAACCTGCAGAAAAATATAAATAAATAGAGATTCATTAAATAAAATATGAATGAGAACATTGGTAAGTAAATAAGTAAGTGAGTAGTTGTTAGAAACTGCATGCATTCAAGTTTTTTTCATTCTCTCTCTACATTTATTTCGTCCGTCGACTGTCTGACAATTTCAGATGATGTAACTTCACAAGGAGGAGAACTTTTCGGTCTGCACTTCTTCTGTACGCTCATTTCTTTCATTTCTCATTTCGACATCTAAATAGTTTGTAAAACAATAATTGAATGCGATTGCCTTAATTGGTCATTTCTGCTATTTTTGCTTTTTTTCTCCTCCGCCTTGCTGTATGTTTTAATAGCAAAAGAACTTTAATACGAGAAAAAGAGGAAAAAGACTTTTGCCCATTATTATTACTATTATGAATCTGCTTTTGTGTATTTATGTTGTCATCACTTTTTCTATAGAGTCAAAGAGAGGAGTATTCAAGTTGAAGCAATCAAAGAAAATATGTGTATACTTTTTATATTTATTTTATTATTACTGTTCTTTCCTTCCCAATCTACTACTTTTGCAAAAGTTCTCTCTTTATAGTGCCATGAATGAAGGCAACTCATGACTTCTTATGTCTTTCATTAGTTTTTACTTGATTATTAATTGCAGAAAAATATTTTACTTTTAAAGATGGGCAGATGAAAAGGATTTTTAATTTTAATGAATAGTGACCAATTTATGTGCGTTTCCATTGATAAATTGACAAAGGCGCAGTTTTGACAATTAGGAAATTTTTAATTTGACAGAATAAAACTCGAATGTGATTTTCTATAGAATTTCTCTTTAATTGTGATTTATTGAATTTATCACACCAGCATATATGTGAGCTTATATATTTCACGAAACAAAACCTTAAAGTTCAAAGTATTATTTTTATTATAGTTTGGTAAAAATTTATTGATTTCAACAAGAATATAAATTATTTTGCTCTCTCTATGCTCTTTTTAGAAAAAATGCATATAAAGGCAATAATTTTTCGTTCTTCCTCTTTCTCTAAAAAATAAATATAAAGTTCATGATCACAACGAAAAAACAATAAATGAAATAGAAGAAGAAAGAAAATGGCAAGTGATAAATGCTTAAATCAAGTACATTTGCTTTTTCATATGGTTTATACACGATTGTGAATTGTCAAAAAATAAACTAAATGAGAAAGAAACTGCTGGTGTGCCACAAAGTGCACTGAATTTTTAAAATATGTTTGTACTGCAACATCACAGAATGAAAGTAACGGGAATCAAGCTTTTTAATCCATAATTTTTCCCTCCTTTTGAATGCTTCAATTGAATAGACATCGTAAGGACCATAAATTGCATTGAATTGATGGTGTGACAATATTAAGAATCTGAGTTGAGAGGGATTTGTGTGAAAGTTTTGTATATATATGCAGTAAGTAGAGTGAAAAAATTTATTTTCATTGATGATCATTTACTGTTTTCTTTCTCCATCGATGTGTCTTTTGAATATTTATTTTTATTACTTCATCTTACTGCAAGTAAGTCTAGAGAGAGCCCCAGGTTTTATTTTGGAATTTATTGGATCATTTGAAAAATTCTCAGTGTGCACATTGCTGCATATGTCTGTACATTATTCCTTTATTATGTATTCATTGAATAAGCAAGTAGTTCCATTGCAAACCGAGAAGTGAGTAAATTATTGGAAATCAAGTTTTATTGATATCATTGTTTTGCGCTTCCATGCTTAGAAAAATATCTCACTAAAAATTCTCACAGCGTTAAGCATTGCACAGCGATGCATCTTAAATGCGGGTCACTTTATGGGTTTTTTGTTCACAAAATCACCAATGACCTCTATAAGTTTATTTTTCTTTGATTTTCGCATGCAGATTTGCAAAATAAAAACATTTTTCATTTTCAACTTCTTCCGTGTCTAAATTAGATGAAGTTTAAGATTATTAGGATTTGTATAAAAAGGAACGCATCAGTAGCTTTCTAAAAAACAGTAAAATTTTTTCAATGTGCAAATGTTAACCCACATTAGAGAAATAATTGCTTAAAAAACTTATAATTGTTTTCTACCTTCTATCCATATAAACATATTTTTCTATTTCCCTGATCATTGAAAATAGATTTAGTGACTATAACAACGAATAAAAAAATTAGCAATAAATTTTTTCTTCTCTTCTATTTAGGTAAAGGTAGTGAAATGTTTACATAGAGAGTAAAAAATTATTTCACAAAAGCACGAAAAATTTAAAACAACTAAAAAAGAGAAAAGGAATAAAAGTTTTGAAAGCTTATCTAAAAAATTTGATCGAGCATAACGAAAAAGAGGTGAAAAAGAGAGGTAAGAAATTAAACTATCTAAAAATTTATTATATGAAATTTTTTTTTCAATTCTTCATCCATATGCAAGTTTAGAAATTTCAAAAATCAGTCATAAGATTGTTCACTGGGTATTATTTTTATTTCTATATGAACTGCCAGTGCATTGTTGTATATTTTATTATTATTTATTATATGCCGCAGGCTTTTATCTCTCTACTTCTACTTCTTTTGCTGTTTGTATATTTTACTTGACCCTTTAATGACATTTTGGTTGATTTCATATTTTATTTTTACTGATTTCCAATAATAATGTTTTCTTTGCAAAAAGAAGAGAGAGAACAAAATATTGTAAAATATTTATTGAGAAAATATATCGTTCTCAAGCAGCGCTTTCATCTGACTAATTGTTTCATATCATCGAGATGAATGCATCGTCACGAATTTTTTTTTGCCTTTCTCTCTTTTTCTTTTCATACTTAGGAATTATGCATTGCAACTTTTTCACTGTTTGTATAAAGAAATAAACTTTGTTTTATTATTTTCTAATCAAACACTTTACTTGCCCTTGAAATTTTTTGTGCTATAAAGAAAAGAACGTAAGAGAAAAAATAAAAAAATATCATGTGTGTATGATTGCAAAAGTCGTGATCTTTTGACGTCACGAGATTTCCTGAAGGTTTATTTTATAAATCATCAAATAATGTAAGAAGCACAAAATAATGAGAGTGAAAAAAGTAGCAAAAGAGCCTTTCAGAAAATTTCAAGAAAGAGCAACTACTAGAAATCATGATAAGCAAACAAATGAATAATGAATAGAGAACTAATTGCACAAAGAAATCACAGACAAATCCGTTTGCACGAATTTTCACACTCTTTTTTGCTGCAATTGTGTACAAGAAGATAAAGAAGAATTATCAATAATGGATAATTGGTATAAACACATGATAAAAGGTGCACCTTTTGCACTCACTTAATTCTCACGCTTATTTGTACTTGAACTATGTGATCCGTGTCTATTTATCAACTATTATTAAACATTGCAATGACTTCTAATTTTATAAATAAATGTTCTAGTTGTATAACTTATTAAGGACAATATAAATCTAGGTAAATTCATCTTATTCATAAATAATAAAATACGCATAGAATAAAAAATTCTAGTGAAATTGAATAGCCGTACAAGGAAATGAATTTATTTGCTCATAATAAATGCACGCTTAAATAATAATAATAATGTTGAATATATGAAGTTTAGATAAAAATTGTTCTATCAACAGTATATAAACCATTGAAGCTATTAAGGAGTTCTTAGGAACTAAATCGCAGCAGCTGAATGAAAGTAAAAGAGAAAGAAGCCACCATCATGGAATAGATGTGTTAGCATTGCCAATTTTACACCTTTTGTTTTACTTGAAAAATACAATATAGTGAGTGAACAATCGAGAGCTTACTGCTGAGGAATTCAGTGTGTGTCGCAAACAGTAGGGACGATGAAAATGAACGAGAAAAGTTGTGCTTTTAGACAAACAATACAATACAATAATGGGCAATGATATGTGATATGCCATTGATTGTGATATGTTCACTGAGAGTGCTCCATTATTACTTTTAACGCTGCTTGCTTCTGTCGATCTCTCTCTCTACTACTGCTGCTTTTGCTTTATTATTCTTATGAGCGACTGCGCACAATCGAATGAAGATTTTTCTTGAGAAAAATTCCTTACCATGTACATATGATTAAAGCGATAAATAGAGTAGAAGAAGGCGAATTAAAAGTGAACAATTTCGAGAAGGGAAGTTTTTTCCTTTGGGCAAAGTTCTCTTCATAAATTTTGCACTCATTTAAATGGAAGTGTATGAAACAAAATTGCCGCCTGCTAATTGTCGTAATGGCATTATAAAATCCCGTTTCATAGATTATCTTCTCGCATACATTCCGCCATTACTGTCATCTTCATTATAGACACTAAGCAATCGAAAAAAGAAAGAGAAGAAAAATTGTCTGTATGCATATGTATACGTGTGTGACATTTGCGAAATCGGGCATGATTAAGTGAGGCAGAGCATAAAAGAGTGAGTTTCAATATAAAGTCTATAAATCTAAGAAATGGACATTTATTTTCTCTCCTTTAAGCAAGCAAAAGAACTCTTCGATGACTTAATGCTATTTAGGTAGGCTCTTGAATGGCTTCTCTCTCACTCATTGCCTCGATCTATGCTCTCTCTTCATCATATTGTAGCAAGAAAAAAAACAACAGAAAGAATAATCCTCATTGAGTGTGCAATGAACGACAAGAAATGAGATGGGATATGAGTGTACATAATTTAAGCGTATAAGGAATTTATGGATATTTTGAATGGTGAGCAAAGACATTCTGTGAATAAATGTATGGAGAGTTCTTTAGTAAACTCGACGAGAGATGCATAAGCACAAATTTGCTTTTTAACGCAACATTGTAGCTCTCTGTATGCACACTTTATTGTGTACATAATTCGTTATGCGATATTTTATCTCTTGCTTATTATTATTAAGCAAAAATAAAATCCAGGGCAAATGCATAAAGAAACCTTCTTATAAATATTAAGAATCAATGTCAAATTTTATTAAAAATTGATTGAAAATTTCTGTTATTGAAGCTTAAATTTTATAAACTTGTTTTCATTTTTTTATGCATTTCTTTATAAAGATAGAAATATTTCTTAAAGAACCCTTGATTATTATATTTAATGAAGCTTAAAGTTCTAAGATAAATTACTCATAATGCACTAAGTTCAATGACCAAGAAATGCAGTTTCTTATCGAAATATCTTGAGTACATGTTTTTGGTACCATCCATTAATATTCTTTCACTATCATGAAAGGATTTGCTTAGTTGAAGATAGGCGCCTTTTAATAAACTTCTTGAAACAATTATTCATCTTATCCACAATTCACTTCATAAATAATAAAATATTTCTCATCATCGTAGTGTAAATTATTTTTCTTATTCCCACTACATTATACACTTCGCACTTACTTCAATACGATGCATTCATTTGGTATGTAGGAAATTCTTTAATTCATTTATTCTCTGATAATTTTTTTATTTCATATTACAAATGTTCTACACGTAACGATTGAATAATTATGCAGCATTATTGGTATAGTGCATGTAACTTACAGGTAAATGCAACAGAGAGAGAATGAAAGAAAAAAGAAGTTTGTTGCGTCTAGTTTTCATGTCGGCAACAACGGCAGCAGAATCATGTTGCATTGTAAAGAAACATCAGATTGGCACTTTTTTTGTTATTGCGTCCTTGCTAGTGACTATCAACATCATTCATAGTTAACATTTACTTCCGATGATTGTTTTCACGTGTGCGAAATGACAAGTATGTAAATGCACACACTTGTATGAGTAGTAAAAGCATCCAATAATTCATATTGTCATCATGTGCAATTTTCATTCAATTAATTTTTTCTCTCTTATTGTCGTGTTCAAGAAATGAATCAATGTGCTCCGTATATATCAAAAAAATAAACCGAACATAAAGAGAAGAAGACAAAGCATAATAATAAAAGGGCATGAGTCCCATTTAATCGATGAAACAACAACAACAATCGATTGAGTAACATAATGACATCGAAATGAAGCAAAAGACAAAGCAAAAAAGAAAGAGAAAAAATTTTAGCAGTAAAAAAAGATCACGATTATTTCATGTTAAAATTTTTTTGTATGCTTGAAATAAAATTGTGATCCTTATGATTCGAGTCAAAAAATAAAATTGCCATCTTGATTTGCGCGCCACATAAATTGATTTTCATGTTTGTGACAATATTACTGTGGTTCAGTGTCTGGGTCAATTTACATATTTGGCTTTGGACTTTTTTCATTCACTAAAAACAGCAAGTAGAAGAGAGAAAGAAAGAATATCCAAAAAATGCCACAAAAGAGAACGATTTGAAAGCAAATTTATGCTTGTGTGTGCCTTGGGACAGTGAAAATGTTGCATAAATGTCGCCTTTGTGATACACAATTGTCGTAATTGGAATTTCAGGAATGTTTGAATTGCATTTTCAACTAAAGAAGATTCAAGCATCTCATAAAAGTGTATATGAAAAGACAGAAAATAATAAGACGGCCATTTTGCATTCTCATCATATATGTGTGCTTATTATTATATCTTTTATGCTTGTGATGTATCAAAATTGTACATGCCACAATCTCTTTTTGCTCAATCTCCCTTTTTATTCATTCATTCGCCCCTTCATAAAATATCGTAAATAACAACAAAAGCAACAATAAATAATTGCCATCCATCATGCACATATTTTTTTTAATTTTAATTATGCGCTTATGCTTCAGCCGCAACACAATCTTATCATATTACTATGGTCAGCCAACCCTCCCTTGGTTTTCTTTCTTTCTCTCATTTATGCGGCACACAAACATCGCTGATTGGCTACTTTGAGACAATGATGAGATTCTTTCGTGCATGTAATTCTTACTTGCTTCGCTCTACCTCACTCGATTGTTATTAAATGTGTAATGAATGAGAAGAAAGTAAAGTAAATGCAAGAAGCTCCACCGAAAAAAAAGAACTGGAATTATAATATGCACTCAACAACAACTTAAGGCTAAGACACTTCTATTATCATTTTTATACAAAATGATTTCATTCCTTTCTGTAGCTAACTAAAGTTATTAATTATAAGTATAAAAATTAAAACTTTGATTTCTTTGTTTACTTTTGAAAAAAATTTTTAAAGATTAAATTTTAAATTTAAGAATAAAAATAAGTAACTTCACCTTGTACTCAACCACATTATGACGATAATACTGATATATTGATATTATTTCATAGAATAGTGAGAGAAGGGAAAAGCAGTAAGATTTAAGCGGAGATTGACTATAATTTCAGTTCAAGCTTCTCATGTCTCGATCATTTACTCATTACCTTAAGCTATATCTCTCTGAAATGGCTTATGATTGCAAGGTAAGAGCAAAAAAATGCAGCACACAGCGTTGCTCTCCTTCCGAAATCATTGAAGCAAGAGAAAAAAAGAAAAAGAGGATGAAGGAGTTTGCAAAAGCTATAAATGAATGAGCCTGGAAGCGAATACGCTCACAACATGCAAATCAACAATGACTGGATTATGACCAGCACACGAAAGAGGAAAAGAAAGATCTATTAATTGCGTTAACGAGTTGATATCAAGCTGTGTACGTGTGTGAATATGTCCATCATATGACGAGACCAGAGTGGTATGAAATAAATAATGCACACACTGCGGCCAATGTCCATAAATCGCTGAAAGCCCAAAAACACATCGCTCTTTTTTTATTTCTTGAGATAAACATAGAGAGTATGAAAAATTTCCTTCAATCAAAAACATAAGATGAGATGAGAAAACAATGCATCTGCCCTGAAACCATGTAGCACTCATTTCCACATCGCGTTTTTTTGTGTACTGCACTCGTATCTGTTATATTCTGTTATAGCAGCAGCACATTTTTGTTTTGTGGTAAAAATCATTATGATACGTTTTTGCATGCAAAGTGCATTAAAAAAATCTTTTCTTCTGATTTATCTGTGAGGCAAAAAGAGGCAACAAGGCGGAGCGTATATAAAGCACCTCTAATAGTTAGTTTTGGATCAACATTCATTGTACTTCTTATCAATTGTGCACTCAGATCAACTCAACAACATAAGAGAGAAAGGAAAAAAGAAAGAAGGATCTTTAATGCCAATTTTTGTCAATTATTATTATCAAGAGCAATGCACATCCAACATATAAAAAGTGCTTCATATTCTTCGCTTTTCTCGCGAAAATAATATCTTGCGACGTCGATCTCGATAAATTTTTACCAATAATTTTCTTGCGCTTCGTTTGCGTCCATTTAGCTCTTATGTTTGGCTGATTACCTTAAAGGCTACTGCTGCATCAAGTGAACGGTATGGGGAAGAAGAAATCGAGAAATGTGTTCGCTGATGATGTGGAAAAAATGGTGAAATTTTATATATCTCAGAACGATGCACAATCATGCAGTAGCGAATTGAAATTGTCCTTGAATTCAATAAAAGAATTTCGAGAAAGCAAGAAGCAAACAATTTCAATTCCATTCTTGACAAAGAGTCCTTGGTATATGTCGATTAAGCTTGCACACCCGCAGCGCAAAAGTGTGATATGACACTTATCCAATAAAGGCTTCAACTTATTTCTCTCTCACTCTTTCGTTCGCTTGCTTGCTTGCACTTTTTAAAACGCGTTTATAATTGATAAAATGAAAATATTTTTACTTTATCAGATTTATTTTTATTTTCTTGAGATGAAGGTAGAAAGAAATAATTGCAAAAAATGTGTTGGCACAATATGAAATATGAAATGACACTGGACTATTGAAATAAATCAACAGACATGAGAAAGACAGAGAAAAAAGAACTTTTAGTTTATTAATTTTTACAGCAAAGCAAGAAGATCATTAATCAAGCAAAATTGAGACTTTATGAGTTGCTTCTATTTGTAATGAATTGAGTTGTTTCAAGTTGCTACTGACATATTATAAAGTGATCGATAGTACTTCACTTAAAATTTTAAATTAATGCAAGATAAAATTTCATATTATTTAATTGCTGAATATTTCATGAGCAAAAGGAAAGAAATTAATTATCATTGCAAGAATAAAATAATTAACTGTGCAAAAGGTTGTGTCTTGTTTTTAAGATAAAGTGCTAATTAACCTCTATGACTCAAAAAACAGTTAATGACTGCAAATGACTGCATTCAGATATCTTTTTGTATGAGATAGTAAGAGAGTGGACATAAAACATAGCATAAATGCTGCAAAGAATAATTTTTAGATTTTGTGTTAATTGAAAGAAATAAACAATAATAATTCTTGATGAATGATTCGAATGATTTAAAAAATGCATAAAATTCGAGTTTAGTAGTTCATAATTTATCATTGAGAAAAAAGTGCATTTTGAAGTCATAAAGATTAAAGTAAGAAAAATCTTGCACAATAAATTAATAAATGAATGTACGAATTGAATTAAGAATAAAAAAGCAAGAAAGAAAGAGTCGTTTAGTTAGATGTTTCTAAATTGCCAATAATTTCCTTTAAGTCGCAATCTAAAGTCTACTTAAAAACCCATATAAATTAATAATGGCAGCAGCAGCAGCAATGGCTAGCGTTCGGGAAGTGGGAATGCGAATAAAAAAAAGAAAGAGTTCTTTAGATATCATCATTGTTGTGCATTGGGATTTATTACGAAAGGGCTATTTAATGCAAGCAAATGATACAACTTTTTTTGTGCACTGTTTGCAATATATATAGAAATATGAAATCCAAGACTTGAACGTGCATAAGGAGAACAATTATGCCAACTGCTTTACAAGAAATTCTCTTTGATTGCTATTTAATTTTCACTTGTACACACATAAAGTATTGTTGCACATATTTATCATCCCGATGGTGAGGTGCATTCAGTCCCGGAGGGAAAGGTTGCATAGTAGAATTAAAAGAGATCTGAACTGAGCTTAAGAATCATACAACGATGTTGTTTTAATAGCATTGTGGGAAATGATGCGCCAATTTTTTTCGTCTTCACTGCAATAAATCATTGAATTATGCAGCAATTAATTAATAAATTCAAAACAAAATGCATTCTAGTCTCATTCTTTCTTTTTTCTCTCCATTAACTTACGTTAATAAACTTGAATACAAGTTGCGTTGCGAGTTATCACATGCCAGATAATTTAAATGTCCACATGGCTTAAGTTCATTTTCATGTCACACATAAAAAGGCGCATAGAATTGAAGTTTAAAATTGCATAATGGAAAACGGCAAAAAAGCTGAATGTCATTACACATGCAAGACGAATGAAGCAAAAAGCAAGAGAAAAAAATATTTATAATCGAAAGAAAAAATCTATTTAATCGAAAACTATCGATATCGATGCGTAGGCGAATAAAGCAAGTGCATGCAAAAAGGTGTCTACTCTGCAAATAAATTGTTGCTGATTTAATTATATTTAATTAAATCAAAACTTGAGATACAACCAGACAGACGGTGCCAGACAACAACTTTTGTTAAGTGCTCTGTAATTAAATTTATGAGGTGAAAAGTTGTTTGCATTCTTACTTTTTCCCAAAAGACATTCGAAACAGACGAAAAAAAAACATCAATGTTCAGTGAGGAATCGAATCTTATGTGAATTCATGAGGCTGCTTATAGTCAATGAAATTATATTGCTGCAATTGGGTGTGAAAATTTTAATTGTTCACATTTTATCAAGCGTCCAGCGTGAGTTGTAAACGTGAAAAACAGGCTTGAAATCGCAATACCAAACTTGGCATTCTCTGACACGTTTCTGTGCCATTTCTACATTTTAAAAAATTAATTATGCTTCCAGTTGAAACATAAATGAGAATAAAATAGTAAAAATTATTTTACGAGTGCGCTGTGCTTCTTTATCGAATGTAAATCAATTCATGCAGTAAAAATTGTTCGCACATTATTAATTATGCACTTCCATTTCAATCAACTATGTGCTTTATGCAGAAATTCTTGCACATTTTTGCCCCCAACTGAGACTTGCAGTGTAACTTGCATGAACGACGTTAAGAGCCGTTGATTGTCTTTGCAAATAAAATCTTATCTCGATCTTGACTCCTTTCAAATATGTGACTTTTATTAATTGAACTTATTCATGCTTGTTGCATCTTATCATTCTTTTTCTTTCATCTACTAGATATGCAAACTACTGGCAGTGATTAATTAATTATTGTTTTATTTTAGTTTGTGGGAATATACTCAGACAAGTGTAAGACAATTTGCATGATCTATGAGTAATATGACTAATATGTTTGTTCTCTCAATGTGTCAATAAATTACCCATTCTTGCGTTCAAGCATGTAATTTTAAATTAAAGTTCATTTATTTTAAAAACAAACGACCAAAGGCGGCAAAATATTATTTTCTCTTTTCTAATCTTCATCTTCTAAATACACCATAATTATGAGAAATAAAAGCTCGCGAGAAAGATCTGAAAAATGACTTAATTCTAGATGTAAAATTGCGATTTTGAAATATTCAGCCATTTGCTGTCTGTTGAAAATAGTCTAAGGCACTAAAATAGGAAAAGAAACGATTATTATTATTGCCATTCAATAGATTTCAATGAGTTGAATGCGTTGGCGTATAATTCATTCTCATTTTAATAAAATTCCATCACAAAATCGGTCAAAAATAATTGTTTTAATTGCTGCAATTATTTTAATATTCAACAGGATTTCGGTTAGACATCAAAAGTAAAAAAATATCTTTGCGCGATTTCAATTTTCTATTCAAATAATTCACACTGAAATTCTATCACAAACATTCCCTCCTTCAATTCAATTTCACTTCATCGCCGCGTTAAAAGCAAAAAAAAGAATTGAAGTTGATGGAGAGCTTTGAATTTTATTAAGAAGAACTCAACAAGTACTCTCAATTGTTTCTGAATAAAGAATGAGCAAGAAATAAATGGAAGAACGAAGAAGAACTTCATTTTCATATACATTCATTAGTATAGCAAAAATATATTATATGAATTCTTTGCCAGATTATAATTCTTTTCATTTCAGAGCATCATATAAAAAAAAGAAAAAAGAGAATTTTGTAATGCGAATGTGATTAAAATACCTTTCGACAAATCGCTTCTGTTCTTCGCACACATACTCAATGCAAAAAAGAAATAATTTCCTATGAAACTTTTTTTCTCTACGCGTGATATTTGTCTCTCATCTTCTCTTTTGTATTCAAATTTTTTTCTCTTTTTTTATTCTCTTGCATTCTTCTTTTCTATAAGCAAAATAATAATGAAGATGATGGTGGTCATGGAATATTTGCAATATTGCGCGCCTAATTATAAAAGAATAGAAGAATTTCTTTCAAATCACAAAATGCAAAACATGAAGAGCGATTGTTGCTTATTATCAATGATTGAGTTGACACTTTTTGTCAATTTTTCATATGTAAAAGGAAGAACAATAAAGATGAACTTCTGCTCTCAATATTTACAATCTTGACAGCATGTATGCATGTTTTTTTGCTTTGCATGAGATTAAATAAAGCAAATATTTTTATAAAAATGCAGTAAGAGTGTGATGTTTTGGTAAACATTTTCACGCTTTCCATCTGATTCACATACAAACATACAATAAAGTAAGAGGATTATGAACGGTACTCACCGGTATCCATAGCAACAAGAGTCAACGTATATTCGGCTTGTTGCTCTCGATCCAATGCACGTAACAAGGAAATCTCGCCAGTTGATGCGTTGATTCTGAAAAGATCAGCATCGCCTTCTTTCAAAAAGTATCGTACTTGGTTGTTGAACGGCGGTGTATCGGCATCATATGCTTTTACTGAAATCACATAGCCGCCATTTGGTATCACGTTCTCCATTACATAAGCAAGATAGGGTGAATCAAGGAATGTTGGAAAGCAGTCGTTTATATCGGTGATTGTTATTATCAATTCGGCAGTATCAAAACGCGTCTCTCCGCTGCCAACATCACTAGCACAATCTTCGGCACGTACAGTTAGCACATAGCGCGATTTTCGCTCGTAATTTAAATTTTTCGCGACTCTTACAACACCCGTGTCTTCGCTAATACTAAAATCACGATTATCGTCACCACTCGCGATTGAAAAACGAACTCGACCGTTTGCACCCTCATCGATGTCAGTTGCTGATACCTGATTGATTATGCAATAAATTAAATTTGAATTTTAATGAATTTTTTTTGTAGAAACTTACTTGCAAAACACTCGCTCCAATGCTGGCATTTTCAGCTATTGATGCGCTATAATGTTTGGGATCAAATACAGGGCTAGAAAAAGAAAGATTTGTTGAATAATTTAATTAAATATGAATGGCATACTCACCTATTATCATTTTCATCCAATACTTTTACAAGAATTTTTGATTGCGTTGATTTTGGTGGTTCACCTCGATCCCTTGCCGTTACGGTCAGTTCATAATTGGCCTTTATTTCGCGATCTAAACGACCTGAAACCCGCAGCAAGCCATCAACTGAACCAAGTGTGAACGGTATGGATGATGAATTTGTTTCCAGCATATATTCAACATATCCATTGCGACCTTCATCACGATCAATGGCTTTAATCGCCATCATGACAGTATTGATTGGAATGTTTTCGCTAACACTCGTCTCATTTGGTGTTATAAACACGGGCTTTACATCGTTTACATCTTTGAGGATGACTGTGACCTGAGTAACAAAAATAAAAGAAGATTTTTTTAATTATCGCAATTTGTTCCTTTCAATTTATAATGTGTCAAGAGTTAGTAATTTGTAGCTAAAGGCTTACACGACATATAGTAGTGCGAGTAAAAGTGTCAGCTAGTCACAATTTTCAATACTCATTGACGTCTAGTTAGCCAACCCTTTCACGTGTAGCTTCATTTTAAGAACTGTCAGAATGTCTTAAAAGATTTGACATTAAATAAATTCACTGCAACAGCTACTGCTCTAGAGTCTATGAGTAAAAGAGTCTCATGAGAGTCAAGACATAAGTACAGAAGCAATGAAGGTAAACGACGGTAAGTGTTCGTATGTAATTACGACACATAAATTAAATTCTTACAGAATCATCGTCATCGACTAAAACGCAACAAAACGAAAGAGAATGAACGAGAAAAGGTTGATTTAAATTGAACAATTTGTCGATTAGAATGGTGTGAGAATTGAGCGTTGGCTGATGAATTCGAAAATTTTTATTTTAAAAAATATAAGGAATGAACGTCTCTCGCTCACTCATTGTGAATTGTTTATTGAATAAATATTTGTTTATGATTTCCTCTCAACATCTTCTTTTTCTCATTACTCTCGTTCGTCTTCTCTTCATAAACACGACCTCAAGTTCCTCGAACTATCGTTCTTAAGTAAAGTGTCAAGTGGATATTTCTCGTCTTTCTCTCTTCACTTTATTCTTTACATTTAGTTAAATATTATGAAAATACACGTTCTAATTGCTCTCGCAACGACATAACATTGGTAATGAATTGTTAATATTATTTGTACTTTTGACTTTCATTCAACAAAAAATAGAAAATTTTTCAAGGTTTGAAAACTTTCATAATTCATCCTTTTAAAAATTTATTCTTAATTCTTTGATATTTTTATCCAAAAAAAATATTTAAATCATTAAATATAGTTTCCAAACCTTAGCAATTGTAAAAAAAATTATTTAATATTTTTGAAGACAATTCATTTACTGACTTGGCTAATATATGAAAATTTATTCATGAAACTTCAGTTATGCATGATTTATGTAAATATTGAGCACTCCATACATTTATACTTTCTTCGTGTCTTTAATATTTTTAATTATGGTTTTCTTAAGTGAATACATATTTTTGGACTTACTTGTACAGTTGACGAAAGTCGTTTGTCAACATCCTTAGCGCAATCACGAGCAGTAACCACCAAATTGTATGTGCTCTTGGTTTCGCGGTCCAGCATTCGTTTTGTATAGATGGTTCCATTGGAAACAATTTCAAAGTCATCATCATTGCCTGCGGTTATGCTGTACTCTATTCGACCGTTATCGCCTGTGAAAGAAGAAAAAAGAATTTATTATTAGTCAATGGAGAGGCATATACAAGACACACACTCACTTAAAGTAGAGAGAGTGTTGGCCATTTATTGTTAAAAAAGAATTCTAATGAATTAATTTAATTCAATTTTTTTCACTCTTTTCATGAAGAGCAAAAAAAGACTTGAAGTACCGCAAATTAATGAACTTGAAAGAGCGTTGAGCGATGATTGTGCGAATAAATAGAAAGATAGAAAAGAAGATTCGTCTTTATATTGATTTAAAACTCACTTTAGTTAAGTTAGAGTTTGTAAAAGTGACACAAAGTAAAGAAAAAAAAAACCAAATTCTATAGAGATATTTTTTAACAAGCCATTACAATATACAATGTGATTGCTGTTAGACATATGTGATTAATCAAAAAAGACCCAGTTCTCATACGTTGAAAAAATCTGAATATACATTTTGTATAGTTTACATATAAGGAATAAGATGATGAGATGATAGAGAGTAAGCAAGTAATGTACATTAAAATTCATAACGATGAAAAGTGCCATAAATGGCAATTGTGGGTCGTTTTTCGGGTCATAAATCCATACACAACTTAATAATAGAAAATGCGTTTAGAAAAAATATTCATTTAATATCAACAATTTTTTTGAAAAAAAAAAACTTTTTCTTTTTTACTCACAAGCATAAATGAAGAGAATTCTGAATACACATATTCGTAGCTGTAAATCTACATAAATTTCAGTAAAAACGAAGAATAGAGAAAGAAAGAAAGAGAGAGAAAAAGAGTCAGCGTTTTTTTATGAACCTCTTCTTCTCACTTTTCTTTCTTATTATTATTTTTATTATTGTGTACAATCATCTCCATTTGACTATATGCTAAAAAGATTCACAATGTTCACTCTTAGTGTATCTACCAGTGATTTGCATAATAAAAAAAACATGAGAATAAGGAGCGGACGTCAAGACTATAGAGAAGCAAAAAATGTTAAATAGAGGGCACTTGGAGAACGCGATAGATAGAGACTACCTAGCTTAATTCAAAAAAATCGCACAAAGAAGAATGTTAGTGTCAATTGTATTCTAATGCAATCATCTAATAAGAATATATGCACTTACAACCCGAAAAAAAGCACAAACAACGAGAAATTTGATCAAACAAGTCAGATTTCTTTCTCTTACGGATTGTTAAGTATGGAATGTGCATCTGTTACTTTACAATGCATTTTTTACTCTCTCAACTCATCTCGATAATATTTGAAATTGATCTCAAAATGAAAAAAAAACATTTTACTAGTAACGAGCTAAAAATTCTCTCTCTATAAGATTCAGTAAGAATAAAGAGAAGCAACAATTAGGAGAAGCATGACACGAGAAATATTGCGTAAAAGAAGTGAGATCTACCATGTATGATATTGAGAGGCGAATCGGCAAAAAGGCAGCAAAAAGAAAGAGAGAAATTTATATGTTAAAAAATATTTGCATTTTTATTTTACAGCAGCCGCAATTCACACACAAAAATATTGCATTAAAGAAGTTCTTAATTAAGATATTAAGATGAGAAAGTCTTATACAAGCAAAAGTACTAAATGTTTCATTGACCGTTTGGCTGCTGTTGAGAAAAAAATTCCTTTAAATTATGAAATAAAATTTTTCTTTATCAACAGTCGCGCTAATTGAAATCCTTTTTACAATTTAATTGCATAAGCAAAGTGCTGAACTTCCTAGTAATGTCACGGTCTATGATCAATGGCAAACAAATTTGCAATATAAAACCAATTTAAATACAATGTAAGCATGAAACACGGTATACAATTGTCTTTTTTTGCGCGCTTGCTGTCTTATAGACGTTATTTTAATATGCCGTGTGTCTAAAAGAGTGAGAAGGAAAACAAAAATAAATGAATTACATCGTGGCTTATTTGCACTATAGCTATAGCAGTAGATCTCTTACTTTGTTAAAATTGACATTGCTAATGCGCTACAATCGATATATTAGAGAGACACTACCACCGTTAATTATGTATCTGTCTTTGTTTTTACTTTTAGTCGTTGTTGTCTCTTTCTAACTTAATGCAAATTATAGCACAGTTGTCATTTTATTAATTAGCTACAACACTTTAGCTAGCTAGCTGTTGGTGTGGTAAGTAAGAGATTCTAAACTTTACCAAGCTAGTCACTTACTAATGAACACATGCTGAGATTTAATGGAATGTTTCTCAGCTCTTGCTTTTGCACAATTGTTTACTCCTTTCTTTTTGTGTGAACTTGTATTTCTATTGAGCTTTTGAAAAAACCTTAACACTTGTAAATTTATATTTCATAATATTTTAGTAAGCAGCAAAACTATTTATTGAAGTAAATATTTAAAATTAAAAAGTTTTTAATTGTGACATTTTGTTTATCAATAACGACTGAGCAATAAACTGAATAATTCACTGAGCAACAAAATTGATGATGATTTAGAATCTTAATTGAATTAAAGTGCAATGATAAATGACGATATTGAGATGAATACAAGAAAAAAGAGAAAGAAAAATAAAATAGACAAGTTAGTAAATATCCCCTTAACGTCCAACAATTATTTACTCAATTCCTAATGGACTTTTTTAATTCACACCATCATCGACTGTTAGTTCATCACTCTTGTGTGAGCATTTATGTGTATGTGGAATTCTTACTTAAATAGAAAGAGAAATAATAAAAATAGAGACAGACAGATAGTGAAGCAGCAGCCGCAATATTGCAATCAACCTATAAGAAAAATTTGTGGTAAATGATGCCATTTATTGACACATGCTAGCAGTAGTAGCAGCACAAATAGATATAAGAAGTAATCTTTGTGGTGTCGATTGCATTTTATCAAAGAAAAAAGCAAACGGTGAATCTCAATATTGAAAACAAATGGTGAACAGAATAATATCAAGTAATTAGAGTCAATATTTCAAAAACGACAATTTATCGAGTCACAAAAAAGAAAACTTTCTGCACGAGGGAATGAATTAAAAATCGAGTAAAATTGCAATTGCTTGCGCTTCTTATAAAATAAAATAAAAGACAACAGAACTTGGATAGAATTTTCACTTTACAATCATTGTGCCTTGTTTAACCTTTTGCTGTTGCTTACAATGCTTTAGCACATCGGTAAGAGATGTTTTACTATGAGAAATTGCTGTTTGAATTCGCAAATATAAAAAAGTAAAAATTCACGCTGTTGGATGATGAGTTGCAGGAAGAAGAAGTGAAAAAGATTGTAGCATTCTTTTTTTTCTCTATGATGGACAATTCATGCATTTAGCAGAAGCAGCAACATATTGCGTTTACTTTTTCTTCTTCTCATGCTTTGTCTTCTTTTCATTGAATTGATTATTGTAATTGTTGCATTCATGAAGCATGTCAATGTGTGGGCACTTGAAGTGTTTAATAAAAATGCATGGGTTGCATTTATAAATGTTATAAGATGTAATGATTTAGTAATAATTATGACCCTTGGAATTTTATTAAAAAGAAAAGCTTTTTTTGCTTATTTGCAGTGATGACGAGACAATAGATGCTTGTATTCTTAATAATAAATGAATGCATGCCGCTCTGCTCATTACTTTTGTTACAGAGAGAAAAATTTTTTAAATCGATGATGATAAATCTACAATCATTAATTTACGCTTGGCAATGTGAAAAAGAAGTGATCAAAAACTTACCAGAATCGATATCAGTAGCACTAACTGTGACAACCTCCGTGCCGATTGGAACATTCTCATAAATTTCATTTGAATAACTCATTGGATCAAAGACGGGCGCGTTATCGTTCAAATCGATCACATTGCAATAAACTGTCAGCGTACTCGATAGACTTGGATGTCCGTTATCTTGTGCCTGTACGACTAGAATGTAGTGCTGTACCTGTAAGAAATATAGTAAAAGAGAGAAATGACAATCAAAAATAAATTGTGAATTTCAGCTACTTGTTTCTCGCTCGTTTATTCGATTGCATGCATTTAACAACTTAATATTATATTGACGATTAAATGATGGCTCTCAATTAATTGACGGATTAGCTCTCGACAAACAACTCACAACTCTTTTTTTAAAACACTGTCATCCATTCACTCAATCAAATAATCTCTTTGCACGAATACATGCATTGAGAAAGGGAACGTGTTTATCAATACAATTAAATACTGATTCATTAATATGCTTTTAATAAATTAGATTAACAAGTAAGAGAAGTTGTCTTAAGTGCATTTGATAAGGAAATGTCAAATAGAGGTTGAACTTGTTTAAGACACTTTATAATTACAGGAAAGTGGAATTCATTAGTGCTAATTGCTTCACATTTTTTAAAAACATGTAATTACGCAAATAAAATAGATGCAAAATAATATTGATTTTGATTTCATTAGCAGCTGGAGACATTTATAATAAATGAAATTAATGTTTCTTTAACAAATTTTAAATTGAAAATTAAAAGATCGAATTAAACAGTTTTCTTAATTTTAAACTTTTGAATACTTAAAAACCGTTAAAAATAGAAATTTTAAAAATAACTCAAAATTTTTGAATTTTCTTTCACAACCTCATTTACAATTCAAAAAATATTTCGGCGCTACTCTATTGAACCGAAAAAAAAACCATTTCTTTCCAGTGAAGCAATGACTAAATGATTAAGATGTAATACGATATACATACATACACATTGCATTCGATGATTAATCAGAAAAAAATGATTGTGAAGGAACCGAATGAGCGAGTGAAAGAAAGAGAAAGAAAATAGATCTTAATCAAAAATTGAAATTGGAAGACAAGAAAAGAGGCAAAAAAAACTATTTTTTTGTGAAGCATATCAACATTTCGTGAAAAATTATTAAACTGTCTATCAAATAAACATTTCTCTTCTCTTCCATTCTCCATCTTCAAAAAATTATTATTTATTTCAATTCTAGTTTTTATTTTTTTCTTTTAAATAGTTGCCTCGCTTGCCTTTTTTGTACGACCATCTATTTCTATAATAATCTCTGATTAATCTACTTCATGAGAGAGAATAGCAACAATAATAATAATAACAACAATATTCGAAGGAAACTTTTTAAAAAAGAGAAGTTTCACATGGAAACATAATTCTTCAATATCCATTTGAGAGAGAGAAAGAGCATGTTGTTACTGTTGAGCAAAGGCTTCTGTCTATATTCGAGAAGAAGTATAAACTAATCTTTGATTGAAACATGATTTGTCGGCATTTAAACAATTCATTTTTTCTTCTTTCACTCACTCACTCACTCGAGTCTGCTTGATTTTAAATAAAAGAGAGACCATAACTTACCTCTTCATAATCTAAACGTGCTGTCAATGTAAAGACGCCAGTTTGTGGGTTTAATGAAAAGACATCGTTTGCCCAATCACTAATGACGGTATATGTGAGCATTGAATTAGCACCCAAGTCAGCATCAGTTGCAGAAATGAGACCGACTTGATATCCACGTGGTGCATTTTCTGGAATGTCAAACGAATAGGCTGGCTCTGTGAAGACGGGCGGGTTATCGTTGCTATCAGTGACCTGAAAAAAGAATGATGAATGGGAAATTTTAATGTCTTGATCTTTTATTTGAACTTAGCATAAAGAATAAAGAAAAAGAGAGAAAAAATTGAGTTTTCGGTGACTGTTCATCAAATGTGTCAGATTTCTTTCTCTTTACATAAAACTTTAATCGTGCTTTCTTTTATAAACAACTACGCGACTTCAATTTGTAAAATGTCGGATCATGAGCAATTGCACACATACACATATAGCAGTAGCTTGCTTTAAAAAAGAGAGTTCCAAATTGATGGACGAAATAGATTCCAAACACACTTATACATAAATGAGTGATGGATTCTTTGTTCATAATTCAAGATAATTCAAGATTCATCTGTCGTAACCATCAAACAACAAATCCATCTGAATTGACTTCAACTGGGAATTAAAGTCGCCATTTTTTTTCTAATTCAGAACGATAGAGAATCAGGTCAACCAGAAGGAGAAAAATTTCTTTTCTCTATCTCTATTTTTGTAAATTAAGTGAGGCAAATGTTAATCTAGTTTGTCAGAATGATCGTTCATCTGCACAGCATGAAATTTGTCTCGAAATAAAAGAAAACGGGAGTGATGGTGATTGACAAACTTTTAGGTTCTTTTTTAGATCTTTTTATGTGATAAAAACAAGGTAAAGACACTTTGAATTTTGACAATTAGTATTGTATTTTATAGTCCTAATTTAAGTAGAATTGTGAAATGAATTTTAGCTGATTTTATAACTATTTTGTTTTAATTTGTTTACATTCTTTTGTTATTGTTTACATTTTAAATTATCGTTTTATTTTGCAAAATTGACAATTTTTGAAGCAAATAATTGAAAAAGTGTTTAGAGCTATCGATCAATATTTCATTAAACTATTAAAAGTAAAGCTAAAAAAGATTTCAAAGCAGTAATTTTTATTTTTAAATCTTTAACATCAACTTCAATTTAAGCTTGTTTTTCTAGCATTCTAAATCACTTTATCTTTACTTTATCATCGCTTATTTCATGCCATTCTTAAGAACAAATCTACTCTATCATTCCTTAGACTTTTATTCCTTCTCTCTCACACACAATCATTCGATTTTGATCAATTGTATGAGAAGAGATTTTTTTGATTTTTTGAATGTACGAGAGAAACCAGTGACCAAGTACCCGTGTTGCAGATCGGTGTACTTAAGCGCATTTTTGGTGCCTAGATCAGAGTTTATAACAATTACAGAAATATTAGATGCGTTTGTAAAACAGATTCATGTGATAAGATATACTGGCTAAAGTAAATTTCAAATGTATAGGAAATTTCATTTGTAAGATTTGTGAGAATTCGAATGAAATAATTGAAATTTAAGTTGTAGCAAATACCAGTCAATTAGGAATTTAACAGCTATTTTTTTGTTTTGTTTACATTTTCATATAAAAATATATTTTATGAAAGCTCGAGTAATGTAATTGTTGCTAATAATCTTGATCTATTAAAATTCTCGAAATCGTCTTTATAAATTTCGGTGATTTGAAAATAACGATCAAATTCAAAAATACGCGAAATTGGCTACGCGCACCTAAAAAATTTTTTGATCGCAGTCAACTTCGCGAAAAAAATTTTGTTTACAAATTTTCAAAATGGAAAATTAATTCATAATTTCCCAAGTTATATGACTAGTGACAGAAATATAAATAAGCGTCGCCGCACTAACTTTTTAGCATAAATCTAACACAAAAAACCGTAAGTCGCTAGCTATTATAGTTTTCGAGATCTCAGAGGGACAGCCGAACAGCCAGCCGAACAGCCAGCCGAACAGCCAGTCGAACAGCCAAAGTGAATGTATAAGCTGCATTGTTGTTCCAAAAATGCGCTAAAAAGAATATAAAAGAAGGAGCGATTGAAATAAATGACATCAAATGAATGTGTATTTTTTGTGGCTTGCGCGCACAGTGCACAGTTGAAGAAAATGGAGAATATGACAAACGAAAACACATGTAAATTGATTGTTTAATCCGCAATCCAAGTGAGAGATTTTTCTCTCTTTTTGTTTTTTTTTTCGATTCTCCTTATTCTCTTGTGTAATTCATTTTCGGTCCATATGAGAGAAAGAACAGTTTGTATAATTTTGGTCACCAACAAGCAATTCAGAATAAAGAGAGAGGGAGAGAAAAGAAATCAAGATTGTTGTGTTTCGATTGTGACATCAATTTGATTTGACAATTGATCAGTTATTTAACATTTGGGCGAGTAATAATTGCTCATGAAAGAATCTCTGCGCAATCAGATTTTCTTTTTCTTTCATCATTCTTCTCGTTTCGAATGATGAGTTGAAGAAAATTACAAAATTGAGATTAAGTAATAGAGAGCACTTTAGGTCATAAATCATCTTCATCTTCATTGTCAATTCAATTTCCTGCTTCTATCTACCTTCTTTTTTTTTGAAGTTTAAGTGAGAAATAAACTGCGAGAAACGAACATAGCAATTAAATATTTTATAACTTTTTAAGAGCTTCTTACACTTTTCCATACGATAATTAGGTTTATGACTTAGCTACTAATATTATGGTTTAAATAACTTTCAATTTTTTTTTAAATTTTTTAAAACAAACTGATAAACAAGAAAAGATTTTAACATGCAAAAGATAAACGTGCAGAAATAATTAAATAAATCGATCGATCGTTAAGAAGAATTGAAAGACGCGGTATGAAAAAAAGAAAGAAAAATTCGACTTGATTGAATGCTTAATTTGAGTCTCCTCTTAAATTGCAAAATAATGTTCGATTTGACAACTTGTGACACGTTTCGTGCATTCCTTGCATTTACAAGTATGCGAAATTATCAGTCAACCACACGCTGATTAAAGTGGATCTGTAGAGCTCTTTTTTTTGTATGTAAATAAAACGAAACATTTCATGCTAATTATTGATGGCAAAAGAAAGAGAAGAGAGCAAAAAAAGTCTCTGCTCGAATGTTTGATAAGCATTAAGCACGAAATGGCAAAGCGTATAATTGAATTAAATTGCTTCTCTCTTCTAGTGTATTTTTTATATAAAATAAAAAAGTTTTGCTGTGTCGGCTAAAAAAGCCTAAATGTGCCTTCCATTAAATTCGATTGATCCACCTCTACCTCCTTTATATTCCTTAATTTATGTATACAAAAGAGGTAAAAGAAGATGAATTGAAATGGAAAAAAATTGGCATGCTAAGCACCTGTTTCCAACGAATTAAAGTGTGTATAAACACATTTCCGATTTACTTGATGGCTGATGCTACTTTAATTTTACACACGAAAGCGAAAAAAGAAAGGAAAGATAATCATCAGTAGCCTTCTAAAATGTGTGTGCTTTTTATATTTCATTCGACAATGTGCTAAATTGTAAGCATAAAAAAATAATAGAATTGCAAGGTTTGAGAAATTCTTTGTTTATTTATTTAAAAAGTTGAAGTTTTAGACTTTTTGATTTCTATCTCTTGAAATGAAAAATTAATTTTAATTTTACCTAAGGGAAACAGTTTTGACAAATTGTTAAAATTTTAATTAAGACTCAAACATTTTTAATTTAACTGCATTAAAAGAATTTCATCAAAATTCCAAACAATTCGTCACGGGATAAAAGAAAGTACAGTTTATGTCAGTCACATTTTTTATCTCAATAAAGCAACCAAGAAAGAGAGAGAGTTCTTGTTAATTTGATTTACACAACAACTGCAATTGTTCACTGAATGCTCCATTATAAAATTAAATGGGCAAAAAGAATACAATGCTTAAATCCATTATTTTGTAGCAGTGTGCAATGATACTGTTACGAAATGTAATCATCATGCAGAAATATATATAAAAATATAAAGAGATATTATATTTCCGACATTTTACAGTTCATAAAATTCCAGTCCTCTTAATGATTAAAGTGGCAGATCAGATTTCGTGCAAAAAATATTTTTTTTTGATGTTTCTTCCTTGTATTTAAAGATCTTATTCGTGGGAGATTTCATAAAAAAAAGAAGGAATAGAATGCTTACCTGTATTGATATTGTAGTTTCTGTATATTGGACACTGTCAGTTACACGAATAACAAGCTTATATAAATCTTTTGTTTCGCGATCCAGTGTATCTCGCAATTTTAAAACTCCTTGATGTTTATCCAATGTAAATTTACCATCATCGCCTGAAATTAATGAGTACTCCAATTTTCCTATCGTATCCGGGTCTGTTGCTTTTATCGTCGCAATAATTTGACCATTGCCGAGATCTTCTGATACCATATAGCTCAATGGTAAGTCACGAAAGGTCGGACTCTCGTCATTTTTATCCAGCACTGTTACTTTGACCTATGCGCAAAAATAAAAGAAAAAATAAATTAATTAATGCAAGGCGTGAACACTTTAAAAAGTTCAAAAGAATTCTCAATTTTTTGCTGCTTATGTCAGTAAGAAAATTACACAAGTAAAAATTATATTGAACAAATAAGTTCAATAAATTATCCACCGAAAAAGAAAGAGAAAAAACCGGCTCGATATCGATCATACAAAAATTTTCTTTCTTTTTATTCGCATATTTTTTTGATTAATTTATGAATTCATTTGAAAGTCATGAAAACTCCCATGATATGTTGTTCTCTTTTATATTTCTTTAACATTCTTGCCTTTTGTACTGCTGCTGCAGTGATCATAATGCCATTCTCAAGGGTCTTAAAAATTACCAGTGAGTAAAAATTTTTCTTTCCAATAAAAATCTTCACTAGTTTTCAATGCATAAGGATCGAGTTGGGCCAAAACAGAAAGATTTTCAAATGGTGATAAATGACAGAACCCGCAAAGTGTTTCCAAACCCATCCCTGTATTGCAACATACATTCACTGCTCTTCTTGTGCTCTTTACTTTATCGCTCTTTATTTTGTTTAATGTGTTTCAAATATTGCCAGTAGCGAAAAATTGAACTGAATTATTACTCTTTTTAAGACCAACAAAAAATCTTTTTTTTACTTGCTTGGTAATTGCACGAGAGTGAGAGAGAGAGTATCAAAAATGAACAAAAATTTCTTTCTTCGATGTCCAGGGTTTGCTGATGTATTTACATAATTCATTTTCACTGCTGATGCTGCAAATATCAAGCGCCAGTACATACCAGTTTCTTCTCTTTCTTTTTACTCTCTGTTAATATTATGCCTTAATTCCTTACTTGCTTGGTTTATATTCAACCATTTTGAAGAGGAGCAATAACAGCAGCAGAAGAGAGAAAAAAAGAACTCACAAGCGAAAGAACGTTACACACAAAAATAAGACTTCACAAAAATCCCTCGGCCTTTTTAATAATTATTATTGTATGATATAATCGCGAAATGAACGTAAAAAATAAAAAATAAAAAACAGATAACAAAATTGTTATAAATTGTTTCCAACTTTCGTATATTTTGCACACTCTTGAGAGAGAACATATCGATTGTATAAGAAATTAGTTTTGATTGTTTAATGATCAGTTTTGAAGGTGTTCAGTTCATTAATAATTTAAAATGTCTATAATTAAGGTCTACACTCTCACTTACATTGTGGTCGCTCATAAGCAGACAGACAGAGACAGAAAAAGAAAGATGAAATTAAATGAATGTTTGTATGTTTTTTTCTGAAGAGTAAGTATGTAAACTTTCAGTTGCGGATTTAAATGCTTCATCATTAATTATGATTTTGCTATTAATAGTTATAGAAATGTAACGGCGTGCAGACATTTGGTTCTGAATAATTCAACAGTGTCTAATCATTCGTTATCGAATTGTGCTTAACTCCAGCATAGTGAAAAGTCATTAATTCTACAATACCTAGTTCCTTTCATCAATTCAGCAGTTCATGTCAGAAATGTATTAATTGAGTTGTAGGAGAGTAAAAAGAGAAAAATCCGTTAGGTATATAAACATTTATTTAAAAGATAAACTTTGCATCAACAATAATTCTTTTCTTTTTGTGAATGCTTTAAGTCATTTTAAATAATAATAAATTGGAAATAATAGAAGAAAACTTTTTCTGTTAAATTTGAACTTTTTTCAAATTTAATGTTTGACTTGGATTCGGCAAGAACAAAATTCTATGTTAAAATATTATTAAACTCTGTGTTAATTAATGTCTATAAATTTGGAGTTGGTTGGAATCTACTTTTCATATAAAATAAAAGAAGAAAGTAGATTTTCATATGAAAAGCAGGCAAAGTAGGTAGCTACTTTTACAACTCTGGTTTAGGATAATTAAGGCTTCTTAAACAACATGAAAGTTTATCCTAATGTGAAATTTGATTTTAAAACTCAGAATAACAATTTTGACCAAAATTTTCTAAATTTCTTGAACTGAAGTGTTTAATTAGAACATTTCTAAGTAAATCAATTGAACTAGTTAGAACTCAAAATGTTTAATTTTAGTAATTCCAAAGAGAAACATTCTATTATTTCCTAAACATGAGAATTTTTTCATTGTTATGTTAAATCACCACAAGAAGTCTCTCTTTCTTTCAAGCGTTTGCTATTTTTTCTTAAAACATAAATCTTATTCTCACTCGTCTCTGAACTTTAAATAAAATCGAAGAAATAAAAGAAAACCACACACAACAACCATAAAATAATAAAAAAAATCAAAAATGGTTAAATTGCTCTCAATATTATTGCCTCATTGTCTACACTGCAAAACTTTAAAAGACATTTTCCAACCAGATTTTTAAAAATCATAAAAATCGTGGTAGACAGTGAGACACAATCTGAGATTTTTTGAAAATGCGTGATTTAGATGTAGGTAATGCAAAATATGTCTCATGATGCTTCATTCTCAAACATTTCTTTCTTATTTTTTTCATGAAACCTATTTATGATCATTTGATGTATCCAATTGGAAAAGATCAAAGGTTTCCCCACGTATAACTGTTTCTATATTATTCGCCTTTTTTGTGTGAACGCACTGAGAGGCCCACGAATGAACATGAATAATAATAAAATACTTTTTATGATAAACTTGTTAAAACTCTTTTTTTCGCCTTGATTGACCTCAGCAGTAAAGCATAACCAGAGGAGAATTAGAGCCATGCTCAATGCTCATCTCAAAAGTTTCATTGGGTTAAGATGGATTCACTCACAGTGTGTGACATAAAGAAAACTTTATATTTTTGCTCATTTTTTTGGGTTTGTCTGATTGCCATATGCTGATTGCTAAAGAAAGAAAAACATTTTACAATAAAAAAAGAAATAATCATTTTTCACTTTGTAATATCAAAAGCGAAGGAGCCGAAATTTTTATTCGACCATACTTAATATAACTGCATTTCGGCAAGGCCCCATTAACTAACTAAGGCTGCAAACAATTTTTTTTCTCATTTCTTTCACATATGACTAATGAAAATGCATTTGTCATTCACTGATTTTTGTATCTTTTTTTCTCTTTCTTTTGTGCACGCTTTGAGCAAATATTTTAATGGATTCTTATCACTTTCATATGTGCAATGGTTTGCACAATTTTTCACTTTACAAAAAAGAAGGAGTTCATCAAAGATCTTTCGCACAAAAATTGCAATTCTTAGTCAGTCATTCTTTTCAAGGAGTGAAAAAAGAATGCTGGAAAAAGATTAATCATATTACAGCAACAACAACCAAAAAGAGAGTACAATTATGACGAGAGAAATTATCCCAAAAAAAGTACATTTGGCAGAATACAGAAGAAACATGAAAAATGAATTTTCACGGTTAGTATGTTCTTAATTCTCGATGCTTATCAACTCACAATGAACACAAATGAATAAACATCACAAAAAAATGTATAAAGAGTTTGGTCTTTTATTTATGACTCATAAAATTGCATCTTTCTGACTCTGCTGTTGATTTTAATTTACTTTTAAATGCTTCATTGTGAATTGTTTAAAGGAATTAAGGGAAAATTTCGCACTTTTTATCATATATAAACGAGAAAAAGTTAAAAAGGTCGTTAATAAAGTGTCAATCTTTATGCATTGAAAGAGGAGTGTATGAACATGAACTCTTAAAATTACAATCATCTTTAACCGACTTGAATTTCGCCTGTCAATCATACCATGTATTTAGTAAAAAGAAAAAGAATAAAGAATGCAAAAATAAGAAGTCATTGATACCCTCAACGTGTGAAAGGTATGAAATGAATCTTTCTCACTCTCATTTCCGTATTATAATGAGAATATTGCCATTTTGAGCTCATAAATTAAAAAGCTATGCTGACATATTATCCAAATTTTGTTATTTTTTCGATAACTATCTCAGTGTTAAATTTATGCTCTCGAGCAAACCACAAATTTCCGATATATATACAATTCTTGGAAAGCATTACCATGATGGATACGTATATCATGCTACCAAGCCCTCCTCTAAATAAAGAAAAGAATTTGTAAATTATGGATGACAATACAAGCACATATACACGCGAATCGTCTCATTATTTGATTAAGGTGAATATGAAGATTCTTATCGACGACATATGGTGACATAAGTTCATACACATAAATAAAATCAAGTAAAATTCGCTCTCTCTTGTTTGTTCTTTTTTTGTTATGTCTTTTCTCTCTTCTCTCCCATTAATATCATCATCATTGTTGTACTGGCAAAAAAAAGAAATATCAAAATGCAATGCGGCAAAAAAAAGAGATTTAAAATTATATTATTTTTTTGTGGAGCATTCAATTTGTTATTCTGTGATGTCGCGTATTTCTGGTGTGGTTTTCCTCGTCTCGTAATTTATTGTGTCGTTTTGGCTTGTGTGTTGTTATGTTGTTATTTTGCATATATATATTTATACATTGACATTGAGCCCTAATAAAATTTTCGACTGACAGAAAAATTACCTTTCGTTATTTCTTTCTTTTTCTTGTGGTAAATTCTATAGTAAAACTTGTACAATATCTGTAAACTCGTGGAGGTCAAAAATATACAAAAATGCACCAAAAAATATTGAGAACAATTACTTACAGAAGAAAATAAGAAGTTTTATTTTTGGCTTAGAGCAAAGCATGTGAATTCATTTTCAAAACATTCTCTCTTTTATCGATACGAAAAGGAACAGCAGTAAGAAACGAACGATGAAAATTACCAACCGAAAAAAATCTTTCTACACAATGCAACATTCGCTTGTTGCTTTAGGCTGTCAAAAATAATATTTTGTGCTCTCTTCGTTAGACTGAATTGGTCGGTGAGAGAAAGATGTTTCTGTTGCGATTCTTTTGTTTCAATGCAGTCGTTGGTGTATTTCGCTTCGAATCATTAAGTTATCAGTTATGGATGGATCAATTTCTTGTTGTTGTTTGTTCTTTTTCGTGTGCATTCAGTAAATAATTACAAAAAATACTTTTTGTTTCTTAGAATATTTTTTTATTACAGCTAAATCCAAAAAATTCTTCCTCACCCTCTATGGCAATTTAAATGCAAGCATGATGTGCTTCGAACGAAAAAATAAATCAATGTCATGTGGACTTCATCGATCAAGTTTACTGGTTATACTTGTTTTGCATAAAATCAGCAAAACGCATTTTTTATGTACTGCCGATCAACCGCATTGTTTAGCATCTCTTTTTCTTTGACTCATTGAGAGATTTCATGTCGATAAGTTGAGAGACATTAATTGAAAAGGCTATCTAGAATATTGCTAAAAATAAAAGAGTCAGCTAAAAAAATATGCTCATTTTTACATAAAATTAAGTAAGGATGAAGAAGGAGATATTTTTTGTCGCTTATTGCAATTGAAAGCTTGTGCAATAAATTTTCCTTAAATCCCATTCATATCAACAGATAATAAATTACGCTTTGTTGTACAATTAAATGACGACACACATTAAATTCCATAGCGGACGTTCATTAAACTCACTCACAAGCAAATAAATGCGAACGAGCGAGAGAAAGAAATAAAAACTTTCAATTCATTCATTCTCTGTTAAGCAAAATGCTTTAAATTGCTTAAATTTCTCGCATCGAAGCCATTTGTTAAATTGTTGATTGCCAAAAATTTTACTTTCTTAAAAAGATGCGAATTAGATGTAAAATTCTTAAACTTCCATTTTGTTTCTGCACCTAATTAAATTTACATGTGTTGAATTGTCCATAATTAAGTTGGAAAAAGCAAAAGCAGTAGCATGCAATGTAAAGAAAGATCAATAACAGTAATGTTAATGTATTTTATGTCATATAACAAGCAAGAGATTGCTACTTTATGATATTAAATCCTTTACTCCTTTTGTTACATTCATGAATTTTATTATTTGCTTCGCTTACTGTTGGACATTATCATGTCACACATTGACTTTGACTTTATGCTAATAATACACATATAAATGTGCTTAGTGTGTGTTGTCTATCTTTCTTTTTAGCATTTTTCCCTTTTTCCCTTCTCTCACAACGCAGCAACAATCAGCAGCAAATTTAACAACAATACATGATCATTTTTGAATCTGGATAAAAGAACTCGAAAGGTAGGAAAAGTATTGTTTGTTGTATACATAGGAAAAATACATGATCTGAATAAATAATAAAGCACAAGGCTTATTCTCTCTCACATGATTATTGTCTGCCTTTTATTTGCTATTTTTTGCATAGAACAACAAGTTGAGTAACGCAGTGCGACATGAATAAGATTGATCATGAATGTATGTCTTGCAAGTAGTAATCAATTTGAGGTTTTCTTTCTCTTCTCGTTTGCTGCTGCTTATTTCTTATTTCCTATGATCTTTTTTTCTTCTTTTTCGTTCAATTCCAGTGTATTGAATCATCAATTATGAGCAGAAAAATAAGAAGAGTGGAAAATGTTTGTTGAATTATATAATAATTGCACATCTTTATCTATACAAGACTTTTCATACTTCATCATCATGCATGCTTGTTTGTTTGAAAGTAATCTTGATTTAGCTACTTTCACAAAAATACTCAATTCAATTTTAATATTTTCTCGAAAGAGAAAGAAATGTGTAAATAAACAGACATGAAAATTGAATTGTTGGTAAATAAATAAATAATTGAATACGCTACGATATTAATCAAGCAAAAAGCACCCAATGAGTTAAGTTCTGTTAAATAAAATTTCATTTCTTCTTAAAAGTTGTAGGTAAAGCAAAATAAATTCATTTATTTAAAGAATTTGGTAAGGCTCTGCATCTTAGAGACAATTAAAGACAGAAAACAATAATTATTAATACTTCTATACTTTAGTAGCTTTCTTTTAAGCTTTCAAAGTGTTTCCTCACCTTGATAATAAACACACACGTGGAAGGAACAAAAATTATTTATTTTACTGCTTGCAATTATGACACACGATACTCACTTCTTGCTGTATTTCTCCTCTCAAAAATTTCAACTTCTTTTTCATTCTGTATCTTGCCATTTTGCGTAGGCGCACAGGTATCGCAATAATGTATAAAAATATTGCAAAATAAGCAAGAATTCGTGGAGGTTTTTGTGCTCAAATTTCCAATCACGATGACACGAGGCCGCTTATAGCCAGAAACTTTTTATGATTGTCAAAATGTGCAGTGCAATGGCAAAGAATGAGAGAGAGAAAAAAGGTTTGCTCAATAGAATATAACGACAATTAATCGAATTGACTTTTAACGCGACATATTGGAGCCTGCTTTTGTTACAAAATTCGTGCACAATCAAAACAGAAAAGAAAGAAAATTTTTGGGGTAAAAGAAAGAAAGTTTTCGTTCGCAAAAGATCAATGAAAAAAATTCAGAATATCTTTGCGATTCAAGCCAATTAAAATATAGATAACTTTATATAATTTATGCTACACATAATCGTATACATAAATTCAAACGTATTCGAGCAGAGTGCGGCCTCGAATGTCAAAATGGATGATCGTAGCCTTTGGCCATGATATTGATCGAGAGTCAGAATAATTCTAAGACATATTATTCAAATGACCCTCAATAAAAATGTCATGAAACTCATCAAAAGACTGCTGTTACTTACCACTATCACATGCAATTCTCTTGCTAATTTGTTTGCATTGATTGCTTCAAGCTAAAAATGCTAATAGGATAGAATTGCAATGGGTATATTATCTAGTAAAATATATGAGCTTTTCTCTCTCGTTCATTCACTGACGTCGATTAAAATTTGGCCCTAAAGCGATTTCCAATGAAATCTTTAATCCATCGACTGCATCTATTCGCGCACAAAGACAGTAAATAAGAGAAAGAAGGTACGTGTGAGTATGTAGAATATCTATTGGCAAGAGTAAATTACAGTCACGCTGTTGTTGCGAGAGAGTTAAGAAAGAAATTATGAGTCTTTGATGATTTTACGAGAGGAGCATAATTATATTTTTTTGCACGCCACATATTCGCAACAATGTGCAGCAGCAACTCATTTCATAAGAAATCCTTGAAAGAGCGTTCATGTTATTAAGCATTTATCGATTCTAATCTACAAAATTATAATTACGATTGTGGTGCTTTATGGAAAGTCTAAAATTAGTCTAACATTCACTTTTTTTGTGTGCTGCATTCAGACAAAATTAATAGTTTCCATCTCTTTCTTGTTCATTTTGGTTTGCAAAATTATTATGACATGAAATTGAATCACCTCTGTGATCTCTGTAGCTCAAAAATGAAGTTTCAACACTCCTTTGAACAAATATTATTTTTTATTTAATGAATGAATGGCTTAAAATCAACATCAGGAACTAATGTGAAGAAATAAACAAGATGAAGAAACTCTGAATCATTAAACTTCTAAAAATAAGCAGAATATCGATTAAAGTTCATTTATTTAATTTTAGTAAGGTCTGTTTCTAAGGATATCAAACATTTTTAAGCTAAACATGCACATTTTAAAAGAATTTAGTTGAAATTCATTGTTTATTGTTCTTAATCCCTTTTGAAAATTAGTCTATTTTAAAAGCAAATAAATTAAAAATTGCTAATGAAAGTAATGAATAATCACAGTATTTTTGCCTTGAAAATAAAGATTTTCAAAAAAAGTTGACATGTTCTGATTTCATTGTGCATTCATGACATTTAAAAATTCAAAAGCAATTAATTTTGCCTCGTGCATTTGCCATTATGAAACACGTCTCAATATTTCGAGTCAATTGATTAATATTGATACAATCGGACATACAAGATTTGTTTACGTTTAATAAGACATACGACAGAATTCTCTTCAATGAAACTGCTGCACTCCACTTTGTCATGTGATATTTAAATTGACAAAAAGGTGAACACAAGAGACGAAGTAAAGATAAAGGCATTTTGCATCACTTTTTTTGAGAATTGATCATTGTCGAAATGTGTTCTTTTTTTCGTTCTTTCTTGTTTTAAATTCAATTGCCTTTTGTTATTATTCTTCTCACTTGTGTCCTTTTTGATTGACATTTGATTTAAATTTTATTGCATTCATTTGCCTACTTATTTGTGCTTGATGTTTACTTAGAGAAAGAGCTGACAGTAAATGCAACTTATATATGAATAATTGCAGAGTCATAAATCACAAAACGAGAGACTTTTTAAAAGTGAAATTAATATCATGCGAATTTATCATCATCTCAAAGCAATAACTTAAGAATGACAAATTATAGTGTTCGTCATAAGTAAAATAAAATCAATTGCCTTTCTTTTAGCTCATTTAATTCCTATTTATATGCAAAAGCTTTATTTCCTTTAAATGAATTGATTTTTATTTTCCAGATTATAAAATATTGTGGAATTATGCAATTCAATTATAAAAATGCGTTCAAAATAACTTTCAAAAAATTCCAAGAAAGAGCTAAATATTTATCATTTATCACATAATTCAGCATTAAAACTTCTCCTTCAAGAAACCTAATCTTTAATGTATATTTTTTCAGCTATCGCCTTTCAAATGGCTTAAAACTGGATAGAAATGACATTCTTTCTTCAATGAATATCGAACATTAAAGTCACACCTTCTTTTTCCACTGAAATTCTCTCTTCTCTATTTGAATATGAAATAAGACTGAAGAGGAATCAAAATGAGATCCAATACATACTTTAGAGCTCTAGACTGGAGTTTATTGTCATCTGATATTTCGAAATATATATATGGAAAAGACGGCAAAAGAGAAGAAGTAAAAAACCAATATTGTGAATTTCGTTAATCCTCAAATTATTGTTCATCTCTTTTTCTTCTTTCTCTCTGCGGTGCGCGACCAGATTGTGTAGATTTTAAATTAAAACGACAAATATCATATTGAACTCTAAATTTTATTTCCGTTCAAGTTGGATAGATTTTTTTATTGTTATTTAAGCTGTATTCATCAAATTATTATTCAACAACCTAACATGTGAGTAAAGAGTGATAGAAACTTCAATCGAAATTCACACCTTTAGAGAATTATTGATGATGATTCTTAGTTTCGTTCAATATTTGAATTCAATAGAATTAAGTTTTGTTGGTTTTTTCCTTTTCATTGCAAAACATTTCGATTTATTTTTGCCGAATTTTTTATGACATTTTAGTTTCTAAAGCGCAAAAAAATCTTCCTTTTCAACACTTGAAATGAGAAAAAGAGAAAGAATTAAAATAATGAGCAATATACATATTATTCGCTTGATCTCAAAAACAAGATTTCTATTTGTTCTTCATTCTTTTATTGAATATTGTGTTTCGCGTTTGTTTTACAATCAGTAAAAGTAAAGAATGAAGAAAAAAATACATGAGATATTTGCGATAGCTTGCGAGAAATGCCAAGCAAGCAATAGCAAAGTTATAGTGAGAAAAATTTGAATAAAACAAATAATTCAAATTGAGCAAAAATAGGAATTGTTAACAAAATAAATTGCTTTTATGGTTGACTAAATTTTCTTAAATTCTAAAATTTCTTTATCAAAAATATAAGCAATGCTGTTGAATTTACACTTCCCGAAAGTTCATTCAAACACAGCAAAAATCGTGCAATAAATTTTTTCTCCTCTTTTATGTTTATTAAAAATCAATACATTAAACATAAAGAGAGATTTATATGCATATAATATGATTGCGTGTTTATATTCACTCAACATATAACAAAGAAGAAGGAAAAGCAAGAAGCAGAAAGAGAAGAATGATAAAAACAATTACATATAAAAATTAGAAAATGAATTAAAAATTAAATTCTTGATTTAAAAACAAACAATTCATTTGTATTTTCGCATTTGAGTATTTCTGTTTTCAAGCTTTAAAAGCTGATGATAAAAAAAGGTGAAACTAAAATAAAGAGTGGAATGAAAATGTTTTCAAACATGCAACATGATGGCGCTCTTTTATTTAAGTAAGAATTTCTTACACAAATGTGTATTTCTTCTCTCTTTCTGATTCGTGAATAATTGATTACAGTCGAATATTTCTTATTATTATTCCTAAAAGCCTTTTCACGACATGCGCCATGACATTTTAAAAGTAGCAATTTTTCATTTTCTTTTCGCTAACTGCAATCAAGTGAAATTATTCATGTGGACCACATCAGCATTTGATGCTGCCAGAGTTGGATATTAACAACATTGCACTGCATTAACTTGTAAATTTCTTTCATCCAACACTGTTATACCACTAAAAAAATAAGGAAAAAAGAGAGGAAGAAAAAATTTTATATTTATTAAATTTATGAAACAATCTGCATTCTTCAATGTTCTTTTGAATCAGCAGGGATTAGCACGCAATATGAGAGAGAGCGGGAAACTTGAACTTGCAAATATTTCATCATTTGACCATCTTTACTTACATAGAAATCAAATTGAAATCTATGATGATCAAAGCACGTAACTAGTTGGCTACTTTTTCTTGTCAGAAGTGCTGTGCTACAAGCAATTTGAACTAGCCATAATTATTTATTCATAAAGGTGGTGTTTACAAGAAGTTAAGAATTGGAATAAATTTATATAGAAAGACAGGAAAAGGAGTCAATGAAATGGAAGAAAACATTTTAAATTCTATCAATCAAAATAGTCATCTCATTAATTATGGTAAAATTCTAGAATTTTTTAAAGTTTATTTTACAATTTCCATGGTTAATAATTGCTGTTAAAATTTAAGAAATTAAAGGAAGAAAAATAATTTCATTAGCGTTACATGATTGATCATAACTTTTTAGTTTCTCTCATTCCCTCATCTTCTTCTAAAAAAGAGAAGAATTTATTAATATTTTTATTTCTTATTCTAAAAAAGGGCGAAACAGCAAAAGATGAAATAGAAGAAAATTCTTCTTTAATTCATACATCATCTCTATATTTGTATACATTTTTAGAGCAATTTGAAATAAGAAGGAAAAGAGATAGAAAGAGAGAAAAGTCAGCGGGATATTAAACCAGATGAATATATTTCTTCTTATCATAAAAACCAGAGCCAAATGAATTTTTTTCTTTCGCATCGGTGAAACGAAGTAGAAGAAAGAAAAAAAGAAGCTGAAAAGGGCCTAAAATGATTTCTCTCATCTCTTTTTTTAAATACCTTCTGAATTTCTTCTGAATGATACTTAAGGATCGCACCAATGAATTTTGATAGACAGTCCAGACTAGCCGTGTGTAGAGAGAGAAAAGAGTTTTTATTTTAAATTGGACAGCTTACAGCTTAAGAAAACACATAGAAATTTTTTGTTGTTGTAGAAGCATCCGGAGAAGCATTCAAGTTAATATTTTATTATTAATACACGAGAAATCCTAAAAAATATATATTAAGATTTGTGAGCTCAATTGAAATGATTTATCACCATTTGATTGATCTAAAATGAATATTTTTTACTTCTCTTTTTCAATTTTAAAATAAGAGAGTTAGATTGAAGAAAGATGAAAATAAACAAATGTCATAATGAAGTTTTTTGAAAATGAAAAATTTGTCATTTATTGATTAGACAATTTAATAATATTCAATTTTAACGAATTTTTTAAATTCAAATAATTTTTGTTTACATTTTTTTAATTTAAATTTATTTTCGTAAATTTATCAATTTCTATACATGTTCTAGCTTCTATACTAGTCAATTTATCATAAGGTTAACATTAAAGATCTATAACAATAACCTAGAAAGATCTAACTTCTGTAATTTTTGTAATTTTCATAAAAACAAAATAAAAAAAATTAATATTGAAAATATAATACCTCACAAGAAGTGTCCATGACTTGCTTTTAAATTGAGTAAAGTAAAAAATGAAAAAGATCAAACTTATGAAGCATGGGGACATTTATCATTTTAAAGTTGAACAAAAAACATGTTGTTTCTAGATAACGAGCCCACATTTCTGTTTTTCAAGAGCAAAAAGACTCCTTTTCGGAATGGAGTGAGAGAGAGAAAGAACACAAATTTGTTATAGTGACGCGAACTCATGCAGTTCACCTGTCGCATTGCGATATTTAAGAGAAAAAAAAATTGGCAGCATTAAAACCATAATTCAAGTTAAACACGACACAAATTGAATGTGAATTAGTCAACAGTGTTAAAGTGCCAATGAATTGGTGCTGTAATTAATCATTTTCTTTTTAGAAAACTTAAATTTTTGTGTTTTGTGCCATTTTTGATTGAGTGGCTAGCTATATTAAATTTTTTTCTTCTTTCTCTCTCTCTACCATTTCAAGTTCAAGATTAGATTTAAATGAAACACCTAAAAGTTGGACTAATCGGCATTTCTTTCTATTACTTTTCTCTCACTTTTTACATTTGTATAAGTGTGTTGTACCGTTAGCAATTTCTCTCTTTCATACTATTTCTTCTTAGATCATCTCTCTTTTGGAATTGAGTTAAAAGAAAAACCACAATAATAGAAAATATTCTTACAATTCTAGCTTAAGCTAGTTAAATAAAATATGCACACACTCTATCTATCTCTACTGGACCATGAAATAGACAAAAAGAACATTTCTATCAAAAAAAACTTTTGCAGTGCTGGCAGTATGTCAGTCTCATTAGCATCAATTTTTTATTTATTTACTTCTTGCGAAAAACCATTGGCAATTGCCAATTAGATGAATGCGGGACGTCCGTAAAAAAAGTTGAAGAAGAGGGAAAAATATTTTTCATTCTTTCTTTGTTAATCAGCAAGTTTTTTTGCTGATTTTAATATTTTAAAGTCTAAGTTATGTTGCCGACAGACAAATAGGAGAAGATTATTCAATTTTGGCACAAACAGTTACTAGAAAATGCACTAAAGATCTTGTGGCTTTCTAACACTCATGAAAATTCCATTTGAAATGTCTTTTTAATCCAAGTTGTCAAGATTTTTAACAAAAGTTGTCATAAAACAACTTTAAAGAGCCATCGCATTGTGTAAATGCTAAACGTGTAATAATACTTTAATTAATACAACAGGTCATCACTCAATTGCGAGTGAGAGGAGCTTAAAAAATATATAGTGAAGCATAATTGAATTTCAAGTACTCATTTCTTAGTAAAAAAGACTTTTAATGACTGTAAGATGAGGTGATTTTCATCTATAGATAGTATGCCCCAAAAAGTACAATGTTTTCATAACTGAGTAACTCCGTCGACATAATTAGCGTTGATAATTTGTTTCATTCTTTTATGAACGTGTAACTAATCCTCTCTGCTGTCTCATCATTTTCTTTATTATTTGTTTGTGCTAAATAGATAGAAAGAACCAATTTGTACAAAGTAAAGGAAAATAATGACGTTAGCAAGATTAAATTGAGCGGGAAATAATGAAATTTTTTTTTATTTGAATTTTGAAGAAGTTTCCATGGAAAATGTTGAATTTTTAAAAGAATATTGAAGGCAATTAAAAGATTTAAAATGAGTGAATTTAACAAAATTCTGTATTAAAATTGATTAATTAAGAAGTGAACATAAATGAAACTTTAGTAAAATGATCAAATTTAAATCTTTAAACTTGCAGTTTATTCTTAATCAGTTCAATATTCTTTGAATAAACTACAAAATTCACGTTATTCTGTTGCATCTGGCATTAAAATAAATATTTATTATCGATTGCTTTCTTAAATCTCTTTTTCCCTTTTTTATCTCTTTTCAATTCGGGCAAGAAGTCAGCGTGAAATTATTTATGCATTGCATTTACACTTTCAAACAACAGAAAAGATTTTTCTTTTTATATCTTTGCTCATTTTCGCAGAAAAATATTTTACAAAAATGCAAATGCCATTGTTTTTTCTTTTGAAGTTTTTTGAATAAAAAATCTCAATCAATTCTTTCTAATTAAACAATCAAATTGATTAGTTCTTTTAAAGGTGGGAAACATGCAATAATAAGCTAAAAGCCAGTCTAATAAAAGCAAATTCATTCCCCGAAAATCTCATTTTTTATTGACATCTGCATTTTTATTATTATTCACTCTTCTCTTTTCCATATCGAATCCAATAATCATCTTGAGCGAAACACAGAGTCAACGAGAAAATAAAAATTATTGGCTGTTAGAAATTTCTGCTTTAGCCTCATTTTGTATTCACAAAAGTGCAAAATTCGAGTAAGATTGTAATAAACTGAGCTGATGCGAAGGTGACAGTAAAAAAAGATACTGTCAATGAATTTGGCTCATTATTTTGCATTCGTATGTGTCATAAAATTGTGAGAAGAATTCGCTCGCTTCCAATATGCTCCTTATTTTTTGTTTAACATAAGAGAATAAGGAGAAGGTGCGAGACTCACATGTGAGAAAAATTGTTATTTCACTTTTCTTTAGACTTTAATGTCTTTATTCAAATTTATATTCATTTGATCTTATCAGGTTTCAAGTTCTTTCTTGTTTCTTTTTATTTTTTTGCTTTCTTTATGCACATCGTTTTAGCTTCTTTTTACTGAAATTTTTTTTGTTTGAATTTAACTAGAAAAAAATTAATTTTTTTTTCATACAGAATAAATAATAAATCTCACAATTGCCTTCTCTATCTTTTCAATAAATCTCCGACTCAATTGATGTGCACATACAGCAGAGTGTATAGAGAAAAGCTGTTTGATAATTGTTGCATTTTTTTCGTTCTTCTTGCTTGCCATTTCTCGCCGTGATTTATCAAGCAGTGTTCAATATTTACTTACTCAATAATAAAAATAAGAGAAAAGAAGCAAACAAGGCAGGCAGGCAGGGAGAAGCGACTCTTTATCATTTTCAATATGATTGTATTGCTTACATTGCCAAGAATTAAATTGCATTCACCCAAGAAAGAGCAAAAAAAAATTATGAAGATCTATAAGATCAAATAAAAATTCAAATATATCATTTTTATATAATATTTTTATTGGCATAAATCGCAAAAATATAAAAGAAAAGAAATTGTTGCCACATGGAATGTGCATTATTATAAGCAAGCAAACGAAAAGGAGTTTGGGGACAGCATGGTAGAGAGAGAGGAGGCATGATTGAATCACGGTCACGACAATTGTTGTGCAACAGGTTAACGATTTTTCTCTTTCAGATTTATTGAATTTATTAAATTATGTACAACACTGTCTTCTGTTCTATTTATTTCTTCATTTTTGTTAAAAAAATTCTCTTTCTTTTTATTTTATAAGCAGACGACTTGATAGTTATATGTATTTTGTACTAAATCAGGCAGAATAGCCTTAATAAAGAATTAAATTTAAAATTAAATATTTGTGAACAACAGGTTTGTATTTTTTAAATTTTTGTCTTTTGATTGAAATGAAAATTAAGCAGAAAAGAATAATGCAAAATTTTCATAAAACTCAACTTTCAAATTCTGAACATTTCAAACTTTTTATTGAAATTTTTGAACTGTTTAACAGACGATTAGCATTAAATGTTATTAAAATTGCAATTTTATTGTTCTCAGACCAAAATTCTGTTTAAGAGGACAAAAAAATTTATTTCAGCCAATTTTAGCAGGAAAAAAATGCCAAGAGATTTTTTGTCATTGAAATCGAATCATAATTAAAGAGTAAACGAGAAGAGAGACACAATGGAATGGTATGCAAAAGAGTGACTTTCACAGCCGCCAGCACATTTCTCAGACCTTTACAATTTTCTTACTTTTCTTCTCTTTTGGACATGCTGAAGATATTCATTTTTGTAAACATGCCATTTAGATGAATGAACAATTTTATTAAATCGGAAATTGAAAATATGTAAAGAAATTTGAGACGTGCGTGAAAAAAAGTGAATTGGAATTTCAATTCAATGAAGTTTTTTTTGGTTAATGAAGAAAAAAAGAAATGTGAATGAATGAAAGAGATAAAACAATAATCGTTTTCGTGCTGGCTAATTTTCAATTGAGATTTGCAAAAGAAATTTATTTTGTTTAAAGGCATGGAAAGCAAATTGACATCATTTAGAGAAAGCAAAAAAAATTTTAAAAGGCAAGAACTTTTTTCTTCCGAATTTAATTTACGATCGGCTTGAATGATGGCTTGCGTATTGGCAGATTGCTACTACCCAACCCAGTAATATTCATTAAAATCCATTCATCTCACTCACTCGTGTGCGCACCGACAACACACAAAAAAAGAGTGAACATTACTTTTATTGATTATCGATCGATTAGTGTGAACAACTCTCTGCCTTCATTCAATGAGTACCTTGTGCATTTTCCATCTTATTTTTTTTGGCGATTTTATGAGTCAATTTGCTTGCAATGCATATATTTTTTGAATGTGTACGTGTCTAATGATAGTCTATCTGCCTTCGAGTCGAGATAATGGATGACGATTTACGATTTATCGAGCGCAGAGTATTTTATTAATTAGGGCTTTACGCACACACATCATAATGATCATACTTAGTCGCGTCAATTTGACGGAAATTGAAAATGAGGTAATGTGTGATGGGAAGTCGACTCAATTTTTGTTAGCTCATATAATTGAAAATTAGGACAACAACTGCTCTTTTAGTGGGTCATCAAATAACAAATTCACGTGTGTAATTTGAAATCGAAATCCGTGTGAAAAAACACGAGCAATGCCGCTGCTGGTTTATTATTAGATTTCTCACTCTCACCACCTCATCATTATTATTTCGGTTTTTATGGAGCAATTTTATCGTTTTGTAAACATTGAAAATTAATCCTAATTAAGCTCAATTCATTGAAGAGAGTGTGAAACTTTCTTTTGTCTAATTGTCTTTAATTGGACTTTTTAAGCATTTTTATTATTTATTGGTGAAAATCATCACTTTTGATTTCAAGTGAAAGAAGAAACAATTGATAGAATTCCTGTATTAAAGAGAAAAAGCCTTAATTTTTAGATAGATCGTAATTTTTGATAGCAAAGAGATAGAAACTTCTGGTTTTCACTAGAAGAAAGGTATTGGAGAGTGTATTGTATATTATGATTAATTTACAGCTTTATTGCTTGGTAAATTGGTATTTTTCATTTCTGAAAGAACAATTTTTTAAATGTAAACAAAGAAACAAAAAACAAATAAATTCAAAAGTAAACAAATGATCAAAAATTTAATTTTAAAGTAAAATCATCATAAACATCTTGCATTTATGGCAAACCTACTTAATAAAGTCATCATTACACATAAAGAATCTTAATTAAGCATACAAAATTGTAAATCTATTGAAATTCTGTATAAATTTAAAGAATCATTGAAAAAATCTATTTTGAATTGAAATTTTAACAAATTTGTTTGATTTGAAATTTGTAAGAAATTTACAAATACAAGATTTAAAAGAGTCTTAACCTTGACATTAATAAAATATAAAAAGTTTAGCATCATCATCATTCATTCATGTTCCTTTTATGTGCACATTTTTGTTGTCACAGGAATTTCTATGCTTCTTATTATTGTTTGCTACTTCTGACTCTCTTTGGCTGACTAAATACAGGAAAAAAATCGTCTCATGTATACATACACAACAAGAATATTTAATGAAATATAAAAAAAATATGTGTATGAAAAATAAGAATATAAGACAAGGCAAAAATTATACACATTTAATGTAATGAAGAGAATGCTGGAAAGTGAGAGAGAGAGAGAAGGTTAGAAGAAGATGAAGAAGCCTTGCTTTACACACACATTTCTTGCCTTGCTGGCATCCATGGCGAGTAAAGAGAGTGTAAAAGGTAGGCAACAGAACGTAACACCAGAAGTCTTCTTTTATAAAACTTATATTTGCTCTTCTTATTTCTTATTGCTCTTTGCACAGTAAAGCATAGTCTTTGTCATGTTGTTCTTTAACTGTTTAACACTTTGCACGTTTTTTCTACTACGTGTTCTTTAATTAAGCAATTGATTTAGAAATATAAAATATAAAAAAGTAAAAATAACTTCAAACCGACGACTTGCATTTTTGGACTCATTAAAAAACTTCAAGTTTTTTTTTCTTTCTCTCTCTCCTCTTTATGTTAATTTATTTTATTATCTTAAAAACTCTTTTTTATAGGCATTCTACCTTCTTCTTTTTCTTCATCCATCTTTATGCATTTCACAAGAGCATCATCATGTGTGTGTATCTTGATATATTTTTTATAGGTTGTTGTTACGGTGAAGTGTTCAGTTTTTTTGTTTAAATTGTATGTAGGATTCACCAATATTTCGTTTTTAATGCACACATAAAAATGTATAAAGTGTATGGTATGTACAGGTAAGTAAGGTGAAAAGAATGAGTTGAGGAAGAAGAAGAGGAAAGAAATAATTAAATTAAAAAGGGGAGAAGGAAAGATGAGATATTTTTATTTCAGTTCGAAGAGTTAAAGAATTGCAGGTAGAAAAAGAAACTCTTTTTTAAGGTGTGATGAACTTTTTGGACCTTTTTTACTCTCTTCTCTCGATATGAATGAAAATGATTTTTTTTTTCGATTAGCAGCTTATTCAATTAAACATACAATCTTAACTGTAAATATATTTAATTGAGGGCTTCTTTCTGGAGCAACAAAACAAAAACACCTTCAGATTGGTCTTTTTTGGAAGGACTCAAAAGAGAATTGATGAAAAATTTAATCAAGAATGATTTGAGAAATTTTTCAAAGTTAACGACTTTTTTTTCAAAAAAGTTTTTGTTTACATTCAGAGAATTGCCCTTGAATTCTTTTTAAATCACAAAATCGATGAATTCTATAAAATAAACCAGAAATCGATAGATAAATGTAAATATGATATAAAATATTCATTTCCATTACATATTTATCAAATATTGTAAAATTAAAAGATCATTCGAAGGACATGAGCTCAAAAGAACATTGACAGATGTATATTAGCTGATCGATAAAAAGATCCAAATATAGCAATAAAAAAGTTAATCCCTACAATAAAAATTTTGTTTTCGCAATGTGCTAATGCCAATTTTATTATAGTCGACCTGGCCTATACATGCATTAGACCCACATATTTATAGTCACATCTAAGAATTTCGATTATTTTTTTTCGTATTTTTCAATTAACTTCAATTCACCACGGCAATTCGAAATGCAAGTCGATCACACAGAGTCAAACAAAATGCGAAAGGAGTAATAAAAGGCAAAAAATTCCCTTTCATCGAAAATGTCAGAACCTTCAATAACCTTTTTCTTACATTCTCTTTCTGGCATTGCACAATTCGTCAAGAAGTGAATTGCGAATTGAAAGAGAAGCAGAGAAAAAAGAAAAATGAAATTGAAAACAAAAGTGAGATTTGTGATGATTTCTTCATCTCTCACTTACTCACTCTCTTGCCTGCTTGCCTTTTCACAATCAGCTTGATCCGATCAGCGCAGAAAAATATTTTTTTTCGTGGTGTTTTATTTCAATCGATTTTGAGGCAAGAAAATGAAAATAAATTTATATTTTATATGTTTTATACGAGTGAAGCAGAATTTTATGACTATTTCGGTTTGATGACATAAATTTGTCTGCAAACCGGATTATCAAAAAAACCTAGAGTGTGAGAGCGCATCGAATATGAGAAGAAAATTCTTTTCTCATTAGCAAAAAAAGGTGTAACATAATCAGCTTAAAAATATTTTTTTAAAAAAATTCTAAAAAGTCATCTTCCTTCAAATCGATAATTTTCTCACCTTTTTAAAAGGCTTGTTTAAGTGCTTTTTAGAAAGATTTAAAAATTTGATGAATCATATTAAATTATGTAATAATAAACATGATTGTGTGATGATCAGAAATTGAAGAATGATGAGAGAAATGAAATAAAAAAAATTTGAGTACTTCACACTTTTCTGTAGATTCTAATTAAATTTCATGGTAAATTTTCTAAACTTTATTTTCAACATATTTTATTTTAAATGCCAACTACTGCATTATAAAAATAATAAATCACGCTTTCATTGCAAATATTTGAGCATATGCAGCAGAATCTGTATTATCTGCTTAGCTACCATTTGAAATAAGTGTTTAAAACTTCCGCTACTACTGACTATCTCCACTCAATAAATAATGTAAAGTTGTGAAATTTATTGCTACTTGCAAGCATATATAATTTAATTAGACTTAGGCTTGGAGCTTAAAAATATCAGCACAAAAAGAAAGCAAATTTTGTTTTTTAGTGACGTGATCTAGCTGAGAAATTTTTTTCTTGTCAATTTTAATTATGAAAATTTGAATTTTTTGCAAAACAATTCTTTTAATAAAATTATTTTTAAACTGCTTATACACTCAAATTTAAAATTATTTTTTGTTATGACAAATTTTATCAGTTGACTTGACTTTTTATCTGACTTGATTATAACTTGACATTTTCACTTGATTAATCAATTTTGATCAATTTTTGACCAATTTTTGACCATAACTCGAGTTACAATGCCTGAAACTAGACGACAAACATTAATTTAGAAATTAAAAAATTTCTCTCTCTTGTTTGCTAAAAACAGTTTTAATGATATTGACACTAAAAGAGAATCCTTAATTAAGTAGAGTAGCTCAAATCAGCAAGTTGAAAGAAGTTTTTTAATTGCTTTCAATTCCATTTCTTTTTTAAGTGTTTGAACTAATCTAAATTCATATTTTAATAATCGGAATTTTTTCTTCTTTTTTCATTTTGCTGTTTGGAACCAGTTGTTGACTTGCAATGCGTTAAAAATTTTATTTATTTTTTCTGTCTTAATTTTACAACACCATTTGAGAGCGTCAACTCGATATATTTTTGAGGTGATCTCCTGTTGTGCAAGATTCTAATAAATTTTTCGTGAAGAGAAAATATGTTAATTAATGTGACCATCAGTATGGACTTAAATACGCATTATAACAATTGCAATAAATTCACTCTACCTAGAAAATTCTCTCATTATTCTTCCGATTTATTTTTTTATTCTTTCTTTGCGTATGTAACATTTAAATAAATCTAGAAAGCAAGTAAAAAATATGTGTATGAAACGGGGAATGAACGACGCAAAAGATAACAATCTAAATTGATTGTGAACCAAACCTAAGCATGAAAACATTTTTGAGATTATAAATTAGATAAATTATTCTCTCTTTTCCTCCATTTTGCGCCTATTTTCAGTGAAGAAAAAATTAAATTGAGTCATTTATTATAATTTAATTATTTTTATTGAGTTATTTATTATGTGACGTAAACACTAGAGTGAACTAGAGAAAAGGTTTAGAAAAAAAACTTTTTATAATTTTACTATTTTCACTGTGAAATGATTCCAATTATTCGCTTAGAGCAGCACAATAAAACGGAAATTGCTCATTTGCATAAATGAAGAATCTACACAAATTGCCGATAGTAAAAATATGAAATTTTATTTCTATTTCATGCCACATTTAACAGATAAATAGATGGCATACATACTGCTGTTATTGAGTGAAAAATCATTTTCAATTAAACACAAATGTTTGTATCAAATGAGTAGAATAATGAAATTTTCTATTTTAAATTTCGAAAGAGCCTAAAAGAATAATTTTTTTCACAAAGAATACCAACAAACATTAGCTGTTCATTCAAGTCAACCATTTTCGTAATTTGCAATTTGTCATCTTGTATATGAACAAACAACGAAGGCATAAAGCATAAAGATTTTAACCTTTTTCTCTTGTGTGGACAATTGCAGTAAGAAACATAGAGAAGAAGGAGGAGAACATACATGAATATAAATTAAAAATAATTAAAACTCTAAGTTGCACGAACTCATTGCAGAAAGAAAAAAAACATTGTTGACAATATGGTATAAAAAATGTTCTTGTTATAAAAATTAAGCAAGATTTCAGTTTATGATTGAAAAAAAGAAAAAAATTCTCAAGCTTCTCATCACAATATTTGTTAACAAATTATCATTTCAAATTTTTAACTCTTTCAGTTTCATGAAATCGTGATGAAGATACAAATACACACCCAATGGGAATATTGTGAATAAGTGAGATTTGCAGAGTGTCTGCAATTATTCAATTATTGTAATTTTATTGTACTTCGTAATGATTATTATAATAAAATAAAATAATTTAATTTGCTCGAGTTCTCGAGAGAGCTCCCTAATGGACAGGAAGGCATTCTCGCTTTCTCTTCTTTTCCTGCCTTTTCTGCGTTTCTCGCTCTGTTCGTTTTTGCATGTTTGACTGCATCACAATTATTATTCTTTTTTTTGGAAAATTCTCGGGCGATCTCTCATCAATACTTTTTTGACTTTTGTGAAAAGAAAGAACCCAAAAAATAAGCTGACCACTTAATTGTTGATAATTTTTATGAAACACGACTGATAAATTATGTACAATTATTTCCATCGCTCTTCAGAAAGCACAAAAATATTTATAAAAGTCTGCGGCCGGTTTTAAACTTAAAAAACTCACCGGCGGGCTTTAATGGATAGAGATTATCTTTTAAAATATATTTTTTATATTTTTGCATATTTTTTATGTAACAATTTGCAAAATGGTGGACCATAATTGGATAATTGCATTGAGTAAAATTGTCTGTGAAATGCACTTTTCGTCTAAATTCAGTTGCAGTTATCTTCATAATTTTAAAAATCTCTTAAATTATTTAATTTCTCATAATGCCTTACTCAATTTGCTTACTTGGAATCTGAAATTTGTCATAATAACATAACATACCGCGATTTGTAGCTTTTTAACTCTTGAGAACCTGATTAATTGTCTCTATGTCTGAGTAATTTTCTGCATAGTTTACATCTAATTGCGATTTATTGGACAACGAAATTTGTAAAAGTGAAAGTACTCGCGAGACATAAGCAGCAACTTCGGCAGCAACAAAATGTGAAATAAAAGACTTATTAGATTACCTGTAAAGAGAAAGAAAAGAAGAAAAAATCAATTAAAAGATATGTCAATTTATATATCAGCATAGAAAACATCAAAATTCAATTATTGAAGCTAATAGCTTCGTGTTTCATTGCGCCATCATCATTTATTTGTTGTCATAAACAATTTTGTAATATAAAAATGTGAAATCTCAATAAATCTTGAAAAAACACAAGGGATAGAAAATTACGGGATTCCATATTTTTGAATTTAATTTCAAATTGTTTAAAAAAATTTTTATATGTGAACTTGAAAAAAGAAAGATCTTAAAACATATTTTAAATTTCAGAATTGAGAATTTTTAATATTATGTGATAATTCAAGTAAAATAAAATATCGAGTAAACTTTAAATCGAATCATTAAATGTCAAGTCAATTTTATTTCAAGTTGATGTATTTTAATGTCAAGTTGAACATTTAATTTAAATCAAGTTTTATAAAATGAATCAAGTGTTCATCCCTTGATAAATATTTATTCTCCATTCAAGATGAGATTAGTTTTATTTCAAAGATTTAAATCAGTCAATTACATAACTCAAAATAAAAGTGCATACAAAGTTGCCCCAAAAACATTCCATTTAATTCTCTTTTGCTTACGCGAAAGAGTATCATTGTCAATATGGTAATTTCATTCTCGATTTCATCTCTTATTCTTCATTTGCTTACTCTGCTACCTTGAATGAAAAATTACAATTGAGACTCTCTTTATCATTCGTAAAAAACCGTGAATCAACATTGAATTGAGCAGAATTTTTTTGCTTTGCTTGTCGATGAAGAATCATCAATGGTTGATATTGAAATTAAACTGACTAAAGATATTTGCGAGAATGGTTTCACTTTTGTTTCTTTTTTTTGCTTCATCTTTTTCAAGGAGCAAAACGACAACGAAGAGACTGTTGTACAACAATTGCAAAGTGAAATGTTTCTCATTTAAATATTGCCAATGCAATCCATCTTATTATGGAGCGTGCTTGATTCTTTTTTTAATTTCTTTGCTGTAATTTATCTTGCTTTGATTAAGTTCTTGTTCATTCTGTCGCGACTCAACTCACTCTCATGTCACTGATGCTTGAGTAGTGAGGAATTTTTTAGTGTTTTACTTTGTCATTCTTTGAAATTCTTTTTATAATCTGATATCATTTGAGTGAAGCTGTAGAATTTTTAATTTTATTCAAAAATATGAAGTTAGTTGCAGTTGAAAAATTTTATTTTAAAAGTTCGTTAATTTTAAATGATCATTGTTTATTCAATTTGATTTTTGTTATTTTTAGTTTCTCAGAGATCACAAGACAAAGCAAAAATAATTCTTTAATTTAATTGAAAATTGTGCAAGTCAAGCCACTCCATAATTCTTAATCAATCGTAGGCATAAATATGAGAAAGATGAATTGTTGCTTAATATTTTGACTTCATGTCGCGAGTCAAAATGATCATTTTGCCGCTTTATCGATATATTTTTGACAATATTAACAATGAAAACACCTTTGTCATTATTATTATGATATTTGCCTATTTCATTCTGTCTTTTTGAATTGTTGGGTGCGGTCATCAAATCTGTGTGACATGAAATTGAAAATATATTTAAAATCTGAAGGAATCTGTGCAGCAACAGCAGCAATGAATAACCAAGAATTGAGAGTGTGAGAGAGAAAAAATAAGAAGCAAAGTTAAGCCAATCAAGCTGCTTAAATGGCTATCGATTTATGGTTTGATACATTCAATTTATTATTAAATATAAAGACAAATTCCTTCATGCTTTTGCGACTATGAAATCGAAACTCTTTTATTTTTTTATTATGACATCAGGGAGCCAATGTGAAAGAACGCGCGCACCTCTGATCATTAATGGCTCATGTCTCTGAGTAAGCAAGCAGTAGCAGCAGGTTTTGGGTGCTATCTTACTCTTATTCGAGAAATATATAAAAATACAATTTTTCATAATTTTTTTCTTTTATTGCTTTCCTTTCTTACAAGAATGCGGTTTGACTTTGAGGTCATTTATTTGAATTGTTTTGCCTTCATTGAATGAGTTGAGTTCATGGCTATTTGCAAAAGGAATTTTCACAATTGTCACACAAGTTTTCTTTATATACACTCGTGAGAGATTAAACCAACTATAGTAAACTTTTTACATAATTTTTACATGACAAGAAATCGTCACAGTTTTATAAGATTTTGTGTGCACAATAATTTAAAAGATTTACTTTACAAGGACAAATGGACAATCATAGTCAATGAAGTTCAGAATCTATAGATATAACACGATATATGCAATTGAACATTAAAGAATATATTTCTATCCATTATTATTATTATTTTTCTCTTTTTCCTTTCCTTTTTTACGATATATGCGCACAGCATATATAAATAAAATAAAATATCGATTCAATAATGAAAATTTATTGCCATACATTAAATTAATATGCGTAGAAATTGAAGCTTTTGGGTAGAATTAAATGTTATTGCCTATTCATTCTATATACGGATATGTTTAAGCAATCTCCACACGCTCACTCATGAAAGGAAGAGAAATAATTGTGAACCTTTTATAATAAGAAAGAAAAAACTCAATTCAGGTTAGAGATTACTTTAAAACTTGTTTAAAAATAAGGATTTGAATTTGTCTCTTTAAGTAAATTACTTCGATTGAAACAAGTATTTTGCGATTTAGTTTTGCTGTCATATCATTGAGATTGTAAGCAATTTCTAATTTGCAGAAATTTTCAAAAAAGTTAATTCATTTAAAATATTTAATAAGACTAAAAAACACCATAAGAAAAATTGAATAAAAAAAAATTAATTAACTTTAATTTGCATAGCAAAGAGTTCCATAAAGAAATGTTTTAGCATGAAACTATGATTTAAAATCAAAGCAAAAAGAATGGATGTTAATAAGAGCACTAGCATGAGAATATTGTAAATGTACTCTCATTGTACAATATGAACACCAAAGAATTCCAATTGTGACACAAAAAATGTCACAATTTCGTGAGCAAATTTATTTGAGACATTTTTTGCTGTCGCTTATGAAAAAATCTGCTTGGTTTTCACTCCTTTAATAACAACATATTTTTTTAATTAATTTACCTCGACTTTGTTCACTCGCCAATTTAATTAAGGCTCTTTTTTCTATTTAAATTAATTTAATGTGACTTGCATGTTTCTTTTGTGTACAAGAGAGTGTTTTTGTCTATTTTCGGTAAAGAGAGTGAGAGACAAAGGCATGCATGCAACTACGTGATGCAATCATGCATACAACTCTTATACGATTACAAAGATCTTTCTCATCCGTGTCATTCAAAAATGTTCATGTTTTTTGCATTTCAAACTAAGTTGACAACGAAAATGTTTCATGATTCACTTTAAACAGCAACCGCTGCACTTTTTGGTCATGCTAAAATTTCACTTTCATTTATTTCATCTAATGTAAGAAAAATTTCCGCTTTTAATTAATTCAAATACAAAAAAACTACCTCCGCATGTGCATGAACATGAACTGAACTTAATGACTAAAATGTCTATCTATCTTACACATATATATGACACCACTCCCGTGTATGTGAAGTTGCTCATGCGAAAATTGTCTATCATGCGTCAAGAACTGAATCTATATGGTCACATGAGAGTGTCGGCATAAGTAACTTTGAAGTTGCATTCGCTTATTTAGGTAGATTTGTCTTTATCGATTGATGATGCTGCAATGTTCGATTGACAACTTGAAAGATGCTTCAGGGTGTCTCAGGGTCATTAAATTCTTTTATCTATAGAGATTTTCTAAATTCATCCATGCAGAAAATTAGATCAAACTCGATTGAAGGTTGCTTTCACATTTACAAACGCCAACTCAAAAGTACACAGCTGCAGGAAATCTTCCAAATCAATTGACAATTTTTTAACGCTAATTTCCTATTGAATTTCGAACTTTTTTCTGTTTCTTTATTGTCTATTTTGCTACTCTATTTTTTATTGATCATTTGAAAGCGCAAACTTTTGCGATTGTTAGCTCGTCAAAAAAATAAACGATGAAAATATTTTTTCAGCTTTCACTTATAGCAGATCAGTCAGTAGATTTTATATGTGCATAAATAAAAAATTCTTAAATATTTTTTTGCAACCTACAAGAGTGAAAGCAAACTTAATTTAGTGCAATTTAACAAAAAGACGAGGGTTCGCTGTTTATTCACTCATTGAAGTTTTTTGTTGTTTTGCATGACAGACTTCACAATTTTTGTCACGTTATCAGCACTGTGTAAAACAGCAGATTGAAACTTGTACCGTTAAGTGTTTCATGTTAAATCGGCGCGTTGCGATTAAACCACAATTTAAGCATTAAAGCTTTAATAGATTTCCGTTGGCATGTATTAGATATCTTTTGTTTTGCATTTTCTACTCTGCCTCGGTTGTTGGGTTGAAAAAGAAAGAGAGGAGAAGAAAAAAATTATATCTGCCTTGTTATTTAGGCATTGTATGTTGAACATTCAGTAAACAGTCAATTAGCGATTAGAAGACTTAAATTTAGAGCTCTTTTTTCCTTGTTCAATGTAAAGACACTTTGATCTTAACGACTTTTTTAAAAAATATTGAAATATGAATGCTGTGCTAATAAAGAGGATAAAAGAGTGGCCTATCCTTGTTATTTTCTTTTCTCACTATCCTAACATCTCAGCGCCTTCACTATTTGACATAGAAAAATTATTATACTAACTGCAATTTGAGAAATTAATTAATGAATTTGCATTGAACGACTTTAATTATGGGTGAATGGTTTGATGTGAACTTTTCACTGCTGCACTTTCTTTATTTCTCTCTCTCTCTTTTGCCATTCAAATTGACTTGAGCAAAGCTTAGTAATAGAAAAAAAATATAATTCATTTTTCTCCTTTCCAGATGTTAGCGAATGAAATTGCATAATGATGAAGTTAATAATCTTACAAAACCACAAAAATGCGAAAAAAGCATAAAATAGACAGAACATATTTTTCTCTTTCTCTTTATTTCATTCCATTCCTAGTATGATTGTAATCTCACTAAAGATGGAAATAACTTTTTCCAATTTCCATTTAGAGAGATTTCAATGAGAAAAGAAATTTTTATTTTTATATTTTTGTGGAGACATTTTTTTCTTACTTTACTTCACTTCATGGTAATTCTTGGTAATATGTGAAAATTATTATTATAATATGTGGTGAACCGCATCATAGAATGTTGCAAAATTTCATCTCCATTTTACATTTATGTGAATGTGACAAGATATTCAAAAAAAGAAATATTCATTTATCATCGTTAATCATATACATTAATTATACAAAAAAGAGCGAGTCACTTTTCGGCACGCTCAAATTTTATTTTGAATGAAGTGTAAAGTAAGACTGCAATTATTCCGACAACAAAAAATGTCAGTTACAATAATCGTCAATTCACAGCGCATTTTCTCGCAATAAATCAAAATTTTGTTAGAAAATTTAACTTTGTTTCTTGACTTGACTATGTATGAAACTTGACTTTTATATTTGACAATCTTACTTGAAGTAACTAACTTTCGACCAATGCACAAGAATGACAACTTCTATAACACCAAATATCTCAAGTTTAAAAGCAATTTAATAATTTTAAAATTAAACTAAGAATAATTTTAAAGATCGTCAAAAGACAGACAAAGTGTGGACATCAACATTTTTCTTCCATACATTGAGAAAATGCGCTAAAAAATTGTATTTAAGCCTGGTTATGAAATTATTACATTCCATATAAGCCAATGTGTTTTATACTCCTTTTTTCAATTGCTATTGTTAAATTTTTTTGTTTTTGTTTCAAGTTATTTTCTAATCGGTTTCATATTTGTGTTATGAAATCTTTCACTTTTTAATTTTTTGGCACAAATTTATACTTTCATACCATATATTTTTCACACGTCGAAAATGTCAGAAATAATAAACAAGTTCATTCTTCGATTGTCAGAAAATGGGAGGAAGTTTGCAAAATAAATATAAGCAGCAGTGACTTTCACTATCTCTTTTTTTGCATATTATGAAAATTTTCAATCAAATGTAATTGAATAAGAAATCAATAGCTGTCTTTTGTGCTTGCTGATTGAGAAGTTAAAAATGGCAAAAAGCATAAATTGACAATTGCAGATTTTTCTTTGCTTTCATTCAATTTCACTCTTATAGCTCTGAATGACTAACGCCATAAATCATAAATACAATGCTGTGATTTTTTTGTGCATGGGCGAGAGAGTGAAGGAATAATCATTATAAATTTTTATATTTGAGGTTTAATCAACACATTCTGTCATTTTTAATGTTTATAAATTGCATTCAAAGGACAAAAGCAACTAAATGGCGAATATTGTTATAAATTGCAATAAATTTAAAACTGTAATCACTTGTGGGCTACTGTTGAACTAGTTTATATTATTTATTTCTCGTCTATTGCATAAATTGAGTCAATTTTCTCATTAGAATTCAATGAATGACATTTAAATTGACATAGTAATTTAAAATATTGATAGAATTTGTTTAAAGAATGAAAAAGTCTTTAAAAAATAATGATTTTAAATTATTAGCAAATCTGCTAGAGAGTTCAAGTTCACTATAAAAAAAACTAGGAATTTAACAAACTTTAAAGATTTATAGCAAATATTGAAAGAATTTTGACATTTAAAAGCAAAAACATCAAAATATCTCAACAAATATTTATTAATCTTCAACTAAATGCTTTCAATTTCTGATAAAATCTCAATAACAACATTTCGATGTTAAAATATCATTAGCAGTCGAACATTTGAAGCCTTCAAGACACATAAAAATATATAAAATGTAACTTTAGTGCGTTGTGATGCAATCAAAAACAAGGCGAGCACTAACAACAAACCGGTAAAAAGCATTTATATATAACTCTGAGTGATTGGAGATGAAAATCAAATGCTAAATTAATCACTTTTTTGTATAGTTTTCTCATAGACGCCATGACTCGTTTTGAGATGTAATTATGAGCTATTATTACTGCGTTTTGCAGATCTCACAAGTCATGTGTGAGTCGTGAAGAAGAAAAAAAATCCGAGTGAGTTGAGTGGTATTTTAAGTAGAAATGTTATGTAAAAAATTAGTTATTAATGGATTTTTCTTAAAAACTTCTTTCATTTTTAGCAAAGAAATAAAAAATAGTTTGAAAGTTGATAAAAATGAGATGTTACTTGCAACAACAGCAGCTGCTTCTGTTACAGTTATTATTCAATCACTTTGAATGACTTGACTCTTGGGATCAAAATCGTGTGAGGCTTTTTGAGTGAAATGAAAGAAAGTAACAAATTTTCCGTCTAATTGCATGTCTCTCTCTAACTTTTTTTATACCTTACATTGTGACATTTCTCGATGAAATTGAAAATCAGTGCACAATGTCGAACTTACTTTCTCTCATGAAACAACATTTTCATTATTCAACGTTTTTTTGTGCTATTTGTTTTTTCCTATCGATCATATAAGTATCAAAAGAGATTTTTCATTTTAATTTATTGGATAATTGTGCACTTTGTCCAGAATGAAAAAAAACTTTTTAAGTCTTTAAGATCATTTTTAAAAATCAAGTAATTTAAGATCATAATCAAATTTAAAATTTCGTTAAATCATGAATTTCAAAACAAAACATTAAATTTATGAATGCGCTTTCATTTGTTTCTATTAATTTTTATTTATGCATAATTATCAATATTGAGTTAAAGAGAAAGGTAGTTAGGGCCACACAAGCTTTATATTGTGCAGTTATTCCATGAAAAACATATTACAATATTCTCATCGATAAATAAATTGAATTTTCAATTTCTCATCTCAATTCCATATGCAGCAAATGAATGTAAGCTATGTAAGACAGACACATATCTATTTATCTCATGTATGGTGTTCATTTATGAATGGTGCGAAGTTAAAAAGGAAGAAAATGTATGTTTTTTGTACAAATATTGAATTGCTGCTGCTGCTAAAACATTTTTATGCGATTTTTATCTTACAATCATAATCTCCTTCATGTGAGATGAAATAAGGTTCGAAGTTGGGTATAAAAACATGTGTTTCACATTGCTCTGATTGACTTTAATAGTAATAATAATATCAATTGTGCAAATGGATCGAAAAGAACGACGACATTACACGATCATTAATGATGACAAGTCAAGAACTTTTTCTGCTTCTGTTGCTGTTGCTGTTTGCTTATCAAAAAATCAATTTCATGTTATGCATTACCTAATGAATTGCCATTTTAAGAAAATATTAATTAAGATTTCATTAGGAAAAAAACACATAAACAGTGCATGAATAATGCATTGTTCATAACTATGATTTAGAGACAAAAGTATTTAGGTCAACATTTTTGAATAAGAGAAAAAGAAATTTGCGTGCGGTCCACTGTCATCAAGTCATATACTTGTTATTTCTAATATCAATTGACAACAAGTTGCTGCAATTTCTAGTTTTTTAAATTGTTGATCATTTGTCAAATTATCATAATTAATTAATCAGTAAAAAATGTTATTAATTAATAGTAAAAGTGAACATGACTTTCTAAATTAAATGGGAAATAAACAACATTTAGCAAATATGAATGGATACTGATTGTATCATAGCAAAAAAAATGTATAAAAATATTACCAAGAGAAAGGTCTTCAATTTGTCGATTCAAAAATATTTAATATCAGAGCGTTATCGATATTCATTAACTCAAATTTAACGCTTCGTAAAGAGGCTTATTTGCTTATTATTATTTTTTCTCTCTCTCTGTTGCATGGATTATAAGAGACTTCCACTCTCATTTGTGAACTGCTGCAATAAAAATTTAAATTTTTTTCTGCCTCATTCGTTCATTTCTTTAGTTAATTGATTGCATCATAAATGTATATCGACAAAAGGAAGGCTGCTGCTGCTAAAAGTGTTTCATGCATTTTTTTCTTTCCATTTTTACACGATCGACAAGAAATCTGACGCCCGAAAAAAAATATCGTTGCTGCTTAAGTTAGACAGTAGACATGTGTTGAAAATTTTTTAAGAGAATTTGAATTTTTGTTGTTGTTGTCTCCAAATGAAAACAACATGAAATCACTTGTCGATTGTCAAATAGAACATTCAGAGAAAAACAATAAAAATAAGTCGATACACGACTATGATTACTGCTATTACTTTTATTATTATTGACTTCACATTATAATTATTTTATTTATTGAATAATATTTGAAAATCGTGCCTACCAAATGCACATATGTACACAATATTTGTAGTCGTCGTAATGGCAGTTAAAAAAGCATTAAAAATTAGACAAGCACACAAAAGCAATTCATTATTTTGCGATTGGACTCTCTTACAATGTGAAATTGCATTTTTATATATATTTAAATTGCAAGCTCTTTGCTTCTGGTGAAGCTTGGAAAATTAAACATAAGCAAATATAAACAATTTTTTTATTGCCTATTTTTATTTTCATTACTCTTTCTCTCTAATGCTAATAGCAAATGCATATAACATTTACACGACGCGCTATTAAATGCCTCAAATCGCACACAAAATGCTTTTAAATTGAAATATAAAACTGCTGCCTGTTTAACTTGCTTCTGTTTCACTATTGCCCAATTCAATTTTTTACAAGTGAGAAAAAAGATAAAATGAATGTTATTTGCATGAGTCATGACCTTTTCGGCAATTTTATTTGTGTTGCTAAAATTTTATGATAATTAATTGCAACAATGCAATGGTTTTATGCTTTTTGTTAAACATTTGTTAGTTTGTTTTAGATGGATTTGTGAAGAAATTCAATTTTGAAACCTTTTAGCACAAATTAATCTTCATAAAAATAGACTAAAGATTGGATGAAAGAGTGTTTAATCTTTGGAATAGCTTTGTCAATTGATTTATGGTTGGATTAATTTTTAAATTGACAGTTTTGTGGAAAAAAAATCAATTTTAAAATATAAAAATTTCAAATTACAATAAATCGTTAAATTTGAAAATTCAAAATAACTAGGAAGAATAATTTTTTAGAGTCAAAGAAAATAAATTAAAGATCATTTAAAACAAGACACTAAATGATGTGCATCAATAAAACATAATCTCTTTTCGTATTCTTAATGATATTGTCTCTATGCAGTATGTGGATACCTAGATGAAGAAAGAAAAAAAAGATATTGATCCAGTGAGCAGAGACTATTAAATACAATTGCAAAAACTATCCCATCACAGCACAACTTAATGAAATGATGCTGTGCGAAAGAGCCACTAACAGTAATAAATGCATGTATATGAACAAGAGATTAGATTAATCGAATGAGGGAAAATATTTCTCTCTGCATGCAAAGGTGCCCGATTAATAATTCTTTTGCATCCCACATTTTCAATATCACCACAAGCTCTCGTATTAAGTCATAATATAAATAGTAAATGAACTTGACATTTTACTAATCAGACTGTTGACCAAAATAACAAAAGAAGGAAAACAAATCCACAAAATTTATTTATTTTATATGCTTTTTGCATGAACGTGCTAAAAAGTTTCAGGCAAGCAACTGCTGCTTATCGTGTGACACAAAAACTCATTTTCACCATAAATTATGAGATTTTTGTGTATAACTTGCAATAATATTTACCCGACTTGTCATGTATGCAAAAAGAAGTTTTTTGTGTGTTTTTGCAGCTTCTTTTTTTCTTCTGTAAATTTATTTCTTTTTATTTTGACCGTTTGTTGCAAATAAGAAGTTAAATTTTTTTAATCGTGGGATGAATTTATACTTATTAGAAAATTTCTATCAAAAATATCCTAAATTAAATCAAAAAGTTAAAAGTCAAGTTCATGCACATATGTATATTTACACTTGTTCATTCTTTGCACATTTTTTTCGGGTTAAAAACTGTGTATGTATATTTATTTCTTAACCGCAGATGCAAGGTATGTGGGAAAAGACGAAGGAAGGTATATTTGGGCATCGTAGCAATGATAAAACATTTTTTTGACATAATTTTCGGTTGTAGCAGTGTGATGCAGTCTTATTCTTAAAGCAAAAACAGAGAAACCTGTTTCTTGGTTATATACATTTGGTTGTGGCCCGGAAAGAAATCTTTGCGCATATTCGCGCAATAACACAATGACAAGTGTTGCTTGTGAAATTTTTTGAATATTTTTTTTTCTTGCTTATCATTTCTTTTAATTTCTTGACAATAGAATGAGCACAAAGATACAAAAAATGTGAGCTTCTATTCATCGCTTGTTATGTATAGCAATTGAGAAGGAAGAAGATTAATGATGTTCACCTCATTTTCGCACAAACGAGCACTAAGATTAATGCAATCGACCTGCCTTTTTTCTCTTGCTCGGTCTATCTTTTCTACAAGTGCGTAAAGTTATTAATTAAAATATTGTTCGCTTTCAACAGCAGTCAACTTTGAGTCTATAAATAAGCTTCCTGTATTCAGCCTGTGTCTCTTTATTTCTCAATTTCTTTTTTTTTCTTTATTATTGACTCATAAAATTAATTATCCTCGAAAAAAAAATACTCTGATCATAAAAAAAATTAAATGAGGAATTTTTCAACTTCATTCCTTTTACAATTGCAATCAGGCAATAAAGGAAATTAAAGAGTCAGCTCTTTAAAATGAATGAGAATTTCATGCAACAAAGTTGCTTTGCATTAACAAGATGCAATCAGTAATTTTTACTATTAAATTGCTTGTCACTGTTACCACAACGTGCCGACAATTTTAAACAGATTCCTAGGAGAAGAAGTAAAAGTCCTGCTGATTTTAGATTAGTAAGAAATAAAAAAGCGTGTCATAATAAATTATCCCAAAATAAGAAATATTTTGTTGTCGTGTGAAATTTTCAATTATTCAAAACCCTTCGTTTTTTGTTCCGAAAAAGAAAGAAAGAATGCTAAAATGTAGATTTCAATGCCTAATAAAATATTCAACTTTATAAAGTATTCATTCCTTATCTCTAAGAAAGCAATTGACCGTGCTTGTTAGAATAATGTTAGCGAGAAACGAAAAAAATGTCTTGCTGTGCGTTATTTTGATAATTATTCTGCGTTTCTCTCTCTCTTTTCATTAAAACGAATAAAAATGTTAAAAATTTCAATTCACATGAAGAGAAAAATTATTGTCGACATAAATTTCATTTCACGAGCATCAACAAGACACTTTTCCTTCTTTTTTTGCTTATTCTTCAACCAACATCACTTGTTAAGCTAAAATAAAGAAGATTTTTTAAGGCGTTTAGATTAAAATCGTTTTGCATTAATTAATGTAGATGCTTTTCTGTTCCTTTTGTTATATTCATGAGTACACACAATGTAGTGTCATGTTATGGAATTAGAAGTGTCATAAGAAGCAAAAAATGATAATTTACATTTTGATTGTTTTGAAATTCTTAGAAATTTCTCTCTTACTGACATGAGAAACTTTCAAACTTAATTATCGAGCATTTAAGGTTTATGAACAGAAATTGGTACTTAAATAAAGTAGGTTCAAAGTGATCAATAAGCACAATATGCAGCACATAGCATCTATTAGCATTAATATATTGAAAGAAAAGCCATAAAAGCACAAAACTAATGATTTCCACTAATTTATGCGAAAAAAGTCTTTTTCTTGTTGCAAGTCAGAAATAATAGAAAATTTTCTGCTTCATAAAAAACAAGAAATATTTATTTACTCTCATTTTTGTGTGCTCTTTTCTACGCATTCTTCTTTTTTGCTCTATGCTATGAAAATAGAATAATAAAAATTAAGTAAACAGGCACTGGAAAAGAGAGAGAGAGAGAAAGAAAGAATCATCGTAAATTTTCATAATTGACATTTTAATGCTCGTCTTAATCTTTAATACTCCTTTTCTCTCTCTATTCGAGGGAAATAATACATAAGTATGCTATATAATGCATTCGTGCATGAAGCTATTCGTTCAACTATTTATTTTTTGAAATGACAATTGACAGTCTCAATGTTTTTCTTTCTTACTCTCATTTTGCAAGCAAAAGAGAAACATAAAAAGAATATTGATGCCGTTAGAAAATTTGTTGCATTTGTGAATCATTGCTATGATTAATAAAGAAAAAAAGAATTGAAATCTGTAGGAGATAAAATTGTTTGCACTTTGTCAAAGAAATCAAGATTGTTTGAAAGATAATTTCAATGCGCTTTAATCATAGCTAATTATTTTTTCACTTTATGGTAATTTTCTTCTTAAAATTGTTTTTCTTACTTCTTAAGTATTCAATTCATCTTTTATTATAAAGTGCATATTTACTATCAAAAATGGCATAACCAGTACTACTTAGATTCATCTCTCTCCTTTATTATCATAAATTAATTTTTAATACATTCTAAAGACAAAATCATGCAGTCAGAATATTTTTTACTGGGTAATATTATGTGTGTGCACCGACAATATCGTCTGAGTGACTCCAATGTTAATAATACATAGATATAGGTGAGCGAGGTCAGGATCGGCAAAAATGTTTTCAAATATAAGCAAAAAGAAATATCGATGATGATGATAAACTCATTCCGTGAATATATCAATAATAATAACAATAATTTTTAAAAAAATATTTATAAATATAAAAGAGTAACATTCAGACACAGGGAGAGAGAGAGAAGATAACAATCAACAGTAACGAATTTTAGTTTTGCAAAAAAAGTATCGTTCATTGCTTACATACATATATTGTTTTCTCATACCTAACATGCCCTCCCTCCACTCTCTTTTCTTCTCAGCGATACCTCAAAAAAAAAAGACTAAAGTCATGACAATCGATTTAATTTAAGGTTGGAGTTTAATATTCTTCTCTTCTGCCTTATGTGCAGTTTGTTTCTATGTCTATGCTTGCCATTCGATTGTAATCGATTATGAAATAATTGAAAGAAAAAATATGTTTCAGTTATGATTATTAGTTTTCCATGATTTGTTAATGCTTATGAGCTTGAGAAACAAGTAGAGTGAATATGCGGAATATTAAATAAGCAACATCATTATTTGTCAATTTAAATTTCAACCAATAAAAAAATTTTGAATTTGAAAAAAACCAGTAAATTAGGATTTTACAAAAATGAACAAATCAATTAAAAGCAAGCAATTTTTATATTAATATTCAAATTAAAACATTTGTCGTTAATTAAATTGTTAGCTGTCTAAAAAAGTATCATGACAATTTATACAACTATTTTGTGCCCCATTCTCTCTCCTCCTCACTGAATTTTTATGCATTTATATCAATTGACAAATCATGATTAAATTAAACATGACTTTCAATATAATTTATTTTGTTTTACTCTCTTGTATGGTTTGAGCACATACCAGTTTCCATCCATCTCTAGCCTTATGCCTTTTTCCTACTCATGATTTACATGAGTATATAAGAAAATTGAGCAATTAAAAGTTTGCAATTAAAATTAATTTATGGCGAGCTAGCAAGATGATGATGAAGAACGAAGCATTGCACAATGTTAATCATGAATTCCAGATAGTGTGGACTAGAAAGTGGCCCTTTAGAACAAGCTCTACTACTTATAAAAACATGCTTCAATCCGTTTCATCTAGCATAAAAAAAGAATAAAGCACGAAATCCAGATGGAACTTTGATTTAAAACTCACAAACATAAAAAATATTAATTAACATGATGCTCAATTTCTTTTTCTTGCAGCTCAATTTTTTTATTGATTTTCTGTAGAATTGAACACGATAAAAGGAACATTATTTATACTCTCTTTTTCTGATGCTTTGTTTTTTGTTCAATGAATGAACCAGAAGGCATCACGAATGTGCCTTGCAGGAGAAGCGTTAAATACCAGTAATTGATAGTCAGTCAGACATATTCTATCGAGATACTTTTAGCTCTTTCAGAGAGAGAGAGCGAGATACGACGAAAAAATATAAAAATGAGGGGAAAAATAGTTCCTGTGCACAGGCAGACATTGTGTCAAAACGACATGATATTATTAATTCGTATGCATGCATGTTGAAAAGTTTTCAGTAATATATAATTTCGAGTCATTGCATACACACATTCCACTCTCATAATTACTCGCTCTTCTTTTTCTCCTTATGTTTCTTTGCATTTTTCTCTCTCTTATCTACAAATGAGGTACAAGGTATTGAAACTTGAGCTTAATCACGAGAGATTCTGGAAGTTGTTCTCAATAGAGAATTTGTTCGCCATTTCTTTCATGTTCTTATGTCAATAAATATAAGAACACTTACTGACAGAACATTAGTAGCAAGTCTAGTTCCTCATGACATCTTTACTGTGCATACGAGAAAAATGCAAAGTTTTTTTACATCTTGATTAAATTTTTTACTACCTAGTCTTATTTATTTACTCAAAAATATAATAAATTATTAATATCTAAGAGAGAAGGAACATTTGAACATCTTATGAACAATAATATGAATGATTGAAGTTAGTTGCTAAGCAGCATATATTTTAATTACTCAACAAATTTCCAATTTAGAAGAAAATTTTCAAAATTTATGTAAACAAAAAAATATAAACAAACAAAAATTTTAAAATTTAAATTAAACGTTAATTTTTAAATTCAATTTTATCTTTAATCAATTAAATTACAAGTCTCTTTGCCTTGCCATTTATGATCATTCATCCATGCTCCATTTCTAAAAAATCTGCATTCATCGTAGAGTTAAATAATAATTTCTACCTGTCATCTTATCATGAAAGCCTCAAAGCGCATAAAAAAGAAATCTTTTGAAAATGTTCACATTCTAGACACTTGATTGCACTTTTTATTCGCATCATGTCTATCTCAAGAGATGTTTTTTTTCTTTAGGCATGAACAGCTACAACACCCTATTGTAAATATCTTGTAATGATTCGTATGTCACAATATAAAACATTAGAATAGAGAAGAGAAAAACAAAGGAGACTAAAAAAGTCTAAAATCACGACAAAAATGAACATTAAAGCATGTTAGATGATTAAAATATTGATGAAATACTTTGGAACATAAAAAAGTTCACAAATACAAAGAAGAGAGAAATAATTGTCGTCGTGGGTGGGAACGAATGTGTATGACTTTGGAAATATCAATTTAAAAGTTCTCATAAAACGACTTCTTTGTGGCATGTGAGTAGAAAAAAAATCGATAATTTATAGACATAGTCTTCAATCTTTCTCTCTTTTAAATTCCTCTTTTCATCCATCTGCGTAAGCTAGAAATCATCAAATGACGTTTCTTTCTCTTTCTAACAAAAAGTATCAAGTTTCTAATGGTGCGTGGAAATCGAAAAAAGTTTTTTAGCAAACGAATTAAATATTCTGAAAATAATCTCTGAATTTGGTTTGTGTGCAATAAATCCTAGTAATTTACGAATATGTGTGTAATAAATCTGTCAAGATTTCTCTCATTTCATTTTCTATTTCTCTTTTTCTTTCTTTTTATTGAAATATTAAAAGTCCATTTTTAAGGCGTGATCTCTATGGCGCTAGAATTTCTTTGAAAATTTTTGATGTTGACAAAAATTTTTTATAAATCGTAAATCTACAAAAACTTTTACTTAAGATTAAAAGTTTTTGTCAAATTTAAACAACGACTTTAGAAAAATTAAAAGTTTTGAAAAAAACATCATCATTCGCATTTCAATGGTTTTAAAAAACTTAAATCTTTCAAACTTTGACAAAAGCAAAAGAACTTTTTGTTTGAACAAGAAGTAATAATTTAAATAACAATAAAAAAAAGATTGCCAAAAGAATCTTTTGACCATGAGCTATTTTAAGTTCCTTAGTCACAATATATCTACATAGAATAGAACACCTATAAGACTTAAAATATTTACATAAGATCTCAATTTTCTCGCTATTTCATGTCGTGTCAGAATGTAATATTGCACACAAGAACGCGTAGGAGTAATAATAGAAATTTGTAACACACAGCTAATATAAATTGCATGTCATAGCAATAAAAATGAAATCTAAAAAATCAATTTTATTATGCATAATGACATTCAGTCAGAAAGACAAAAAAGAAGATTGACGAATATGCAGAAAAGAAAGAAATAAAAATTTCTCTGTCGTGTTATGAACGAATGAAATTTTTTGTGAATAAAAAAAGAAGAAAAAAATCTTTGATAACGGAAATTGAGGTGCTCAAAAAATAAAAATTTAAATTGAATAAATGCACACATAGCAATGAGTGAACGAATGGCAAAGAGGAGTTGACTTATAAATTCTCAGCTTCTCGCTCGTTTATTGCACTTTATCCAATAAGCTTCAAATTAATATTCACACACTGCACAATAATTTTTATTCTTATTTTTCTTTCTCTTTTATCTTTCATTTTCGTCGCAATATGTATGATGGCTGACTACTAGGTTATTAACTTATCTTTTAGCGTTCAATTAAAAATCCTACTTGATTTTGCTTCACTCACCTGTAAAGAAAGAAAAAAACAGAAGCAAGTTTTAGTAAAAAACCAAAAGAAAGAAATTTTCAGTATCAGATTACAAAAAAAGAAAGAAATGTGCATAAGCAAGTTGCGACATAATAATGTGATATTTCAATGAACTCAAATCCATCCAAGCCCAAAAAAAATAATAATTTCTTTAAAGAACATCATATATCTCATGGCGTATACAAGGCGAAGGTGATCATAAAAAATTATTTATGATCAATATTAAAGAGAGAAAAAATCTTTATTTCATGGCATGGGTAACAAGTTATATGCTGATTCATGTATATCATGGATACTTGATGCTTATTTTACATATTGGTTCCAAATCTTTTCTTCCCCTCTTTCTTGAAAATTTGTTAACTGACCGTTTTATTGTTTTTCTCCAATCTCTTCTCTTCACCTTATCTTTTTTTGCATATCACACTCACACTACAAGTCAAAATTTCACATTTTTCCCTTCTCTTCCTTCTCATCATCATCATCAGAGATTTCATCAAAAAATGCGAATTTACACGAAAAGAAATTATAATACTTCATGGAAGCAAGAAAGCGGTCGGTGTATGCAAATGTATAATAATAATATAACATATATAACATTATGCAGAACTTATTTGCTGCTCTGTAACTCAATAAATATTTTTATGATCTACCTTTCAATCTTTTTCTTCTCTCTCACTTGCATACACACAAATTTTAATCCATTTGCACCGCAGTAAGATCTACTTTCATTGCTTTAATCTGCTTTGAAGGATTTTTTGCTCTTTTTCTCTTTTGGTCTTAAAATTAATAGCAATTGATAATAATGAGAAGTTTTAAGATGTTGAAAATTGTGTCACAAGAAACTAGATATTGGCACAAAAAATATTGAATTTTAACCACTCCTAATCAATTGCCGTTGTTTGGCTTTGGAACTAATAATTTTAGAAAATTTAGTGATGTAGAAATTTAGCTTCATTGAAAAACAAAGAATGGATGAAAATTTCAGAAAAATTTCTTAATTAAAATTTACTTCAAGTTGTTTTGGAATTGAATAAATTAAATTTAATGTTACAAGCTCTATCATATAATTAAATGGAAAGCAATTTTTTTTTTATAGAACATGCATTTATTAATTAACAATTCTAAATATTTAATTGTGTTTATTTCACTGACATTTTTAATAAATATTTCATAAGTAAAAACAAAATGATAAAATTGAATTTTATTTCTTTTTTAATGTAAAATTTTAAATTGAACGTGGGATTATTTGTTGAAGCAATGAGAATCGTGCATCTTGTGTTCACGCATCAATTATTAGTATTAAGACAAAACTCAAGTGTTATTAAGTAATTACACGTTTTAAAGTAATTAAAGCATTAACAACAATCCTAGAAAAAATGGACAATTAAAATTCTACCTTTTTGCCTTTATCTACTTAACTATAGCGAAGAATGGTGGTTGTAAAGTCATTTCATTATAGAACGTTCAATAAAAATAAAAGAAACTGTTAAACAAACTCTTCTTATGAGCTGAATTCTTTTTGTTTTTGAAATTTTGTGTACATGTGCCGGCATATATTGGACATAATTCAGTTTCAGAAAGATATATTAACATATTTTAAAAATCTTCTTCTCTTTCTATCTCCCTCTTGCTCATTCAAGAAGTTCAATAACCGCCAAATAGCTAAATTGACACCGAAAAAAAATATATAACCGAAAACTGTATACAAACACAACTCATACATCCGCGCTGCTGCTGTTGTTACTAGTCTCTCATGTAACGAAAAAAAGCGCAATAAAATAATTTATATTTTATGAAAAAACGAATAAATGTCTTTTTAGAAGTGGTCTGATTTGCATAAAATTCTTATTTCTATTCACAAATACATGATATAAGCGAGGGAATGATTGGTCGAAATGGTGTAGCAAAAGACATCTTTTGTATCTTTTGTATAGACACAAGGGATGAGTGGCTTTTTACTAGATATTTTTTAACATCTGTCAAATTAAAGCTTGAGTGGCACACCATTGTCAAACATCACATCATAAAAATTTTCTTCTCTTTCTTTTTGACCAAAAATAAAAACCCATAAATGTTTCACTATTGAAGATGACAACGATTCACGTTTCGACGATGTCGTTATCACACTTGAACGAAAAGATAATAAGACAGCGATAAGCCATTTCACTGATGATGATAGTGTATATATGAGGATTGGGTGGATTGTGGAATGCTATATTTGGTAAGATTTTACAGTTCTTTTTATCATGTCGCAAAAATATAATTTCTTGTCTCTATGTCTGTCGCGATTTTAATCCTACTATTTAATATTTTTGGTGTAAGAAAAGCAATAATTATTAGAATAAGTCTTTTATTATCGAAGAAATTTCAATATTTCACATTTTTATTTTTAAGGATTTTTATTTAATTCGCATTTTATTTTGCTAATATAAAAATTTTTAAAAGAAATATTACAAAAATACGGCTTTTCTTGTGTATTCCAACTTTAATTTTAAAGTCACTATCGATTATTTCAACATTCAATAATGCACGAGTGCGTTAATTCAAACTCAGTAGCAAAAGACAGAAAAAAATTTTGTGTGTGGTTTTTCAATTTTACTTAGAATTCGTGCTTGTTTTAAATGCAATTCAATAATTGTGTCGAATGTTTATTTATTCGCATTAAGCTTTTATATTTCATGCATTGAAAAGGTCAAAATGTTTAGCTACATTCATGAACATATGAACCGTGCGACAATTCAATGAAATTTCGTAATTTTTTCTTTCTGCCTCTCCAATTAAAAAAGAGAATTTCGCGAGAAAGAGCAAAAAATCATCAAAAAAAGAGGAGAAACATGACATAAAATATGAAATGAGAAGAATAAGAAGCGTGTGTGCACATCTGTATAAAGTCAGAATGATTCTCCAAAGTACAAAATGTAATTCAAATAAATTTCAATTTTAGTGGCCTGCTATACAGTCTCTGAAACGTGAACATAATCTCACACACACAGTAGATCTGTATGCAGCAGAAGCAGCAAAATGGCATCACCCAAAAAACTTTTATTCTTTTCTTTTTCTTGCATTTCGAGTTATGCAATTAAATATGAAAGAATTTCTCCAATTCTCCTCCCTTGTGTCTCTTGCTTACTTGATCACTAATGAATAACTTTTGCCGCACTTCTCTCGAAAATGTGTATCTTTTTAAAGATGGTAGACGATGGTTATTAATGGAAACACCTCTTTATAGCTTTTTAAAACTTCACTTCTTCAAGGATTGCAAATTATACTTCATTAGCTAAATGCGACTTTTTATTCATTTTTTTACTCTGAATAAATTTATTTCAAACATTAACTTGTCCCTATTTTTTATTATCTCTGTTTAATCAATTGTTTTTGTCAATTGATTACGATTATTTACGTCATAAATTATCATTGAGTCTGTTTTAATTTAAAAATTTTTATTCATTTCAAATTGTAATTTTGAATAATACAGACATGAAGCTGCTTTATTGGACTATTGCTGTGATAATTTTTATGATCAATTGCTGGTGTCAACAACAAGCTCAAAATCTACCACAACCACCTCCACAATAGAATTAAATTTGACAAATTTTTATATAAAAATGAATAAAAATTATTGTGTGTGAATCTCAACTTTTTGTTTTTGCAATTAATTTATTGTTCACAATTAGCTTAGTTCGCATATATTTTTATATATTAAAAGTTAATTGTTTATGTGTCTGCTTGTGCAATTAAATTTGCATATTTACTGAATGTTTGTTTTTACAAAGCTCAAGCGATGCCCAAGAGCAAGTAAACGAGACAGTAAAGAAGGCAAAGCAAAAGACGAAGAATAAAAAATCATTTCATTACTTAAATATTTTTTATGGAATTAAATTTCTCAATTCTGATTTACGAAACAGGATTATTTGTGTGTAATGACATTGAGTAAAAGTTATTTTGACAATTATTAAATTTTAAATATACACAATACACATTCATGAGGGATGAAATGAAATGTCAATTGACAATCAAACTTTTTTTGAATTTAAAAATTAAATCTGAATTGATTCTCATGCATTTTACCTTTTAAGGATAGATTACTAGAAGTAAGTTAAAAAAAACTTTGAAAACAAACACAAAAATTTTTACACACAACTCAATCACTCAATCATTCGCTCATACTCATTCATTGGTAAAAGCATATTTTTTATGATTGATTGAAAAAAGCCGCAACTTGATACTAAAGGCGAGTAAGTAAAAGGAGCTGAGAATGATGGTAAGTACAAAGAAAATTTATGAACTGCAAAGATTTAATCCCACTGCAACGGCCCATTCTCTCATACTCTTCATTCTGCCATTCTTGGTACGGTTAATCTGTTTCATCAATAATTAATATTTAATTTATGATTTTTAACATTCTGCTTCTTTTACCTCTTACACACATACATACATTGCTCTGTTTTTTTATAAAAGAGAAATTCCAGTAGCCTTTTTATGCGCGCACCATCACCATCATTTTTTACATCTTGCTTTTGCTTCATATAAGAGAGAGAAATGGTGGGTGGATTAAAATTAATAATCTATAATTGATTTCATTCTTCTCTTTTGCTTACTCTCTGTTTTTGGATCTTTCAATCTGCTGCTTAAGCATTCATTTCTTTCATTTATATATATATATCCAGTTAGACTGTAAAATCTTGTTTGTTTTCTCATGACATATCTTTTTTTGATACAAAGTTAAAGAAAAGAGAAAGAGAGAAAAATGTTAGGTGACGCGCTTAGTTGTGCGGTGTTTTGATTTTGATAGCCGCATCTTATTTCAATATGTTTTTAGTTGGAGCTAAATAACCAAATAAAAGAGAGAAAAAATATGGAGAAACTAGAGAAATAATCAAAGATAAATGGCCCGATGAATGATTGCCGTAATATAACTTGGAATATCATTTACATGGAGAAGTTCTGTTTAAGCAGTGAATTGAGATTTTGTCGCCATAGCACAGAATTAGCTGACACACAGCTTCACATTAATTTTTGATAAATTGATAGCAATTATGAGCAAATTAATAGATTAATGACGAACTGAGAGGCAAAGAGAGAAAGATGAAAAACAAAAGCGAATCATGTAAGGAAAATGAATTCGTGGTCAGACATTTATCTAAAGTCTTTCTTTATTTCATCGGAATTAATTAAAAAATAACTGAGCTGACAATGAAAAACGACATTTGCTTGAACTCAAAATGCCAATTCTTTCTCTCTTTTTTCTCATTTTACTATTGATGTTTCTTTTTCGCTCTTTTTTATCTCATCTCATTCTGTCTGCTTATGTTCGTTTCGCATAAATCATAAAAATGCCAAACAAAAGTAAAAAAAGCTCTTTTTCTTTTATTTTCAACCGTTTGGGACATTCGCGCATATGGAATGCATCTTTAGTCATCTACTCAGAAATCGAACGCAATGTCGGCTCTTTCTGGCTCATTCAAGCCTCACTAAAAAGCAAAAATGAATAATCATCGATCGAAGTTAAGAAACAAGTAGCAAAAATACATTCCATGTTCTCTTAATGTCGCTTGTTGTTATGTTATGTGCTTCATTCGATGGAATGCCCAATTCTCTTCTTTTATTCTCTCCTATCTTTTCCTTTCCATCGTTAGATTGTTAACACACAAAAATATAAGTAAGAGAGAGAAAGAAAGAAGAAGAATGAGCGAGGAAAAAATTAACAAAATTCATAAACATTGTTAACATTAAAGAAGAAGTCGAAGGAAAAAATTTATTTTACTTTTTTTGTTTTAGATTGTGAAGAACAGAAGCTCAATAATAAAGTTACTTTTCCTGAATGAGAGACATCGATGTGGTTGATTGGAATGCAGTAACAAAAGTTAAAGAATGCAGTCTAGTTTTAAGTTAAGAAATATTTCATCAAAATGATTTTCCGTTATATTTTTGTAAAAATTTCATTCAGAATCAAAGAATCTTTCAAATTTTGTAATTTTTTTGATAGTCACAAAATAATTCAATTCAATATTCTATCAATACATGCATCAAATTGCACATTAATAAACAGCAAATCAGCCAAAATTTTGACTCATCATTCAATTCTTGTGAAATAATTTTTTAAATTGACAAATTCAAAGTTTATGAAATAAAAATTATAAAAAAGAAATTTTCACTATAAAAATTTGAATTTCATTTCCTAACTCAAAAAAATTATTCCCATAAACTTCCCATCGGTATTTTAGAAAAAGTTTTCTTTCATCCGCACACACATAAGAAAGAAAGAAAAAGGAGAATAATATTTTATCTAAAATAAATTTATTGTAATAAAAGAGACATTCAAAACTCCCTAATAATGTATCTCCATAAATGAGCCAAGAATCATCTTCATTTGGTCATATTTAGATGTTTTGAAACTCCAACTAGTTGAATAAAAAGAGGCCAAAAGAAAAGAGAGAATTTTTTGTACATTGAAAATGAAAATCGATTAATAATCTTATTGAATAACAATGATTTCAATTCTACTCACTCCTTTTTTTACTTCAAATCTTTTAGATAAAGAGCATAAGAAAAGATATAGAGAGAATTTCTTTATTTCAAGAAAGGAGCCGACGATGAAGAGTGGCGAAGAGGCAGAAACAAAAAATAGATGTAATTAATTTAAGTCACTTTATAACCAAGCGATTATCGTTTTCAAGATTGTTATCTAATTAGATATTGTTTAGTGTGAGCAATTACGTCATTTTTTGTGAAGACAGGAAAAGTGAAAGATCGCACATTTATTACTTAAAATATTAGTTTTTTCATTCTGACTCTCAATCAATATCTAATAAAAATTCCCAAATTTTTCCTTGCTCGGATTCACATCATTTTTTATTTCTTTATTATTTCTCACAACTTGCTAATCTCGTGCGCGCTTTGCTTTTAATATTAATCACCCCTCGATCGGCATATTTTTTTTTTGCGAATGCCATGCCGAGTCTTTCTTTATCTCATTCACTCAGTCATTCTCCTCTCACTCACTCACTCAGTCAGTCGAGTTGAGGTTAAAAAATAATATTTATTGAAAAGAATGAAATTCTAAAATTGATGAAATCTTAATCTTTTTTTCTTTTTTCTCAATGCCTTTTTCTTGTTCTCTCGCTCTTTCTTTTGATCCACGAAAATAAAAATCGAATCGCAAAAAAAAAGTATTGAAAGGGACTAAGCTGCGGTTTCCAATACATTAAGTGAGAGAGAAGCTTTTCATCATACGATTAAGTGAGGGACTCGTTCATTAATGTTTGATTGCGTTTTAAATTGATAAAGAAAATAATTAAAAATCACGTTTTTGCATTTTTAGCTTTCAATTTAAAGCTTATCTTGACTTGACTTATATATACATTTATTTCTTTGTTTTATTCTTTATTTTTGGTATCTGGAGCATTTCTTCTTCCTTATTTTCGCATGTTTGTATTTGCAGTTAAAAATATTAGAGAAAATTTTCAGCCATTTTTAAAGAATCAAAAGCAAAAGAAAAGAATGTGAATAAATTAAAATGCGTGCATAGTATTTGTCTACCGGATATAATTCATAAATCAGCACTTTAATATTATAACATACATTTATATTGTGTGCAAAAAATGTTTAACATGCATACAAATTCCATTGTCCCGCTCTTTTTTTTCTCTTGTTCTTTTTACACACTGCCGCCGATTACTCACATACAAACAAACAGTAAGATTCTCTTTTCAAAACAAGGTAAAGTAATATGTTGAAAGGAGAAAATTATCTAAACGACTATTTGAGAGATGTTTAAGCATGAATAAATGTGCGAGTAAGTAAGTAAGGAGGAGTAAATGAAAAGATATACAACAGCATAATATTCAATAATCAAAGCCATTAGTTAAAAGCTATCTTTAAGACTCCCCATAAAACACTCACTCATGTAATTCGTATCACGAGAGAGTGAACGCGCGCGATTGCTCTCTTAACGTGTGCACATTAAAAAGCATTTTGAGAGTAGCGAAAGAAATTATTACATTTAACTTAGTTGCATCGCATTTATTTTGCAAATTAAATGAAAATGCTGCTTTTGTTGTTACCTTTTACTAACAAATACTTAAGGTAAACGGCTCATTTAGGTTTTCGATTTTCAATCGATGATGGTGGGTTTCACATCAAAAAAATATAAAGAACGAATAACAAAGCCTTCCATTAAATATTCTCTCTCTTTTTCTCATGGTTGGCTTAATGATAAGACAGACTCAAAAAAGGAGTCAGTTGTAAGTACTTCATGTCGACGATCAGCTGAAAATTGTGACATGGCGAGTCTGTATGCCAATGCATTAAAGCATTAAAAAGATACATCTAATTAAGCGAATATACATCATTTATAATTTTATTTATAGTGAGCGAGTCATATAGTTAAGGAAATATGACAGATTAAATGCTTTAGGCCACCGTATTTGAAAGAAAAAAGGCTTATTATGCGAAATAGAAGAATCTATTTATTGAGAAATAATAGAATTTACCTTTCGATCAAGATTTTTGAATTAAAACTTTTAATCACTTGATATTAAAATGTCTCAAATTGTATTCAAGTTATTTATATGCACTAAAATCTATTTATACACAAATTAAGAAATTTAGCACTATAAAATAGAAAATAAATATTTGTCAAATTCAATTTTGTTTACACAATTTTTTACTGCGCATTTTTTAAAACATGCACGTTGTTTTTCATCAATTTCAAAAATAAATTGACAGTTGGAATTTTCTATTATTTCTTTTCTATTTTATATTAATATTTTCCATCTCATTTCAGAAACATACTCCACTAATTGATAGCCACATCATCTATTATTTCCCTCCCATAATCAGACCAAAACTCTTATGATGATGTCGTCGTTGTCAATACATTTGCTTGCCTCATTTAAGTAAAGGAATTTTTTACGATTTTTCTTTCTCTCGTCATTGTCTTGTCGTCTCATACGCCTCATATTTGAGATGTTGATGGTGCAAAAATAACATAGAATAATAAAATTTATGCAATAACTTGTACCACAAGTTTCGATTTTCATTCTTTTCTCTGTTCTACACTCTGTTTTTCTTGCTATTACATTAAATGACTCTTTTTTGTGCGCTTCCACGAACGACATGGAATTTTATGTGATTGTTGTTGTTATCGCTTCTAAAACTCGTTGAATTGATTTTTTTGGTTTTGTCATAAATAAAAATTTTATATGTCTCGAAATTCCTTCCATTGAATTACATTTAATGGATTTTTTCTGCTCTTTTTCTTTTCATAAAACCATTCGAGAATCATTGATGAAAAGGAAATCGAAAAAAAATCTTTGCTAATTGTTTCAATGATGACAAATATGTTCAAACAAGACAATTTATTTCTAAGTCAAAAGTCAAAATTTGGATTTTAAATTATACAAAAATTTCTCTCTAGAAGCATTAAATAAAAATAGAGGAACAAGGAGAAAGATGAAGAGAAGCAAAAAACAACAGAAGAACCGTAATCGCTTTAATAATGCCTAAAAGATTTGCGTTTATTTTTTTGTGCCATGCCTTGATTCTCTCTCTCTCTTTTACTCCATTCTTACTACGTCTTCTGGCATATCTACATCATATCTTTCTGACTTTGACTACACTAAAAGCGCATTAGTTCACTTTTCGAGACGCTTTGTGATATCAGAAAATGTTTCTTAAAGAAAGCATCTTCTTCTCCCTCACCTCGACTTTTATATACACAAAATATAAGAATTTATCTTCTCATTCATTCACTCTCTTTTTTGCCTTATTAATTCCATGTTTAAATCTCGTGTTCTGCACACGAAAATGTTTTTTTTTACCTTCACTCTCAACTGATAAAAGTTTCAAAGAAAATTAACTCGAAAACATTTTGTTCGCTTTTTGCTGTTGAAAAAACACAAAAAAAGTTAAAAGGAAACATTGTCTATAATGTCTATAATCAAAGTGGATAGAAGCGTCATGTTTAAGGTGAAAAGAGAGTTGAGTATATGAAGAAGACAGCAAAAATGGATAAGAAAAACTTCACTTTATTTATTGTTTATTGCTTTAACATTCCATTAAGAATTTCTTACTGAAACTGCTTGAATTGAGTGAAATTATGCTTATAACAGTGAACATTCTGAAAAGTGAATATTTGGTTTCATATATGAAATTCCAACTTAAAATTTGGAAAATGAAAGTTAAGAAAATTTTAAATTTATAAATAATGTGAAGTTAGCTACAATTGAAATTTTTGAAAATGTACGTTATATATGAAATTTTCATTTCAATGAAAAATATTCTGGAATATGCCACAGAATAATCATAGGAAAGATCAAAAAGAAACTCCTACAATTGCAAATTATAGACAGACGCTAAAATAAAGATTATAATTAAAAAATTCATATGGTACAAACTATAACTCATAAGTTATGACCACAAATAAAAATGCTATGCAAGTACTTTTGTAGAGGAATAGCACAACAAAAAATGTTTTATGACACAAGACAGGAATTATGGAATGCCTATAAAGTATCATGCATGAAGTATGTAGAAGTACACAGCTGAGAATGCTTATCTATATTCAACTATGCATTGTTTTAAAAGGCTATTAAAATTAAAAAAAGATGAAGGAAAAAAACAATTTGTATCCCAACATGCATACTTCATATGTACACGTTGCACGTAGGTGGTAAAGTGATTCATTTTAAATGTTTGCTTTAAAATTTCACATGCATTTTTTAATGATAAATTATTAACAAAAAAATATTTAAAAGCACAGCAGCTCAAATCATTGACTATTGGCAAAGACAAACATTGATTTCACTCTGCAACCGTTCTTTGATCTTTTTTCTTCATTTCGAATTCCAACATTTAAATTAAGCATATCTGCACTTCTCATGCAATCTTGATTAATGAATTATTGATATAGGTGCACTGAATGCATACTCGCACCGATTTTTTTTCTCTCTCACTGATTAGCAATGAGCACCATGCATTAATTCATGTCAATTTTTTAAATGCAAAATCCATTGCTCAACGCAATCAATTTTATCCTCTTTTTTGCTTACTTTTCTTTTTTCCTTTTCTTCCTTTTTTCTCTTTCTTGACTTTCGCAGACTCGATTATGCTCACATATATGTAGAAATTAATTTGTCATAATTATAGAAAACTGAAAAAGATTTCTTTCATTTCTGCAAAATTTTATTCAATCAATAATAAAGACATTAAGAGCATGACGTAATGAAATCTATCTTTTTAGATACATTAAAGAAGAATCTCAAGTTTATTAATGACATGCAAAATATAAAATATAAATAACAGAAAATTTTTGTACGTTAAATTTTGAATTTTTAGTTTCATAAAAAACTGCGTTTATAATTTAGTTAAATTTAGCTTTGTAATGTAAACAAATATTTAACAAAAACTTGTAAGTTCATAATTAAAGCTTGAAATAATCTTAAATTAACAATTATTAACTATTATTATTTCAATTTACCAAAATTAAAAAGTGAAATAAATTATTTCATTATTTCTTTGCAAAATTCATTTCTTCAATAAGCAACGAATAACCTTATTAAGAATATATCCTAAAAGTATGAAAAGGTCATAATTCTCTCAACTTCAACTTAATCAACTATTCAATTCAAGTCTCTCTTAGTTACTCTTATAAGTATCTCTTATTTATCTTTTATTTTCATATAGAATAGAATAGTTACACACACTCGAAAACATCAATCAAAATTTTGCGATACAACGAACAATTGTGGATTATTGTAGAGAGTAGTGTGTAAGCGAGAGAGAGAAATTGAAAATAAGGAACCATTAAAACGAGTCAAGCAAGTATGTATAAATTATTCTTTCCATAACACATAAATTCAAATCATATTCAGTGAGAGATTCTTTTTAATTATCCAATGTATTCTTGCTTATTACACGAAAAAAATTTATATATTTTTATTTCTCCATCGTCGTCATAATCATCATTTGAGCGCGCCTTCACTATATTCTTGTGCTGTGTGGATTTCTTTCTTTCACTTAGAGGCAGCAGTCATATTCATATGAATATGAATAACAAACAATAAACTTCTCTGCGCGCAAAAGAAACATACTGAGCGCGCGCAAGAAGGAGAAGAGAGGCTTAAAGGAGTATAACTTTGACAGTATAAATGAGTACGAAAACGCAACAAGAAATGAATAAAAAAATACTATAAAGAGTGGTCTGAGAAAAAAAGTTTCATATGAAGAGATGCAGCAATGTTTTGCTGAATTGAGAATATAAATCATATAAAGTTTGATGGCTCATATAAATATTATTGAAATATTAATTTTCCTTATCCTTATTTTACATTTTTATTTCTCTCTTTTTACTCTCGCAAAATCGATCGTTTCTTTTCGACTAAACGAGTAACATATGTTTAAAGCACCCTTAAACAAGCTAAAAGTTAAAGTTGTACTATATATCAAAATGACAATTTTATTATTAAAGTATAAGAATTCTTCTATTTAATGTTCATCAAATTGTAATTTTAATTTCATCATCATCATCCGTAAATGCATTTTTTGGGTTTGTTGAAATCCCATATGCATGCCTTGAAGTTGATTCAGTTTCACTGGGTAAAATGAATGAATTAATTGACATATTGCATGATAAAATAGATAATAAAATGAAATATTTGCAAAATGAATGGCCTCGCTTCATGTCGACAGGCAATAACAGCAGCAGCAGCAGAAGTGTGTAATGTGTGTATGGCGGGCCAAAATAAAAACAACAACAGCAATCATGAAAAAAGAAGAGAAGTTTTAAATTTTCGGGGATTTTAAGAAATGAAAAAAAAGAAGTATAAATGTAGTGAGTGAGACATCCGCACAATAAGAACGAATTGAGGAATTACATTTTTTTCTCTCTTACTTTTAAATCGCGCGACTTAAAACTTAAACGGCATCACGAGGAGAGTGAAAAGATTGAATGCTTTATTTCTTTTATTTATTTTAATACAATTTGAGATCGTTTCAACACAAAACAGAATTATTCAATTAAAATTACAATTTTTATGTGTGTCCCTAAAAACTTTAACTCTCTCGCCTTTTTATTTCTTTTTTTTTAAAGATTTTATGGTTTGGATAAAAGAAAAAAAAAGGTAGCAGTAACAACATTCTGAAGCTTAAAAGTCAACACCGATAAGCAATTTTGTATTCTTTTAATTATAAATGCGTCTTTTTTATGGCATAAGTTTCAAATTTATTATTTAAGGATATAATATAGGTCACTAAGACTTTCTCTTTTTCTCACTTTATTGAAAGCATTCCTAACATTTCAATCTAGTTTCTCATCAATCCTTTTCTTCAACCGTACAAAATTAAAGTGAGAGTTAAAGAACACACAAAAATTGACTTTCGAGATTTTTTCTCACTTCAATCTTGAAAGCGAAAGAAAAAAAACTACAAACTTGTTGATCTGCACATTCAATGTCTGCGCATGAAGGAAGAAAAAAATAATAATGTAAACAGAGAGCTAACTCGATTGCAATGTAAAGGCTGTTCAGAAACATCTTTTTCTTCTCTCTTTTTTCGCATCGTATATTGTTGCTGTTATTATTGCTCTGGCACACATCAATGTATATATGAAACAAAGTTGTATCGAGTAATTTTCGTGTGTGCATGAGAGGATGCATTAGAAGATTTCACAGCGATGCGATTTTGTTTGAACTCTCACGTAAAAAGTGAATTATGAGAGCATGAAGGCGTATCGAAAACTGACTGACTGTGTGTGAGAAAAAAGTCCATATTATGAAATCATTAGTGCCTTTATTTGCATTTTCTAAGCAGATAGTTATACAAATTGCAACTCAATTAAGGCCTGATTGACTCTCAAAGCTTTGAGCCTTCACTCTCGATTTCAATCGACAATTTTTCTTTTATAAATAATTCATGAAATGATTGAGATTTCTTGCAATTGCACTCAATGCATAGAAACATTAATTCATTAGCGTTAGGGAGAGAGAGAAAAAAATGTCATTTGATACTTATGGCATTAAAATGTGGAGACAACATTCTACAGTAGTTTACTCAAAGTCCATTACAAATATGGCGAAAATTGGCTATAAAAATTGTCGTGTGTACTGTGAAATTACTTTATTGTCGTTTCTAGTTTTCAAATTGAAAAATTATTGAATCAAGTTTTACAATCGAATGCTCTTTTTCAAATGCACATGAAAGAGAAACGAAAGAAAAAATTCCAATCACCAAAAAAAATTATTCTGCGATCATCAAAAAATTCTGAATAAATTACCATAAAATTAGCATTTGTGTCAATTTTCGTCTCCTTTTCTACCCTTCATTCTTCACTCATGGTCATCAAACAGCAATACTCAACCGAATATCAAAATTCTTGCTTTAAAAATGCATTTAAAGTCTTATTATATAATAAATTAGCAAACAAATTCATTATCTATACAAATAATTCGATTAAGTAGAAAAAAAACAAAGAAAAAGCTCGAATTTTTAGTTATTCTATAATTTCTTAAAATTATTGTAGTATTCGTTTCAATTAATCACAACTAACTCAACTCATATAAAAAGCAATGAAGGAGAAATAAAAGTAATGATTGAGAGAAAAGAATGCAATAAATATCAAGCAAAAAAATATATTAAATTTTATTAGTGAAAAATATTGAAAGATTTACTTAAGGGCAATAAATTGCAAACAAGCACAATAGGCAGACAGATTCATAGTTACATCTACAAAAATTTTTTTATCGATTGCGTTACAATATGCATTTTATCACATTCATATTTTTTAATCATTTCAGAAAAAATTGTCACAATAAATTTTATGCAAACACCATGTGCAATTTTCTCTGCCATAACATGCCAAAAAAAGAGGAAAAGAAAATGAAAATAACTGAGGCATCCACCAACACTCATTTGTCTATTTCGCCTACACTTCGGCGTGTTACTGAATGCACTCTTTCACATTAATATTATTATTGTATCACACTGGCGCGAACTTATTTATTTGTACATCAGTTAAAGAGCAACTTTAAGAAGATTGTTATCTCCATTTCACATATCTCGTTTTAAACATATCATGGTTTATATACGAGTGATGTGAAAACATGTATTAAATTAACATGCGCGCCTAGAATCTCTTTTTCTCTCTTTTCTGCTATAGAATGAGAGTGAGAGATGTTTATTAAATTTTTTTTGCTGTTCGCAATAAATGTGTCGAAGGCATGTCGAAGTATATGCACTCTCCTTTTTGCTACATTGAAGATCGTCAAGCAATTAAGCTGTTCTTTTTCTTGCTATCGCCATTTTTCGTCCTTGACGACAAATATAAAAAAAAATTCTTGATGAATCTGCAGTCGTGCAAGATTTTGAATTATCGCATTTAAATGCAGAAATGGAGGGATTAATTTTATTTTTCATTTACATTCACATGCCTGTCATCAATAATTCACCAGCATTAATCATATGGTTCCATAGAGTCTTCTCTTCTTTATCTGATTCCTTTCTCTCTCTTTAGCTATTATAAAATATATATGTACTGAGAATGAAGGCAAAGATATGCACATATATTTTATAATCTTAAGTAAAAGCAAGCAAAGAATATAAAATATTATCTCTCCAACATCAATGGTCATTTTTCGCCTTAGCAATTTCTCGATTAATGTTTAATTGATTTTTTACTTCTTTATTAAAACTTTTTTATATTTTTTGAAAAAATTTCCCAACTTATTTAGTCTTCATTATCATCTTCTATTAATCTCAAAAAAATAGAGTTGAATATTGCAATGCAAAATTATTTATTGTCACATATAACAATTTCTTTTTATTTTTCATTATTATTTGTGACTAGCAAAGTTAAAAGGCATCCATTCATTCATTCACTTTTTCATGTGCAATTGATTTCTCGATTGTTTTTAAAGAGTTCTTGTAATAAATCCAACTTCCAACTGGAAATTTAATATCACACAAATATTTTTCATGTTATTTATCTTGTTGAAGAGAGAGAAGAAAAATACTAATTAATTTTTCTTCTCTCCTCTTTCTAGTCATGACTTGTTATTATTTACGCAATTCCACATGGAAAAAAGAATGAATGGGACAAGTTTTCATGGACATTGGAGAATTGTGGCAGCAATCATATAAAGGAATGTAGACGCATTTTTTTAGATGTATCTACATGCAATTCAATTGTGCTATGACGACAATAATATTGTATTAATTTTCAAATCATCAGTTCAATTGTGACAAGAAAAGTATATGTCTTATCATTCATTAATCTGCAATGTAAGCAATTAAGTTCCGTTTGCAAAAAAAAATATAAATGAATAATGAGTATAATATGATGTTTAATGATTCGAATGACTACATCAAAATTACGCAAGAGTACGATTAATAAAGAAAGAAAAAAGCTTGACTTTTTTATTCATTGTCACTTATTGCAAGGCTAAATTCACGCATTTCTGTACATGCAGTAATAAAAAGATTATAAGTGAAGGCGAGAAAATAAATATGTGCAGTTTATAGATCTGATTTCTTACAAATTAAAAGAAATTTAATGTGAAACTGTTTAATGAGTATCAGATTGCATGACAAAAAACAAAAAGAAGTGCGATTTTAATCAAAAATTGCATAAATTACAAATCGATTAATTTTCCCACACATCATCATCATCACATGACAAGAATAAAAAAAATATTTTAATTCAATAAAAGTCATTGAAATGAACAAAAAAAGTTTTCTTTTGGCCAATTTGTTCCGCTATTCCATGAAGAAGGTGCTTTAAAGTGTGATTCAATGAAGCGAATAATTAAAAATAATAAAAAGTTCGATAAATTTGATGAGTTGGCATCTATAAATAAAATTAAATTAAACTCACCTTTGTGCTTGATGTACGTGGTATTCCACCGATGACAATTGCGTAGACTTCAATGACATAAGTTTCAATTCCATTTTCGCGATCTAATTCAATGGCAGTGGAAAGGATACCGAGCTTAGTATCGATATCAAAAAGACGATCCACTTGTTTACCATTGCCTGTTACATTTGTCACATAATATTCAATTTCTTGACCTGCACCATTTGAACTTAAATGTGCAGATACTGTAAGAATGCTCGTACCTGCCGGCTCATTTTCAAAAACACTTCCCGATAAATCTTTTTGTTCAAACACTGGACCACCACTTGCAGAACTACTCGAAATAATTGTAATATAAGCATCACTTGATTTTCTTTCACTTTGCACTGCTTCATCAGTCGCTTTGACTGCTAATTGATAACGCGCTTCGGGATTATTGTTTATTGTCTTTTTAAGCGAAATCACACCAGTGCTACGATGCAATTTAAATAAATCACTATTACCACTGACCATTTCGTAGGTCACAAGTCCATTAGAACTCGAGTCAGCGTCACGTGCGAAAACATTCATTATAGGATAACCATCGCGACCCGGTTCAACGCGAATATCTTTGAGCGGCAGAACGGCTGCATTCATTGACACAAAAATTGGTTCACAATCATTTATATCCTCGACAATAACTGTAACGAGTTTTTCAGCTGAGAGCCTTTGTGATGGCACTTCAGCTTGATCAGTCGCAACAACAATAAGTCTGAAAGTATCGACAGATTCACGATCGATTTGACGCATTGTAAAAATTACACCAGACGTCGCATTAATACCAAAATGTCGTTGACCAAATGTTGGATCTTGACTTTGTATTGCATATGTGACTTTTCCATTTAAGCCTGAGTCTGGATCTTCGGCTGTGATTGTGACAATTGGCGTATTAATTGGAATACCTTCGCGTATTTGTCGTACAATTGCCGTGTTGGGAAATGTCGGTGCATTATCATTATAATCAAAAACGGTGACGACAAACATGATGGTTGTTGATAGCCTTGGATTGCCACCATCTGAAGCAGTGATATTTAATGAATATGACTGTGTATCTTCATAGTCCAATAGCTTATGCAAATATAAAGAACCAGATATTGGATCAATGTGAAAGGTATCACGACGATTTCCTGCTGCAATTGAATAAGTCAGCTGACTATTTATTCCTAAATCGGAATCTGTAGCACGAAATTTAATCAATTCTGTGCCCACAGGCGTTGTTTCAATCACTTTAATATTTGTATCGGTCTGTACAAATTCAGGACTACAATCATTTTCATCGAGTACTTCAATTGTAATTGTTGTTGATGAACTTAAGCGATCAATTTTAGCAGCATCATGTGCGACAATTGTCAACTTATAAATTGACATTGTTTCTCTATCAAGTGATTTTACTAATGTCAATTGTCCTGTTGATTCATCAATTGCAAATTTACCACCATCATTACCATCAGAAATTTGATAAAATACATCACCATTTAAGCCTTCATCAGCATCAAAAGTATAAACACGAATTAATTGTGAGCCAATTGTTGAACCCTCAGAAACTTGAACTTTGTATGGAGCTCTTAAGAATTGTGGTGCATGATCATTGACGTCATTTATGAAGATTTTCACTTTAACTTTGTCCTTTAGCCTTACTGCACCATTGTCAGTTACTGTTGCTTCAAGTGTAATAAAATTTTGACCAGTTTGCTGCACTAAAGCTTCACGATCAAATTCATGAAGTGTCTTGATAAATCCATTGCGTGGATCAACCATAAAATCATTTTGTACATTTGACAGCATAAATATCAGCTCTGCATTACGACCTATGTCACGATCGGTTGCTGTTAATTTACCAACAAAAGAATCAACTGGCTCATTCTCGGCAATATTGAAAGTGAATGTGGCATTTGTAAATTGCGGTGCATTGTCATTCACATCAATTACATGAATTACAACGGGAACTTCAGTTGAACGTTGTGGATTTCCACCATCACTGCAGCTGATTGTTAGTGAATAATAGTCTCGTTCCTCACGATCTAATCGACTTTTAACAAACAGATATCCATCTGGGAAAATGCCAAATTTATTTTCTGAATTGCCATCAACAATTTTATATGAAATTCGACCATTAGCGCCAAGGTCTGCATCAGATGCTGACAATGCAAAGAATCTTGTGTTGACATGAGTTGATTCGAGCAATGAAGTCTCATAAGATGTATGATCAAAGACACATGTATGGTCATTAACATCTTCAATTGTAATTATGACATTATTCTTTGACATCAAGTGCGGTTCTCCACCATCCATGGCTGTTATTTCAAGATGCATAACAGTTCCTGGATCAACTCTAATTGGACGATTAAGATAGAGCACGCCCGATGACTCGGAAATTCTAAATTGCTCTTGTGGATTATAAGTCAAACTATAAGTTATTCGCGAATTTATTCCAGCATCTTTGTCTCGTGCACGTGCGAGATAAATTTCTTTTCCAACTGCCGCATTCTCAGGTATATAAATTTCATCTTTGTCACGTGTGAAAATTGGCGCATTATCATTCAAATCGAGAATATTTATGATTACAGAGACATTTCCGTAAGCAAGTTCTGCTCTTGCCACTACAGTTAATGTGTATATCATTGATTCTTCTCGGTCGATTGGTTTTGCTGTGACGATAATACCTGTTTGCTCATCAATTTTGAAATTTCCATTTGGATCACCGTAGACAATTGCATATTCAACCGCAGACGATGACGTTGTGACTTTTGTCTTTCCAACTTCACGACCAATTTTTGAATTTTCACTGCCGAAATCCTCATAAATTGAAAACTCATAGTTGCCATGCGCATCAAATTCCAATTCTTCAAGTTTTGATTCTCTCACTATTTCTACAATGGCATCGCGTTCTGTACGACGATCACCTCGATCTTTCGCCGAGACGGTTAATTTAAACAATGATTTTTGTGATGATCTCAAACTTGACCTAAGACTCATAACACCAGTCCAATTATCAACGACAAAAAAGCCATCACCACCGCTTTCTAATTTGTATGTGATTATTGCATTATCACCATCATCTCTATCTGTTGCATGAACTTTAATTATCGATGTGCCAATAGCTGTATCATCAGATAAAGCCACAAAATAGCGCTTGGGATAGAACTCGGGTGAATTATCATTGATATCATCGACATGAAGAAATACAGTTGCGGTAGATGATTGCTGTGGGAGACCTTGATCTTTTGCAATTACTCGAATCTCATAGTCTGCGATTGTTTCACGATCGAGCTTACTTTTGATTGTTAGCTGACCGGTAAGTGAGTCTAGGGTAAACATGTTTGGATAATTTTGTTCAACACTTGAATGTAGGGAATATGAGACACTGCCATTTGTGCCTTGATCAAGATCTGATGCAGTGAGCATTGCAACCAATGTGTGAGGTTGTGTGCTCTCACTGAGACTAATGTTGATGTGTGGCTGTGAAAATTTAGGTTTTTCATCATTTTCATCTAATATTGTGACCTTGAGATGTGTATAAGCCCATTTTGGATTTGGACCACCATCACGTGCCGAAATGCTTAATTCAATTGATCCTTGTACTTCTCTATCAAGTGGCGCTTTCGTTGTAATTAAACCAGACACTGAATCAATTGAGAACCATTGTTTATTATTTCCTGATACAAAGTCATAGTAAATTTGTGCATTTACTCCTGTGTCTTCATCAGTGGCTGTTATGCTTGCCACAAATGTGCCCGATGGTGCTAATTCACTTAAAATGGCCGAGTATTCTGATTTTTCAAAAACAGGTTCATGGTCATTGACATCGTTAACATGAATAATTAAATATGCAGTTGCTGTTCTAGATGGTGTACCTTTATCACTGGCCACAACCGTTAAATTATATTTGCCAATTTCTTCTCGATCGAGTACACCATTGACTCTAACAATATCAAAACTTGGTGTTTTGTCTAGTCGAAAATGGCCAAGATCATTGCCAGAGATAATTTTCAGACTAGTTTCACCATTGAGTCCTTCGTCCATGTCCTCGACAGAAACAGCCGCAACAACAGATCCATTTACGGCATTTTCATCGACAGTCGCGTAAGTTCCAGTGGGCGGAAAGTATTGAAATCTAATCTGTGGTGCATGATCATTGGTGTCGACTAAATTCACTGTAACATAAGTACGACCGTCTTGTCGAGGCGAACCATGATCGCGTGCAAACACAGTGAATACACAACTCTTTGGGCATGAACCAGGCTTAGTTGTGAATGTTGGACAATTTTGTTGTGGACATGAGAGTAATTCTGTAGTTGTAATTACTCCCGTTTCTGGATCAACTGTGAATTGTGTCTCTGTGTCAGAGAGATAGTAAGTAATTTTACTGTTGTCTCCCAAATCATTGTCTGATGCCATTACTTGTAAAACTGGTGTACCAGGAACAACACTTTCATTTAATGATACAATGTAGTCGCTGTGATCGAATATTGGTGGCTAAATTTAAGAATGAAGAAAAAAATCAAAATTAGATTTTACAGCGCATTTTTAAAGTAATTCTTTCAAACTTACGTTATCATTAACATCAAGAATTGTGACATTAACTTGTAAATAGCCATTCTTTGGTGGACTTCCACCATCGCGTGCTGAAATATTGAGTACATATGATCCTCTTGTCTCTCGATCAAGCTTGCCAGTCGTTTCCAAATGTAAATATGACACGTCGCCACTAGGATTAGTCGTAACAGCCAATCGAAATTTGTCATCATGATTGCCGTCAACAATTCGATAATCGTCAGTGACTTTGTTTGTTCCACTGTCTCTATCAGTTGCTGCATCCAATAATAATCTTGTACCTTGTGCAGCACTTTCAGAAAATGAAACTGCAATGCTTGGTTCAGGAAATTCTGGTGCATTGTCATTAATATCTTGTACGATAATCCGTACTTCAATTGGATAAGTTGGTTGACTGCTCAAAATCACCAAATCATATCGATCATTTGTAATTGCTTCACGATCTAAAACTGCATTTGTTTTAATTTCACCAGTCACTGAATCAAGTGTGAATTCACGTGGTGGCTCATTGAAGCGATATGTAAAGCCTGGTTTTGTAGGAATATAGCCAACAATTGTTCCACGCGGTTCACCTTCAAGAATTTCAAATTGAACTCGCGTATCGACTGCACGTGATTGCATTATGCCATCATTTGATGAACGTCTTCGTGGAAAAATGCCTGGACCAGGGCCAGAATTGTGTGCACCACATGCTAGCAGATGCATAGCGACTACAAAAAGTAGCCATAAAGCCTTTCTTAATCTCATTCTAAAGCTAAAATCCTTAACTATTATTGGAAGTAAATTTCTTCAATTCTTTTAATTCCTTTTTGTTTTTGTCTTATTTGAAATTTCTTTAAGATTTCTCAGAAAACGTCATCATTTCTTGCTGACTTCATTTGACGTTTACCAGGAAATTTTTTGCTATGATTTATTTGATAAATTTCATTGTGATTTAATCCTTTTACTTTCTTCAATAAATCGTGCATAAACCACGTGTTCAATTTCTTTGCATTTCCAAATGTCTATCAGATCATAATAACAATAATAATGTTGAACTTCTTTCTTTCTTTCTCTTGCTTATAAATAAAATATTTTCTTGCTTTGAAACTGGATATTTACACACATGCACGAGAATTTCTCTTTCTTTCTTTTTCTCTACCTGTAGATTCTTGCTTATTTTAAAAGAATTTCTTTTCTGCACAAAATCTATTCTCTCGCTTTCTTGTACACACACAGAATCAATCGAATTAGAGAATTACGCACATGAGTTCCAAAATCAACACACAACAGCGTTAGAATTTATTTTTATTTTCTGTGTGTGTATGACGACGATAAAGACAAAATGCGAAGAGAGCGAGAGGCAAGAATTGAGAAGCAAGCGGGCAAAGTAAGCAAGCAGGCAGTCGAAGCGAGCAAAAAGTGTATATATAAAATGTTGATATGAAAGATGAAAAACAAGTTGCTTCGAACTTCAAAACCAAAACGCAAAGGCAAGAAACGTTGAATGATGATGATGGTGCTCAAGCCCGTAGAAAAAAAGTGTACACAAGAGAGTGGTGAAGAAGAAAAAAATATGATACCAAAGGAATTTCCTTCTTATTTTCGGCGTTTTTTCTTTCTCTCTCTCTCGCTCTGCCACGGCACTTTCAATGTTGTTGTTGTTTTTTTTTTCTTTGCTTTGAGCAAAACGAAAAATGTGCAGGAAAAAAAAATATTCGACACTAAAAATTTATGCACGAAATGCACACACAAAAGAAGAAAAGGTCTCGTCGCTGGAGGCTAGTTGAACATTTTTTCTCTTCTTTTTTTGATAACAAAAGTTTCTACTAGTATAATCACTGTATATGTCCGAAATAGCTTCTATATATTTTTTAAAGCAGACTTTGCAAAGATGAAAATTCCGTTTCGGTCAAGTTACGTCTTCACTTTTTATATATACACACACGCGGTGCAATGTAACGTTTATTTAATTTAATAATGTATCTTCATGTCCTTCGACTTTATTTTGTTCTTCTCGTACACTCTGTGCTCTCTTTTAGTTGCTTCTGTCTCTCTCTGCTCTCTGTTCTGTTGTAGAAAAGCGATCTTGATCAAATTACGTTTGCAACTACCAAAAAAATACACAAAATTTAAGACGAAAAGAAAAAACCAGCGGCTACAAATGTTTTATTATTATTTTTCCAGATTTTTCAATTCGCGACAGCTACGGCCTGTAAAATATACTACAATGTTGCCGAAGATGAAATCTGTAAATAAAAAAAAAGAAGGTTGAGTGAAAAAAAAGTTAGTAATAATAACAGAATTGAGAGAAATAATTTTCATTTACAGCAATGAGTGAATTGTGTAATTGGTGTGAAAAAGGCGTTGTGGAATTTCTTTCCTCTTTTTTTATTTATGCTTGCTTGCTTTATAAAAATACAGACACACACATCGTGGTTGGTTGGATGATCTTCTGAACTACTGGCATACACAGTTATCGATCGATCGATCATCATCGTCAGGTGTGAATGTGAAATTAAGTGAGAAAAGAAAAATAGCATAATTGACATTTCATTAATTTAAAAAACCATGGAAAACAAACCCAAGTTTATTTCTAGTAAAGACACGAGCGCGACATATCAGAAATTGGAGCTAATGTGAAAAGTGAGAAAGGAAAGAAACACACAATAAGCACCCGAATAAATGCACTACAACCTCAAATCAGTGTTAAGTGTTAAATTAAATATCCATTTAATATTTAATTGCCAATTAAACACAAATTCAACAACACCACATTACGAAAATTTTAAAGCATGGTAACGATGTGATGATTTCAGCATTTTCAATATAATATACATTCGTACGCTCACTGTTCATGGAGCTATATGGAGTGCGCAATCGACAAGAGAGAAAAATAATACGATCGTATAGAAAGAACGTACAATAAAACAGAGAGAGAGAGAGAGAGAGAACAATATCGGTTAATGGAATCGAATAATATTATCCAATATTACTCTTTTTTAACTAGCTCCTAAAGCTCATGTACTTTATGAATTAATAAACTGATTATTCCTAACTAGATTGCCTTGTATTATGTGGAATTTTTCTTAACAAAAAAGACAATTTTTTAGCATTTGATTTAGAAGAATTGGTTTGCATTTTGTCTATTGGTAAATTCTATATGTTGCTATAATTAAATTTTTATTTTATAATGCAAATATAAGAGATTTTTTAAAGATTCTTATTTGAGTTTTCGACGAATTCTTCTTTTTCAAGTTCAAAAAACAATTTTAAAGATCAATCTCAACAAAAAAAATAATTTTTTGAGATCAATAAAGATCAATCTTAAAATCAAGTTCAAATTTTTCTAAAGTTAAGTTCATGATCAAAAATTGAAAATTATTCATTTTAAATCAAATTTTCCTGCTTTTTCACAAAAATATCAAAACTTTTTGAAAGATGAATGGCTTTATACCAGTTAAAAACTCAAGCCTGGACATTAAAATGCATATGTTCTTTTTATGACTTTGCCTATTAAATTTCAAATTTAAAAAAATGACAGTTATATTTGATATAAAATTTAATTTTTGCTCTAAATCAAAAAATGTCAATCATAAAAAAATATTTTTCTATTTCACAATATGAAATTCTTTTATTTCTGCTCTAAACAAGAGAACTAGAAAAATTTCACAATTGTAAAATAAATCACGCGCACACATTTCCTTGTCAACGAGTTTAACAAAAAAGAGAATAAGTAGAGTGAAAATCGGATACCTACAATACAAATTCTTCAGTGAGATATCGATAAATAATTATTGAGTTCCGTCAACAACATCTGTTTTGAAATTGCATGTATCAAAAGAGCTTGAAAGGAGAAAAAGAGAGCAAAAAATCATAGAATTTACTCAAGGCGGTCGTTTGGTAATATTGTGAAAGTGAAATTAAACGTCGAATGTATAATAATATTTTACGGAATAATCTAAAATGTATGCAAGAATTCATTTAGGAGAAAGAAAATTGTAACAATAGTGCGGAGTTGTATTTGAATATCGAGTTGTGTTTTTTGTCGACATGAGCTCATAGACAACAAAAAACAAGCATTAATCAGCCAAAGACTTGCTGACTTTATTTCATTTTCTCCTCTCACTCTTTCTCCACTTTTACTAGACAACTCTCGATTGTTGTTGAACATTTGCTAACGGACTCATATGTGCTCATTCATTACACACATTGTTTCTATCTTTTATAAGTGTAGGCTTCTCAATCCTTTCAATGGCATGACATGCAGTATACGCAAAATGGTGAAAGAGTTTAAACAATTTTATGACACTTTTTATTTATTCATTTAAATTGACTTCTTTTTCAAAGATGTTTAATTTTTAAGTACAATAAGAAATATTAGAAATTTAACGGTCTTTTAAATTTTAAAAAGCTTTTTGAAAAAATCTAATTCAAATTTTGTTTAAATTGAACATAAACAAAAGTGAACTTGTCAAAATATTCTAAAATTAATTAATTTAAAGTGTTTTAGCTTTTATTTAGTTCAATTACTACAAAAAGAAGTCAAATAAAACAATAAATTGACAAGAATTTACTTTCCCTATTTAATTCTTAACAAATTAAGGAAGAACAAAAATTCTGTTATTTCTTGCTCCATAACTAACAATAAAGAAGCGTCCACTTTATGATTCTCGCTTACGACCACTAACTGTAAAATAATTACTCCAAAAAGCAGAGCTGAATGCCTTTCTGTGCAAAGGCAGGCAAAGTAAAAGAGGAGAAATTAATGGAAGTTTTTTCATCAAAGAAAGTGTGTATAGAGCGAGGTGAAAGAGAAAAATTCTTTTATAAGGTGTGAATGGGATGAACTTTCGACATTTTGGCCTGAAAATCACTTGCATTGATTTCGGCATGAATTAGTAGATAAATTTCATTCAGCACTTTCTCACTTAATCACGAAATTCATTTTCGATTTCGCCTCAAGGATGGATTTTTTCTTTTCTACCAAATCGAAAGTGTTTGGTTTTTTTCATAAAAATGCCGCTTTTGTGTTGTGTCACATTTTCACCCATTTATAGTACACAACATTCTCACTGGTTTTATTTTAATTAAGTGAAAAAGAAAGAAAAAATTTTCACACAATTTTTTATTTTTATTTCATGTATGCGACAAACGTGTAGATTCAATGAAAAAAGAGTGTGGCGATTATTGGGAATTTCTATATGTGTACACACATTCATATTCATTCTGTAGTTGTTGCAAAATGCAATTGACAATAAAGGCACGGCACACAGAAATCTCAAGTGTGTGAGCGCAAAAAATAAGCATGAAAAAAATTTAATTTCTGTTGCATTCTTATTTTCCCTTTCTGTCAGTAATGCCTTTAATTTGGTTAACCTTTCCTTGAACTTGCTTATGTAACAAACTCATGTCTTATGTCTTGTCGTCGTATCTTCATTCAGACTCAAAGTTTTTCTTTTTTCTTGAATTAATAAATTGAGTAATTTTAAGTTGCTTCAGTCGTGTTTAGTTGCAACGAAAAAGCGGCAGATATTAAAAAATTTTCTTCATCCGAAAAACTGAAACACAATAACTTTTAAAGCAGCATGAAAGAGCAAATAAAAAATTTCCCGGTATTGTGATAAAATCGATCGTTCACTTTATTCACTTATACATTTTTTCTATATCTTAATCCTGCACAGACGCGTTTTTTCAACTCGTTAAAATAATTTTCGCTTTTTTTCGTTCACTTTATTTAATTTTATCTTTTTTTGTAATCCAGGTTGGTTTTTTAAAAAATGTTTTAGTTTTGGTCTAAAATTCACTTTAATTCAATAATTTTTTTTAAGATCAAAATGAAAGAAATTTTCAAGTTCAGTTTTAAGATCAAGATCAAAATTTTTAGACCATTTAAAATTTAAGATCAAATAAAATTTTATTCCTTAAGAAATTTTGTATTTTAGAACAAATTTTTTATTGTGATTTCAATTTTATCCATTCAATCTGGTCTTTTCTATTAAAATCAATTCCTAATTTTTTCACTTTTCTTTTTTTTCAATTTCTAAATTTTTAAGCATGTGGATAATTTTCAATTAATCAATTTATTTAGAAAATTTCACCACATTAAAAAAATTGATGCCGGTTAAAATTGAATAAAGTGAAAAATTTCTCTTCATTTAGTTGCGCAATAAGTAAAAGAGTATGAAAAGCCTCAATTGTCGTCGTGAATAGTCGATATTGAAAATCGCCAACATGGGAGAAAGAAAGAAAGAAATCTGTAACACTTTTAGGGTCGCCACATAATTTTCTTTTATTATTATTTTTCCCTCAATCTTTTACCTCTGCTCTGCTTTATACGATATTTTAAATTGGACAAAAATGTGATAATTTCAATGGAACAGTTTATGTATATATTGACGCGCGGTACGAACTGAACATTGTGTTTTATTTTTATTCTTATACTTTTTGGTGCATTATTGTTTAAGAGAGAAAGAGCAAGCAATGTGAACATTATGCAATGGCATGAGAGTAAGAGAGAGTGCAGCAGTTGGAAAAATAAAAATAAAAAAACACACTGTGTGAGACAAGAAAAGAAACGACGAAAAAGAATTGGGAGACATAGCCCGAAAACAAAAGACTTCAATGAGTGATAAACAACGAAAAAAAAATAAAATCCGAGATATTTTTTTTACTTATCCAGCTCAAATATAAAGTTTTGGCTTTCTCGCGCCCAGTTTATTGCCGTACCTCAATTGCGAGCATGTAACTTTTTTCCTTTTAGTTTTTTTTCGAGAATATTGTGTGTAAGACCGGCAGGATAGCTGTATACAAAAAGGTAGAATGAAGAAGCTTATTGCAATCGACAACGACGACCAAGTCATGTACACATATATTTTTTTTGTTCCTTTTTCATACACAATAACAATAAAGGCCAAAACATTAAATTCCATAACAAAATTGAAAATGATAATTGTCACGTTTTTGCTTAAATGTGCGGATTCATCGAAGAATTTTTCTCGCTGACTTGATTTTTTTTTTTGCTCCATGCAATTTAATGAGCGTCGGATGTTTAGCGTTAATTTTTTTCCTGCCATGCTCTCCCGCTTAGCTCTCTCTCTCTTGCTGTACTGCAGAGATTCTTATTTTTTTGTATGCATTTTGTATATGTACACACAAGAAGATTTTTTTGGGTAATTAATGACATTATTTTCATCCTCTTGTCTGCCTCCTGATCAAGTCTTTTCACAGTGAGCAACAGATAGAGGGAGAGAAAAAAAGAAACAAAGTTGTAAAGTCGACGCAACAATTTTTATGGTCTGAAAATGCTGCTGTTGCTGCTTGTTACTCTTGTTAAAATGACATTCAAGAATTATCACGAATTTTTATTGTAGCACATTGCAAGCAACAGTGGCGTTTTATAGCTTAAAGTAAGTATGTAATATTGATAATGCTAACTTGTGATGTATGTGGCTTTTTAATTCTTTTCAATTTAAAAATTCTTTATTGTATAAAATGAATTTTTTTTAGATTTGAATTTTCTAAGTTAATTTTTTTAATAAATTTTTGAAGATTTATGAGAGTAAATTTTATAAAATTTTGAGTCTTGTTGAGTCGTTAAAAATTTTTGGATGAGCAACTTGTTAAAAATTCGTTAATTTTTTTTTAAAATTTTAACATGAATTTGAAGTCAAGTTGTGAAATTTTCAAAAAAATATATTTTCTCAATCGAAATCACTCATAAGAATATTTCATAATAAATTAGAAATTTTAAACATTTTTTAAAATTTCATAGATGTTCATAAAAACAAATTAAACAGTCACAATTTGTCACAAAATTTATTTTTCTTTGCGCTTATCAAAAAATGTCTTATTTGTTGGTTTTCTAATTAAACTGTAAAATTTAAATAACTTTTTACAGCTGCCGACTGCATTGTAAGTTCTGAATTCAAGTTCAAGTGCAATAAAAATTGAATTTATATTTTTCTTTTTCGTTTATGTTTTTGGTTTTTATATTAAATTTTTCATTTCCAAAAATTGTTTAATTTGAATATTTTCTCAGAAATTTTTTTTATTCTTTATTGAAAAATTTATTGAAGTCGGTAATTTTACAATCAGTTCAACGTATTTAATTGAATATTGAAAAATGTCAATTCAAATATTTTATTTTAAAATGTTTTGGAATTATTGCCTTCTTAAAATAATTTTTAATTTCAATTTTTTTAAATTTTTCCAATGTGAAAGAACCTCGTTTTTCGTTACATTTCAAGACATTTTGTAACGTTTCGCAAAAAAGGTGTCTTTTCATTACTTTTCATTTTGTAACGTAATTTTTTGTTGAAGTTCTTATGCCTTGAATTTTTCTATGATTTTTGATTTTATCGATTCTGTTTGATTTTAGTTTTATGTTTGTTGGTTACAAAAAAGTCACATATTAAAAGGCTTTTAGATAAGACTTCGAAAATAAAACAGCTGAATTTATTAGATAAAAACCAAAAATTCGAGGAATATCGTCAAATTTGAAATTTTGAATTCGTATATAATATAATTATACTTAAATGCTGGAAAGCATGCAATAAATTTGAGAAACAAATTTTGAAAAATTCTTCAACTTATGATCTTAAAATTTATTTTCTGATGTTCTTTAAAAAAATTAATCAGTCATGGTTGTTTTTCAGAATTCCTAAACTTCCAAGAAATAAAATTTCTTTAAATTTCTGAACTCTTTTTTAATAAAAATCATGAATTGAAAATTTTTTAACTTGTTAACTTTTTGACGTAAACATTTTTATTTACAAGCAAGTACATAGACACAAAAAGGCTATAAGTCATTTTTTTCTCTCTTTCAAGTGTTTTGATATTTTTTTGCGTGGTTAAACATTATGAATTATTGTCGTATTTTTTCTCTCTTTTAACAACAATAGAATTTTTTTATATTTCCTAGTTTAAGAAGAAATTCCAACAAATTTAAATTTTTGCACTTAATTTTTTCACATTGAAATTCCATAATTTATTCATTGCTTAAGAACAAATTTTTATTTCAAATTCAATACCTTTTTCAATAAAATTTCAAAAGATTAAAAATTTATTATTGTCTTGTTTTTTTACTCAAAAAATTTCTTTTTTCTTTTCTTTTAATAAAAAATTTATTCTTGTTCACTTTGCTTCACAAACACATTTGAAATTTCTCTCCAAAAAAAAATATTTCTTGTGTTTCAAGTGTATTTTTTTCTTGAATTTATTTCACTTTAAAATCAATGAAATTTTGCTTTTTCTGTTTTATTTTGCTTTTCTATTTATTACTTTTCACTTAATTCTATTTTTCTCATAAATTTCATTTAATAATTTGCAAAATATCCGACATATTTTTTGCAAATTGTTTGAATAAAATTATCGCGGAATTGCTTTTAAAGAGCGCGATCTAAACAAACTCGCGATCGGTGTTAAACTGAAGAAAATACAGAAAATTAAAAGATCTTTCCTGCCATTCTCTCTTACTCTTTCTCTCTCTGGCACTTATACAAGCAGAAACTCACGCAATTTTGAGAGAAATCTCTAAGAATTTCTTCAACCTCAAACACCTTCTTACATTATATCATTGCACATGAGCCTGTCATGATCTCAATGAATTCCATTCTACATTTGTATTTGTAATATGAACATGCTGAGTGAGAGAATTCTCTCTCAAAATAAAAGTGGTCAATCCGGTTTTTTATAATGTATACTTTTTTTTATTGTTTTTTTTTCGAGTACCTCATGTCTACCTGTGTATTTGATGCTTAAAGAATTTCTTTCTTTTTTTTGTGCTTCAATTCTAATGCTATGCTAGCTCTTTCCTCTCTCTCTTTCTTTTTCACTTGTGCTTGTCTGTGTATTTCAAGTTATTTTTTATTTTCAAGAGAGAGAAAATCATGACAAAACATAATCATATTTTTTTCTTCTTCTTCTTGGATTTTTTATAATATTAAAAATAAGAGAAGAAAAAAAGTTCATGGAAGAATTCTCTTCTTTGGATATCTCAGCACTATGCTTTTTTTCATCATCATATTCGAACGAAACAATCAAACAATTGAATTGTATTGTGCTCGATGATATTTATTTTCTTCTTATTTCACGATCGCTATGATTATGCTTGAGCATGCTGAATAGTTAAATACAAAAAAATTTCTTTCCTTTTCTCTCTCGCTTGCGCGCTCTCTTTCAACACTATATGAGTTTAATCAATTATTTATAGTTCGAGGACGACAATGATGATGATTTTCGTGCTTGAATGTAATTAATTGATGCATTTATTCTCTCTTTTTTAGCAAAATTTTATTAACGAGTATTTTTTCATAGATTCATTTTAGTTGACTGTCTAGGGAAAGATTATAAATTTTTAGATTTTTATCATACATTTAATCTATATAAAAATATTTAGCAGGGTTCAGCACTTGAATGAATACTTGACTGGTATGAGCAAAGTGACTTGACTATATGCATGCAAGTTGACTTACAAAAAAATGTCTCTATTTTAATCAAATTTAATTGAAATTGATCAGAAATTTGTAGTTTGAAAGGTCGTTGACTTTTATATAAACTTTGCAAAATTTTACCTAAATTAAATAAATTATGAATGAAGTAGAGATATTTGTTTGTAAGTCAACTTGCATTCACATAGTCAAGTTACTATGCAGAAACCAGTCAAGTATCTATGCAAGTGCTGAACCTTAAAAAATATTTTAATTCTTTATTCATCTAAATTTGAATGATTTCAGGTTTTCGAATTTAAACATTCATGAAATAAACTTTTATAATATTTAACGTATTTTTGCAAATCAATATTCATGAAGTAGATTTGAAAACATTTAAATTTGGAAAATCCGTTAAATTATATTGCTTAGATTTTTTTCAATTATCAATTAAAATCAAAATGATTTAAAAGTTTAGATTCATTTATTAATTCTAAAATCAACATTGTAAAATTAAAAACATAAAACTGCTTTAAAAATATGTAAATATTTCAAATAACATTTTTTTAAAAAATGCGCTCAAATCATCTTCATTTTTTTCTTATTAAAAACAAATCTGTACTTGTGAGCATATACATTGTAGATGCAATTGAAGATGAGCATAAGTACTGTATTTATAAACTCTTAATTTAATTAAGTGCTTCAGCAGCATCAAGCCAATCGAGTGATGAACTGTGATTTTCTGCAACAGATAGATATCTACGAGATAATCATAATTCATGGTTGTTGTTGTTCACTTGTAATCATCTAAATTTAATTTTTATTGACTTGCATAATTGTATGGATGTGCGAATGTTTAAAAGGTTGTAATCTTTATGGATATTTTTACTGCTTAATTTGATAATATATCAAATACATTATTTTATAGCAACCTTCAATGAAGCTTTTTTTCCTATAAACTCTCGCGCGCTCTCAAAAATATTTTCTCTCTCATCATCATCAGAATTTCTCTTCACATGCCTTTCTTACTTCTTCGCATCGTACTAAACACATTTTTTATGATTTTTTTTCTTTCCACTCTTACGGCTGTTTTAAAGTGTAGCAAAACATTAATTTAAGAAAAAAGTCTTTTCATTAAGAATCTTTCTCTTTTTCTCTCTCTTTCTACCATTCTTCTTTGTCGTCAATGTTAATTTGTTTGTTGCTCTTCGCGGTAAGATGCGAGTCGCATGAATTTTTTCTCTCTTTCTCGTCTTTTGTTAATTAAATTTATTAAATTGAAAGTATTGAAACTTTAATTTGCACCAAATGACGGCTTTTTCAATGAATCTTTCTTATCTTATCTCATTCATTCATTCATTCCAATGTTACTTAAAATGAAGTAAATTATCCTTTTAGCGTATATCATAAAATGTAAGACAGAAGTCATCTCTCTCTCGTTCAACTTCAAATGATAATTGACGACTTACTTTTTATTGTCGAAAAGAATAAAAAGATTCTGTAATTTGTGCAATAATATTATTTTAAACGCATTTTAACTCATCATTTCTGTGGTCATTATTTTATCTGTTGTTGCCCTTGTTTTCTCTCTTGCTGTTGATTTTTTTTGAATTGCCAAGAAAGTAAGTCAGAATGATTGGTCGTTAATGTGATAAGTTAATGATTGAACAGGAAGAGGATTCAAGTGCTTAATATTTCAAATTAATTTATCAAAATGAACTCTTAAGACAAGAGTCTTCAGTTATAAATTGATGATTTTAAAGTAGGATTCAGACTTGTATGCATATTTTACTTGAAATGAGCATATTTTTTGTCAATTTGATTTCAAGTTGACTTAAACAAACATTTCTTTAATTTATTCAGATTTTATTTACCTCATTTGAAATCCAACAAATTTGTATGAAAGTCAACGATTCTTTAATTTACAATGAATTTTAATTGAAATAAATAAAATTTGAATGAATAAAAGACATTTTTGAGTAAGTCAACTTGAAATCAACTTGACAAAAAATATGTGTATATCAAGTAAAATGTACATGCAAGTTCGAACCCTAAACAGATGTAACTCAAATTTGTGAATACTACATAATGTGGTTATGAATTATTTCAGTATTGAACGAAATTTATTCTGTAATCATACATCTACAAGTAGCTTTATTTTATGACAGGCAAGGACACAGAAAGATCTTTGCGATTTTTTGAATCTTTTAATGTATTAGATCTTTGTGGAATCTTTCAGTATCCTTGGCCGGACTTAACTTCTTTTTTGTTCTTTTTTCGTGTGTCCTTTAGAAATTATTAAAGTAATTTTTGAGATTTAAAGACAATTTTCCAATAATTTCTTCTCAATGCACAGTGGGCGAAAAATGGGAAAAAGTGGATAAAAATCATTTTATTGTCTAAATTGGTGTATTTTGGCTAGAATAACATGGAAAAAATACTAAAATAATTATTTTCAAAAAAATCGATTTTTTAGGGCTCAAAAACATGCTTTTAGGTCAATTTTTGACATAAATATGCCTAAAAGTCGTCAAAAATAAATTTTTAAAAATCTGACTTTTACACCATTAGAAAGCTTATTTTAAGACCTTTCTAGTGATATATTATACTTGCATATTTGCTAAAGGGATATGAGCAAGCAAGCCTAAAGAAAAAGACCACCTCCTCTTTTTTGGATATTATTAGAATTTTTTGGCTCTAATTCACAAAATATTCATTAGAAAAATACAAATTTATACTTGTTTTAAAGGTTTTAAAAATATCTATGACAAAAATACAAAATTTAAAGCGAGAAATTTAATTGAAGTTATTTTAAGCCCGAAAGAATGTAAAAATTCATGAAAAATTGACTTTATGATCATGTTTAAATGGGTTTGTTCAACTGGAATTTATTTTGTTCAATGAGATTTTTGCTGTAAATTGTAGTACAATATTAGTATTTTATCACAAAATTGCTATTTTTTAAAATTAGTTGCTATTTTGGGAATTTTCTAACTTTTAGTGCCAAAAAATGTCAAAAATTGGTAAATTTTTCAAATTTTTTGCACTCTTTTGATCATAACTTCTGTAAAACTCAAGCAATTTCATCAATTTTGCCTTAAAATGTTATTTATACTAATTTCTATTCAAAATAATTAAATTTTCAAAGTTATTTTGTGGTATCTTTGTGCACCATCACATGAGGCACAAGTATAGCTGCTGGGTACACTATTTCGAAAATTTTTCTAAAATTGCTTGAAAGTGGTCTAGAATAACTAGAATTAATATAATATGTAATAATAATAACAATCAAGATGAAATATGGTTAAATGCAATGGTACAGATTAAGTTTGAATTTATGAATTTATTTTAAAGAAAACTTTTAATGCAAGTCTCTAAAATTTAGTTGTTTCCGATTTTTAATGGTATTGATTGTATTATTATTATATTATATTAATTCTAGTTATTCTAGACCACTTTCAAGCAATTTTAGAAAAATTTTCGAAATAGTGTACCCAGCAGCTATACTTGTGCCTCATGTGATGGTGCACAAAGATACCACAAAATAACTTTGAAAATTTAATTATTTTGAATAGAAATTAGTATAAATAACATTTTAAGGCAAAATTGATGAAAATTGCTTGAGTTTTACAGAAGTTATGATCAAAAGAGTGCAAAAAATAACTAATTTTTGACATTTTTTGGTACTTAAAGTTGGAAAATTCTCAAAATAGCAGCTAATTTTCAAAAATAGCAATTTTGTGATAAAATACTAATATTGTACTACAATTTACAGCAAAAATCTCATTGAACAAAATAAATTCCAGTTGAACAAACCCATTTAAACATGATCATAAAGTCAATTTTTCATGAATTTTTACATTCTTTCGGGCTTAAAATAACTTCAATTAAATTTCTCGCTTTAAATTTTGTATTTTTGTCATAGATATTTTTAAAACCTTTAAAACAAGTATAAATTTGTATTTTTCTGATGAATATTTTGTGAATTAGAGCCAAAAAATTCTAATAATATCCAAAAAAGAGGAGGTTGGTCTTTTTCTTTAGGCTTGCTTGCTCATATCCCTTTAGCAAATATGCAAGTATGTATCACTAGAAAGGTCTTAAAATAAGCTTTCTAATAGTGTAAAAGTCAGATTTTTAAAAATTTAATTTAAACGACTTTTAGGCATATTTATGTCAAAAATTGACCTAAAAGCATGTTTTTGAGCCCTAAAAAATCGATTTTTTTGAAAATAATTATTTTAGTATTTTTTCCATGTTATTCTAGCCAAAATACACCAATTTAGACAATAAAATGATTTTTATCCACTTTTTCCCATTTTTCGCCCACTGTGCAATGATCTTAAAATTTAAAACAAATCAAAAATATCACAATTAAAACAATTTTAACTTTTATTGTATATTTTATGACCATGTAATTCTCCTCTTAAAACAAACTCATAAAAATATTTTATAAATTCTTTTGCTCCTGTAAATAGAAGAATCCAATAAAAGAGAAAAGAGGAAAAAGATCCAATAAGAAATTCAAAAAATTAACATTTATGAGCACGCATTAATTTAAACTGTCTCGAGATAATTTTTTTCTATGAACTGTCTCTTTTCGGTGGTGCTTTACTCAGAAATTGTTAATTTTATAATGTTGGTGTTGACAAGGTACAGTAGAGGAGCAACAGCAGTAGAAGAAACTTCTTTTTTGAAGAATAAAAGAAAGAAAAGAATGAAAAAAACCTGAAACGACGAAAATGTGTGTTGATGATGTTTAAAAATTATTGCCACAACAAATTATAAAATGAAAAAAAAACTTCCTTAATTACATGTGCGATATATAGATATATAAAGTAAAGTATAAAGCAGCTATCAGCATAACTGTCTCCATTTAAAGGAAAACCACTATTGACTGAATTCTCGCGAATGGAATATTATTCTCATCTTTTTGTTTTATTTTTGCTTTTTGAAATTGAAGATGAAAAGAGCAAACCACGAAAGACTTTGACTTTGATGATAAGAAAACCTGAAAATTCTTTTTCCCTCTTTTACAATTTATATAAATGTGTATTTATCAAAACTTTGCGATCGCAAAAAAATTGTTTTACTTTCAATTGTTATAATGCCATGGCAAGGAGCAACACTAAAAAATATTACATATATATGTACTTAATTTTATTGTGCAATATTGGTGGATAAATGTGGGAAAGTTATGTATGTTACATGTGAAGTTTGTTCAAGTAAAATATTAAATGAAAAGAATTTTTTATGTGCAACAGACAAAGAAGATTCTTTCTCTCTCACTTATCGAAATCTTGGGCATTTCATCAAAAAAATTAATGTTTTGCGATCATCATCTTTCATCTCGTCATCTGAAAGAGAGAAAAGAAAGAAAAAATTTATATCAAGAAGGCATGAAAGAATAAAAGAGACGTGGAACAAAATGCTGCTCATAAAAATCAAGACGCAAAGAATTTAATTTGGTAAAGAAATAAAATATAAAAAAAAACAGAGTATATAAGAAGGAGCACATTCATTTCGGCTGATTCTCTCTCTCTCTTTTGCTTTGCTTGCAAGAGAAGTCTTAAAAACTGGTAAATTAATTATCGGTGGAAAAAAGGAAGACAGAACACACAAAAAAAAAATTAAATTACAACTGAAAATGTCGCATTATGATGTAAGGAATGCTATTGTGTGCAGTTTTTGGAAAAGCATAATGGGACGCAAGTTATGCAGCGAAATTAAATGTTTCATTTTCATCATCTTCTTTTATTTCATCGACAGAATCATCATCATGATGAGAACTGAGAACATTTCATATCTTTCTAGTGTCAATGAATTGAAAATGTCACCTTATCGCAAACATATAATCGTGAGCTTTAATAGACAACAACCATAAAAATATTTATTCATATAAGATCTTTTATGCAAATATTTTCTTCTTAAATAGAAATAAATTTAATTTATCACTTTAACGATTCAAATGAGAAAGAAAGAAATAGAGAAGAAGACAAATTTTTATCGCAGTCAATAAAAATAAGAGCTTTTACTCGTTCTGACCCAATGATTTTTGTTTTATTTGATTCTTGTAAGCAGATTGTTTAAATTTTAAATTTATTAAGCAAAACATTAAGGAATAATAGAATTTTTTTCAAAATATCTTTCTGTATGCTAGCAAGTTGTAGAGTTTTAAAACCGAGTATTCTTTTAATTTATCAAAATTATTAGTTGTTTACAATTGAACGTAAATGAAAAATGTAAACAACGACATAAAATGTAAACAAAACATTTACAAAATTTAGAAAAATTTCTTTTTTGAGTTAAATGCTTAATCAAAATACGTAGAATTCAATTAATAATCAAACTGTTATTAAACGAAATGATAATAAAAGAAGATTTTATAAAATTTAAATATCACGCAACATTTTTTGTCTCATGTGACATGTAATTTTTGTTGTCTCGAATTGTTGCGCGACAGAAGAAATGTCGCCTGAGTGATTGATTGAAAAATTCAAAATGTAAAAAAATAGAAATCTTTTAACGGAAATTTTAAATTAAAAACTTCTACATCCTCTTTAAAACTCTTCCTTCCTAAAACTAATATGCAGACAAGTTGCAAAGGTTAAGAAACTATTTTGAATGATTTAAATTTTATGATACTTTCAGACATGAAATCTTCTTTACATTTATCAAGTAACGGTGAGCGATATCTTCTATTTAACCCATAAATATTCTTTCCTAAAAAGAAAACATACACTTTAACTATTTTGATAAATCTCTGAGAAGTATCACATAAATCTTTCAAAACATGAGGAATTGCCTTTTCATTTAATTTTGAGAGAGAAGAAATTTGAATATTTTATGTGATGACTATGGCATTGTCCACAGCAATAATAATTTTTTCTTCTATGATACTTAATAGCCAAGTCAGCATGTGATATGCAGTAAGAAATAGAAATAAGATTTAAATTTGATATTTTAATTTGTTTTCGTTGTTATTAGAAATCGGTATCAGCATCAAAGATTTATGGCACTAAATCATCTCTTGACAACACATCGAGATTAAATTTTTTTTCTATCGTTTGCCGAAGGATTATTTTTTGATGTCCAAAAATAAAATTCTGTAAAAATTCTTTTGTGGGAGACTTAGTGAAACATTGTTGCTGTAGAAATAGAAAAAAAGAGCAAAGAATGTCAATGAAATGAAAAATAGTTCAGGTAGGAAATCGTGTGAGAAATCACCTTACCTAAGAAGGAAATAAACAACACAGTTAAAAAGGTTTGGATTTTGCAAAGACAAGTTTTTGATTTAATAAATATAAAAATATTTTTTTTATTAATATTTTCTAAAGTGCATTGATCAAAATTTAAGTCAGTAAATTTACTTGCAAGTTGCAATATTAAGTGAATGTTAATAAATTAATGCCAAAAATTGTAATAATTTTTTTTGGCGATTTTTTAATTAAGAAGTCATGAATAAATGTGTCAAAAGTTCCGGTTCTGTAAGATCAAGCTTATATTTTTGTATCATCTCTTGAACTTTTACTCGTCGCCGGACATGAGGTTGCTGATAAGAATCAGAATCCAATCTCTTCCTCTTTGCCATGTTATATGCAGTTTGACGAACAAGCATTCCAATAACGCGTTTATTTACGACCATTCCGTCTACAAGCGGTGTTGCAAAGTTCATTCGTCCGGCAGGCGCTCGCAGTTTTACTCGTAATAAGCCAGAATTAAGTGCATGTAGGAATATTATATAACAATCATTTGATCGAATTGGTTGTGAATTATTACTAAAGTTTTCTTCACCAATTCTTGTATAATTTAAAATATCATCAGTTGGGAATGTCAAGTGATCTTCAAAAGATTCAAGCCATACAAGAAGAATTTTAGCTGATGGATTCCAACTTGGCAATTTTGCACCAGTCTTTCTTGATCTGACTGGTGGAATCGGTTCACTTCCACTACGGTCATCAAGTGACAATGCGCGTGGGTTGACATTTCCCAACATTTTGTCACACTTTGGTTGTTCGCTGACACTACGTTCATAATAAACGTCAGTTGATTGAGTTGATGACAAGCATGAACCATCAGCAATGTCACATGCTGTTCTGTTCCAACGATTAGGCACAACAAATGCAATTTCTGATGATACGTCAGCCCAATAAATTACACGCTTCTCACCATTGTAATTCATATCGCCAAAACGAAAATCATTTCGTGTCTTCTTGCTTGCTGATGAATTATTAATACGCCAACTTGTATTTATAAATCCCGTCCATCCAGAATGTTCGTCAATATCGACGCTCTTGCCGAGTGTCTGCAACATTTGCCAAAAATTCGTGTCCAATGATGCAATATTTTCTTCATTCATATTGTCGATAATGTCATGATGGGTTGTTTGTCCAACGCGAACATAAAAAATATGAACTGTGTCGCACGTTCTTGGACTCATTTTGTCCAATACTGCAAGATCATTGATGAATCCCTGTTTCTTTGAATCGAGTACAATTAGTGATGGTGACATCATTGAAGATGATTCTTTTGCCTTTTGAAGTTGTTCACCAAATGACAAAAATCCAAAATGCGATAAAAACAGTCGAGCTGCTTGAAATTCATGTGAGACAGGTGGAGCAGTTGCTTCTTGTGCATGACCCAGACTATCAGCAGAGCATTCTGTATTTGCCCACGCCAATTTTTCCAATACTAATTGTTCCTCAAGAAGTTTCGAGAATTGTTTTATCGAGTCATTTCCCACCTTCTGAATTACCTGCTCAATTGTCGGTATTGAATAGTCAGCAATGCACGATGGAATTTTTTCGACACTATCAGGAAAATATTTTTGTTCAATTTCATGTCGCATGGGCATGTCATGCATTGCTATCGGTCGACCTGGATTCACAGCATGATATTTTGTGCCTGATTTACTTCTTGGCAAGTGCCTTAATTGAGCTGTCCATGCATTACGTCCGAAGGGCGTTCGCAATAAAATTGTGACAGTTGGTTGCGAGTCTTCTGAATTTCCAATTTGATCGTCAAGAATTGCAAGAATTGTTGAATTTTCTGTCACAAAATAGCGGAATTTTTGTATTGCTTGTTCTTGATTTCCACCACTATTGCAATGTTTGATTAATGTCATTTCATCAAGCAATGACGATGTTGATTGAATTCCACAAGGATTAGGAAAATATCCGACTTGTTCGAGAACAATTGTAAGTAAAGTTTCAGCAGCATCTCGAACTCTTATTGATACTGGTTTTAATTCTTTTTCATCCATCATTTTTGGTGGTTCATCCATTTTTCCTGCACTCTTTGATCCCGAAATTCCTAACTCAATAACTTCCAAGACATTTGTCAAACTGTCTCTGTCTTGTAATAAATACGGATGTTGCATTAACCAAACTGCTGTGCAATTATATGCTGCAACGATCGTACTATGCAAATCTTTACTGTGACTTGGTGGCGGTCGAGAACATTGATAACAAATGTAGTCACAAATCCATTTTACAGCTCGTTTGCATTCCATTGCATCTGTTAAGAAATAAAGTAAATTTTCGAATTGAAAAATTTTATCAAAGAAAATTTATTAATATTTTGTCACTACCAGTTTTCTTTCTTGCTGCATGAAAAAGAAAGAATAGTTTAAAATATTTTTATCAACGAAAACCTTTTATAAAACTGTGTTTTGGCAAATTCTGAATTTTACAATAAGTGATTGCATGATTTTTTCTTGATTAAATAAACCATGTTAAAATTCATTCAAGTTTAATGAAATCAAGTTGACTTTTTATTCTACTTGACTTATGAAGCTTACTTGATTTACGAAGCTTTTTTGACATCTACTTGACTTAAAATTGATGTTATCCAAAATTTATCAGTTTTTAAGTCAGTAAATTCTTTTGAGATTTCAATTTCAAATTACAAACTATACTTTAAAATCACAAATCTGTTGTCGAATTTATAATATTTAAATTATCATTTCATTTTTAAAATAAATGCAAAATTTTTGAAGTCAAGTCAGCTTTAAATATACAAATTAAAAAAAATTCTCACCTGAATCTTTGATTTGCATTCTTGCCAAGCCTGAGAGCAATTCAAGAGCAGCTAATGAAACATTTAAATCAGTTTTCCATGATGAAATCAATCGATGACAGCTAAGGTAAGTAGCACGAACAAATAAAGCGTGAGCATTGTCTAAATTAAAGAGAATTCTCATTAATAAAATGTCATAAATGTTGCACAAAAAAGCAAGCTACTAAAGAAGTTTAAAAATTCTACAAATTCATAATGAAAAAGTCATAAAAAGAGAGAGAGAAGGAATGTGGAATTGTTCTTTATGCTTATCTACAACATCGACTTATGTCACTAAAAAGATTTATTTTCATTTTTAATGTCTTATGCCTATTTTCCTTTACCGTAAACTCCTCCTCCTTCTTCACTGAAGCCCTCAGGCATCAAGTCATCTGATAATAAACTTGTCGGTTCATTGCTTAGTGTCGCTGTTGAATTTCCACTATAACTTGAATTTGAGGCTTTACTAGCAACTGAATATGAACTACGCTCTGAACAAGCTGCAGTTTTTATGTTTTTTTTTGTTTTGTGCCGCAAATGAGTGAATTTTTTAATGTAAAGATTTTTTCGTGATGATTTTTTGATATAAATAAAAAAGGAAAAATTTTGATATAAAAAAATTAAAAATTGTTTAATGTAAGCTAAGAAATTTTTAATGAAAAAAGCAAAAAATGATGAAAGAAAATTTTAAATTTTTCAAAAAATTTACCAGAACTGAGAAAGTTTGTTTCTGGTGCTGATGATGATTGAATGTCAGAAGAAGTATCTGATTCTTCATGCATAACTGAATCTTGTACACAAAGAAGTAAAGCACCAAGCAACATGTGAGTGTTTTGAGAATCAGTTTCAACTTGCAGAGCGCTCATTAGAATGTTAATAAGTCTTGATTTTAATTGTCCGAATGTTATAACTCTGTAGGAAAAATAATAAAAAGTTTTATTACTTTATATAATAGTAGATAAATCGGTTATAGTTTGAACATAACTTTTTTTACTAAAATAAATTTTTATTTAAAAAATTTACTCACTTGTCATTAGATCCACCAGCAATATCCCTAATTGGTAAATTTTGAAAATGCAATGGAAGTGATAAAATCGATAACAAAATCTGAATCGATGCTCGTCGAACTTCAACCTTATTAAACACCAAATTATGTGATTTAATTTTCAAATCCTTTTCAGGTAGCACCACTTCTAATGCAGAAATAAAATGAGGAAGCAAAACATGAACACCATCAAGATCCAAACGAAACAAATCAGCTGAATTAAAAAGAACGCTTGCCAAAGTTTCTTCAATTTCTTTTGATTTTTCATTGACTTTTAAAACTTGCTGTAATGCCAAATAAAATCGAGCCAAATAAACTGGAAGAATTTCTTCGCCTGTTTTCTTTGCACAAAAAATTCTACATAAAGCGCCTAGAAAAAAAATGACATTGAAAAATTATGGAGATTTTTTGAGTCAAATTTTTCACTTACCAATTGCTTCAGCTTTGCCACTTTCATATTTATCAATCGTAAGTCCATTTGGCATTTCAGTTGGTTCCAATGATGAAGGTTGTGAAATTGATAGTCCACGTTTATTGTCGATTATCATCGAACTTGGCCTGCGACTTGCTTCTGTTGCTTGCTCTTGAAATAAATAAAAAAAATTTGTTTTGTACGCAAAATGAATTTCAATTAGCACCAAATATAAAAAAAATTTACTTTTCAATGATTGAAGCCACATATCACTGCCAATATGAGCCGCATCGAAAAGCCATTCACCAAGCAAATGAAGAATGCTGTTACATTTTGGCCTTGTCACCGCCAGCGGTGGACGATTTTCATTTGTAATTGATAAAATTGCTGTGAAATTATAAAAGTATTTTAGTCATGAATGAAAAAGTTTAATGAGATTTTTTATTTACATGTCACGGATGAGTTAGATGGAGGTCCAGAATTTGCCATTGTATTAATACTAACTGATCGACTGCTCGTTAAACTTATTAATGACCCTTTAGACAGCCCTGAATTTCATCATTTTTTGCCAGATACGTGTGAGAGTGAAGAAAAAATAAATAAAATAAACAAAATGTGAGTAAGCATTAACACAATTTTGGGGCGTAAAAAAATTGACTAACAAAAGAGTTAATTTATATAGAAAGTCATAAATAAAATATTAATAGCAATAAAATAATTTTGAAAAACGAAAAATCATCCGAAAAAGTTTTAAAAATAATGGAAAAGCGAAAAGAAAAGGAAAGGAAAGAAAGTGCAAATAAGAATAGAGAATAAAATAATTGTGAATTTTAATAAGAACCCTTGGATTGAGAATGTGAAGGAGCAACGCTAAAACTTTTCGCAAGACGCCTTTGTAGAGGCGGAGTTGGAGACAAGTGCGGATGATCAGTCGTGACATTCAAATTTGGTCCAGCACCAAAAGTATTCTTACTACTCCCTTCACCAACTGCATTATTTGGAACAGTGATCTGATCAGAGCCACTTCGAACTGATGCTGTTCGTTGATGTGTGTTAGTCGTTTGATTAGTCGGTGTGCTGATTGCATTGTCTATTATTACTCCTTCTTCCCATGTAAAGGGCATAAAAATACCTGTGTGAGTTAGAATAAATTTTATTTGTTTTTGGTTTAGTTTTAATGTAAAAACTATTTTTTTTTGATTGAATTTTGTAGAAATTTTGAAATTGAAAAAAATCTTCAATTATTTTAAAAATATCATAGAAGTTTAGTTTAATTTTTTAAAGTCAAAAAATTCAAAAGAATTTTATGTTTAGTGTCTCACATTCATTTAAAAAAAAACCAAATTTAAAAATTTAACGAACATTTAAAATTAAAACTGTTGTTTATTTACATGTTTAATGTTTTTGTTTATTTTTGGAAAAATTCTTTTACTAAACTCCAATTTTAAAGAAAAATTCTATTTAAAATTTTTTGAAAATACTGAATAACATTTCAGATTATGATTTTGATAGAATGCTACTTACGATGATTTATTAAATTAGAAAATTTTAAAGAAATTCAATTTAAAATTATTTTTTTGCTGAAACAGTTTTCTTTTAGTAAATATGTACACATTTCAGCTGATTATATTTGAAATTATTCACTAAGTAATAAAAACTTAAACTTACCTAGAAAAGCATCAACTTGACTCGAAATACCCTTCATGGCTTTAAGAAATATTTGAGGCAAAATAAGTAGACATGGATGTTGATGAGGATCAATTGAGTCCTCGCGTAGTAAAATATGTTGCATAAAGGCAGGAGTATGACTTATCACTTGAGGACAGCAAAAAGCAGTTGGTGAGCCAATAATTCTCAAAAATCTATACCAAGATTGTGCTACACAATCATTGCTCATTTCAGGTGGAATAAGTTGACTGTCTTCATCAGGAATTTTCAACTCTGGAAATGTTGATCCATACATGAAGTCAAGAAGGCGTGCTGTAAGTGCAAGATTGATACGATTCCATTGCTCTACAAGTGCCATACGATGACGCCAATTGGCACACGATTCTTGAAATGTTTTCCATAATGATGGTGCGGGGAAGCATTTTACACATGCAAGAATCCAAACTTCAAACAAGACACTTAAAACACGTTCACATAATTGATCGCCCACATCGCATGTCGGATGTGCCAAAAGAAGTTGATTTATTGCAAGAAGAAAAAGTAAAAGTGTCTCCCAAGTTTCATTTGTCAAAATAACCGAATTCTGAGCAACATTTTGTAATGTTCTCAAAACTCGATGACATAAAACTGCTTGTCGATTTACAACATCAGCTCCTAAAATAATTTTTTGAATAATTTCAAATGTTAGAAAACTTTAAAGGAAGTTTGAACATTTTCAAATGAAAAGTTTTAATTTTTGGAGTTAAATTCAAAAATGCAAAAAATAAGCAAATTAGTTGTTAACTTTTCATTTAAAAATGTTTAATTTTAAATTCAAGCAAGTTAAAATTTCAATTAGTAGCAAATTAATATTTAAAATTAAAATTAGTTTAAGGAATATTTTATAATATGATATACCTAGGTTTTCCTGAAGATAAATGAATGGCAACACTAAATATACAAGAGAAACATATTTTTCGGATTTTAGAAACAACGACATTTATGTACACATTTTTTTAATGAAGTAATTTGGTGTTTTTTTGGTGTGATGGGAAAAAGTTTGGTGTGAGTGAATTATAAAAAAAGAAAGAAAGAAAACACAATTAGGAGAAAATTAAAAAAAAAAAACATATTTTCTATACATTTAATTTAAAAATCAAAACACACTGCAAAAACGTGCATAAAAATGTGAGTTTGGTGAAAATTATAAAAAATAATAATTTAAATTTTGTTGCTCAATTTAAAAACTTTTTTACCTTCTCCATGGCGAGGAAAAAATAAGTTATGAAGATGTAAAATGATTTTACGAGTATAAATATTTGGATCATCAATTATTGGTTTCGGAACTGAAATTTTTGGTGTTGTTGTGACACTGAGCCATTCACAATAAAGATTCACACAATCTTTGATGATTTCATGATCAGTTAGAGGCAATGAGAGACCAAAACAAATAACATCCATGCACCATGACACTTCATGATCTGATACGAGTTTGCTTGGTTCTGCTGGTCCAGATATTCCAAGACTTGATGCCAATTGTTTCACCTAAAAATTTAATTTTCACACTGCTGGATCTTAGGACATGAAAATTTTTCAAGTTACCAAAGTTGCAGTTACATCTCTTGATATTAGCGGATTAAATTTTATCAAAGTCGATTCTGATTGTGATCGATTGACATTTGTTGTTATCTCAGAAGTTAGAGATGTCCATTCAGTGAACATTTTAAGAAATTTTTAAGGTGAGTTGTCAAAATGTACAGTTAATTTAAATTTACATGAAATTACACATAAATTTCAACAATTTAACAATCACATTCGGTTAGAAGTTGTGTAAATTACATTTAAACCAACAAATAAACAATAAAATTCACTTTTTAATCAATGAAAATCACAAAAATTGGTAAATTTTAAAAGAAATTTTTGAATTTTTAAGTTTTACAAATACTATTGTACATTGCGTAAAGTAACTGTGATGGTATTGCGTTTTGATTTTGTATAAGTAATCAGCTGGCATTTGTTTATGTTTAGGAATTTTACATAAAAATTTAAGAAATTTTTAATAATTTTAAAAATCAACAAAAAAATTGTGTATGAAAATTAATTCAAAATTTAAAAAAATTTACATTTCATTCATAAAAACGTTAAAAATTTGTCAAAACATAAACATAAAATGTTTGTATGTGTAAAAAAAACATTTATAAATTTGTATTAGTAAAATTACCAATGTATTCATCTCTCAATATGTAGAAAATAAAAATAAAAACATTCAGAATTGAAACTTCATTGAGTAAAGATCGTAAAAAAAGTTGTTTTATCAAGAAGAAAATCAATTGAATTTGAGTTTTATTAGAAGAATGATTAAATTCATTTGCAGTAGCAAATTTACAATAATTTTATCACTTCGTAAAAGCATTCATTTTATGGATTATTAATATTAAATTTTAAGTGCAATAGTGAAATTTTTGTGATGTAATTCTAATTTCTATAAATTTCCTTCAAAAAGAAAAAAGTGCATAAAAGTAGGCTATATTAATAAATCATCTAAACTTGTTCTTCAATTTAATCTTTATTTGACTTCAATTAACATTATTGAGTGTTTGATTTTAAAATTATCAACAAAGTTTGTTACACATAAGAGCTGTAAAATAAATTTTGTAAACTGCAAGAGGTTCAAAGTCCAAAATAATACATCAATAACAGTTGAATAAATATCTTCTAAAAAATGTCTTCATTGGAAGTTAAAAAGGTAAGGAAATAAATAAATTTTCAATGTCAATTGATGCGACAAAATTTCATTTCTAAAATTAAATGCGGTAGAAAATCTCACGAGATTTAAATTTAGAGGAAGTAAATACAAAAAGATTCTTTCACTACATTTTCAATCAAATGCAAGTTATCAAGTTTTTCGCTTTTACTTTCAATCGAAACCGAAAACGTGTGACACGAGTTGTAGATACAAGAAGATAAATTTAGAAATATTCAGAGATGAAACCATAAATAATTTGTTACGGAAATATTTTTAGCATGTTTCGCGAACCGCGTGTATAGTGCATAAAATTTATTAATTGATATTTTTATAAAAATAGAATTTAACATTTGACATTGAAAAATATCGCAAAAATTCATAATCTTTTGTTTAAAAACGAAAATTTTGAGATAAGACAATTCAAGTAATTTTTATTGTTGTTCCTATGAGAGATAGTGTACAAAAATACGTAAAAACATTTTCAAGGCCACAGACAAAAAATAAATCATTTTCATGCGTTGTAGAGGCCAAAAAACTCGTATTTATTTAGACATACCTCCAAATTTATTTTTAATTGTATATAGGACGTAAATGAAGTCAGTGGAGGTGGTAGGACATCGATGAGACCTGTAAGACCTGCACATTATGCAGATTCTTTTTGGTGCACTTATGCTATTAGTGTTGCAGCTGCTTGCGGTAAAAAATTACAAACTTTTATAAAAATTTCAAAATTTAACATGAAATTCTTCGTAGTGGCGGAAACAGCAACTTATCCATTAGATTTGACAAAAACAAGACTACAAATTCAAGGCGAAGCTGCGAGTGCGGCTGGAAAACAAACAGTAAGTTGAAAACTCACGTGAATAAAACTTGTTTACCTTGTACTAATACTCATTTATAATTGTAATTAGGCTTATCGTGGAATGCTTGCAACTGCTATGGGAATAGTAAAAGAGGAAGGATTTTTTAAGCTTTTTCGTGGTCTATCACCAGCATTATATAGACATATTGTTTATAGTGGCGTCAGAATAGGAACTTTTGATTATATGAGGAAGAAATTTGTTCATAATTCTGACTCAATGACTCTAGGAAAATCAGCAATTGCTGGAGTTTCAGCTGGCGCTTTGGCTCAATTTTTAGCATCGCCTGCAGATTTAGTTAAAGTAAGAAAATTTTATAAAGTTCTTGACTTTTTCAATAATTAAATAAATTTTAGGTTCATGTTCAAATGGAAGGAAAAAGAAGACTCATGGGATTAGAACCAAGAGTGCATAGTGCAGCACATGCCTTTAAAGAAATTGTAAAACGTGGAGGAATATTTGGTTTATGGAAAGGAAGTATTCCAAATGTGCAACGAGCAGCTTTTGTAAATTTAGGAGATTTAACAACTTATGACACTGTTAAGAGATATATTTTAACCAATACTGGATTACCAGATGATCATGTTGTTCATATTATGTCATCCATATGCGCCGGTCTTGTTGCGGCCATGTTGGGCACACCAGCTGATGTCATTAAAACTAGAGTAATGAATCAACCGACTGATGATCTTGGAAGGTAGGATTTTTGAAAATTTCAGTAAATCGATTCATTGCCCAATCATAAGATAAATTTTGAAATTTTTCTCTATTTAGAGGATTGCTCTATAAAGGATCAGTAGATTGTTTCCAACAAACTGTTAAAAAAGAAGGATTTTTTGCACTGTAAGTTGAGTAGAAATTTCTCAAAAAAATGTATTTAAAAATAATAAAATAATTTCCTTTTCTTTTTAAAGCTATAAAGGATTTTTGCCGTGCTGGATACGAATGGCACCATGGAGTCTTACATTTTGGCTAAGTTTCGAACAAATTCGAATATTTTTAGGTAATTTCGTTCTCATTTCAAAAGTTTATATTTTAAAATAAAAATTTCTTTAATTTTAGGCGCTGGAGGGTATTAAAAAGATCAAAAAATCATCTTCATGTCAAATATCAAAAATGCACACATTATCACAAAAATCAATTTTATGCATTTACATAATTTCATCAAATTTCAATATATTTTGTCTTATTTCTTATTTTCTGTAGGTGGTAATATGCTAGAATATTTTGTCTTTAGAAAATTGTTGTTAAACTCGGGGACTAGAAATTGATTTGGGGAGCAATACCTAAAAATGTATTGTGGTAGAATGACAATAATGATAAAGAAAATGGTAAACCCACCCTTTTATTCTCTCCTCACTACCATCCATTGCATTTTGTTTGATTCGAAGAAGAATATCAATGCTATAAACCAAATGAAAAATTCAAAATTTTACTCGATGCCTCATTTTGTGCCATTTTCCATACAATATAAAATTTTAATGAAAAAATCTTTTCTTTGCTTTCTTCTCATTTGGATTTATGCACAATTTTATGAAAAAGTAAAGAGTTGTAAACAAACACAAAATACTTTTCGCATGCATAAAAGTTTTATTTTGGACACACACATTCCTTTCTTTCCTTATGAAATTATACGAAAGAAGAAAATGATGAGCTTGTGAGAGAGAAATTACCTGTTGATTTTAGATTTTAGATAAAAATTAGATATGATTAGTTTAAAATTGACATCTATGCACTGTGATGTGTCAAAGAAATCAAATGTTGTAGAATATAGAAGTTTGATCATAAATAAAATTGTGAAAAATTAGAAGGATTTTGTCTTTATAAAACAACTTTTCTTGCAGTTTAACGATATTTTAGGAATTTTGAATTTCTAGCAGTTTTATTGAAAAATTGTTGTGCGAGTTTTGTTTTGTATTTGTGCGATTTTAAAAATTAATTTCTTTTAAAGTATTTCCACTTTTAATTGACTTCAAAATGGACGATAGAGTGCCAGTTTTATCTTCTGAAACAAGTACACGTGTTAAAAAGTTAAAAACAGTTCCACACTTCAGGTAAAATTAATATTTGCATAACATTGGAAATTCTTTGTTTATCTTTTTGTTTGTTTCATAAAATTTCTTTCTTTAGCTTTCATTTGTTAGTATCGACAGCGATATCAGCATTAGGGATTGTTCTGGCAACTGTTTGGCCTGAATCGAAAAGATGCGAGGCTTATTTTATTATGCTTTATTGCCGTGCTGGTTTTTACGCATTCACTTTGGTTTGTATTGCAATTTTGTTTATTCAAGGTCAATTTTCAATGACTCATCTTTCTTTCTCATTTATTCACAGCTATTCGATTGGATTGTTAGATATCATCATCAAAAATTGAGATTAAATGGTTATCACGATTTCACAAGAGAAATGAAAAATCATCATACGATTCCTCTTAAAATAGTTTCACTTTGGAATACAGTGATATTAGCAGTTGCAGCTGGTATTCATCATTATTATGGCGAGAATTTCATGCAAAAATGCATAAAGACAGTCTTTAGTCCTGTTGTTTATATTACAATGTTCAATGCAGCTGAAACTTTAATCTTTTTCGTTGTTCATGGCACATACATTCTGAAAGTTCTCAAATTTAACAGTCAAAACTTTGCACCTGATGCACTTCATGGTACTGGGGCAACAACAACTGGTTCACTTGGTTTAATTCACAGTCAGAGTGAAGGTAAGAAAAATGACATTGAAAATTATCTTTAAATTCTAACAAAATTGTTTATACAGTAAATGAGCTTCTCGAGAAACAAAGTGATCTCATCGAATATTTGCGATTACATTGCAATCGTCTTAATCAAAAGTTGCAACAAATGTCTAATCAACTTCGCACAGTGCATCTCGCATCACCTCATCCAGCAATTTAAAGATTTTATTATCAAACAAAATTGATAAACGAAAGAAAGTGAGAGAGATTTGTTTTATAGTGAGAACAATATGGTCTGATTAATAATTTGAAACATATATGATGTAGAATGAAAGTAATTGTTAAGTTATATTCAAATGTTTATTAAAAGTGATTGCATTTTAGTGAATAAAATTAATTTAAATATTTTTATGTAAATTCTAACAGTGATCCGCATTTGTAATTCATGACTAAAGTGGCTATTAAGTTGATTTACTTCTGTAAAAACAATCTACATGAATAATTAATTTGTGTATATATCGTGAAAGGGGTGAAAGAAAATTGTCAAGGACTTGATTCAAAGAATCGAATTTGTTAGCATGCAAGGAAATGTACAAACTGTTGAACTTTCTTTTTTATTAGTTCTTATGAAAGAATGTGACTTATCGAAAAAAGGTTTGCCAAAAATGACAAAATGATTCAATTAAAATTAAATTGGTAATGATATATAGCGGTGACACACACGATAGATAGAAATGTTCATAATTATCAAAAAATGTGCACGTTCAACTAAATAGTAGCATATTGTCGTATACTCAGCATATAAAGTAACATATTGATTAATTATGTTGGGCATTAATGACTGACTAGAACAAACAAGCGTATAGTACGATTAATAATGAATGAAATTGTGTTAAACGTTGTCACATACGATCGATATGATAAAATTTATATGATTTATATGAATCTGAATTAAAGTAGTTTGGGAGAAATTCCATTCAAAATGAAAGCTTTCTTTTCTTACAATAAAAACCACTACGAATGTGGCTTTAAAAGATTTATGAACTTTCGCCGTCGTCGTCGTAGTCGTCTCATATATGTACAACATATTTAATATAAAAGCAATAATAAGAAAACATTGCGTGATTTCTTTTGATATTATTATTTCAACCATTGCGAATACAAAAATGTGCCAGCTTTTTATCACCAAAAAAGAATGTTACAAATGCGTTTTTTACTCTCTTTATTTTATTACTCTACATTCTCAGCTGGGTTAAAATTTATTTCTCGCCTTTTAAGAACTTCAGCTGTTAGTACTAGATAGAAACACACTCCTATCTACTTAATTTATTCTTATAGAAGTGCCATTTTCTTTTCCATATTTTTATTTACTGACTGTAACCAAGAACAAATAAAGCATGCTCTACACCTCAAAAAAAATATTCATTTTTAGCGATATTTCCACTTCTTAACATGTTGCTTGAATATAAAAATCTAATTTATGAAAATTGCATGTTACCAAGTTGCTTTTATTTCGTCAAAAAAATGAAAAACTTTACGATTAATTTTAGCAAATTTTTCATTTACATTTTTATTTATTTTTTTCTTTCAATCTGCACAGCCTTAAATTTAAAGCTTAATTTTAAATTACTTTGCAATAAAATTTTGATGCTTTTTGTCTGCTCATTGCTTTATCATGGTGTTTTGTGAATAGTGAATAGCTTAAAATAAAATTACGATGTCTTTGATGCCCATTTGAGATCATCTTCACGTGGTTTATAGCCTGTTATTAATGTCACAATTGATTCTAATGTTGGCCAGAATCTAATTTTAAAAATATTTTTTATCAATCAAAGAATTTAGGAAATTTTCTTGAAGATTTTACCTGATTTTTTCTAAAGGATAATTTAACCACCCAGTTGTAATACAAAAGTAAGTTTCATGAGGTGCAACATGATGAATTCGATGATGTTTTCGTGGCAGTATGATATGATAGTTTTGTAGAATTTGTACCCAAAATGGCAGGTCAAAGTAAGTATGCGACCATTTGTGAATTTGATTTGTAATTGCAACAAAAATTGAACAAAGAAATAAGAATGCACAAAAGGGATAAACTTCAGGAATTTCAGACTTGGGTGTCATATAAAAAATCCAAGTCAGTCTTGATAAAATTGGGATTGCAATCATAAAATTATCACCATTAGTCTCAATCCAATCATGTCGCGTGATGCTCGTTGGGTCGATGTGATGTTCACGAAAAGGTCGAAGAAAGTTTTTTCCAATAATCGGCAATTCAATGCTTCCCCAAGTATCTGCGCCCCAATGAACAAGACCACTACCAAAATCAGCTGTTAAAATTCCACATACTCCTGATAGCACAACTTTTGAGAAATAATCCATACGAAAATGACTTAGAATAAAATAAAAATTGATAAACATAAGTGAAATGCAAGAGTAGACGCAGATTATTTCCTGTGTTCGTTTTCCTGCGAGAAGAAAAAGAAATTTTTTATATTTTCAAGTGGCAAAAGGAAATCAATGAGAGAAAAAATATATTAACATAAGAAAAGCAAGTCGCGCGCGCGACATCACGAAAAGGAGCACTTTGTTACTTGCACACACAATATGTTGCTATTTAGCTTGAATGTGTGTTTATGTTTATGTTGGTTGGTTTATATAATAACAGAATGGGCCTTATGTTTATTTTCCCAGTTTTTTTATTTGTGTCAATGCATGTATGTACGTACAATAAACTTATTCTTTCATTGTTTAATGATTGGCAACACGCGTTTTTATTATTTTACTACATGAACACGTTTTAGGATGCAAGAAGAAAATTTTCTTGAGAAATTGAAAAAGCTTTCTTGGAGTTTGAGTATTTTTTATTGTTTTAAATTTTTTAGGTTTTGACAAAACTTTTCGAATTTGGTCAAATTTTAAAATTTAACGGTTTATTAAAATTTGAAATTTTGTTTTTAAATTTTAATGCACTAATGCTTATATTTCAGAAAACTTCTGTAAAATGTCGAAGAAATATTAAAGAAAATTATTTTTTAATAGCTTTTGACAACTTATATTCCTATGCTTATAATCTTAATTTTCTTTCAAATTGAAACTGCCAATAATTTTTTATACAAATCAGATCAATAGATTACAAATTTTTAAATTTCTCAAAGAACTACATAAATAATAATTTGTTTTAAAATTTTCAATGTTTAAAGTTCATTGTTTTACATTCATGAATTTTCTGCGAGACTTTCTGTCTCGAATTAAAAAACTTTTTGTATTAAGCTTTTCAGGTGGTGTTGTTTCAACCCTTTTATGATTACTACCTTACGTTATGTTTGGCAGTTGTGGCGCCATTAAGTCTTTATTCTAACAACAATTATAGCACTAGGCAATAACACAAACGTGAGAAAATTGTGTTTTGACAAATATTTATGTAAGTAGTAGATTAGCATCATTGTTTTTATACGTAAATAAGAATTTCCAATGCGTCACTATTTTACGTATTATATTTTTGACCAAATTTATAAAGTCCCAAGAAATTTAACTTCGCAGAAAATTCAAATCGATACAATGAAAGAAAACTTGCAGGTTTTTTATGCTGATAAATTTTTATTACACACACGTTTTATTTTTCTTTGTATCTAATAACAATTTCGTCATACTAAAGGACTCGTTGACATGCTAGGCATATAATAGAAATATAAAATTTCACTTTTTTTGATGACGACAAAAAAATAAATTTTTCGTGTTTGTGGACAGCTGAGCAAGAAAAATGATGACGAAAGTAAAAAATTCGTTATGGCATTTAAATTGACTGTTAGTATTCATAGAATTGTGGCTAGTTATTTTAATAAAGCACTAATAATTTATGCGACATTTTCTTCACCCGCCTGCGCTTTATTCTGCATTCTAAAAAATGTCTAAAAATAAATAAGCGACATTGGAATTTATTTTCTTCTTTATTCATTTATAATTGTCGAGGAAAATCGTAAGCCAAAAATAAACATAAAAGAAGAATGCGAAATAAAATAAAAATTGAGTTAAATTAGATCCTTCCGAAATGGTGAAATAATGTTGATTAAAATTGTCACTAAATCGCATGTCACTAGACATTTCATTCTGCAATATATTTACTTTTTTTCAACAAATTAGTGGCATAGCTTCCAACTGAGTTGTTGCGTTAATTGGTTGACTTTTTTATTTTATAGATGTTGATTTATGTATTTAGGAAGAACATTTTTCTATTTTACTAAAATCTACAAAAGTAATTTAAAAATTTTAAAACTTTGCATTAAATTTAACGAAGAATTTAAATTTTAAAATCCAAAAAAACGATAAATTAAAAATTTTAAAAAATTTGCCTATAATTTTATATTTTGTTCAAAATAATTAGAGATTTTATCAATACTGATTTCTTACATGTATACAAGTGATTTTGTTTTCACCATATTATTAATGCATCGACAATGATCCTTAAAACAAAAATGCGTGTCCATCAATAATTTACAACTTTGTCGTGCACACGACGATGTTGATTATTGTAAAGTAGAGGTTTAAGCCACAATACATGTAATAAAGCTCAACTAAACGACATTACGTGTGTGTATATGCATATAGTTTTCGAATAAATTAATTATTGCGGTAAAATTATGGTAATTAAGTGCGACTTTCGTGTGGCAACTAAAAAGGATTTGAAATTTTAATTCTCACCACTGCTATAAAAATTTGCAAGAATTTTTGCTCCTTTATGATGTCTACCCCAGCGAACTTTTTCAAAGGTTGTGTCTTCATCTTCTGATATGCAATTTGGATCATCTTCAGCCATGGAACTTTCAATAATTTCTTGATCAGTTTTTACTGGTCTTGGCTGAATTTGTGAGAAAATAAAAGTTAAATTTATTGCGTGATCATAAAAAGTCTTTAAATAATTTAGGGATTTTTGAACAATCAATTAAAATGAAAAATCGACAGCTGCAAAAAGTTCTCATCCTGAATATTTTAGTTCCTAGCTTTCATATGAAATTTCTGCTCATTTTTGTATCAATTTTTTATTACTCACCGTGAGAAAATTTTGAATTTCACTTTTCGAGACGCTTGGAATGTGTGGACAATCTTCTTTACCCACTTCTGATGTTCGCTTTATGCAGGGAGAAATGCTTATGATATCCATATTTTTTATTCTTTATTTTTTATGATTATTCGTGCGTGAAAAAGAAAATAAAAAGAAAAAAGGGAACAAATGGAGTTAGTGAGAATTTTTTGAATCAGTGTTTATGATCACATTTCCTTTGTGTATTCACACTTCATTGAATATTTTTCTCTTTTCGCAACTTCCTTTTTGATTTTACTTAGTGAAAATTTCAAGGTATGAAAATTGAAAATTTTATTAAAAAATTTATATTGTTTTTTATTAGAATTTTAAATCCTTTCTTTTAATTATTGGACATGAAAGATGATATTTTTAGGAAAAGAGTAAAGTGTTTTCATTTTGGACTTTACTTAAAAAAATAAAATGTAAAAGAACACATAAACTTTCATTTTATTTATTTTCGTACTGAAAGTGATATTAACTGGCCTAATTAATTTCTTCTAGCAACTCAAAATGATAGTCTACGTTTCTTATGAGCTTTTTCTATTAAAATCATAAAGATTCAATAATGAAATTTAAGCTTTTTCCGAATAAATATGAGAAGATTTTATTGCATATTGCGATATGATAGATTAGATTTATTTAATTCCCAAAAAGTAAAGAATATGAATTTTTTTGAAAATTTTTTCTAGTTGTTTAAGTCCAAATTAAAATTTTTACTTTTAATTAGTCCAAATATAAAATCATGTGTTATGTACTTTGTGTAGATTCTTATAGATTTTTTATAATTTTTAATCCGTTTTTTACTAGTTTATCTTTTAAAATTTAATAAAAAGAAGCTTTTTATTACCAAATTTATTACTAGGCAAAATTTAATTCTTATAAACCAAAAAACTTATTTTAGATTATTCATAAATTTTCAAGTTCATTCAAAATTTATGCAACCTTGAAACTCTTTAAATAAAATCATGTTCTGAATAATTTTGATTGATTTTATTCATTTTTCATTTCGTTGACAAAAAATGATTCACCAAATATTTGAATCAATAATTGATAAAATGAAGAAGGAATTTGATATTTTTTTACAACAGCACGTTAACAACATAAAAAACTAATTCACAAAAAAAGCCAATTTGAGTAGTTCTCCTATCTGTGACTAGAGAAGCACGCATATTGTGTAAATAAATTTAGATATGTACGATTATCATCATCTATTTTTTTCCCGTTTTGTGTACATCCGAAACCCGAAAAAAAAAATTAAGTGCCTCATTTAATTAAATTCAATTCAATTCTCGGGAAAGTAAGCATTATAGTGGGAACACAGTCAGTCATTCATTCAGTGAGAGATCTATTTTAAATTGACAAAAATCTTTAAGTGTGTACAACAGACAATCACTATTTATTATTGAAAATTTTCTCACTCACTCACTCTATTTATTATATTTTAAGATTTTTTCTCTTTCATTCTAAAAATATCAAATTTTCTACCTCTGTTACTGCTGGATATTTGAACGTGACAAAACGATCACCAAAAAAGTAATTTGATTTATCGACTGATAATTATCAACTTTTTTAGCAAAAGTTAGAGATAAGAGAAAAATTTTTATTATATACAGCACCACCTTGGATTACGTGTTGATAAGATAAACTGACTGCATTATGACTTAATATAACACATATGGTCAAATTATATTTTTTATTACATAATATCAACACTTTCAATGATTCATGAAAATTAATAAATGTGATCATCGCACTGAAAAATTCAATTAGAATTTTTTTTCTTCATTTACTTTTAATTTCTTATCACGAACTTTGAAATTGATTGCAATAATTATGATTGATAGAGCATAATTTTTTTTGACTTTATCTTTTTTTATTGCCGGTTCTTTTTAATTCAAAGGAGAATTCACTTTTTTCAACCTTTTTTCGACAAATGACAAAACTAAACTGAGTGAGACGATGAAGAAAAAAATTCTTTTCATTCATGAATTCTCTCTTGTAACTACACATTTTCATTTTTTCCTTCTTTACAACCCATATTTTTTTACTTTCGCTCTCTCTCACACTCTCAAAATTTTTTTTTCATTCTTCAATTAATGTTTTCCTTTTTTGTTTACTTACTTATTATCATAGAATTTTCGATCAATTAGCTGTCATTAAGAAAACACATGAAACAAATTATTTTTTACTTTTTCAATTGCATGCAAGCTTTCAAATTTGTTTGTAAGAAAAAGCTCAAAAAAACGATAGCTTTATTTTTGAATTTTTACAGTGTTGGGAAAATCTTTTATTTGAAAGCTTTTTTAGTTTTATTCTCATGCTTTTAAATTCAAATTCTAGGGTTCGGACTTGCATGCATATTTTACTTGATATGCACATATTTTTTGCCAAGTTGATTTCAAGTTGGCTTACATAAAAATGTCTTTTATTCATTCAGATTAAATTTTTTTCATTTGAAATCTAGCAAATTTGTATGAAAGTCAAACATTCTTTAATTTAGTATGTATTTTAATTGAATTAAATTCAATCTGAATAAAAGACATTTTTGTGCAAGTCAACTTGAAATCAACTTGACAAAAGATATGGGCATATCAAGTAAAATATGCATGCAAGTCTGAACCTTAACACATTATTTGAAATCTTTTTAATAAATTTTGAACTCTTAAAAAAGTTTTTAATTATGAAGATTAAAATTTTTTATAAAACCTTAAGAAGTTTGGAAAAACTTTCAACTTATCTGTAAGTGTTTGATTTCTGAAAATGATAGAAGGTTACTCACAAATTTTGCGAAAACTGCTATTTTAGGCTGAGGTTTTCATAAAAAAAAAATTTAATAATTTTCATAGCATACAAAGGGAGTTTTCAAGTCTTGGTTTGGATTTTAAAATTTAAAATGTTGTAAAATTCTAAAAAATTTTGAATTTTCGTTGTCGTAATTTTTTTTTATCAAACGATTATTTACTTCGGCGTTTATAATTCATCTATCATATAATAAAATAAAGGATAATTGAAGTTACTTGAATTTCAGCTCTACAACTATAAAATAATGTAGAGAAAATTTTACCATCTAGAATTTATCTGAAAATAAAAAATTAAAAAAACTTCAAAATATTCTTATTTAAATTTTTTTTATTGTTCTTTATTTCAATCAATCGTTTTTGTTATTTAATATTTATTCTTAATTCTATTAATTGTTCAATATTTCGTATGAGATTTTTTCATCTTCTGAATTATTTGTATAATTTTTTTTCCTTTATTTTCTTCATTATGATGAATTCTTAGTTCAACAATATGAAATATTTAAAAGTTCAATTTTCACTCGATGACATTTGTCAGTTTAAAAATAATTAAGTCTTCCTCAAAGGGAAATAAGTTATCAAAATTTACATGAAAAAATGATAAGTTATTTCCCCTAGGTCTTCCTACAGTCTAGTTAAGTAATTTTTTTACCTTTTTAAAACTTAAATTCTAATATTTTATATTTTATGTTGTGTATTGTTTAAATTAGTTTTTATTTTGGATTTATATTGTGCTTGATTGTACTTTTAGAATGTTTTTAAGTACTTGCAAATTTAAAATACCTTGACTGTTATTTATCAATGCTTTGTATTTAATGCAAGAGCTGCATATGAAAAGAACCATTCAGAGAGATTTTTAAATTGTTAAAGAGTAAATGTTCCAACATTTAATGAAGTTTCTTCGGGTATTCTTGCATAATTTTGTAAAATCAACGACAATAATTAAGTTGAATTTGTCACTGATAAAATAAATTTTCCATTTTTATGTTCATTCCAGCCTTGTTTTTCAGAATATTTAATTTCAATTTCTTGTTAGTTTCAATCAAATATTTTTATAGAACTTTTCAGATTTAAACACAAATTTCCATGATTAAAAAGTCACAGACTTTCTTGTTCTTCAAATAATACTTTAAAATAATCTTAATTAATTGATTAATTTGGCAACTTAAATTATTTCTTAATACTTTTTCCATAAATTTTCACTTCACTGCGAATAAAGTTTGCTTTCACTGGTGTTAAAGTCGCACATTGAGAATAAATAAATTATGATGAAAATTATCTCCTAAAATGTTAATTTCAAATACAAAAATGTTTTCCCATAAACGTCCATAAAATCATTGCCAAGTTTCCTACAGATTGAATTGATTTCAATGATCCTTTTTCTTAGGTTTCTTGGGATTGCGTGAACGACTTTTAGCCTTGCATAATGGACAAATTGGTGCATTACGATGAATTTGTTGATGACATGAAAGACAACTTTTCATTGGTGGTGGTTGTTGTCTGCAATAAAAGAGAAATAAAAACGTGTGAAATTCGAGAAAGAGAAGCAAAAACTCAAGAGTGAAATTTAAGACAATAAATGAAAACAATAAAAAGTGAAACAATGCAAAAATTGTAATAAATAATAAAGAACAAAAGAGATAAAATACCTCAATGATACATTAAAATCAGACCTGAACGTAGGATGCATTCCAAGTGATGTTGGTTGTTGAATTCGAGACACTGGATTTGAAATTTCTGATGGTTTTGCTGCCGATAATCCATGAGCGCCTCGAAGACCTTGGTGGTTGACAGCTGATGGTGGAGCTGGCGGCAAAAATCCATGCGTTGGATTCAATGGTGTAATATGCGGATTGTCATTCGGTGGCAATGGATGATGAGGAGCTGTTGCTGGATTGGCAGCTAAAGCTGAAACTGGCGTTGGTCTTGTGAAACTTGCTGATGGCGTTGTTATTTTATTTGTATAGAAATTTGTGTGCTGCTGCTGTTGGAAGCGTCTGAAAATTGTAAAAATATGTTTGGGTCTTTGGTCAAGATTGTGGAAATTTTCATAACTTACTCTGGTGCAATAATGGAACCTTCTTCTTCATGCAATTCAGGCAATCGTTCCAAACCCAAATATTCACGACGCATTGTGTCAATTTCAGTTTTAAGGGGCGCAAATTCTTCATGTAATCGATTCGCCATGCCAATTGATCTCTGTCTATTTTCTTCTGCTTGTTTTATAACTGTTTCCATCTGTCAAAAATTCCATAATATTTATTAAATTCAATAAAATTTTTAGTTTTACTTACAGCATTAATATCTGCATGAATTTGACGAAGTTCCTCAACATGACTCATTTTTTCTTGCATCAACAATTCCAATTCACGACGATATTCAGCCAGACATTTTTCTTCAGCATCAGAATTTTCAACTTGATTTATTATTCGCAATTTTATCTTTTCTAATTGAATTGTTTTCATTCTATTGTTGAAAATTAGACAGAAAAAAATTTTAAGACATTTTTTGGGAATTTTTAGAAATTTTCTTACCGAATGTCTTTCATGACTTCAAGTTTTGCAAATATTGTTCTTTCTTCAACTGATGTCATTTTATTATTATTTGAACTGTATTTATTAAAATGTAATGAATAATTTTAAATATTTCCCACAACTTCTTTCACTTTCTTTTATTCAAATTTTTATTTTTTTCTTTACGAGAATAAAAATTTTGCAATTTGTTTTCAGTATGTGAAAAGATTTTGTTCAAGGCGTAGGAAATTTTTTACAAACACACAATACATTGACAAAATGACTGCCACAAGGGGACCGCAAGAGAATAGAAAAATAAAATAAAAATTTCATGTCCCGTATTTTATGTTGAATATTTATTTTAGATCACATTTCAACTCAGTTTATTTAATTTTTTAAAAGTGCTAAAAAGTAATTTTTTATTATGTCACAAGATTCAATTTATCTTTTTGGTTGAAAAAAGACCTAAACTTAATTTAGATGATATACAAAAAAAAAATTATTTTGAAATTGCCAAAGAATCAGAAAAAAACATGTTATTGAAACTACTTTTGGAAATTTCATTACAAATCAATTTGCTTTTAACAATCGATATGAAACTGATGAAACTTCGTATACAGGACAGATAACTATAAAACCATGCCATGAAGAAATTTTAGGAAATGCAGACCGAATTAAGATTTTAATACATATGAGAGGCCCGAATCCTGATGGTGATCCTCTTTGTTCATTTGAAACCAAACATTTTGAGAATCGATTTTTTTATTTTTCCACTGACAGTCCAATACGTGGAGCTAAATATGCAATTTTTTATGTTGAAATTCAAAATACTCAAGAATCTTCAGAATCAATAACTTCAAGAGATTATTTAAAAAATTGCTACTTAACTCGCAACACACAGATTTTATTATTAAAACAAGCGATCAAGCTAAAGAGATCAAAGTCCACAAAATTATTATAATGAGATCAGAGTTTTTTTCAAATGTTTTAAATTGTCACAGCAAAGAAGCACAAACAGGAATGATTGAAGTAACAGAGGATTATGCAGTGATGTATGAATTGTGTGGTTATCTTTATTATGACAGATTTAATAAATCTGAAGTTATTCTATTGATGATTGCTGCAGACAAGTATCAAATCAAAAATTTATTCTTAGAGTGCAAAAAGTATTTGATGAAAAATATAACCATGGATAATTGCATTGAGATTTTTTATTTGACTAAAACGCTTCTTGATGAAGATTTAAAAGCAACGGCATTGAAGATCTTCAATGAAAATCGTTCAAAAATTCTTTCATCCCAAAAGTGGAAAGAAGCAAAATGACATGGAAAGTGTCCGTGCGTAGTAGGGGGACACTTAAGCGCAATTTTTGTGCCTAGATCAGTGTATGTTAACTAATTACAGAATTATTAAATTCATTTGAGAAACAGATTCACACTTTAAAATAATTTGATTAAAATAAATTCAAAATATAGGAGAAATTATATTTATAAAATTTTGATATATGAAAGTACGGCGATCGTTCTAAATTGATACCTAATTTACTGAATCTTCTAATGATAAACTTTATTGATATCAAAAAACGGTTGAGTAATATTCAAAAATATTTGAAGTTCTAATATTTGCCGTTGGTGGCGCTGCAATCGTTTTCACAGCCAACTTCACGTTGTTTACATTTTTCAATTTGGAAATTTAAATTCGTAATTTCCTAATTAATTCAATCAGTGACAACATTCTAATAAAGATTGCCGCCAGTAACTCGATAGCACAAATCAAATACAACAAACCGGAAGTCTCTAGCTATTGTAGTTGTCGAGATTTCATCCCTCACCCAGCCGTGAGCCAGCCGTGAGCCAGCCGATCAAAGTGAATGTATAAGCTGCATTGTTGTTCCAAAAATGCGCTAAAAAGTGAATGTTGAATATGCTTTAAATTTAATGGAAGAATCAAAATTGTTAATAGACAGAAATAAGCATTCTCAAAATTCTGATCAAGAGCAATATATTAGAAATTATCGTTCCCGATTTGAATTTAATCACAATTAGAACATTTAAAAAATTAATTTATTAAATATTATTTTAAATTTATTAAAACTATGTTTTTGAAATGACACTGTCTGATAGCTGATTTTTATTATTAATTAAATTTTTTTTAATAAGAAAAAAAAGCATGGCTGCTAATTTTAAATAATATTTTTATTTACATTATGACAATTTGAATTAAGGAAATTTATTTTAATTAAAAATGTAATAGTATCAATATCTCTTTGTTTCTATTCTTATTGTTTAATGAAAACAAACGAATTAAAATTTTATTTTTTGTATCTTTTATATTAGTATGTAAATAAGATTTATGAAAGGTGACAGTAATTTTTATATGCACACAATACATTGAAAATGTGACTACCACAAGGAAACAGCAGTAAAAAAGATTAATTGATTTGTATTTTCAATGTTGCATAGTTGTCGTAAAGCATAATTCTACTCAGTTTATTTAATTTTTTAAAAGTGCTAAAAAATAAAAATTTAAAATGTCACAGGATTCAACTAATCAACCAAAAAGACCTAAACTCAATTCGAATGATGGACAAACACGGTTTTATCTTGAATTGCCTAAAAACCAGACAAAAAAAATTGTTTTTAAAAATGGGTTTGGAAATTTTACAATTGACATGAAGTCATCTATTACGAATCGAATTATTCATCCTAATATGTGGACTACTCAAGCTGTGTATTCAGGACAGATAACTGTGAAGCCACAAGATGAACAGATTTTGGAAAATGCAGACCGAATTCAAATTTTAATACATATAACAGGTCCAAATCCTGATGGTGATCCTCTTTGTTCATTTGAAGCCAAACATATTGAAAATGGAATTTTTAATTTTTCAATTGATATTCGAACAAATGAAGCAAAATATGCAAGTTTTAATGTTTCTATTCGAAATACTGAAGAACCTTCAGAATCGAAAACTTCAAGAGATTATTTAAAAAAATTGTTACATAACTCGCAACACACAGATTTCATTATTAAAACAAGCGATCAAGCTAAAGAGATCAAAGTCCACAAAATTATTATAATGAGATCAGAGTTTTTTTCAAATGTTTTAAATTGTCACAGCAGAGAAGCACAAACTGGAGTGATTGAAGTAACAGAGGATTATGCAGTGATGTATGAATTGTGTCGTTATCTTTATTATGACAGATTTAATAAATCTGAAGTTATTCCATTGATGATTGCTGCAGACAAATATCAAATCAAAAATTTATTCTTAGAGTGCAAAAAGTATTTGATGAAAAATATAACCATGGATAATTGTGTTTATATTTATTATTTGACTAAAATTATTGTTAGTGAAGATTTAAAAGCAATGGCATTAAAGACCTTTAATGAAAATCGTTTGGAGATACTTTCATCTGAACGATGGAAAGAAGCAAAAAAAGTGAATGTTGAATATGCTTTAAATTTAATGGAAGAAGCAGAATTGTTAATAGACAGAAACAGAAGTTCTGAATATTCCGAACACAATCAATTTTCGAGAACTCATCCTACCCCAGAACCTATTTTGATTGAAGACGAAAGCAGTTAATAAGTTCCGTTAATTTCTAATTGAAAAAATGATGTTTACATTCGTTACGAAATTTAATTGTTAAGTTTAAATTTAAAGGACATTTTTATAACATGGAATCTAATCTAATTAATCAAATTTTCAAATTATCGATTAATAATCAAATTATTGATCATAACATACAATTTATTTAACATTCTTCGTAACTTTTCATAAAAAATTATTAAAAATAAAGGAAATGGAATTTTTTTCTTATGGCATTATATTAGTCTATAAAAAATTTATGCAAGGTGTAGGAAATGTTTAAAAAAATACTCAATATATTGAAAATATGACTACCACAAAAATGTAGCATGCGTTGAATCAACATTTCAAGTTCATAAATTACTTTTTATCAATTCTTCATGAAAATATTGTAATAAGAAAAGTTAAAGTGTCAGCATTTCAATTTTGTATAATTATAAAAAATAAAAATTTGATCTTATTGTTTATGTATGCTCAAATTCATTCTTTTGTGTTTTTAGCGCATTTTTTAAATACTATTCATTAGTATATGTGCCAATTACGATTGCAAAGCAATTTTACTTTCAGTACATTTCTTGTCATCAATTCGACATATCATAAGAAAAGGTATTTTGTAAATTTTTAAAATATGATTTAAAAGTTATGAGATTATCATTTTATTTTATTTTTCAAGTTCACATTTCAATCTTAAAGCAATAATACATCAATATTATCAAAAATGGAAGTAAAAATGTTTGACTTCACAGGAAATGTTCAATCTAAACAATGTTTCAAAGATAAATTTGGAAACAATTGGTTTATTTTTATTAATGAAATAAAATCAAACTATTCAATAATTCCAAGTTCAAATAGAAGTTGGAATCCAACAATTACAAATCATAATAGAATAGTTATTAATCAAGCACATGATAATAATAAAGAAACTTTTGTTTATTATGGTAACATCATTTTGAAGCCCATAAATGAAGCAATTTTACAAAAAGTGGAAGAAATAAAAATCTTGATGAAAATGCAAAACGGTTCAAGTAATTTCTCGATAATTCCAAAGCATCAACATGGTGGAGTGTTTTCATTTTGTTTAAATCAACAATATAGTCGATTAGTGAAGTATGATTTACATGTTGAGTTCCCAGATTTCAAAAAAGACGATCTAAATAGTTCAAAGGAATATTTGAAAAAATTGTTGGAAACAGGAGAATATTCTGATGTTGTTATTAAAACAAAAAGTAAAGATATAAACGTTCATAAAATGATTTTATCACGATATGAATATTATGACAGAATGTTCAAGAACAAGACAAAAGAAGCTCAAACAGGAGTGATCGATTCAGGTCATGATTATAAAATGATGGTAGAGCTCATGAAGTACATTTATTATGAGAAATGTAATTTAAATGACTTTGCTCTTGATTTACTTGTTTTAGCTGATCAATACAACATCAGCAATCTTTTTTCAATTTGTGAAAAATTTCTGATCAATGATATAACAATTGAGAATTTCTTTGATATCACAAAAGTTATTGAACAAATTACAAAAGCTGTGAATTTAAGAAAATCAATTATTAAATTTTTCGCAGACAATCAAATAAAAATAATTACAACGGATCAATGGAATGAGTTCAAAAAGGATGAAGTTCATTATAAAACAGCAATGAACCTTATGGAAGCTCATGCACATTATATTCATGAAGGAAGTCAAAATGAAAATTCTAATAAAAGAGCAAAATTATCCTCATAATTTCTCAAAAGACTTCAAGGCCATAATAAATTTTTCTATCTATATTGTATGAAATTAATGAATAAAAAAGTGTCGTCATTAAAATTGCTTATGTTTCTTAGAAAATAAAATTTGATCTAATTGTTCATGTATGCTTACATTTATTCCTTTGTATTTATTAAATTCTATTCATTAGTATATGTGATAATTACGATTGTTAAGCAATTCAACTTTCAGTACATTTCTTGTCATTGAGTCGACATATCATAAGAAAAGGTATTTTGTGAATTTATTAATTTATATTTTAGTCATAAATAATTTTATTTTTCAAGATAAAATTTCAATCCGAAATAAATCAATATGAAAATTGAAATAAGTGGAAAAGTGGATTTTAAACAAAACATTCAAGATGCATTTGAAAATAATTGGTTAATTTGTATCGATGGAAAGAAATCAGAATTTTCTTTTGAATCAGACGAAATCGATCCTTATGAAGTTGTTACGTATTCAGGCAGCATCATTTTAAAGCCTAAAAAAGAAGGCATTCTTCGTAAAGCAGAACAAATAAAAATGTTTATTGAAATGAAAAACCATGAAAATTTTTCATTTGTAACGACTGATTTAATTCATCATGATGGTGGCGTTTTCCATTTTTTAACACCACCAAAACGTTGCTTTGCATCAACGTTTATTCTTCACATTGAAATTCCCAAATTGAAAGATGTTGAATTATCTAATTCGAAAGATCATTTGAAGAAATTGCTACAAACCGGTGAACATGCAGATGTTATAATTAAAACCACTGGAAATGACATTCCAGTACATAAATTCATGCTGACACGTTATGAACATTTTGATCAAATGTTTAAGAGCGACATCCAAGAAGCTAGAATTGGAATAGTCAAAACACGTCATGATTATGAATTAATGTTTGAGCTCATGAAGTACATCTACTATGAAGAATGCAATTTAGATAAATTTGCTATCGATTTGCTAACTGTATCTGATGAATACAACATTGTTGATCTTTTTAACTTGTGTGAGAATTTCTTAATTAAAAGTATCACAATGGATAACTTTTTTGATGTTGCGTTAATCGTGATTGCAAATGAAAGACTCAAGAAGCTCAAAAAAGAAATAATCAAGTTCTTCAGTGAAAATCAAATTGAGATAATTACCACTGAAAAATGGTGTGAATTTGCAGAGAAATATCCGAGACATGCGATGGATTATATGGAAATTCAAGCTCATAATGCTTACAAGAAGATGCGTTTATCACATATGGATGATGTTTAACTCAATTTTCAATTTTTCATATTTTTCTTAAAACAATTTTTTTAAATCAATAATATTTTTTACATAATACTTTGATTTCGATAAAAAAAATTCATATCATTGTATTTATCAATTTTTTTACTTGGATGAAAGAATAAATAAAATTCAATAAAACGTTTTTGAAAATTCTAAACAAAATTTTTTAATCATAGTAAACTTATGAAAATTTTAAAAAATTAAGCAAATTTTACCTTCAGCAAGTCAACAACAATTAAAAAAATAAAAATGAAATCCAAAACATTATCAATAATTGCAATAATTATCCTTGTGACAACAATCAACAGCTCAACAGCAAAATTTTTAACATCTCGCAGCATTTCAGATTCATTTGATGCAAATTCAGGTGAATTTTGTGATGATGAAAATAATTGTAAAGGAAATGGCAACAACAATCAACAACAGCGCAATGAAGCAACACAAAATCTTCGAAAGACTGCAAATATCGCATTGAAAGCAGCACAAGAAGCAAAAGCAGCTGAGGAAGCACAAGAACTTGCTGGCAAAGAAGCATCAAAAAGAGCAAAATTTCAGCTTGCTGAAAAAGCAATTCAAGCAGCAAAAGCAGCACAGGCAGCACTTTCAGCCAAGAAACTTATTTTAGAAGAGTTGGAGCGCGAATTGCGTGAAGCTGAAATGGTTGTGCAAGATTTAAGTTCAAGCATTCAACAATCAGAAGCAAATGCAAATTCAGCATTGCGAGCATATCAACAAGCTCAAGGATTGCTCAAAATGCTTTCAGAATTGATTCAAGTTGCACAGTCTACTGTCGTTTATGCAGAGCAAGCAGCACAAGGCTCACAACAAGAACTGAATGAGAAAACTCAACTTCTTGAAGCTGCAAAGAATCGAGTTGAGAAACTTTTGAGTGAATTGAAGAGTGCTAAAGTTGATTATACAAATACTAAGAAAGAAGCTTATAAAGCAAGTGTTGCAGCGAAAGAAGCAAAACAAAATGCTGGACGAGTAAGACGTCATGAAGAAACTGTTGAAGAAGAAGAAGTTGAGGAGTGATTTATTTTTTACATGGAACCATATGGAATTATTGTCTTCATTTTGAAGTGAATTTAAATAAAAAGAATTTATTTTGATTAAAATTTTTAGAATAATTTTTAAATTTTTTATGAAATCAGATTTTTATGTCTTAAAATTGATAAATATAACATGAAAAAAAAATTTAAAAAGTTTCAAATACGCAAAAAAACTAAATTTTCAAATGTATGAAGGGTGCGTACTTAAGAAATTATTTTCATATAAGGAACAGACACTTGTTTAGTAAAAAAATAAAAAATAATTAAGATATTCAAAAGTTAAACTTTACGAAATTTTCATAAAAAATCATTATTTTGTTTTTTGCATTTTTTTGTGTTTTTTATATTTGAAAGTGTCTCAACCTTGTTGTTATTGTTTTGATAACAAAATTGAAAATAGAAAAAGTTAAGCTTATTGTGATTTTCTAGTGAAATTCAAAAATTTCAGGACTGAAATTGCATTTGTGGTCAAATGTTAGAAATTTCAGACCTTTTTAATATGGAAAGAAAAACTTACAACTTTGAACAGGAGCTAGATTTAGGTGAAAATATTTTTACGAACAAATTGGGAATATGGAAAATTTTCTTGACTGTAACTGAAATAATTTGTGATCATCAGCATCATCAACATTCACGTTATGGTGGTATAAAGAAAATTTATAATGGATTTATTTCACTTCATGATGATGAATCAACATTGGGAGCAAAAAGAAAATTCAATGATATGAGAATAGCACTTGAAATTGGACCATCAAATTATGATACTTCTTATTCGACAGTCGCAACATGCATTAAAACAAACGTCTTTTATTTTTCAATAAATAAAGTCACTTTTGCCATATCAAATGTGAAATTTTTTGTTCAATATGAGGAACAAGTTTTACCTAAATATACTGGCTCACAACTTCATTTAAAGAATTTATTTGAAACTGCAAACGATTCAGATTTTACAATCATAGCTGGAGGAAGAGAATTGAAAGTTCACAGAATAGTTTTAAAACGTTCAGACATGTTTGATAAAATGTTGAGCAATGAGGAAACTTCTGAAGCACAATCAGGAATCGCAAGAGTTGTTGAGAGTTATGAAGTGATTTATGAACTTTGTCGTTTTCTCTACTACGACCATTTTGATGAAAATCTCGCAGTTGATTTAATTATGGCAGCAAATAAATATCAAGTCAATGATTTATTTGAGAAATTAGAAAAATATTTGGAAAATAACATTACAAAGGAAAATTTCTTTGATGTTTTCATTCATGCTGATCTGGTCAAGTCAAATATTCTCAAGAAAAGTGTCATTGATTTTGTTATTAAAAATAGAAAGGAAATTTTCAAAACTGAATTGTGGAAGGAACTTAAGACAAATCATGTGCAACTTGCTATGCTTGTTTATGAGAAATTTATGCTCGAACATCCTTAAATATGTTGTTATTATTTTGGTGCTGGAAAATACTTTTTATTAACAAATATAAATGTAATAATTTCAAGTCATAATGAGAATTTTAAATAAATAATTTCTTTATTATTGCAATAATCTTCCTAGAAGAAAAATATAAATTGTATTTTATTCTATTTTGAGATTTTTATGAAACTTTCAGGTATTCTTCTTATTTTGTTATTTTTAGCTTTTATTAGATATTTTTTATTTCATTCAATCACGAAACATATACAAAAATAAACATTTTTGATTGACTGGAAATATTGGAAGATTGGAAATTGTTTGTAAACAAAAAATTTGTGATAGCAAAAATGAGTGAAGAAAAAATTGAATTTAAGCCAATTAAAAGAAAGAACTTGCGAAAAAGAAAACAATCATCAGATGAAGAAACAGCTATAAATGAAGATGAAGCAGAAATTCAAGCAAAGTTAGAGTTGATTCAGGAAACAAAGGAAAAACAAAAATTAAGAAATCGTTCAAATGGAGTTAATGTGTAAGTTTTTAAATTTTATAAATTTTCTAAAATTTAAAGTTTCATTTGAAATTCCAGAGCAACTCTAGCACTTGGAAAGAAAATAACAATCGAAGAAGAAGTGACAGTAAAAGATCCATTTAAATTACAAACAGGTGGAATGGTAAATATGCAAGCATTAAAAGCAGGAAAATTAAAAACTGTGGCAGATGATGCATATGACACAGGAATAGGCACACAATTTTCAGCTGAAACTAATATTGGTGACACAGATGAGCAAATGATGAAATATATTGAGGAAAAAATGAGCCAGCGAAAAGGTCTTGAAACAAATAATGAAGAAGATGCAAATAAATACCTTAGTCCAGAAGAAGCTGCAATTCTCTCATTGCCAGCTCATTTACGTGAAACATCTACAAAAAAATCAGAAGAAATGTTATCAAATCAAATGCTTAACGGCATCCCTGAAATAAATTTGGGCATCGAGGCAAAAATTAGAAATATTGAAGCCACTGAAGAAGCAAAGCAGAAAATAATCAATGATCAGAAAAACAAAAAAGAACTTCCATCACATTTTGTGCCTAGAAATTTTGCAGTCAATTTTGTTCAACATCACAGATGTAAGAGAATTTTTCTATATTTTTAAAATGTCTATTTATAATTTAAATTTCATTTTTAGTTGACATTGATCAGCAACAGGAACAGAAGAAAAAGCAAGGACAAAATGAAGAAAAACCAAATACAAAAGCACCTAAAAGAGCCACAGATGATTATCATTTTGATAAATTTAGAAAACAATTTCGTAAATAAAAAATTTCTTTAGATAAACTTAAAAAGTCTTCTCTACAATGTATGTTGCTCAAAATTATATGAATTTACAGGAAATTTGTAATACGAAACTTTTATAAGATTTCTGAGGGGAGCAAATTTAAGAAATGATCAGTTGGTTTTTGGGCGTCACAAATTTTATAAAAATTAATAATCTGAGCTCTTTCATCATTATAAATTGTCCGAAAAAGTTAAAATTGGAAACAGAAAATTTAATTTCAAATAAATTTTTCATCAGACAATCCACTAGTAATAAAAGATGAATTTGGATTTTGGAGATTAAAATTTGAATCATCAGATTTTGCTAATAATAATGAAAGAGTTCTTGTATTTACACTGTATTCAAGTTTGTATTACAATCATTTCAAAGACTTCAACGTTTATATTCTGAATGAATTTTTCAAAACCATAATAACTGCTCAGAATAAAAAGGGGCTAATTTTTAATTTTAAAAAGTTGTATCATCACGATTATGATGGAAGATCAAAAAAATATGAAATTCAAACCGAAATGCCAAAACTCGTTTTAAATGGATCTCAGTTTTATTTGAAAATTTGCTGCAATCTGGTAAAAATTCAGATTTTACAATTCATGCTGAAGGAAAGGAACTAAAAGTTCATAAAATTATTTTGATGCGTTCATATAATTTGAGATAATAAATAAAAATCCACTGAGTATTTTCTTTCTGGGTTCACACATTTTATTCTTTTTTATTATGTTGAATAATTCTTGTGCGAGTGATTAAAAACTCTTTGTCAACTCTGTATTTTGCTTCGGCGCCGCTAGGTGGCGCACGAAATATTGTTTTTGTTTTTTCATTTTTTCAACTTTTTCCACTTTTTTCGAAATCTAAGCATTATTGCCTATGTACACCAAGTATTTTTAGATGGTGCCTGTTATTTTCGATCGAACAAGACCTTCCGCATGAAAAATGGTTTCTCCATACCCAAGAAATTTCCAAAAAACCGCAATGGGGTGTCCGTTCGTCTGTAAACACGCTACAGCTCACAGATTTTATTTTCCCTTAAAATTTTTGAATATTCATAATCACATTTAGACGAACCAATCAACTTTTGGTAGAAAAAGGTGCATATGTGTAGCAGCTAGCCTAGTGTAAAGATTCCGCATATATGCGAAATTACATGCAAAAAATCGCAAATATACCCGAATGCATGCGGAATATTCGTATTTTAACCGAAAATAACCGAAGCACGAAAGCATTTTTGAAAAACTTGAAAAGTTTTTCTTGAGCAGCAACGCACAGCGATCTGTTGCGCTCACTGATCTGCACCGTGGACTTTAGTTTGAAATGAAACCACGTTTTATTATTAGCTTTATTTTTATCTTATCATATTCTTGAAAACAAAGCACGCCCTTAATTTCATAATAATTTGTGATATCAAGAAACAAAAATACAATAAATAATAAATTTGAAATTGTTGAAAATTAATTTACTTAATATAAATCATTCTTATAAATTTAAGTCAATTATTAAACTTTGTTTAAATTAATTTGAATTATGAAAATTGAATTGTGATTTATTTAACAATTTAAAATTTTTTCTATCACAATTTATCAAATGTGAAATTTAAAATAAACTTTAATGACTTTTTTTCAATTTAGTTTTTTTAAAAGAAATCAAACAAGAGAAGAAACTTTGGATGCAGTAAAAAAGCAGTTTGATTGCCTCACTGAAAGCTTTCCAACACTGGTGATGACACAAATTGCATTTAATAAATTTTATTAGTTGATAAAATGAAATAGTAATTTTTTAAAATTCTTTATCTTTCTCTTCGAAAAAGCAATTAAAGAAAATTAATTGTTATATGATCCCAAGAAAGATTGGCTGTAATGAAGAAAAAATTAGTAAATTCATTTAAGTAGAACAAGTTAATAAAAAAAGCAGAATTTAAATGAAAATTATGTAGTTTGATGAACAAACCATAATATGTAATTTTGAAATAAATTTTTTTTCTCGGCACATTAAATTTAAAATTTCGCTTTAATTTTCTGAACTTGAAAAAAAATGTTAGATTTTCGAATACATACCAATTGGGGCAATAATGATTTGCATTCTTACAAGACTGTAAAATTATTTAAAAAAATATGTAAAATTAAATTTAAAAATAATGAGTTTTATATTTACATCAACACAATAAGGAATGCAGCATAAACTGTAAAAAGATTGAAATAAAATTCGAAAACACTTTATTTAAAAATTAAAATTTACCATCCTGTCAATAAACATAAAACCAATGCGATAATATGAGTTTTAGTTGATGCTTCATGTTCTACACGAGAATTAATCACCTATGAATATTTAGTATTATTTTTTCTTAGGAAACATTTCAAATTATTCTATCTTACTGCATGACAACTTGGACAAGTAAGTCTTGTAGATTGAGGACCAACTGAAACTCCAGATTCTTAATAAAATGAAACAAAATGTAAAATAAATTTTATAAATTTAATCAAAAATATTTTTTAATTACGTTGAACAACCACTGTTCTGTTATCCATTATTTTTTAAACTTTATTAGAACTAAACGGCAGAACAAAATATTCTTTATTTCACTTTCTGTCTTTCCTGATTGAAAGTTTTTTTATAAATGATATTGACTGATATTCCTAAATAAATGTAAGTGAAAAATATTAAACATTAATTGAACCAATATAGAGAGTGAAGAGAGTAATATCAATAAAGAGAATAAGAGAGTGAATCATTGTCATTTATGGTTAATTTTATCATACAATTGCAAAAATGTAAAGAGTGTAGGAAAAATTAGCGATTGTAAAAAGTAAATACAATTTTATTTTTGGTTTTTCATGATAAAATTTGTTGATAAAGCAATTGAATAAATTTGTGCATTAGATAAATTTTTGTAGGTGAGTGACGACCTAAGTTAGTCAAAAGTTAGAGTCTATATTAGTAAAAAAATTTCTATCAAAAAGTTGTAAACTGTAAAGTTACCAGATATGCTGACAACTGTGATATTAAAAATCATTTTTATTCGCTGAGTATCTTCAACGAGGAATTGACTTGTTGGACAATGACTTGGTTAATGATGACGATAACAAATTTTTACATATCTATTCAGATTTATATGAATTTCTATTAATGTACACATGTCTGAAAATTCATTGCTAAATTAAGAAAATTAATTTGAAGTAAATTTTCATAAAATACAAGGGAAGAACTCCCGTTTAAAATGTTCTTATGTCGTTTTCATGTGCTAAACAGCTTTAATGTGTCTTTATGTTTTTAAATATGCTCCTAAGTGAAAGTTCTTTCCCCTTGATTAAATAACAAAATATGCATAAAAAATTTCTTTGTCAAATGTGTGAAATATTCATTTGTATGTAAATAAAGGAATTCCCATACGTAGAAAAGCTAAATTATTCATTTTAACATTTACAAAATTGACTGACAACAAAGTACATAGAAAAGCGATAAAAACATTAATTGTCGATAGCGATAAAACAAAAATATCGAGTTCATCACTTCTGTAGGAAATTATTATTTGTATGAGTCACATCTCATTACTTTAAATGAATTTGTATGTTTTAGATGATTCATCGTAAATAGTTGAAGAAATCTGACGATTTGTTTAGATTGTAATTATGAAATAGCTAAAAAGAAGAAAAAAAACAGCTGTTTGTACACAATTCATCATGAATCTGCGTCATAAACTAGATTTCATGCACGTGAGGAAATATTTCAATGATGAGTGTTCTCGTATAAACAATTTTTCGGCTTTTTATAATTGTGTGTAAACAATCGAAATATAGAAGTGGAACAGTGTTATTTTTATATTGAACTTCAGCCAAATATTCCATAGAACTGATAAGATAACAAGAATTGAAAAGCGTTTGATTCTTAATTGAGTGTTTCCAAATAATTCTCGTTAATCTTACAATTACATTAAAATTTACTCTGACCTTCAATTGAAAATAAAATTACAAACACTTTGAAAAATGATCTACGCTAATGAAATGTTTAAGAGGTTACTTAAAAACACCTTTAAGATTCAATATTTGTAAATTCTGAAATTATTTTCTCTTACACATTTTTAAATTTTTAAAAAATATTTTTTATTAAATTCATTATTTTTAACATTTAAAATCAAAATTTTTGTTCTAACTTCTTTTAACTTTTATTACGTTTTTATCTTTGAATGCGACAATTAAGTAAGTAAAAAATAAATATTCTTATCACCTGACAATATTCGCACTCATTTCGTAATGAGACAGTCGTTGTTATCTTGTTTATGATAAATAAATTTTCTTATATAGCACTTGTTTCTAGAATGAATTAGTAATTTGCTTTATATGATTCACTTTTTGGAGCACAATCTTAATATCTAATGGAGCAAATCGAACTCTTTTTAACTTAAAAATTAATGAAGTAATACAGATGAATAATACCTTGAATTTTCAGTTGTAGGTTCCCAAGAATGCTTTGCTGTAAATAAAAGAGAATATTATTAGCAATTATTAATGTGACAATAGCGCATTTTGATTATGAAAATTTCTAATTTTGTTAGATTTCAGTTTTAACTTGAATTGAATATTTTTAACTTGAATTTATTACTTGACTTGACTTATCACTTGACTTAACACTAATCTTACTTGACTTAAGCCTAATCTTGTTTTAGATACATACCAATTGGGGCAATAATGGTTAGCATTCCGGCAGGAATTTGTGCAAAACGGAACGCATACACATGGCCTGAAATAGAGGCAATACAGCAATCATTAGTTAATTTAAAAAGATTTCTAATCATCAATTCACTTACCAGCATAAGAACACACATAGAAGTACCGCAACTATATAAGTTTTAGCCGATGATTTACGTTCAACACGCGTAGAAATTACCTTGAGATGTTCAACATAATTTAGTTTTAAATTTGCATTAGATTATGAAATTTTATATCAACTTACTGCATGACATGATGGGCAAGTGAGTCGAGTTGAATTTGGTCCAACAGCAACATTTGAATCTAAAATTGAAATTTAGAATTTTTGAAATATCTAAACATATGTATTTTAAGCGATAAGATAACATAAAATAAAATCGATACTTACGTTGAATTATTACTGTAGGTTGTTGCATGTTTTTTTCTTTTCACTATATGTAATTATTTAATGGAAAAATTTCTTTATTTGTGCGCTTTTTACACTTGTTGTCTTTACTAGTTGAAAGTAATTTTACGATTGAGAAAATTCAGTTGAAGCATGGTCTAATATTGGTAGAATTATACGAAATTTTTTGTTGTAATTCTGGAGAGAAAAAAGAGAGCGAGAGAGTAAAAAATTTTTAAATTTTTCAAAAACGTTTTTTTTTTGTTAAGAAACTTTCAAACATTTTTGTTTTATTGGCGTAAAAGAAAAAATGAATTTAAACATTATTATGATTAGAAATTTTAATTAAAATCTATTTGAATTTTGTAACAAAACAACAAAATCACAAAGGAAAATGACTCGTTAATTTTTCATGTTTTTACACAAAAATACACGAAAATATATAAGCTATTTTCCCTTACAAAATCTCATAGTATTCTGCAATTTGCGTCGAACTTTTCATAATTTTTTTAACTAGGCTGAAAGTATTTTTATTATTGAAATTATAAGAACAAGTATAGTCAATACACTATGGGCTAGAATGCGAAAGTTTTTGCAAAAATTAGTTTAGTGCATTTTCTAAAATACATTATTAGACGATTCTAACAAGCATAAGGACGATTCTCAAATTGTGTTGTTGTTGTAATTTTTCTGAGAATGAAAATTTTTCTTTAATTAGAAAGTATTATAAAGTGCTTAAACATATTAAAAGATGTGTTTAGCTCTAGTTTTATTATTCGTCATTAGGATGAAGTTTAAATTGATAATTTTCGAGTTTTTTCCATTCTCAAAGCGTCAATCTGATAACGCTGATGAAATTTGCAAAATGAGAATGGATTTTTAGAGAAAACTACAAATCCAATCTTTGTGTTTCTGGTACCAAAAGATATATTAAAAAAGTAGCCTACCAATCTGGTATTACTTAAGCGTTTTAATGCTTTGTTTTATCAGGAAATAGATTTTTAGTGAAAATTTTTGCGCAGAGTTGGAAAAGTAGCTACCTACTTTACCTACTTTTCATAAAAAAATCTACTTTCTACTTTTATTTTATATGAAAAGTAGATCTACTTTTCCAACTCTGTTTTTGCGTTATCAGATTGACATTTTTTTTAAAGCGCTTGATTGAAATTTTTAAAATTTGAAAAAAAGTTTTTTGTAATTAAATTTTTTTTTTGATTTTTCAATCTTTTTTCTCTCTACATTTTTTTGATATCATTGCTTTTTTATAATTTATATTTTTGTCTTTCTTCATCATTATTTTTGAGCTGATTTTTGATTCTTTAATAATACAAAACATTATTTTTCTTTTGTTTCTCACGATAATTTTGCAGTTTTTCTTCATTTCCCGGTTGTTTAAGCTTTTCGAAATACTGTTTCATTCTTTGATTTGACATATCAAGTATATTTTATAAATATATCACTTTAATTTACAAAAAGAAATTTGTTTTAATAAAACTTCAATCAGAATTTTATTTATTTTAAAATAACACTAAGAAAAAATTTAAAAAACAAGTAAGAAAAACTTGCAAAGATACAAAAAATAGAAATTCAACATAATTTGAGAATCGTCCATAACTATTTTTGTGTTTCTGCAAAGGGTTTTTTTGCCTCCACTTAAAACCATTCTAACTTAGTCAAATCTTAATCGATTAAACTCAAGCGACTTTGAATGATAGATATTAAAATTACGCAAAATTTGATGTTTAATATGTAATATTTTTATTAAGATATGTAGTCACTAGATACTTGAGAATGCTAAAAATCCCCGATTTGTTCATTAGACATGTCACTAACTTTGGTCTAGCTATATCATAAAAAAAGTTTTCTCAAATTGTATTGCGGTAATTAAAAGCACTAATTTATACCTAAAAACAATATTGGCTTTTATTTTTTAAACCTTTCTTTTCAAAGTTATGAATTTATGAATTTTTAAAAAAGTCAATTTTGTCGATTTTTCGCATTTTTTTGCATTCAAATGTCTGTAGCGAAAAACTTTGTATTGGTGTAATGAAAAGTCTTTACAGTTTCTAAAAGTCTATTCAAATACTTACAAAATAAGGCCAAAAAATCGAAAATCGCTCCAGCGCCTTTTGAGATATGCACGTTTGTTTGGGTCAACTTAAAGAATTTTTTAAATATTGGAAAGTGGCTGTAGTGTTTGAGTTTTATATTATTTATAAAATTGATGTCTTTTATTATTTTTAATATAAATACAAATTTTTTAAGACATCAACTACAAAAATCTATTGAAAAATGAGTTCACTAGGTTCAAAAACCTTCTTTTTTGAACTATGGTGAGCTCCAATTGTGCATAACTTAGTCAAATTTTTTCTGATTGGGGTGATTAAGTTCTTGTTAAAAGTCTTGTTGAAATGTACTTAAATATTATTTAAAGTTTAAGAGTAATTGAATGTAACGTCTTAGTAAGAGAGGCAAGCGAACCCAAAATGACCAAAAAAGTGCCCACACAAAGAAGGGTCAACAATTAAATCTTCGTGTTTTAAGTTGAAATAGACTTGTTTAGGTAAATTAGGGTCAAAAAAATACGAAAAAAAGAGTTTTTATGAAATAACTTCATTTTGAAATCATTAGCCACAAAAAACTGTAATTTTAAAAAAACTGTAATTTAAAAGACCGGTCTTTAGTTTAAAGTTTTTTTAAAATTACAGTTTTTTTGTGGCTAATGATTTCAAAATGAAGTTATTTCATAAAACTCTTTTTTTCGTATTTTTTTGACCCTAATTTACCTAAACAAGTCTATTTCAACTTAAAACACGAAGATTTAATTGTTGACCCTTCTTTGTGTGGGCACTTTTTTGGTCATTTTGGGTTCGTTGCCTCTCTTACTAAGACGTTACATTCAATTACTCTTAAACTTTAAATAAATATTAAGTACATTCAACAAGACTATCTAACAAGAACTTAATCACCCCAATCAGAAAAAATTTGACTAAGTTATGCACAATTGGAGCTCACCATAGTTCAAAAAAGAAGGTTTTTGAACCTAGTGAACTCATTTTTCAATAGATTTTTGTAGTTGATGTCTTAAAAAATTTGTATTTATATTAAAAATAATAAAAGACATCAATTTTATAAATAATATAAAACTCAAACACTACAGCCACTTTCCAATATTTAAAAAATTCTTTAAGTTGACCCAAACAAACGTGCATATCTCAAAAGGCGCTGGAGCGATTTTCGATTTTTTGGCCTTATTTTGTAAGTATTTGAATAGACTTTTAGAAACTGTAAAGACTTTTCATTACACCAATACAAAGTTTTTCGCTACAGACATTTGAATGCAAAAAAATGCGAAAAATCGACAAAATTGACTTTTTAAAAAAATTCATAAATTCATAACTTTGAAAAGAAAGGTTTAAAAAATAAAAGCCGAATATTGTTTTTAGGTATAAATTAGTGCTTTTAATTACCGCATACAATTTGAGAAAACTTTTTTTATGATATAGCTAGACCAAAGTTAGTGACATGTCTAATGAACAAATCGGGGATTTTTAGCATTCTCAAGTATCTAGTGACTACATATCTTAATAAAAATATTACATATTAAACATCAAATTTTGCGTAATTTTAATATCTATCATTCAAAAGTCGCTTGAGTTTAATCGATTAAGATTTGACTAAGTTAGAATGGTTTTAAGTGGAGGCAAAAAAACCCTTTGCAGAAACACAAAAATAGTTATGGACGATTCTCAAATTATGTTGAATTTCTATTTTTTGTATCTTTGCAAGTTTTCTTTACTTGTTTTTTAAATTTTTTCTTAGCGTTATTTTAAAAATAAATAAAATTCTGATTGAAGTTTTATTAAAACAAATTTCTTTTGTTAAATTAAAGTGATATATTTATAAAATATACTTGATATGTCAAATCAAAGAATGAAACAGTATTTCGAAAAGCTTAACAACCGGGAAATGAAGAAAAAACTGCAAAATTATCGTGAGAAACAAAAGAAAAATAATGTTTTGTATTATTAAAGAATCAAAAATCAGCTCAAAAATAATGATGAAGAAAGACAAAAATATAAATTATAAAAAAGCAATGATATCAAAAAAATGTAGAGAGAAAAAAAGATTGAAAAATCAAAAAAAAAATTTAATTTACAAAAAACTTTTTTTCAAATTTTAAAAATTTCAATCAAGCGCTTTAAAAAAAATGTCAATCTGATAACGCAAAAACAGAGTTGGAAAAGTAGATCTACTTTTCATATAAAATAAAAGTAGAAAGTAGATTTTTTTATGAAAAGTAGGTAAAGTAGGTAGCTACTTTTCCAACTCTGCGCAAAAATTTTCACTAAAAATCTATTTCCTGATAAAACAAAGCATTAAAACGCTTAAGTAATACCAGATTGGTAGGCTACTTTTTTAATATCTATCTTTTGGTACCAGAAACACAAAGATTGGATTTGTAGTTTTCTCTAAAAATCCATTCTCATTTTGCAAATTTCATCAGCGTTATCAGATTGACGCTTTGAGAATAGAAAAAACTCGAAAATTATCAATTTAAACTTCATCCTAATGACGAATAATAAAACTAGAGCTAAAACACATCTTTTAATAGTTTAAGCACATTATAATACTTTCTAATTAAAGAGAAATTTTCATTCTCAGAAAAATTACAACAACAACACAATTTGAGAATCGTCTAATAATGTATTTTAGGAAAATGCACTAAAATAATTTTTGCAAAAACTTTCGCATTCTAGCCCATAGTGCAATACTAACAATAAAGAGCATAAATTTTTTTTGCAGTTCTGTTATTATCAAAATCTCGATTAAATATTTATTTTGAATTTTTCATGGTTTTAAATTTATTTATTGCAATACAGTCAATTTATTTATATAAACTAATCTGAATATTGCTTAGAGATGCAGTAAAAAGAAAATAATAAATTTGCAAATAATTTTTAAAAACGTTGTCTAACAAGGCTGCAATCAGGATTTGGTGATCCGTTTCTGCAACAGTAAGGAGATGGTGAATTGTTGGCACAGCAATATGGGCTAGAACTTCCATTAGCACAACAATATGGAGGAATCCCACCATTATCACATACTTGAACACTTCTTTTCACTTGCTGCTTGATTGGTTCAGATGAGACTTGAGAAACCAACACCAATGCGATGAGCGCAAAAATGAAAATATTTTTAAACGCTGCCATTGCTTGTATAATTTTTTGACTGATTGAAATTGATAATTGACACAACTTTTATATATTTTTAGTATTCAATAATTTGATGCAATAATTTTTAATCAAATTTAAACATAAGTTAGGAATTTCGAAAGAAATTTTATTTACAAACAAAAATTAAAGTTCTTATCAAATTTATTTCATTTTCGCTTCAATTCACAATATGAAATTTTTGTATCTTTATATTTAACCTAAACAATATAATAATGATATTAGACTATCAATATTTACCAACTCAATTAATTCAAAATCACAAAGTGAATCTGAACTAATCCACAAAATAATTGACACTTTTCTCTCTCGTTAATATGAAAATTTTAATAAATGTTTAGATTCATTAAAATATTATTATCATCATTGTTATTCATATGTGCATGCAATTCTATTAGATACGATTGATTCTGTATATGCAGAGATAGAATTAAATGGAAATTTCTATTTATTCAATTTCATTATAGTTCTCTGGTATGGTCAATAGCCTCTCTCTTTCAGTCCATTATCTTTTTCAATCATCATCATCGTTCAATATTCATTAAACATATGAAAGTTTTAGACAATTTGATTTGATGAAAATTCAATTACAAATCAGAATTATACACACAAATAGTACATTAGAAAATATAAGTAATTTTAAAGAAGTTTTAAAAATTTTTAACACAAAATGTCTGAAATTAGTAAGACTGTAATAAAATTAGAAATTATAAGAAAAATTTCTAAATTTTTCTTTGGTAAAATATTTCGATTCTAATTATAATTTTTTTGAAACTTTTCTATTATTTCTTACATTTATTTATTCATTAAATCAATTTTAGAATAGAAATGTTATGTAAATATTCAACAGGAATTTTCTCTACTTTTTCCCAATAGAAAATTCAGTAACTCAAGTGAAAGTCAATAGGAAAAAGGACTCTTATACCATATATGACCCCTTGAAAATCTATAGATAGCATGCTGCATGTATATTTCTGTCGTTTCTCTTATATTCTAATCAAGCATAAAAGGACATGAGTACACATATTGAATGTTTGATAACATTATCCCCAAAAAATGTTTTCATTTCAATTACGAGCGCATAGAATCTGATGCTTGCATATGCATGCATGTGATGCTTCATTAAATGATTTAATATTTGATTAAGAGGCCCTCACATATACAAAGTTGTGAGTATGTGCATATGGTCGGATAGATAGTTCCATAAATTTGTTTGAATAATAAATTAAATTTTAATTCATAAGATAATCCTGCTTTTGTCTTTATTCAATACTAACAACAGTATCAGTCTTATATGCTAATTAAGTTATTGCAAAGTGTTACAACATCATATGATTACTGTCATTTTAGATTGAATGTATTAATTTAATCCTGGTAATCCAAAGCAAAAAAATAATGGTCAAATAAGAATTCCGAAAACTTTCGAAGTTCTAGATGGTGTGTAACTAGATTTCCAAATAAAACTTTTATTTTTTTACCAAAAGTTCAAATAAAGTGTTTGAATAAATTTGATTTACTATTAGATGTTGTGCAATGTTTATTAAGAGTCAGAAATGAAGATAAAGAAAGAAAAATTTTCTCCGTTTAAATTTTGTTTTCGAAAGGGGTGTAAAATTTCAAGAAAATCAGTTTAAATTTTTCGAAACGAAACGGTTACTTATTGCTCTGGATTATCAGGAATTTAATTTATCTGTGAGCTTGACTTTTTTTTATTCATTTGTTTTTTAAGAATTTAGAATTCTACGCTTTCTTTCTTTCAGAATATCAATGCACAGTAAAAATATAAGCTGCTATTTTGTTACAGCAAAAAGATTTATTATTCATTACAAGCAGGTAATGCATAGACACAAATTTACATAACTTATTTAATAATGCTCTAAAAAATTACATAAATTATTTACTTTGTGTTGTTTGATGCCAAAATACCTCAATATTTTCCAAATTAATGCCTTTCTTTATGACATAAAAGAATAAATTTTTCTCTTTTGCAATATAAATGTTCTCTTTTTTAGGTATGAAAGAAAGATTAATTTATCAATTTCAAAAGAGTGAATATCATTTCAATTTTCCCTGCATTTATCGATGATGAAGAAAAACGTTTTTTTCTTTACTCCATTTGACATCAACCTTTTTAACCTTAGTATATATCTATGGATGGCAGTGGTTGAGTAAAAAGAAATATCATCAACAACATCATCATTATAAAAGAAGGGAAAAATATGTGTGTATGTATGTGAAAAAAGATAGAATGTTATTGAATACTTTTGACAAAGTTTATTTTACCATTGAATCTTTCAGTGAATCGCTCCATTTCGTCTCTAAATTGATTGAATATTCCGTTCTATGTGGCATTAAATGGACGACACTTTTTGTGCTCGCTCACTCGCTTGCTGCTCTTCTTTCATCTCATTCGATCGTAATTCAATTTTTTCTTTTTCCTTTTTTTTATATCCACACTCTTTTCACACACAGAAAAAAAGTTTTTCTTTCATTTAGTTCAGATAGTTGAGGATTGTGTGTGTGTTGAATCGTGTGTAAGAGAGTATCAATGGATGAGCTGTGAAATGATATTGTTTGCCACTCGCCTAGCTCTAACTCTAGTTCTCTTTTCAGTACAGCTTTTTTTCTACGAATGAATGCGATAAATCACGTTCAAAAAACTGTTTTCACAATGGAAATGAATGAATTGAAATTGAGAAGATGAAAGAATTTTTTGGCTCTAAGTGAGACGTGGAGTTTTTTGCAAATAGTGTGAATTTTTTTTTGGTGGCATCAATTTTTAAATTGCGGTTTGGATTTTAGATTTATTCTTCATCTTGATTGAAAAGTAAGAGTATTCTAGGAATTTTAGAAAAAACTTGAAAAACCAGAATTTGAAAAAAAAAACAAACAGAATTTTTAAATCTAACTTTTTTAGAATTATTATAAATTATAAAATTTTTGTAGAATATGTTTCATTTATTAAAATCTAAAAAAGGTAACAGAATTTAATAAATAACGAATTTTAATAATTCAAAATTTAACGAAACTTTTAAAAAATCCGTTATATTCAACGATTAGTTTCTTTTTTTTCAACATATTTTTAACCCATTAAATAGATCAAGAAAAATGTTTTTTAAGATCTGTTATCTTACTCACAAATTGAGTTATTGTTAATCCACAAAATACTTTATATAAAATTGATTTTTCTCATCGTTATGTGGCCATTTCTCTCTTCTGTTTTTTAAAGAAAACATAAAAAAATCTTTTGTTGGTGAAAAGAATTTTTTTCGCATTAAGTAAGGATAATTAAATGTCTGCATTTACTATGATATCGTAATTTATATACTTCCCTGCTGATTTTTCATTTTGCCCCAAAAAAAGAAAATAACGATGAGAATTTTTGCCATTAAATTAAAAAGTTTACATGAGACCCAAAAAAGAAGAAAAGAGAAAAAGTATACAAGACATGAATGTGAATTTTCGACCTTCATTATCAAATTGAAGAAGTTGCTGATAGAAGGATAAAAAAGTCGCTGACTTGACACAAAGATTTGCTCATTTATTGATAGGTAATTGAGGTAAAATTAGCCAATTGTCCCATGCTGTGACTAAGATTGAAGAAAATTAAATAGAATATTCGCAGTATGTGGCATTTAGAAATTTATTTAGAAACTTTTCAATAAACGACTTTGGCCATAAAATTTCTTATTTAGCTCTTCATAATAAAGTCATTAAAATGATTTACATTACTTTCTCTCTTTAGCTCTTCTCGCGCAGTTTTTTTTCTTGCAATACAATAATTTAATTATTCAGCTCATGAAGCGTTCGTTCCTTCATTCCTGCCTGCTTGACTCGACTTCATTTTTATGATGAATAAGCAGCAAAAAGAGCCTTATAAGAGAGAATATTTATTTATTATTCCGTGGGAGAAGAAGGGAAATTTATTTATCGTTTGTTGTTGGGCTTGAGCATGCACAATGATAATGAGAGGCATTAATGTTATTAATTTATTTTACATCATTCGCGAAAGGAGAAAGAAAAAGACCAAGACTATAAAGTATTTAAGTAAGACATGAAAATTAACGTGTGTCTTTCTTATAATGAAATTTATGATACTTTTTCGCTTATTTTGTTGCGTGCATGCATGAAGATGAAATTTTTACTTTACTCTCTTTTTTTTCTCTTTCATAATTTTTTTTTGAGAGAGCAAAAGAGAGAAAAAGTCAGTGGCGTGCGATTTGTTTTGATTTTTATAGATAAAGAATTTCAAAAATTTCAATTATTTTCTTTCCTATTTTCTGTGTCAGTTGCAAAAGTTAGCCGGTAATTTAGTTAAATTCAGTATTATAAAATGTAAATCAATCATAAAAACATGAAGTGTAGTTGAAATTTGATTAAATTAATTGATAAAAATAGATTGAAAGTTATTTAAATTGTGATAACAAAATTAATCGAATAATCTCGAAATTAACCTAATAAATAATGGAATTTTGTCTTGGTGGCTTATCAGGAATGTGTGCTGGCTTTTTCTCAAATCCATTCGATGTAAATTTCAAACCAAAATTTATTATTGATGAATAATTCAATTAAATAAACAAAAGTTTTTCATTTCAACAATTTCTGCTTTCTTTTTTCATTACCGCAGGTCATGAAGACACGGCAACAACTTCAAGGTAAGAGCACAATCGAAGCAGAAAAGTTTAAGAATGTTCAATTGATGTGGAAAATTCCTAAACTTTCTCTCTTTTTGAACTAATATTGAAAACAAGGCTTGAACAATCATGTTGATTTATTGATAACTTTTGTACTATGAATTTGATATTGTTAGACTTGTGATGATAAAACAAAGATTTCTATTTAAAATTGAAGCACCTAAAACATTAAAGAGTTATAAAAAAAGATCAAGTTGAAGTCAAGTCAATTTATTGTCAAGTATTTTAATCAAGTAGTAGTCAAGTTATTTAAATCTAATTGACTTGAATTCTGCTGACCAATTAAAGAATTGCTTATTATGAAACAAAAAAGTGTTCAATCCTTGAAATAAATATTGAAAAAAAAAACTTTCTTTCCAACTAATTATAAATTTATATTTCTTTTCTTATTGAAAAAAATAAACAACAAAACCAAAAAAAATTAGGTGAATTGATGAATGCAAAGGATGTAAAAAATCGTCCATATAAAAATATATTCCGAGCAATTCAATCAATTGTGATAGCGGAAGGATGGCGAGGCTTGCAGAAAGGTTTATCAGCACAACTAGCATTCCAATTCACATTGAATAGTACAAGATTAGGCATTTATCAGACGCTTGATGACTATGGATTTTTGAAACGTGATGGGAATGAGAAAATATCAAAATTTCGATGCGTGGCTGTTGGAGCTTTCTGTGGTTTAATGGGCGCTACAACCTCATGTCCATTTTACATGATAAAAACACAATTGCAATCTCAAAGCGATAATGCAAAGTACGCCGTTGGTTATCAGCATCATCATAAAGGCCTAATCGATGGCCTTAAGAATATTTACACTAGCAATGGATTGAAAGGATTGTGGAAAGGCTATTCAGCAATTGTACCTAGAAATATTGTTGGTTCAAGTGTACAACTTTCAACCTTTTCTGCATGCAAAGAATTGCTGATGCGTCACGAGTTTTTTGCAAATTCAGTTTTTTTCACAGCAATCACTTCAAGTTTTGCAACAGGATTTATAACGTGTATTTTCATGACCCCATTTGATACAGCCGCTACACGAATGTTCAATCAGCCGCTTGATGCCAAAGGCAAAGGTCTTTTATATCGCAACATATTCGACTGCTTCTTTAAAATTGCAAAAACTGAAGGGATCATTGGCGGCTTTTACAAAGGATTTGGTCCAAATTATTTAAGAATCGCTCCACAGCATTTATTGAACTTGACATTTTGGGAAAAATTCAAGGAATTAAATCGTCAATTTAAGCAAAGATAGACAGGAAAATCGATTAAACGTGTAGATAAAATAGGAATGATGACAAAAATACACATGCGACTACGCACACATACATTTGTTTATAATTTGATGAGTGTGGGCGGTAAAAGGCAGGCAAGCAAGCAGGCATAGGCAGGAAGGATAAATAGAAAGGGAAAGAGAAATGAAATATAAATGAGATTGATGTGTATAATTTAGATAGACATTTCTCATTCAAATCATAAAAATCTTTTATGCGTGGTTCAAATTTTTGCTTATTTAGGCTTGTATGACTCTAAAAGAAATATTTAACTAACAAAATCTGAATATTTTTTTAAAAATTTGAATCAATAAAAAGTTTGTTATCTTTAATGAAATAATTTCGTTTTCTATGAGCAAAATACTTTAAATAAAAGAAGAAAATTTAAGGTAGTTTATGGGTATTCTTATCATCTTAGGATTTTTTGTCATCATCATGAAGAGATAGAGGACAAAATAAAATTATATATATAAAAAAGGGTACTTCAGAGAAATTTGAAAAATTTATTTAATATATATGTGGATCATGCACACAAATACAGATACAAATATAGAAAGAAAGGAAAGCAATTTTTGTTGTTATTTTTATTGTGTATAACTTATTGATGTCATTTGTTCCAATCTTATTTGAATACAAATATGAGAAATGAAATACAATTGAAATGGATATTTCTGCTCCCTTTGCTCTTAAAAATTACTCATCATCCACCCTTTACTGCATTGTGTTGTTGATGTTTGATCCAAAATAAAAGTACAAAAAAAATGATTTTTCCAATTTTTATGCTGATTTTCATTTTTCTCTTTATTTATATATTTTTGTATATTTCATAAAATATTGAAGGCATTAAAGAGATTTTTATGCATGACAAATTTTGTTCATCGAATTAAAGTAATCGTTCAATTATAAAATATGAAAAATAAAGTCAAGTTGACAAACAAATGTTGGTAAAATTATTAAATTTCGATGCATGTCAATAAAAATAATGGCATAGTCATTAAAAATCAAAACAATATGAAATTATAACAATAATGAATATCATAATTGAAGCTTCATGTTTATATCACATATAAATAATTATGGATGAATATTGGACATGCAAAATGATATGAGCAATGATTGAGTAGGTGTGTTAATTATTTCAAATTGAAATTCATGAAACATTTGATTCAATTATTTAAAAAATCAGTTGCTGATACCACAAATGAAATTATTTGTTTTTATTTAGTAGCATTTGTTCACAAAAGCGGATTATTGTTTGGCTAATGATACACAATATCAATTTATAGAGTTATTAAAACCAACTTTAAACAGACTCATCTCATTATTCAATTCAAGCATCATCATCTCAAAAATAGGAAAAATATCTCATCGTTGTTGTTTGTTAAGTGCACTTGAAACGTTGTTCGCCGATGAAAAAATAAATTGATGACTTGTGGAAATGATTAATAAATTTGAATGATTTCCGATAATGTGAAAGTGTGCCACTTGCTTGATGCTTTATAAAAAGAATGTATATCATAACATGAGCTTAATTTATCAATCTCATATCACTTTCATTTCCATTAAATTCCCTTGTAAGTACATGTACAATTTTATGTCTATAGTGGTGAAAAGAAAATGAACAAGAAGAGAAAAGATGATAATGTAATGACTCTGCATCTCTTTCTGCTAAATTGATCCAAATTTGCATAACATAATTTTTCTCTCTTTCTCCCCTTTTCTTCTTTTTACTCTCCATTGCTGCAGAAAATAAAAAAAGTGCTTTTCATTGCTTACATGTGATCTTTATCATCGTCATTTCTTTTACACTCAAGGAAAAAATCCATTTTTAAAACAAATTTATCAGTAATTTTTTGTGTTTACATTTATGTCTAAATTCATTAAAAGATTTTGAAAACTAAGTTTTTTTTAAGAAAATAAACACGATTATAAATGAATATTCGTAGTTTTTATTGTAAAAAAATGATTTTTAGTAATTAATTTTTATGCAACTTTCAAAGGATTTTATTTTCTTGGTTTTAGACAAATTTTAGCTATTTGTGACAACTATAAAATATTGAACTAAACTTGTTAAGTAAAATAATAAAATTCTAACTTCCAATTCATCTAACCAATCAAGAAAATAAACAACTCAAAAGTAACATTTCCCCTGTGCATATTTCTTTTCCGTGTATGTTTTTTCACATCATCATCTTAAAGAGAAAAAAGAAATGAAATTCACTTTACCCAAAAAAAAAAAACGAAAGATGCAGAACAATATTGAGAGATTTTCTTTTCCTCGTTTTGCCTTGTTCTTGAAAGCAAAGTAAAAGCAGCAGCAGCAAAAGTAGTGAAAGAGAGTTGTGTTTAGTTTTTCATCATCGTCATGATTCAAAGAGCAGAACATTCACTTATGGAGCAATAGTTGAGCATCATAAAGGGAGATATACATGATGGCATGGTTGTTATGAGATTATTATATCTGATGTGGCTGTATATACACAAACATACAAGCATATCCGATTAGAAAACAGCAAAAGAAAAAAAGTTTGTTTGTAGTGCTTGTAAAAATACTCAGGAAAAAAAAAGCTTAATCCCAAGATAATTGGCCGACCAATTATAATTAGAGAGAAAAGTCGCCCAGTTTACTATCTCTTATGGGAGAGTATATTTATTTTATAGGTCGAGTGGAGTCATTTACAGTAATTAAGAACTGTCAAGTCATTCAACGAATATCTCTCTCGTCTTATGTGAATATTGGAACTCTTTATATTCACTACGACTTAGGGTTCGGAAAAACTGATGCGCATCGATGCGGATCAAAAAATATGCGCATCGATGCGCATCTGATGCGCATATTGATGCGCATCAGTTTAACGTAAAAAGAAAATTCAAATTTTGTGAATACCTATTTTGGTTTATTTTTCACTTACTTTCGATTTATTCTTTCTTTTACTTAGTAACTGGTATCATACATGTCTTTTGTTTTAATTTCTTCTAATTTAAAGACATTTTTAAAATCAAAAAACTTTGTTTTCAATGTTTTCATTTTTGTTTTTCGTTTATTAACCATTTTAGAATCGGAAATTCTTCCCAAATATGTTTTATTTCTAATAAATAAAAATGCTTTTCCATAATATTAAATACTTCAAGACGAAATATTAAAGAAATAAGCAATTTCGTTAGATTTTAAAAATATGGTGAAAATTTGTTTACAAAAATTAAATTTTGAAACAATTTCTTAAATTTTATTATAAAGCTGCTAAATCCTATGCTCAAATCAATACGAAATAAATGATATAGCTTTTTATTCTTCGAAATAGAGTGTAGCAAAGGAATTGTTAAGCATATATGCAATACAGAAAAATCTCCATACAAAATCTGATGCGAATCGGATGCGCATCTGATGCGCATCAGATTTGTATGGATGCGCATCGATGCGCATCTGATGCGCATCAGGCCGAACCCTACTACGACTTCAATTAAAGCTTTTCTTTTGAGTGCATCGAAGTTAATCAAGATTAAGACGCTAAATAATTTTTTTCTTAATTTAACGTATTTTTGTAATTTAAATTTTTTAAAGAGTAAAATTGAAAATACGTTAAATTTAGTTTCCAAACCTTATTTTTATAAATAATGATAATGATAATTTAACCCACTAAAGAAAGATAAATAAAGAAAATTACCATCATTTAAGCTTGCAGCTCACATACATAAGACTGCAATTTTTCCATTTTAAATCAATTACTGCAATGAGAAGGAAAGAAGAAGATGAAAAGATACGACGTGGGAAAGCTGTGCACGTTTCATTGATTATAAACGTGAGATTAGTTGCACATGATGCACATATTATTGAAACTTTTTCAAAAATTTATTTTTATCTGATTGAAAAATATTTTTTTTCTCCATTTGACAAGAGAAGAAATTGATTTCCGTTTTTTTTTGCAATAGCATGTAAAGCTTATAAAAGTCTTTCTATGGTCGTTTTATACAAAATCCAATTCGAAAAAGAGATTTGATCAAAACCATTCAATCAATTAAAGTTGGAAGCGAGGGAAGAGCAGCAAGAAGGATTTACAACCTAAGCACGTGATATGAATCCATCTTAATTTGATAAATGCTGGCATTTATTGATTGTCTTGGCTGTTACTTATCATTTTATATTTGTTATTGTTGTTGTCATGACTGTCTTGCGAGATTTAGAAATGATCAACCTTTGTGAATGTCAAGTTACTGTCTTATAAGACATTCAAATTTTTTCTCTTCTTTTTTTTCTCATGACTTAGAGACGGTGGTTGCTCATAAATCAATTTACCCAAAAAATGACCGGACTCTGATTAATCAATTTACTCATATAAGTTAAGCTTCAGACCATCATTAGCAGATTAAAAAAGATGTGTTCAGTCAATGATGGTTGTCAGTGATGGAATTAATTTGTTATTTGATTTTTAATGCCATTTGCGTGAAGGAATCAAATTAAATAACTTAATCAGATTAAATATCTTGAACGTGTTTCAATTTTTATCATCATCATTTCAGAAATGTAACCATAAACGATTCATAGCCATAGACAAGTGGAAATAATTAATTTAAGCTAATTTATATGCTGAAAGATGTGATTGCTGGCAAATTTATGTTGTCCGTTTGTACAAACGTTTGTCCCTTTCGTATTGTGTCACCTCAACCATTCATCTTTATTTATAGTAATTTTATTTGCAAGGCGTGCAGAGGCAATGGTCCATAAATTAAGGGCAGAATGAAAAGGGAAACTTTCTTTTTTCTCTCTCTCGCTGTTGTTTCAAAGTGTGACCTTTTTCCAATAATAGCTGTTTAATTAGCACTTTTCTCACATTCTCTTTGCTCTTCGCGTGGCGACTTTTGGCAATTGTCATTAATTTTTCAAATTTTTTCTTTCTTTTTTGTCCTGCCTTTTTTGTGTTTTTCTTTCTTTTGCGTTACCAAGTGCCGATGAAAAGGACAAACGGTGTCAACAAGAGAATGACAAGGATTTTTTGATTCAAACAGTTGAGAATAGCAATAAAGTTATTTGTTAAACGTATTTTTACAATTTAACGAATTTTTTGAATTTTAACTTTTGTTTACAATTTGAAATTTTTGTTTACATTTTGAAATTAAAATTAGAATTGAATTTTCTTAATTTTTCTTTCTAAAACATGATTAAACTCTTAATGAATTACAAATCACAGTTTCATATCAATGAACTTATTGAATAATTACTAATTAAAAGTCTCAATCTCTTCTAAATCAGTCAAAATAAAAATAACAAAAAATTACATGTAAAAAGAAACTTTTTTAAATTTTCTTTTCATTTCAACTGCATGAAAAGCTCGTTGTCGCCACAAAATACAAAAAAAGAAAAGATGAAAAGAGAATCTTCAATTTACATTCTTTTTTGTTCGTTTAAGAGTGACTCTTTTCTGAAGCTGTTGAAACAACAAATTGGATAATTTGAATCCATAGCAATAGCGAGCAAGTGAGAGAGAGACCTTTGGCATTTCTATCTTCATGTAATCTCACACAATATTACGCTTATGTCTTTTTTGTTGTTATATTATTATAAAAGCCCTCCTTCATTGTCCTTGCGAGTGCTTTTGTGTCAGCAACTTTTTGATGAGACACCAAATGAACATCGAGGAAGAAAATTAATCGCAAGGGAGGAACAAAAAGAAAGAAAACCAATGTCTATCCCATTTTGCTTTAGGCGAAGAATTTATAATTTTATTTATTTTTTACGCTCGCTCAGCTTTGACGCAATCATAAATGCTGACAAAACAGGTCAACATAAAAGCTTTATAATATGGCTAATCGAAACTCTATTTTATTTTATCAAATACTGCAGAAAAAATTCCATCTCGTCCTTTCTCTGCTTTTTTTATTTCGATCAATATTTGCCGAGATATGCTCTGTTTGATATTATTTTTTAAATAAAAGTCTCAGTTGGAATCCTTTTTTTAGAAAAAGGGAGTGAGCGTTAAAACCTCATGTGGTTCTTTTTTACTCGTCTCCATGTAGATACGAGTGATATTTTTGTTCTAGTTTTTGTTCCAAATATGTGTGATATGTTCTTCTTCTTTTTACTTTTATCACAAGTCAGTATGGAAGATGATGATTCAATTTATATAAGATGTGAGATCAAGAAATGAGGTTTACACACCTTTATGTGATTTCCTGTGACTCGACAAGATTCTCTGTGAAATCTTATCGATAATCTCACTCCAAAAATAAGAAAAGGGAGGAAAGTATTGGCAGATCTCAACTTGTGTAAGCATATAAACAGATTATTATTTATAGAATTTATTTTTTTACAACGAGTGAAAAACTTTATGTTGAAGAATGATGCAGTATATAAATGGAATTGTGGCTTGGATGATATAAAAATAAACAACGAAAAGGTAGAAGAAGAAATGAATAAGAAAATTATTGTGTAAAATAAATTGATTGATTATGAAGTGAAGATGAATCTTTTTATTTTTAATGCAATCATTATTTAAAATAATAAATTGAATAAAAAATGTCTAGTGAAATTTAAATTAAATTATTAAATAAAAAACAGTAATGATGTTTTAAAAGCAAGAAAGTGAGTTGGTATAATAATAATAATAACGATAAATTTTATTTTGAATTTTACTGAACATTTGTTTAAATTTTTACGTGTTGTGGCAAAATTACCAATTCATCGTTGATTTATGAAAATTTTTAGTTTTTGTTGTTAAGAAAGTTAGTTATTGAATTTCATCATAAAATAAAATGCAAAAACAATCAATTTATAAATAGAAAATTTAAAACTTCTCTGTAAGCTATCAATTTTTTAATCAATTTTCAAAACTCCCAAAAATAATCTAAAAACAAATAAAAAGTCAAAAAGTTGCACCTCCTTTGTTTATAAATTTAACTGACTATCAAATAAAATATTGCATGCAGAAAACTCCCTTTCCTTTTTCAAATGATATAGTCAAAATAAAAAAGAACTAGCAAGAGCAATATGTAAGAAATGCATGAAATATTGTAGCAGCAGAAGATGAGATGAAGAAGAGTAGCATGAAAAAATGTTATTTCATAATTCTGTATACTTTATTGCAAAATAAAATGCTTTTTACATTGCAGGCAAAAATAAGAAAAAAATAAATTTATTTATATGCATAAGAATAATTTAAAAGAGAGCAATGGATGTCGATGAGCATTAACATATTGGAAATAAATTAATTTTCTTCCTTCGCTTCTTTCTTTAGTTTTTTTTTCGGGTAAAGTCATCTGCGGGGCTTCTGAGCAGACACAAATTTCATAATGACTCAACAAACGAGAGATAAATGAAAATGCAATGCCGCACAAAGCAAAATCAAAGCAAGCAAGAGAAAGGAATGCAATAAATCAATGCAGCAATTATGCTAAAAATTCTCGCTTCTTTAGATACAAAGAGCTCCCATTTATCAGTATGTGCATGTGTGTGTGCTCATCATTTCACTAAAATGTTCCTTAAAGTCAGTCGGACCAGATGAATTATAAGAAGAGTGCAGCGCAGTTATTTAAAAGTCGATAAATCATTTGACCAACAATCAATCTCTATACATGCATGTTGAGCATGCTCTATACAAATTTTTTGGTATGAACATTTAATGGAAGGAAGGGAGAAGTTAATTTAATGTCAATTTATAGTCTGGTACGAGCAGAAGAGTTTCAATTGCAATTATATTAATGATTTATGGATTTGAATTACTAATCATATATGCATGTTTCTTACTTTCTACCCACACTGACTCAAGAGAGATATGAATCAAATATGGATAATTTCAATTATGAAATTCATAAAGAATGCCAAAGTTATAAAATAAAAGGGAGTTACATATCATCCTACAAAATGATAAGATTTATGAGAAAATTTCCATGTGAATTATTTATCAAATTATCAACCTTTTGAATTTACTTTTTTATTCGAAAGCAATCGATAAAAATTATGTGAATATTTTTCTCTTTTATTGCAAATTGCAATTTAAAAAAATATTTTCTTGTTTTTCTCATGATCCATATCAAGTTTAAATGTGCTAAAAAATTTCAACAATTCTTTGACAACTAAAGAAGAATAAAAGAAAGTTGAAAATGGTTAAGCAGCAATAGCAATCAAGACGAGAATTGGAAAACTTTGGGGACATACCGGATGTTTGAAATTGAATTTTTTACATCTCAAAGGGAGTCTGACACAACGAGTTGTGTGACATGATGTGGATGCTGTGACAAACAGCCATTCGTCGCTCATTTGTGTGCTCCAGTTTTCTTTGTTTTTCTAACGAGTTGAGGTGGCAAGGGACAAAGTTTTCCTATACACATACAAAGACCTTTAAAAAGAATTCTCTTTTGGATAAAAAATCACTTTGTCAGTCACTCGATAAAGCGATTGTGGTAGAGTAGAATATCAATTCCTTCGACTGAGATTTATTGTGAACGTGATGTGAAGAAGGAGTCGAAATTTTATGTGAGACGAATAAATTTTCTTTTTTTCCTCTCTGTCGATTTCATCTGCATATCAGCGAGAATACATTGACTGCGACTAAAAAAAATTTGTCTAGTCATGCATACGCTCGAAACAATCGAGATTCAAGAAAGGAAATATTGCAAGAAAGAAGTTGTCGCCAAATTTCGATTATGTTTGAAGTGGATTTGATTCGATGAGAAACAAATGTCAAAATCAGTCGTTCTTGAAAATCGATCATATTTTTTCCCACTCGTAAGCAATATGACGATGAATTGAGCGAAGAATGAACATACATTGTGTATACATGTGGATTCAGTGGTTTAGTCAATGAGCTATAAAATTACACCCGGAATTTTCTTTTCTTCCTTATCTCTATCTCTTTGTACTTTATTTCTAAATTGAAATGTATCAGTCACATTTGTTGATGAAGAAATCTCTTGAAAGTAGTAATTGACCCAGCCAACACAACTACTACCCACTCACTTACCTTATAATCATCGTCATCATCATCAAAGTCTTTATCCTCATTCTAGTTCTTATCTTTCTTTTCCAATGCAATGGCAAAGGCAGTAAAATGTTCAGGTCACGTTTCATTTTATCATTTCATTTATTGACCATTTTCTTCTCTTATATGTATGATTTTGAATTACAAGAAATAATAGAAATTATGTGATTTTCGACGAAATTTTATTTTAAAATAAAGAAATGTCATGAATGCAAATATTCTTGGAATAATCAATACTTCTTTGTTTTTATCTTAGTTATTAACCAAAAATGTAATAAGTAAACCAAATATTTAACAAATTCATCTGGAATTTTATCGAATTTCGTAATTTTCGCTAATTTTCGGAAAGTTTTAAAATTTTTGTTGTTTACATTTACAAGTATTTCACTGATAATGGATTTTGAAGATAAAAGATTTCACAGATATTTAAAATTTAATTTTTTTTAACTGCTAAAATTTCAATCTTCTTTATATTTCTTTAAATACAAGTTTCTGCAATTTCACAACTATCTCAGTAAAAATACCACAAAAAGTTGCCAAAACTTGTTTCAGAATTTCCTTTGCGGCTCTTAAACTGATTCGATGTGCAGCATGTATGTATGTATGTTTTTATCATGAGGGACCTTTATCTGTAACAAGATATACATCGTTAAATAAAATTGTCAAACGGACGTACACACATACATACACAAGAAGTGAGTGAGACATGAGTGAGTAATAAAACAGTTTAAGGAAGAAGAAAGCTCCTCATTTTTAACCCAATCATTGATATCGAAGCATGAGACGACTGCAAATGTGGTTAAATTGAAACTGACATAAACGAAGTAGTAAAGAGGGATAAATAATCATGCAATTATTGATTTTATGGTTATGGCTGATCTGATTTACTTACTTTGTGGTCTTTATTTACTTTAATGTCAAATGCTTTTGATTGAAAGAAAAATTTTCCAACTTTAATTTGCTTACGGTAAAAACTTCATTAAGTTTTACTGTTAAAAGTGAAAAACTTTTTTTGTTGGTGTTTCAATCATCAACAAACAAAAGTAAGCAAGTAAGAAAACTTTTTTGACTTTTCACACCAAGTTTCAACAAAGAATTTATCGATCACAAATTCACCCAAAATATTTCTTAATTTTCTGATTGTCTTATCACTTACAATTACTTGCTGTGTGAAAATTTTCTCACTTATTTCAATTTCCAATCTAATATTTAACACCTGCCAATTAGCTTGTCTTACTCTCGAATAAAGTTTCTTTTTCTCTCTTAGGTATCTCTTTCTTTCTGTCTGTCTGTATATCTATATTACATCACGAAATAGAGTGAGAGGAAAATTTTTGTACTGTAATCAAATATACAGCAAGGAAACATTTCTTCTTCTGCATGTCTCGAGAATTTTAATTAGATGGCTGCTTAATTAGTGAAAAAGAAGTTTTTCTATATGGCCTGAAGTTAGACTTTTTTCATCTTCGTCGTTCGTTGGTGTAGAAGTAAAGCGTGATGTTTTATTGAATTATAGCTCAATTAAGTAACGCTAATTATTTCATTTCCATTGAACTGTAATCTTTGCATAAGGGAGGAGTAAAAAGTTTGTATGAAGGGTGTAGAAATGTCAATTTTATGAAACAGATACTTTGTATGTACACTCTACATTATATACATATTTATTCTATATTTAAACTTGATGTAGGATGAAATTGATTTTTGATGAATGAAAGACTTTCCGGAAATTTTTTCATAAATAATAAATGAATTCTTCCAGGTTTGTTAAGTAAATTTTGATGTTTCTAAATTTTCAGTGAATTTGAAGTTTCAGTAATAATTTGATTACATTTTAGCATATTTCTTATCAATATGGTTATAAAGTATTCTTTAGTCCACACTTTGTCAGTTTATTTGTTTGAATGATCCGTTGTAAAACTCTTTTATGTTTATCTTTTAAGGTAAAAAAAATTGCATAGTGTTGAAGTTAAATTGTCTTGAGATCCATTTAACTATACGACTTCCTTTATATTCATTTTATTTTGAGCTTTAGTCAGAAATTGGGTAAATTGTAAAGTTGAGTTAGATAATCTACAAAGGTCAAGTTAAAAATATCACCTAAGATAAAAAGTAGGATTCGGCATTTGATGCATGTAGTCAAGTACATGCGCATGTAATTTTGCAACTTGCATGTAAGTTAATTTACTTGAAAATGTCTCTAATTCATTCATTTTAAATTTAGTTCGGTCCAAAACTTTATAAATTTAAGAATCATTGACTTTCATAAAAAATTTGATAAAATATTGACTAAATTTCATAATAAAATTTGAATAAATTAGAGACATTTTCAAGTAAATTAACTTGCATACAACTTACAAAATTACATACGCATGTACTTGACTACATAAGTCAAGTAACAAAAATGTCAAGTCAACTAACTTAGAAAGTCAAGTAACATAGAATATTAAGTCAAGTGAAATTTAAAGAATATGCGCTTCAATTATTTTAAAAATTAAAAATATTATTTTATATTGAAAAAAAAAAAAAAATTTCAAGTGTCTGATGCAATTTAATTAATTAAAACTTTTTCCAAAGTAAAGTTTCCAAGTAGACAATTAATAAAATTGAAATTGACTTGAAATTTTATTGCAAATTGATTTTTCATGTTTAAAAATTTTTTTAATAAAGAGCGAAATTGACAAACTCAAACAATTCATTTAAAAATTGAAATTTATCATCAACCACATCATTACATGAATTTTTCTCTCGTAAAAAATATTTAAACTAGTTGAAGCATCAAGTGTAAAAGTTGAAACTACAATTTTTATTCATACATAAAAAACAGTAAAATGATTCCATTAATTTAAGTTGAACATGAAATGATATAAAAATAGAAAGTTTTTCATTTCCCACTTTGTTGAATTCAATTCTACATAAGTACAAGTGTGCATAACTTTCAAATTCATGAGGATTTTCAATCATTTTCCAATTTGCATTTTCTTTTCCCTCATTCACTATTTTTGTGCAAATCTATAAAATGCATGAGCAACTTTCAAGGTAGTTAAAGTCAAAAAAAGAAAAAGTTTTATCATTACGACTTTACATGTACTTCTTTTTATTTTTTTGAATCGTTTGAGTAAATAAATTTTGCTTTTTTCCTTCATTGGATTTGCTCTCTTCTACTTTTTACAATTTTCTCTTTCTTTCACTCGAAACCATTTATTTGCATGCTGAATTGCTCAAGAAAAGAGGTGTCAGCTAGAATGGCACTTTACAATATTCATTCTTTACTGCCTGAAAACTTTTTCATAGCACTTTATTGTGGAAAATTTTCAATTCTTTTGTAGTCATTTTGTCACAATTTAAAGTGAAAATTTCAATAACTTCTAAAATTTTTGAAAAGCAGTGAAATTTTCTCAATAATTAAAATTGGACTTCTTTCATATTTGAGAAACTTTTGTCAAAAAATTCTCTCTATGCGTTTTAACATAAGACTTTTTTTGATCTTTTTACCCAAATCCAACCAAAAATAAAAAAGTATGAAAAGAAAGATTTACAATTAAAATTCAAGTTTCTGCTTGAGTTGAATTTGCTTTTTTTTTCAAGTGTGTGCTTGAATGGAAAGTGAGAGAAAGAAATGAGCTTTGAAGTGAGTTGACTCACTTGAAGCTATTGCTTGGTAATCTAAGCTTTATACAAACTCATTATCATGCAAATCCCATTTTGACACACTTCAATCACTTGACCACAAAGGACACTTATCATTTATTGCTTCGTAATTATATTAAAGCCGCACTCTTGAAAGCAATTAGATAAGAGAAAATTGTCCTTAAATTGGAAAGCCATTAAGATTAAAATTAATTGCAATTGACATTTATACTTGTGTATGCTCATATTATGATATTTTAGTCATCATATAAAAAAAACTTTTCAACTTATTGCACTACAATATGAACAACAAAAGTTGTTGTTGTTATGTGATGAATTTACAGGAAAATGAGTGTAATTTACAAGAGAAATTTCCTTTTATTTTCTTTTCTTTTCATAAATCTCAGCGCACTTACAAATATAACAAAAGGCATTGAATGTTAACATCAACATTATTGCAAAATCTCAAAGTAAAAGCGAAACAGGCTGTGACAACAATGGAGAGAACAAATTGCTACAATTTTCATCGACAACAGCCATTGACAGCGACAACAAATCACCAAACTAATTGCATTTGAATTGAAGGTAGACGAGAGAGAAAGTTAAATCGATAGGATGTTTACAATCTGTGATAAGGGGAAGCCATTTTAAATTTTTTAAGCTTCATCTCCTACATTCGTGAATTATTCAACGTGTTTTCACCTCTCTTCAGCATAGCAAACAATAACATAATAAATGAGTTTTCCATTATCAACAATTTTTTCTGTTTCTGCTCCCAGGATGATGCAATAATAAAAAATTCGTTATGTTCTAAAAAATTTGAAATTTTGTACTAAAGTTTACAATTGAGAACAATCGTTAAATTTTTTAATTTTTTTATCAGCTTTTTGAAACAACTAAAAATGTTGAACCATCCTGGCTTTTCTCTTTACCTTTTCCATAGAACATAAAAAATTTACATTTTAATCAGATTAAGACAGAAAAACTAACTTTGTTGTCGATTGGAAAATGAATAAATTGTAATGCAGATTTTTTTTGTTATTTTCATAAATTGAGTAAATAAATATAAAACTCACTCACTCTCTGCTACAGAATGAGCAAAATTTTTACCGTCATCAATCTTCTCTCTCATGTTATTCTTTATTTTTTGTATATGTGCACACGACACAAAAGGAACATCATAATAACAAAGAGATTTACAATATCACATGAGTATCAGATTGCAGAATATCCAATCTACTTCCATCTCAATTGGTTCTCTATTATTATCATATATTCTTCTCCTGCTGCTGATGCTTTTCCTTACAATTTTGTTTTGTGATAATTCACTTTCACGATGATTGGCAGAAACTATTGAAAGTAAATAAACAACAAACGATTTTTCCTTTTCATATTATATCATTCTTTGCTGTTCTCTTTTTTATGTAACATAAGTTTCTTTTTGTTGTGCATTATTGATACAATAGTTTACATAATCACAGCTACTTAATATTGTATTGATAAGTGATTGATAAATTGAATACAGAAAACTTGCTCAATCTATCTTTATAAATATTTGATATCATTGGATTATCTCTCTTTCTTACTTTGCACGCATGTTGGATAAAAACTTTTACTTTTTGCTTTGCTCTTTTAATTTATTGATTTTATAAAAATTAATTCTTGTTATTTTGTTATAATTTAGCTATAAATTTTAATTTATTTAATTTAAAATTTAATTTGTTTGAAGGAGAAGTTTAGTTAGGCACTGAAATTTTTCTGAAATTAAAACAAGTATAGATAAAACATCAAAAATTTCAAGAATGCCATAAAATTTCCAAAATATTTTCTTTAATCTCCCTGTCAAATTTACTTTAAGAAAATTCCAAACCTTCATAATTAAAAAAATCAACAATAAAATAAACCAAAAAACTTTCATCCTAAATTTTCCTTTTCCTATTTAAACAAATATAAAGTCAAAAAAAGATAAGAAGGACAATAATAGAGAGAAAATCTTTAAAACAAGCAAAAAAGAGAGGAAAAGAAAATAATCACAAAATCGTAAATCGTTGAGGCAAAAGTGCCTCAATCGAGATTTGATAACATTATCATGCAAAACAGGAGCCATTCGCAAGAAAACAACAAAATTCTTTTTTCTTGCCTCGGCAAAGAAGAAGCAGCAGCAAGTAACTTACATTGGCAACTTTGGCAAAATGTGGACGTCGGAAGAATGGGATCTGATTTATATGCGCATCACGACATGAATCTTATTAAGTTTATCGTTATTTTATTGTTTGCTCATTTATGTATATATAGACAGAGACAAAAACAAAGCCAGTGTCATACAAGAGAGAGACAAAATGACACAAGGCAAGGAAAAGACAGAATGAAGGAGAAAAGGAAGGAATAAAAGACGTAATAAAGACACATAAGAAGTGAGCTTGAGTGCTTTCAATATTTATATTATTCCAACCCGAGCCAGTCAGCTTTTATCTTTTACTTTACTACTACTTTGCCTGCCTGCCACTGCACTGTATAGCACAAAGAGAATACAAGAAAAAATGAACTTCTTCTAGAGTGAGATAATAAAGAGGACATTAAGTCAGTAAAAATCCAATAAACGCACAAACGAGAAAAGAACGAACAAAAAATGTCTATTAAAATGTATTAGCTTGTTTTGACACTTTTCCCCTCCTCTTTATTACTCGCACAACAGAGCACAGTTGCGAAAGGCAAATGTATTATCATCAGTAAAATTGTACAGGCGGGTGTGATGGTGGTATCAAAGTGCTATGAAAATGAAATGGAATGGGATGAAATTATGTTTATTCTTAGTCTTTTTTCTGTTTATTGATACAAGAGTCCACCAATATCAAGGTGATATTACTTCGGTTAAAATTAGATAATTTTTGTATTTTAACTTTTTAACGAATTTTTTTATAATTGAATTTTAATTTGAATTTGAAATTTTTATTTTGATCTTAAATTTATAATTTTGAACTTCAAAATTTAATTTGATCTTGATCTCAAGAATTTACACTTTTTAATTATCTTGGAAAACTACTACGTTTGATTATAGAGTGCTGATGTAAATTTTATTTGATTTTACTCTTGAAAGTATTGCTAAAGTTTAGTTTTTATTTGAATTTTATATTTTAATTTTGAAAATTGTAGTAATTCTTGAATTATTTTATTTTGATCTTAAAATTTTGTTTTGATCTTGATATTGATTTTTTATTATTCTAAACTTGAAAACTGAATTGATCTTGAAAGAATTTTATTTACATTTCAAAAAATTTCATCATAAAATTCATTAATTAATTTTTCTAGAAATCATTAAGCAATTAAACATTTCAATATCAAAAAATCTTCCATTTATAAGAAATACAAATCCTTCAAGTATTTTTTCTATAAATAATCAAGATTAATTCAATTTTATTAATTATGATTTCACAAGTAATTTTTCCTTGAATTTTACCCCACATAATGCTCTGAAAATAGAAAAATAATGCTGTATGAATGAAAGTTATTATATTAGAAGGCGTGCAATCGAGACATTGCTCAAGGAAACAAGTAATCAATATAAGGTCGATAGTTTATGTCGATGTGACAAAGATGTTCACGTGTCAATATTCTTTCAATCTTTCATTCTCTTCTTGTACTTGCTTATTTGTTTTAGGATGAATTTATTGATGTAGCAAAAGCTATAAAAATATTGTTCTGTAATTTTTTTTCCTGTAGTTTAAGAAAGGAATTTTTTGTAAATAAATATTTAAAGATCTTAAAGAAAAAGAAAATTCAAAATATTGCCTTCATTGAGATCATGATTTACAAATTTCTTTCACATAAATGTCACAAGGAAAAAGTCATTAAATTTATTACTCTCAAAGCCTTACAGACACTCATAAGCGCAAAAAATCCAATTGCTATCAAAAACGGGTAAAGATAAAGAAGTCACATAAGGCGCAATTGAGAAAAGTGTATGTGTGTGTTCATATGATTTTCTTAAATCGTAAATCTCGGCACATTTCTTAGTATGCATATATACACGTAACTCATAAAAATCGTAAATTACATTTATGAGACTTCAAATGAGAAGTGGCGTGAGGCAAAGTCAGAGAAAAGTCGAAACAGAAATTAAATAACATAAAGCGAATCAATTTATTTTTTTCTTTGCCTTCAAATTTTTATACACCTTCTTTCCTACATGCTTTGAACATTTTAAAATTTATATTTTCATCTCTTTTTTTTGCAGTTTCTTAATTTACTGTCAGTGGACAACCGATTAGGCCGGTTTTGTTTTTCAAACATATCTCTTTAATGAAAACAGCTAGAGTAAAACGGTGAAAAGTATGTTATTTGGCTTAAAACTGTCTATTAAACCACAAACATATGAGCGGAATTGAGTTATTATTTATTTCTCAATCTGTGTTTTTTCAATTTTCCGACATTTTGGAAACACAATTTTTGCAAAAAATTTTAAATTTCAATTGAACCAGATAAGCTACAACTCTCACAATTTGTCAAAATCTTTCTTATAATGGCATTAATAATCTGTAAAATTTTCAAATGTGAGCATAAGGTCTATAAATGTTTTTAAATTTCATTTATTGTCTCGTGACAAAATAATTCCATAACTTATCGATGAGTTTATCAATTTTCAAGCTAGCTACAGTAAAATACATAGTTTTGCTGAAGCTTTCTGTCAGTATATTCATTTTCTGAGTAAATGAAAGAGTTTTCACAGAATTGTTTTTGAAACATAAAAAATGGCTGAATTTTTGTTTACAAAAATCTAATTTTCGTTCATTTTTTCTCAAAATTGTTCCAAGCTGCAAGTTTTTATTGCAGAATCTTGTAGATCGAGTACCAATTGACAATATATGTGTTACTTGAATGGCTACTTAGCTAGAAGTTGCTTTAATATTGCTTCAAAGTTGACAATAACAATAATTTTCCATTTTCACAAAATCGAAATTTTCAAATCGTTTATTTCGCTTTAATATTCTATAAATCTGATTCAGAATGACTTATTAGACAATTACTAATTTATTTAGTTGACTAGAATCAGATTTATAGAATATTAAGCGAAATAAACGTTTGAAAATTTCGATTTTGTGAAAATGGAAATTATTTGTTATTATTCGTTGAAGCAATATTAAAGCAACTTCCTAGCTAAGTAGCCATTCAAGTAACACATATATTGTCAATTGGTACTCGATCTACAAGATTCTGCAATAAAAACTTGCAGCTTGGAACAATTTTGAAGAAGAAATGAACGAAAATTAGATTTTTGTAAACAAAAATTCAGCCATTTTTTATGTTTCAAAACAAATTCTGTGAAAACTCTTTTATTTACTCAGAAAATATACTGACAGAAAGCTTCAGCAAAACTATGTATTTTACTGTAGCTAGCTTGAAAATTGATAAACTCATCGATAAGTTATGAATTATTTTGTCACGAGACAATAAATGAAATTTAAAAAATATATAGACCTTATGCTCACATTTAAAAGTTTAACAGTTTATTAATGCCATTATAAGGAAGATATTGACAAAGTATGAGAGCTATAGCTTCTCTGGTTCAATTAGAATTTAAAAAGTTTGAAAAATTTGAGTTTTCAAAATGTCGCAAAAATGGAAAAATGCAAAAATTAAGAAATAAATACAAATAATTGAACAATCAAATGTATGTTGTTTAATAAACAATTTGTTGACAAATAACATACTTTTCACCGTTTTACTCTAGCTGTTTTCATTAAAGAGATATGTTTGAAAAACAAAACCGGCCTAATCGGTTGTCCACTGACAGTAAATTTTTTATGCATTTATGTTATATTTTATAAAATAAAAATTTGAAAAGTTAATGAAATTAGTAAAATTTTAAATTCAAATCATGAAAAATATTGCGATATTTAAGTTTTGACTATAATTTTCTTTTTTTGAAATTTTTTATTATTTTTTTTTTAATTTTACCAAAATAAAAATAAACTGCAAGACCAATAATAAAAAATTTCTTTCTTTTAAGTAAACTAACAAAACTGCAAGACCAATAATAAAAAATTTCTTTTCTTTTAAGTAACCTACATAAAAAAACAAAAAATGGAAAATAGCAAGTAAAAGAAAGATAGCGAAACGTTACTTAGTTAAATTTCACGTATTTACCTTAATCCACCCCGTAAAAATGACGTTAAGCCGTAAGATACGATGTGAATATGCTAATAGAGAGAATGAAGACAGCGAGAGCAAGAGAAATAACATTATCGCAAGCCGAACTTTATGCTATGTTCTCGCTCTTTTGTCAAATTGGCTTACTCTTCCCATATTTACATAATACTCGATTCTTTAAGATTTTGGTATATGTTTGTATGTCCCTATTACTCTTTTTTATTAACATTCATTGTTGTCAGTAATCGAGCGAGAACGATAGAAAGAAATTGACATCAATGGGATGAGTCTGGTTAAAAATTCTTCTCTTTCTCTATGTCTTCAACATGAAAGGAAATGAAAGAAAAATTTGTGTTGTATCACTCTCTTTCGCAATCTTTTCTAACATTTTTCAATGTTCTTCATCGTGATGAAAAAGCTATTTTCATTGAATTCATTTCCTTTCATTCACAGTGTGTTGGAGATTTAACAACAAGAACAAGCAAAGGAGGATGAAAAAAAAATAGGAAAAAAGTGAAGTTTGTATTAAATTTTTACAAGCGACAATGCTTGAATGGATTGATGATGGAATTAAAATTTTTGGTTTTATATTTTGCAAAAAAATTTCTAACAAACTAATAATAAATTATTGTAATTTGACTCAAGATTTGAATTTAAAATTTCCAAATAATTTTCATTCAAAACATTTTAGTTCTTAAAAGTCATTAACAAATTTTTAATATAAATTTCAATATTTTCTGTTCTTTTTACTTTCATCCATGTATACTGTCATATGATGATCTGTACTATGGTGAATCACAAGCGAACGAGAAAGAGAAAAAGAGATTAGAGCGAACAATGTTAACCTATATTAAATATTGTGCTCGATATTGCAACGTTAAGCACGACAATGGATTTACTCCTCCTCATTCACAATTTTCCATCTATCTATCTATCTCGCTTGCTTTCACCCTGAAAGCTTCATGTTTGATGAATTTATTTTATTTATTGAGGACTAGATAGAATGACTGTGCTATTTTGTTGTTGCTTGATACGCTAAAATGAGAGCAAAAGAATAAAAAAAGTTTGCGAATGTCTTCTTGACTGCTTGATAATTTCTGATTTGGACATTAATTAATATCGACGAGGAAAGTTTTCTCGAAAGTTTTTTGTCGCCGTCTGTTGCTTTTACTGATTGTCAATTAAATAATTTATAAATTAAATTCAATGCAGTAAATCAGTCATTTGATATTTTGGAAATTCATAGTCATTGACATATTCAACAAAAAAATATGATATTAAAGAGCAGATTTTTTATTGCTTCACACATTCTATTTATCTCACAAGCAGTCACATCAAAACTCAGCACACACACATTGCGGAAAGGTCATAAAAATAAATCGCTTTTTGTTTGTTTGTTGCTTTTTATATATCAGAGCTCCATTTCAAATAATCATAATTTTATTTATTTCTTCATATTTACAATCAAGCTGTGGTGAACAATTGCGAACTGGTTAACAATTTTTTTGCTTTTAAAGAAGAACAATCAATAAACTTTATTTAAAGGAATTAGAATAATGAAAGATTAAAGGAACTAAATAAATTGATCAACTGATAATTTTAAATTTCTTATCAGTTTCCAGTTAAATTTAAAAGAATTTTAACAAAATTTTGTATTTTAACAAATGTAAACAAAATAATTTTTTATTTAAATTTAAAATGACCGTTATTTTTAGCAATGTTTTGAATTTTAAAATTATATTTCTATGATATCATTGATCTTTGTATAACAAAATCATACATATAAATGTAAATTAACACCTCAATGCTAATACTTATGTATAAGAATGCGTATATATTTAGAATGGCTTGCACGCGGTATAATAATATTATAAAAGTGATAAAATAAATGTGGCAAAAAAGCATGTGCCTATTTTCAGAGACGAGAGTAAAAAAATCACATTGTATTACGATCATAATGCGCTGTGCTTCTTTTTTCTCGCCATTCTCCATTATATCTCAATATCTCTTACATAATGATGACATAAAAATTCAAAAAAATGCTCTCGCTGAAAACAGTAAGTGAACTTTATCTATTGAATATACTTGCGTGGTACTTTATTAAAGCCATCAATGTTTTTAGCTGCACACAAGGTTCTTTTATCCCCCTCTTATATACATACATGACATACATACGTGTAGGAGTCTTTGTGTCATAAAAGAAGTCTTTCATTGAGAATGAGGCTGGATGAGATGACAGAAGCAAAGGTATGCTCACACTTTGATATGCGAGAGTGTATTTTATGCGTGCTATGGCATCACTCGCGCACGCTTTTATACATTTTTGTAGAATAATTTATTACAGTTCTGCTATTTCAAACTTCTCACGCGCTTATGCTGTTAATTGAATTTTTGAAACTATGTTTGGAATTCATGCAATCAGCAACAGCAGCAAACACATACACAAATTTGCTAATTTATTTTTGTTTGTTAGTGAATAAAAGGCGCAAAATATTGTACATGATTGGCATTAATGGCTCAATATAGAAGTGAATGCATACATTGCGGAATAATGTTTCACATTGAAGATAATATAAATTACATTAAATTACATTTCAGAAGGGCGCATAATGTAGTCATAAATTTAACGAATTGTGCATGAAGATTTACTAATTTATGATTAATGGCACTCATCTTCTTCTTTTTTTTCTTTATTTTACGAAATTTTCATTCTGTGTTTCACTCGCGAGTGAACACGTTGAAGTTAGTTAAATTTGTAAAATGTAGTCTTGAGTGTAGCATCATAATCATCATCATCTCATAATTTTTTCTTTACAAACGAGAACTACTTTGAGTTGATTATGTTACTTTTGTTTTTTTGATGATTATTTCAAGGTATGGATTGAAATTTTTTTTAATGAAAATTTCATTTTTGAATTTAAAAAAACCGTTGTAAAAATTTTTTTGCAAATATTTTATTTAAATTGAAGAATTTTCATTTAAATCAATTTTAATTTACAAGTACTATTTTTAGTACAGCAAAAATGATTTATTTTCTCAAAATTCAGACATACTAAACAAGTCAATTACATGCATATAAATTTCATCATGTCCAGACCATGTCATGTCATAAATTCATCACTCATTTAACAGCACCAACATCTCAATAGAATAAATCATCATAAGAGCATCATTCAGTAAGAAAAAATATTTTTAATCTGTTTGCACAATCTTCCTCCTTCCTTCATATCGCATTCATAAATTTATTAGACACACTTTGCTGTAAATAATTTTTTAAGAGCATTTGCGATAAAAGTGCCCTTAATAGATTAATATTATTATTATGATGATGATGTTACATGAATAAATTCCTTTTTAACTAAAAATTTTTTCATCCCACATTCACGCTTGTAACACACAAATTTTCCCATTAAATGCGACATGTGAGTGAATAAAGAAAGTCGAGGGAGAAGTTAATTCATTAACACAACGACAACGATGATGATGATGATAAACATACAAGAGAGCAGTTTTAAAATAGAAGAGAAAATTCTTTCTCCATGTAATTCCAAAAAAGAATTTTGTCAGAGCTCGCAAGTCGCTCTTCATTCGCAAGAAAACAGAGAGAGAATTAATTATCGCTCGGGTGAGTTTTAATTGCCTCTAACAAGTTGTTAATGAGCTGTTGGTTAGCTGTCATCAATTATCTGCTTCTTTCTTCCATCTCCCTATGCTTTCTTTCATCGCGCGTTAAAACAACAACATCAACATCACAGAGACTAGCGAGATAAGGAATGTGATGTGATTTTATGTTAATGATATAAACTTCTCTCTTTTTTTCGCTCTTGTTGTTGTTTTTGGTCTGCTTTTGTTATGATTTCTTGAGATTTAAAGAACTGCGTTGGCGCAGTTTTGGGAATTATGAATAAACACAAAGGATTTAAAATGACACTAGATTGTCAAATGGAATTTTTGTTACTGTATCAATTTTAAAGAAATTTCTAGCATGCACTAATGAGATCGACTATGATGACATGTTCATCAGATTTATTATTCAGGTTTTCTTCTTTTTATTTAAATTTCTCACGTGTTTATGCATTTAACGATGAATTTTTAAATTCTTCATTTAAGAAAGACAGAAACATTTTTAGATTAAGTCTAAACCAAAAATTAATGACTTTGATCACATTTTGAAAATGTTTGTTGGATTTATGTTTATGTAGAGCAAAATAGATTAAAAAATTTAAATAGCTTTTATAGGAAAGTATTTTCGAATTTTTATTGAAAGAAAGTTGAATCATTGTTTAAATGGATTTTCTTGAAAATTGTAAAATTATGATTTATAAAGAAACTTGAAATTTCAAATTTTTGAAATCCGTTAATTTTTAAAATTCGTTAACATTTCTGAATTTATTAATTTTTGGCTCCCGGCTGGTGAGGCGCGAGATCTCGAAAACTACAATAGCTAGCGACTTCCGGTTTGCTGTGTTTGATTTGTGCTATCGAGTTATTGGCGGCATTCTTCATTAGAATGTTTGTTACTTATTGCATTAATTAGGAAATTACGAATTAAAATTTCCAAATTGAAAAATGTAAATAACGCGAAGTTAGCTGCGAAAACGATTGCAGCGCCACCAACGGCAAATGTTAGAACTTCAAATATTTTGAATATCACTCAACCGTTATTTCAAATCAACAAAATTTATTATAAGATTCTATAAATTGCAAAATCTGAAACCGTTTAGTATTTTTAGTTGCTAATAACTAAAATAAACTTAAAACTTATTCAACTAAAATTTAATCGATTAAGCTTTTATTTTTTAATCGAATAAATTTAAGTTGATTTTTAGTTATTTGTAAAACGGTTTTGGACTCTGGTAAATTAAGCCACCAATTAAAACCGTACTTTTATGCATCAAAATTTTATAAATATGTTTTCCCCAGGGGGAAAATAACTATGACGAAAGATGCGAAGAAACGAAAGTAACGAAAGATAACGAAAGTAACGAAAGATAACGAAAGAGAAGCAAAAACGACGAAAAGAAGCAAAAATATAAATGATGCAAAAAATGAATTGCAATTTAGGAAGTTTAAAGTTGTTATTCTATTGTTTTATAGATTCTAAAATGAACTATTAATCTTAATATTTATGCTCATCAAGTAGAAGCTCATAAAAACGAGCCGAAAGAAAATTTATAATTTTTCAGAATTTCATGAATTTTTTAACGTTTTTTTCGACAATTAAATAGAATTTCGAAATTTCGTATTCGAATTTCGGAAATAAACATTGGAAAATTAGGCAAAATAAATTTTGCTTGATTTATCATAATAATCTTACTTTTTATAGAGTTATGATGAATTATTTACAAACGTAGTGGTTATTCTGTGCTATTAGAAGCAGAATAGGTATAAAAGTTGAAAGAAATATGTATGAAAAATCAATCTAACGAAAATGACGAAAGTGACGAAAAAAACGAAAGATAACGAAGAAAAACGAAAGTGACGAAAGAAGCGAAAGAAAAACGAAAGAAAAAATTTCTTTCGTCATAGTTATTTTCCCCCTGGTTTTCCCTATATTCTTAATTTATTTCGATCAAATTATTTTTAAGTGTAAATTTATTTCTCAAACGAATCTAATAATTCTGTAATTTGTTAACATACACTGATCTAGGCACCAAAAATGCGCTAAAGTAATCCGACCTATGGCGGACACTTTTCCACTCGTTTTGTTTAAAAATAGCGAAAATTATTTTCAAATATATCCACATGTTAAAAAATCATTCAAAAAGTAAACAAAAATTTAAATTTTAAAAAACCGTTAATAATTAAAAAAAATGACGATTACATAAATGCGAGTTAAAATTCTCAAATTTCCATCCTAATTTAAATAGTCAATAAGTGATTTTATCTGAAAAAGAAAATATTTCCATTTATCACATTACTAAAATTTTGTTATTTTGATTGAAATTATTTATGACAATGATGTGAAATTTAATCCAACACAACATTATCATAAATTGAAGTCTACAAAAAAATTTGTATTTAAAAGCAGGAAAGAGAACATATTGAGTTTATTTTGAAAATTTTATTATCTAATAAAACACAAGCGACGATATGAGGAAATTTTTGACTCGCAACTCAATTCATTTTATGATAACAAAATTTTTTATGTTGCTTCATCGTATGCACTTGAGTTATGATTTTTGTTATTCTTAGAAAGAAGTCTTTAAAAAAATGAAAGAGAGAGAAAAATTAGGTGAAATATCATAAAATAATTGCGGATGCGAGTATCATAAAAAAGTCAGTTTTGACCAGCCCTAATTGAACTTTGAAAAACAGCAATTATGAGCTCAGCATAAAAATATATTTTTTTTTATAAATCCACAGTAGGTTGTGGTTATTTAATAAAGATGTTTGTGTTCACAGTTCACTCGCTCATTGCCAAATTAATGATGGCGTGATGATTTTGAATTTTCAATATTTATGTTAATAAATTGGGCATATTTAATGGATCACTGCGTGCATTGCATTATTACTTTTATTGCTTGTACTTTTTTTTGGTAATGAGCATCATAAAATGATTGAATTTATCTCTTTAAGAGCAATAAATGGCTTCATCTTCCTTTGCATGCAGATTTTATGATTTGTTAATTATTTTCACGGCAATTTTCAAAAATACAGCTTGATTGAAAAAGCAATAAAAAAATTTTTGCATGCAACTGAAACTTTTTAATTAAGACTTTTTTGAATGGCGGTAAAAATTGATTTGTGACAGCAATTTCTAAAAAAATCTCATTTTCACATACACACGACAAAGAAGCAAGCTGAGAGCGAACAAAAAATTCTTTTTTATGACAAAAGTTTTTCTCATCTTTTTTTGCTACTTAGAGGAAAAATTTTTATTATGAAACTCTAAGAAAAAGATTTTAGCTAAATCCGTCATAAATGATTTCCAGCTGGTCGTTAAATTGAGCATGGAAGTTTTTGGCATGAGTTGCAAGGCAAGTGAGGAAAAATGCTGCTTCAATCATTAGGACCTATCACAAACTGCAGGAGGAGCAATTTAATGTGTTTCTGATTGAAGTTTTATGAGTGTGTATTGTGAGCAATAAATTGTCAATAAACGTATATCTCACTCTAAAGAGCCATAATACGATAAACCTTTTTCTTCTTTCTCTCACTTTTTTTGGTTTAGAGATAAAGTTTGACAAGTTTAAAGTTTTCTAAAGAAAAGATTTGTGCTATTGGTGCAATCAACTTTCCGAAATTTCTCCTTCTTTTTATGTCGCCAAACATTTTTTTATTCTTATAAATTAAACTCAAAATAGAAAAGAAAAATAAATTTTCTTGCTCAATCAATGTATGAGGCAAGGTGAAGATACTTTGAATATTTAAACTATAACTTAAATGATTGCGATTTTCTATCATTATTTGTCAAATTTATTCGAATTAATTATTAAATAGAACAAAAGATTTTTAAATTAAGGTCAAAATTTCCAAACTTAACGATATTTTGTAATTTGAATTTTTTAAAAAAAAAATGTTTTGAACTTTTTTTTTTGAACATTTAAAAATTACAAAAAAGTTAACTTTATTGAACATAAGCTATTTTTGTCAACAAAATTCTTTTTAATAAATTATGAGTTTTTAAATTTAACGGTTTTATGATATTTAAAATTCAATTAATCAAAATTAAGTCGAAAAAATAATAAATTCTGTAAAAATTTAAAATTTTCACGAAAATTCTTTCACCTTGTCTTTTAATTCTTTTGTTTTTTTTTGTGAATACCACCACGTTTTTTCTTCAGCTATTGCATCCTCACGCTACTACTTCAACTATATTGTAGCAGTGTTTTCTGTCAAAAACTTTGCGATATTTGCCAATTTTTATTTATGGCAAAATGAAAAGAAAGCAAACAGTGAAAAAAAGTTTTCGCATTTAAAAAAAATTGGGAAGCAAGCAGTAGGAGGAAAGGAAAATTTAAATCGATTTCATTTTGAGAACGCGCCAAGCGACAGCGGGAGTTGGCAGCGTGAAAAAAAAGTTTTCATTGTGTTGAAAGATTTGTGTTAAAATTTCTTTCTTAAACTACCCTTACTGTCGTCATCATCATCAAACAGTTAGCAGAAAAAAGTGAAAATTGCCCCTTTTAAGAGATAGTGCCAAAAAGAGCACAACCTTCAGCTCTGCTCGCGCTCATACTGCAAAGAAAGAAAAAAAGTTTTTTAAATGTGATCGTACGTGACTGGGTGTAAAAATATCAAAATTATGTAAAAAAGATGAAGCTTCATCTTTTCACCGCCGCCCTTTTTTGTTGCCTTTTCACTTACTCCTGGGGTGTTATGCCTGAATGGTTGTGCATGTGCCTGTGATTTTGATGATGTGAAATATCACATCATAAACGGCGCTTTCACTCAATTCTCACGCGCCTGCTACAGAAGAACACGAATAATAAAAAAAGATAAAAGCCAGAAAAAGTTTCTCACATCAATTGAGCTGTTAACATTTTAGACAGCAATTGTTGCTTTTTCTATATAAAAAATCTCTCATTTGACAGCAACGAATGAAAACAAAACAAAAAAAGTACCGTGGATGTTCTACAATGTTGTTAATCGTCACTTATTGATAATACTTGTTATTATTTTTTGCGCTTAACACTTTTCGAGAAAAAAAAGTTATTAAAAATTTATCTCTTTCGCTCATCGTGGTTGTCTGTCATGCTGCTGTGGTAAAAGTTTTCTGCTTGTTTTACGATGAGTTAAAAGAAATTTTCTTCTTTTTTGTTGATTTTAAAGATTTGTAAAATGAAAAGTTTTTTAGGCATAATGAGATTTATTAGGAATTAAAAACACTGATTATTTTAAATTTTTACAAAATTCTCTTAATAACGAAAGTAAGACGTAAAAAGATTTCAATTTCTAAAGAATTTTTTCAAGAGCTGTCTGCATGTTTCAATAATTTTTTGTAAATTCTTAAAATGTTTGACTTTGTAGATATTTACAAAATTTCAAGCAAAAATTTTGTACTTCTTATAATTTTACAACATATCAAAACTTTAGTAAAAAATTTTGACTTTTCAATGAATTTTAAAAGAAATTGATGAATTACTTCAATTATTTTCCTCGTTCACTTGTTCACTTTTTATATTAAAAACGCCAGTTAGCTATTGAATTATAAAATTATTTTGACAAATGAGAGAATAATGTTTCGAATAGAGAGTGAAAGAGAAAATATGAAAAGCAAGCAAGCTAAAAGAAGAAGAGGATGAGGTTTGGTGACTGCGGCTGTGTGTCAAAGAATATTTTAAAGTAAGAAATAATAGAAAAGTCAATAAGAATTTTGGTCACAAACCAAAAATTCGTCGCAATAATTTTAAGGAAATTAGAACAGTTGCGAATCATAAAATTTTAATATGAATAATGTCTTAATTACCTATATTCTTTTTATAATTATATAGGCTGTTTAAATTTAAAAAAAGATAAATTTTGTCTAAACTACGACCTATGAAAATAGTGTATTTTAAAACATGTTTTTAGTGGACTTTGTTGATTATGAATCTGCAAGAACTTTGTGGCGCTCTCATTTCAATAATGATATGTCTATTCTAAAATTGATGTTTTCATTTCTAATTAGGGTTCGATAATCATCTGATCATGATCTGATCATAAAAAATAATCTGATCATAATCAGATCATGATTATTCAAAAATTCAAATGACCGTTGTGATTTATATGATTTGAAAAAAAAAATTATAACAGTTTTAAAAAGATTTAAAACCATTTAACTATGTAAACGTGTATACGAAATTGAAGATCGCGCAACAAAACATTTAAAATTTTCACGAAATTAAATTTTTCATTAATTAAGTGATTATACTCGCGGTGTACAAACGAAAAGTGTTTATATATTGATAAATAAAGTATCTGTCACATTTAGGTGAAATAAAAATATCTTTAAAATTGATTCAAAACATAAAATACAACGATCATTTGAGCTTTTGAATAATCATGATCTGATCATATGATCAGATTATTTATGATCAGATCATTTCTGATCATGATTATTACGAACTCTATTTTATTTACATTTTTAAAGAAAAATTATTCGTTAAATGCAAACAATAATAAAATTTATTGATAAATTTCAAGGCAAGTGTACATACTATTTATAAATAGAAATAACCACGGACACGGCTTTCTTCACACAATTTTGTGCACTTTTTGTGAAAATGTAACTCGTGACATGAAAAACGAATTATAAAAAACCGTTAATTAAATATTTTTTGTTCTGAAAAATAAAAAAATGCAAAAACAATATCAATTTTTTGTATGGTAATTGTTGTTTTCTTGTTTATGTGACATTATTTGTGTTGCGCGACAAATGTTTTTGTTGCTTTTCATCATGTTTTTTTCGCGTATTTTTGCGCAACATTCATGCATTGATTTTTCGCAAAAGTGTTATGATTAATAATTATTAATCACATTTTTCATAAATCAAAGCTTCTATAATTTCTTATTCTTTTTTTTCTTAAAAATTATATAAATGATTTGACAGCAAAAGAGTAAAAAAGAAGAAAATTTCCGCAAGTGATAATAAAAAGCTTTATTTCTATGAAAGTGTGGTGTAAACGACAATGAAATTCTCATAAAACAATGAACGAAAATTCGTTTGAAGACGTGACTTATGAATAAATCCTTAAATGAGTTGTTTCCTCATCACGTAGCAAAAAAAGAAAAAGATGAATAAGTTATCATTCAATTTGACATTCTTACATTTACTCAGAAGTGCTTTAGAATAATTTTTCTCTTCTTATTATGATTGATTTTCATTGGTTTTGTAGGGCGTCAGACGATTGCATTTACTCTCAATTTACGCTTGACTTTCTAATGAGCATGTAAATTAATCAAAACCGTTGATGACATAATATTGTGACTGATGGCATTATTATCCAAAATGCGACCTAATTGATAAATTTACATTTCGCTAATTCAATCACTTGACCAACATTGTTGACCCTCTTCATTTTTGAAATGTCCTTCGATCTTCTAAGCGATAAAATAAATTTTAAATTGATGGCGATGGAAAATCGATTTGTGGTTAACGCTTCTCGTAAAACACGCGCGCGCTCGCGGTCAATTAAAGAAGGATAGCTTTTGAATGTCGCTTTTTTACCTTTCATGACAAATAAATAAAATATTTGAAGGAGAAAAAAATCGATAAATTTCAATTTTACTGACATAATTTCTTTTTAACTTAAAAGGAATTTTTCTTGTATTCCTTACATATATGATATTTTTATGGATGGCAATAAATTATCACCTTTCGAAAGTTTCTTTCTCTCTTTCGATTTTTTTAATGTGGTTTTTATTTTTCAATACATATCAGTCAATATATATTTCAGAGGGTGGATGCTGTCCAGTCAATTTCAATTGATTTATCACTTTATTTAATAAAATTTTAAAATTTCAGTTTTATTCCACTGTAGAAGAATGTTGAAAAAATAAAAGATAATGTTCAGTGTGTAGCGAACAAGCGTGAGGTATATATGAACAAAAGGATTCCTGCTGCTTCGCCTCAAAAATGCATTTACACAAATTTATCTTTCTTCTTTTTTGTTCTTGTTGTTGTCTGAAAGATTTTTTTGAGTGGTTTAGAACAGAGTGAGAACAAGAAGAAAAAATTGAAATTATATTTTTTTTTGTGTTTTGTAAATTTTTAGTTTAAGTTGCTTAAAAACAATTCAAATTTTTTTTAGAAATTACTAATTCAAAAGACATGATTTTCCAGATTAAATCAAAATGAAATTTTAGAAATTACTTTAAGTTCTTCTGAAAAAGCACAAATAAAAAAAGAATAATTTTTATTCTATCATTTTTTACTAATTAATCTTGTGAAATATAAATTGCACAAGTTTCTGCCTATTTCAAATAAAATTATATTTTTATTCTATATTTGTATTTGTAAATTATCAGACAGACTCTTTTATTCTTTTTTAAACATTTCAACAGATTATTTTATTTTACTTGTTCTCTGCCTTCTCATAAATAAATAAATTTGTAAAAAGCGAACAATGCAGAAAAAGATAAAATTCATTGATTTCAAAATATTTGATTATTATTGCATTGGTTCAATATTAGAAGGCACATTAAATCATTGTGATTATAATAAATGATGAAAAATTTAGCGCCAACTATCGACCACATGATGATACACTCTACACTCTTTCCTTTCATGCTGTTCTTAATAAAAGAAACACAAAAGTTTTTGACTTCGACTTATGAATTCATCGATTCTTATTTATTATTTTCGAATTATCGTTCTTAATGGATTTTTGAGGAGAATGTAAGAAGTTAGAGATTGTTTCTGATGTATGAAAAGTTGAGAATTTATAAAGATTTTTGTTGAATGAATTTTTATGCCATTTTATTATTGTTTAAATATTGCAATATTTGTAAATTTCTAAAGTGAGTCTATAAAAATAAATAGTTTTAAGGTCTATGTTGACGTCATTAATTTGAAAGTTTCTCTTTCTTCTTCATCATTATTTTCTTTCTTTCATTCTTTTTCATTCTAATAAATGTGAGAAGAAGAACGTGTCATTAATGTAAAGTAAATTTGATTTTTCAAGTAGTGTTTGATTCTTTATTTCTTTTTAATTTGATGTTGATGACAAAGAATAGAAAAATAATTTATTTATAGAAAATATCCATGAAATACATTAAGTTTTATATATGATAGTTATCACATGATAAAAATTTGATAAATGAACAAAAATCTTTGTTGTGTATAAAAATTTGCATCATTTTTCAATGTTTGTATTTTTCACAATAAATGAAGCACATTCAACTTTTTTTTCTGTTGTTGTTATTTTTAATGCTTTCAAGCAATTTCTCATTTTATATATTTGGCCTTTTTTAAGCACAGCAAATTAATGAGTGAAAAAAGGTGAAATTTACGCTGCTAAAGGTCAATTTATTGTTTCAATTCTTCTTTTGCTCATTAAATTGATTTTAAAGCATTCATTAAATTCACAATTGAATGGCGCGCATATAAAATGAAGAAAATGATTTAATCAAATGAGAGAAACGAGAACTTTTTATTTTTTATTTTTCAATGACTGTGATTGTGCCCAGTGAGTCTTCTTCATTTTTAAAATTACTCTTAATCCAATATTTACGGCATTATTCAATGGATTGATGATGATGACGACCTTTGAATAATAAAAATGTATTTCGTAATGAAAGAAGCCTTCGCCTTTGCTCTTGCTTGCTTGCTTGTCATCACATTGTTTAAAATACTTCATCATTATGTCAATAATCTATTTAATACACAGTCATCTATTTTTTTTCTTTTTCCATAATGAAATTAAGAGAAAAAAAATTATTTTTGGGTTCTCTAGTGTACGTACAATAATAACAATAGATTATTAAACCTCACTGAAAAAATGATTGAAAAATTTATTTCAAAATGCTAGTTAATCTCACCCATCAATCTGCGTTATTCTCATTTAGAATTTTTTCTCTTTTTTCTTTCTTTTTAACTGACAAGGTTGATACAATACACTGTGATTCATGCATGAAAGAAAGAGAAATGAAAAGTTAATGATTTCGTTAGAAAAACATTTGTGTCTTTCAGATTAAATTTATTATTATTATTTGTTAGTTATATTATGATTAAAGAGGGATTTTCATGAATTAGAGAAATTTAAAATGATAAAAAAAAATGCATAAAAAATGTTTTAAGTGAAATGGACTTTCTTGGAATTTTTTTGTAAAAATGAACCATATTTTGTCAATGAATTTTATATTCTAATGTTTCAAGATTCGGTTTTGATATTTTTAATTTCTTAACGAAATTCTAATTTCAATTCTTGAATTTAACTTGCAATTTATAAAATAAAAGAAATAATTTCTTGAAAGAAAATAAAAGGTATAGAAAATTTTAAGTAAAGTTATTAAAATGTCTTTAAATATTTAAGCCTTATAGATTTAAAATTGTAAATTAATTTGAAGAAAAATGTAGTACTAAAAAAATAAAATGAATAAGAAAAAATTTATTTTCATTTACTAACAATACATAATTATTATTTATTTATTATCTTAAGATTTGATTTTGAAGCTTCTATCTTTTACTTATTAAATTTCTATGATTTCTTGAAAAAATTGTGCAAAAAGTTCAATAAATCTTAAATGTTTCAGTAATTTTTTTTTAATTTTTAATTTCTTTCATCAACCACAGATTAATTGACATAAAACACAAAATAAATGTTAATCTGTGTAAAAAAAGACAAATCAAAAGCACACATAAATTATATTAAAAAAAGTCTCGTTCTCCTCACTTCTTTTGAAATAACGCGCGGTGTCAATTAAGCAATGAGTCATTCTTAATCCGTCTAATTTATTCATTCATTCTGTCTGAATTTAAAGAGCTCACGCGCGTAGGTAAAAGGTAGAAAAAAAATGAATTTGATAATTTTTTCTTATGGAATGAAAAAAACCCGACTAGTATAGGAAAGAAGATTGAAATATAAAAATTTTTGTTGCTGTTTTGATGATTATAAATATAAGAAAAACATGAGAAATATTTAAATCTCGAAGCATTCATTTATCTTACAACTAATTTTTCTTTTCTGCTTTATCAGTCGAAAATGTGTAAAGGAATTTTTTTATTTAACTCTCTCATTCTCTTTCGAAAATTTTAAGAGAGACAAGAGAGAGAATTTTTTATATTTCGAAAATCAAAAGCCGGAGTGAGCAGAGCTCTCGTGAGTTGTGCATTTTTCGTGTTCTCGTGTTGTGTGCTGTCTCATTCGTGTGTCGATTTTCAATCGAAACGGAGCGATTTATTATCAGATGTTGAGGGTTAAATTGATTATTTGTTGTGATAGGACTTTTATATATTAAAGACACAAAAGGTGAAACCTCAAAATAAATTAATTAAAAATTTACGTGCTAGAAAAGAAAAAAAAGTGTTTGTCAAAAAAGGATATATATCAAAACTCAAACCATTATCATTATTATCGACATATAAATGAATCATTTAGTGTGGCAATTATAGATAATTAGTTCAAATAATAAAATAAAATTTTTATCAACTTTCATCAGAAATCAATAAAGAAATTCTTTTTTTTTTTTTTTGATCATATTTGTTAAACATCGTCATCATATCACAGTGCAAAAAAATATATATAAAAATAAAATTATGATAATGAATGTTGAGAAAAAATAAAAGAAATAAATGAAATTAGTGTGTGCTTAATATTCCGCGTTGAGTGTTGAAGGCATAATTCGAAACGCACAGGCAGCAAGCAAGCAAGCATTTGGTAGTGTGTGTCCAATGTGAAAAAATAATAATAAATTTCATAATACAAAAAGAAAGAAGGAAAAATTAATTATAAATGGTAATTTTACCATAAGAAAAGTGAAAATGACAATGAAAGAATAAAAGTTTCGACTACGTGTAAAGTGTGCTATCATATGCCAATAAAAATACCTGAAAGCATTGGATTTATGAAATAAACGAGAGAAAATTGCTTTTTATCTCAAGGAAAGCTTCAAGAATTTTCATTATTGGATTAAAATTATTTTTGTTCTTTTCTTCTGCTGTTCTCAACTCTCAGCAAAAGTGACGACATAAAGCCAAGGATTACAAGAGTGAAATTATTAATTTAAAACTGAGAAAAGACTTTCAACAAGCGTCAGTCATCTTCTCATTCTTAACAGCATCATTTAAGAGAGTTCTTTTTTATGTTGAAATTGCAAGGAAACAAAATTATGGCTTAATTGTAAGTGCTTTATTCTGGTATGATATACCTCATCAATTATTCATAATCCAATCAATTTTGATATCGTTACACGTCTTAAGGCAATTTTGCAAATACATGTGCGTTCATTAAGTAAATTAGAAGAATTTTAGAAAGTTTTATCTTTCTATCTATGGTTAAATATGATGATTTTGATTAATAGATGTTTTGGTAATTATATTTCGGGGAAGTTCATGCTTTTGAGTATTTTTAAAGGTTGGTGGAATTTTCTGGAGTTTCTTAAAGTATTTGAAGCTTCTAGAAATTAAATACATTTATTTTACTACCAATTAAATGAAAATGTCTAAAAATATTCTTTAAGTATTTTAAAGGATTTGAAAAAGATAATTTATGGTTTATGATTACAAAAATAACAATGATGTATGTTTAAAAATTATAATTTTTTGCAAAGGACATACCAAGGTTATAAATTTTGAAAACATTTGTTAAAAGTTTTGTAAAATTCAGGTTTTTTTAAAACAAATTTTTCTAAATAAAAATGTTCTTTATTTTTTGAAAAATTCCGTTACACAATCTACCAAAAATATTTAAACGAAAAATGTAAAATCTTATTTATCCTCAAACGAAAAGAATTTTGAATTCAATTTTTTGTCTCTAATTAAAATTTTTCCATAAAACTCAAAGATTATTAGCAAAGTATTCTTAAAACGTTTTCACCTTATTTGAAAAAGAAATTTCAATAGCTAGCTTCCAATTTTGTTTTTATCTTAAATAAAATATCATTTTTATCCAAATTTGATATTTTCATTTTAAAAAGTCAATTTATACGCAAAAATCTCTCTCATTTCTATAATTGGGTCAAATCTATAGATAATAAATTATTGGGACGAAATTCGATACATTCAAGCAGTTAATTTAATTATTTATTTTAATATAAAATCCAATTCAATTATTTTCTTAAAAGAAAAATAAATTTTTACCCTAAAACAACATTTTCAGTTTAAAATTAAATTTTCTTTACTTTCATCTTTAATACCATTAATTATTTCCAAGAACAATTAAAAATAATTTTCACTGTCACAATGAAAAGTTTTTGAAACAAAAAGAATAAAAAATTAAAATTCGTCTATTTTTCAACTTTAAATCGATGATTCATTCAGCGTATAGAAAATTATTATTTTCATAGAAAAGACAGAAACACAAAAAACCTTGTTTCGATAACGCTTCGTTTCACTTTTTTTGATGTGTCTCTTAACACAAAATCAAATTACGATTGCTTATTAATTGATGAGCGAACGGAATATTAATATAATGAAGGAATATGAGAGAAGGCGTGAATATTTAATTATATATGAAACCTTAGAAACACTTTCAGTTAGTTAGTTATGAGTTATTTTTAATTATTTTAAAAATGAAAAGGAATACAAGGTAAAAAAATTTAAAAGCATTAAAAAATTTACCAAAAAAGAAATTTTTAAAAATTCTAACAAAAAAATTATTTACAATTGCACAAATAGATCAAATCATATGAAGAATTGAACTTAAAGTTTAAATGTTACAAATAAAATTTTATTTTTTAATCTTAAAACTTTAAAGCTAAATTAAAAATATAAACTTCATTCTTAGATCAAATCTTAAAAAAATAAAAAATGTCATAAATTCCATGAAATAATAATTCAATTATAAATCACTAAGTAGAATAAAAAGAAAAGAAAAGTGCCTGAAACAATTTTATTTCCAATAGCGATAGCGTCATTGTTGCGAGTTGAATGGTTATTAAATAAGAAGTGAGAGAGCATTAATTGCCTCATTATGATTTCAAATTTATTTTCTCAAGTAAACTTGCTTTTCCATTCGTTCGAAATGAAGCTGTAAAGTTTCTTCTGATGCCATAAAATGTAAGCCACACTATAATACAATAAATTGTAGTTGAAAAGGAATTCACTTTCAACTAACGAAACTTCAATAAAATTTTCATTTCTTATTTCCTTCTTCACATTTTCATTTTCGTTTGAACGACAAATTATTCATTTCTTTCTTTTTTCAGTTTTTCCCTATAAATAAAAACTTTTTTTTTCTCTTCAACTCTTCAAAAAAGAAAATTCTTTATTTGCAAAAAAATAATTTTTCTTTTTTCATTTCTGCTGCTGCTGCTCAATGTAAATTAAATAAAAATTGATTTTTCCTTTTTCTCTTTTCCTCTTGCTTGCTTGCTTTTCAATATTAACATTTTTGCTTTTTTTATTTGTATTTATGACTTGATTCTAATGATGAATGATATGGATTGGAAAATTTTGACATTAAGTTGCGCAAGTTGAAATGAACAATCGGAAGGGTGTGAATTTTATTCACGTGAAATTTACAGCCTTTCTCAGCTTGACTTGACCTTCTCGTGCACTCAATTTTTAGATTATAATATCATGACATTTATGACTGACTATCAAATTATCATACATTTCTTTCTTACTCACTCTCGTTGGGAAATTTATTCAAATCTTAACTGAAATTTTCGTATTTTTGCAAAAAGCATCCGTTCATGTTACGAATAAAATTCAACAACAACTCAATAGAACTTTTTTTCTCTGTTTGATTTAAAGCCTCAATAACAATTCCAAAAAATAAAGAAAGAATGAGTTATATAATATGTGACGTGAACGTTTGATATTTGCATATTATACCGCCACCATCACCATCAATGCCAACATTGTGGCAAAAGAGTTCTCTTATTTCATTTCAAGGTAAAATCACTTCTAGTATTGAAAGAAATTTAAAAATTTTCAGTATAAAAATATTTCTTTTTTGTTTTTTCAATTTCTATATTTAACGGCTTGATGAAATTCAAATTTTTTAATTAAATTTTTGACCAATTCTTGAATACAATTATGACAGTCATTTATGCAAGACTTTTGGTTTTTTTAAGATTTTTAATTTACAGTAAAATAACGGATTTTAAAAATTCAAATTTGAAATTTCAAGAAATCGTTAAATTAAACAATTTTTTAACTAACTCATTAATATTAAAAATAAACAAAGTATTTTAACCTTGCATCATATTAAACAACAATATAGTAAAGAAAAAGGATGATGATTGGGCAAATTGGAAGCAAAAAAAGAAAAAGGCGAAAGGATGAAAGCCAAAGTTCGATGGTAGTGAAAAAAGAAATATGTTGATGTTCTTGATATATAGAAAAGCATAATAATAAAATAATATTGATTTAAAATAATATTTACATGCCTTCGGTGGTTTTTTATTGATTTTGATTTTCTACCATGTGTGAGTGCCATACATAGGAAAAAAATAAAGATTGAAATTTGATGGGAGTGAAAAAGTCAAACAAATAGCTTTTTCTTTTTCTGCCTTATTGGCCTCATCTAATTCTTTAGCAATTGGCCTCACCCTCTACATTTTTTTCTACAACTGCTGTTACAAAAATAAAAAAAAACTTTTTACAAAAAAGGAGAAAAATTTTCGGTTTCGTTCTTAAATTTTTTTGCCGACTCGTCTCTTTTTTTCTTGTTGATTTTTCGTGATTTCTTTTTTTCGCTAACTGCTGCTATGGGATGATGGCAATAATGAAATTGTTGTGTTTTCCTTTTTGTTATTGAATCATTTGAGAATTTCGAATTACATGAAAATAAAATAAAATTAAATAGCTGCTAAAACAGCTGAAATTTTCCCTTAATATCATTAGAATCAATTTACAATTGCGAACGTTAAATTTTTTTTCATCAATTTACAAAATGAATTGTTTTCTCTGTTTTGCTTGCTTCAGGTCAATTACTTTTTCACACACAAAACAAAATTCAATTTCATCACACGCATTCTGAATGTGAGAGAAAAAAAATTATTTCGTGTCAATATTTTCACAGTCAATCTGACGCTATTCAATCGAAATGCATACAAAAAAAAAAGTTTCAAACGATAATAAAATAAAAAGAGAGAGATCAATTTTCAGCTATTTTTTTATCTCTTTATTCTCACTTGATAATCGTCATAAAAAGATCTCACTTCGTTTTTTTACTGCAAGCATAACAATGTCTCACTAGAGATTGAGTTCGAGTGCCAATAGCCTCGAAAAATAGATTAAATTATAAATGCATATATGCATGTATGCATGCATAGTTTTGTGACTTGAAATAATATACTGTAGTGAAAGAAGAGATTCAAATTTGATTTTTGGAGAATTTGAATTATGAAATTGATGTGGGAACTAATCAATTTTATTGGTTATTGATTTATTTTCATTCAATGTTTCTATCTAGTTTTTTCTATGTTTTTGATCAAATTGTTTTGGATTGAATTTGAAAGTTTTAACCAAAAAATATTTTATGCTATTTAGTTAGAATTGTCTCTATGAAAGTAGCAAGTGAAACGCATAAAAATTGATAAATTTTACTTTTTGTTTTGGAATCATAATTTGTAAACTACGAACTTTGTAAAAAGAATTAAATTTTAAAAATATCGAAACCGGTAAAAATTAAAATTTATTTATTCTTTTTTTTTTATTTCTTATTTTGTTTACAAAACTTTATTTATATGTCATCTTTATGCATAAAATATCTATATTAGAAACCGAGCAGAAAAAGAGACACTTTGACATGTCATGTCTTGTCCGAGCAGGATTCGAATCCACGTCCTCTGAATTCCGGTCAGATGTTCTTACCACTAAGCTATCGGCGGACATCTCAAAGTCTGGCAGAATGCCAACTTAAACTCTTATCTGCTCTTATAGTGGAGTTATCGTTGCTTACTTATATTCTGGTAGAATTCAACAATCTAGTCTCTTGTGAATGCAATCAGACAATAAAATTACTTGATTATGCCAACTAAATAGTGCAATAAAATAACTTGACATAAACAACAACATTTTCAAATATTCTTGGCAAAAAAATTGACTTTTTAGCTCTTCAATTAAGAAATTTACAGCTTGCAAAAAGTAAAAATAAAAATTGTAAAAAAGTAAATCCACAACATGTGGCAAAAGTAACAACACCAAAAAAAAGCACAAAGAAAAAAAATCACGCAAGGGTAATATAATAAAAATATTGCGGAGAATAACATAAACATAACATAAAGTAAAGCCAAAAGAAATCCAAACATTTTGACATTTCAACACTCTTTTTTACTGTCTCATATGCTTGTGAGAGAGAAGACACTTTTTTTATGCTGTCACGAGAACCGAGTACAATTCAATTGTGAACTTGCATGAACCTCCTCTTCAACAGAAAATACCATTAAGTGTTTTTTTTCTTCCTCTCATACTCCATTCATGCATGAGAGATGAAAATGAATTTTAATGTTGAAAAATAAATATGCTTTTTGTAGGAGGATTGAGAGGGAGGCAATGTGTGTCACATAATCCTTACACACACTCACTTACTTATTACACATTTTTTCACTCCATTCTTTTATGTTACTTGCTCATCTCATTCTCGTTGTTGTCGAAATGAGCAAATGAAAAAAAAGAGAAAGGCAGGAAGTGTGTGACATGTTTTTGTTTGCTGTAGCTTTAAATGGTTTGATAAAAATTGAGGATTCTTTTAAAATCCCTTTTTGTTGTTGCTGCTGACAAAATTTTTATCTCTCTTTTGTTGTTTTATAGATTGGAATGTGGATAAATTATTTAAAAATTTGTTTAAATTTCCTTTTTTTTTAAAATTTTTTAGTAAAATTTTTCGTTTAACATTTCAATAATTTATTGCTAAATTGAGCTGTTTTTAGAAGGAAGATATTTTGTTACATTTTAGTTCCTAACGCAGAAGTAAATTTTTTTTGACTCATGTCATATAGAAATATTTTTTAAAAAAAAATAAAAAAGAATATTCATCGGAGGAGGAGAAAATTATTTTTAAAATCACAAGATTCGAATTTAGATATTAAAGTGTTTAGTTAATAAAACCATTTTTAATTTTTATGAAATCTTTGCAAATTCTTAATAAAATTTAAGGGATGAAATAAAGTAGTTTTACTCAACGTAGATAACAAAAGTATCAACATTTTTCAGGAAGTATTGATCAGAATATATCGAAAATTGTTGAAATTTCCCATATAAACAGATCTTTACCAAAGTGCAAGCAAATCTCGAATTTTCATATGACTCGACTGTACTGAAAAAAATGTAATAATATTTGAAATATCTTTGGTTTGAAACTGATCAACAACGTATTTTTTTTTTCATTTGTGCGCACTTGAATTACCCCGTGTGCTTAAAAAAATTTATAAAGGTACGTTCAAGAGTATTTTTGATCTTGATCATTTGGACTGAAAATTTTCACAAATATTCTTCTAATTATTAGAAAATTTCGCTAATCATTCTCGAATTTTATCGGGTGAATAAAAATAAAAAAATGATTTTTTAAGAACAAACATAAGTTTGGAATTTAAATTACAAAAATCTGTTAAATTTAGTAAAACTTTATCAAATTAATTGAAATTCTTCATTTTAAAATGATTTCAAATTAAAAAAACAACACGAATTCCTGAAAAATAAGAAACCAAATTTCAAAAAGAATTTTAAAAGAAATTTTAAACGTTTCCTCTTTGAGAATGTTCTCGATCTTGATTTTTTCGATTTTCAAAAAGAAAATGCGTAAAATTATAATTGATTTTTAAGTCAAAAGCATTCTAGTTAATTCTTTACTAACAACTCACTATTTTTTTTTACTAATTCTTTTAGCTGTAGGTAACATGTAGCTTGTTTGAATTTAAGAACGTATATTTTAGTATAAAACAATTTAGAAGTTAATCGTCTACAAATAAAAATATCCATGACATATTGTTAGTATTTTTCCATAGCTTGAAAACTCTGAATTATTTAGCAAACATAAAGCGCTATAATTATAATTGTAGGTTATTGTGCCAGTATTTATTATTATAATAAACTATTCATTAATTATACGAAGGACAATTCTCATCAAATTTAATAATGATAATTTCATTTGTACTTAAATTGACGATTTTGTCCTTAATAAAAATAACCTCTCACCTGTCATTGTTTTATTGCCAATATATTGTGTATACAGACCATAACTGTTTAATTAAATATTCATCTCGTTCAGACATTCCAATGCAGCTAAAGCATAAAAATAAAAATAAATCCGACATTATTCCATATCATGTCCATCCTCTCACAAATGTTTTATTCTTTTTTATTGTTACAAACAGATTATGGTTTTAACATGAATAATAAAAATCGAGCAAGCAAGAGAGTGAGTGAGAAGAAATTAAAAAACTGTTTTTACCTGGAAATCAATTAAAGCAATGGGAAAACAACATTTTTACACATTACAATAAAAAATGAATCTTTATGTTCCATTTAGAGTCAATTTTCAATGTAAGAGTCATAAATGATCGTAAATATTCTCACACCATGGCGTCGACACAACAATCAATGTGTTCTTTCGTCTTCGATCCGTTCGCTCGTTTTATGTCCATCACAAGGGATCACACTCCATATAGTACACATATAAACTTCTCCTTTTTTTCGACCGTTGTTGTGATGTTTATTCACTTGAACGCTCATTTTATAGGAAGAAGAACTTTTATTTATTGTTTAAAGATGAGAAACATGCTCCTTAACTGTTATCTTTCTTTCTTTTTTCTATTTTTCCTTGCGGTATCCTTTTTTCTGTGTGCTTCATTCTTTATTCCTTCAACGTATTTCACCATTTATCTCTTGCTCTCTTTTTAGCCATACTTACTGCTTACTTGCTAACTTGCTCTTGTTTCTACCCTAAAAATGTACTGAATGTGTTTTTGTTCACACACGGACAAGTTCCTTTTTTCCTTTTAGCTATTTTTAAGGAGATAAAACACTGGTTCAAATATCAGTTTGGATTATTTTAGGAATCTGTTTTTATTCAATTAAAGATGTTATTTTAAGATCAAAATTAAGTTCAAAATTTAAAATTTAAAAATTCGTTAAAATTTTAATTTTAAAATGAACAAAATTTCAATTTGAACTAAAAAATTAAAAGATCTAAAAATTGATGCATTTTAAGTTCAAAATTTAAATTTTTAAAAACCGTTAAATATGAAATTTATTTTTAAAAAAAGGAAATTTTTCAAGTCAATTTTAAATTGATTACAAATTTAACATAATCAAATTCTATTTCCGTCATTTGCTTAAGAGATTAGTTTACATCAAAAGTAATAAAAAATGCGCTAAGGTCGATTCAAATAAGGCACCTTTTCTTTCCTATTCTTGTAACCTTCCACTTCCTCGTAGCTGCTTTTGCCTGCCTTTACGTATGTTTCTCAATAGAGGAAAAAAGCTAGCAAGATAAAATTTATTATGTCTGAGCTTCAGCGAGACAGATTTAATATCAATTTTCTCTTTACATATGTATGTCTACTATGCCGACGCCACTTTCTTTACATCCACTCTACTTCATGTTATTATCATTTTTTTTGTATTTGAAAAGTGCTTAAGCGTCATTTGACTGTCGTTCTTGACATTTGACATAGAGAGAAAGGTATAGAAGTCGATAAATATTTCACAACTTCTAATGTGCTCACCGATACGAGATTTTCTCACTTTTGTTTGCCTTTTTGACTACTTACTTCGAATTCTATCTCACTTATTCACTCAGACGAGAGGCCAAAAGAGAGAAAAGGGTCAATTTTCGTCTATTTGCAGTGTAATGAACTGAAGCTTGATAAAAAATTAATGGAAAGTATTTTGAAATTGCTAGAAGGTTTTTGTGTGTGTGTTAGCAAATTAAACAAAGTGTGACTATTTTAAAGTATTTTTCTACAGAAAAAAAATCCTAGATAGAAATGGAGAGGTTTCATGTTGAAGATAATCAATTATTTAGAGGGCTCATTGACCACATGCCTTCGCATTGAAATGAATACAATAGAAAGGCTACCGGAGATGATGATGATGATGACAATGTCTCTGATGTCCTTTTTTTCTCATTCTTATCCCCTTTTTTCGATCTTTGCAATTTCTTTTTCTTATTCTTTTGTCATAATTCAACTTAATTTTCTATACAATGCTGCCGACACTTCACAATGTAGCAATTTTTCAAGGACTATAAATTACCACCTTTTTTACCTTTTTTTCTTTTCTCTAATATGACAATGGCTCTTGTTCATTGCATCGTTTACACACATATCTCTCTCTCTCACATGTAGAGCCGGCAGTAAAAAAATTGAGGTAATTCTTTTCCTCATATTTAGAAAAGGAACAAGGTTAAATTACTTTGATTAATTGTTATTTTAGAATTTTTGATTTGTTATGAAATCAAATTTAATTTTGAAAATATTTTGTTTGTAACGGTATTTTTGAAATTTTTGTCTATCAAAAAACCATTAAATTTGAAATTGCATCATCAGTTATATTGTAATGGTCTTCTTTTTATGTCTAATAAAATTTTAACGAAAAATCTTTTTTATTAAGAATTTTAAATTTCAAAAATATTGTAGAAATTAAAATTGACTTAAAACTAAATTTAAATATCAAAAATCCGTTAATTTTAAAAATTCATCAAATAAAAAATTCTTTTAATAAAGAAGTAACTTTACCTTGTAAAAAAGAATAGAAAAATTATTTGTTCAGTGCCACACATACGACAGCAAGCGAGTAGAATGAGTTAAATCAGTTAACATTCTATGGATTCCATAACATGAATACTTTAGTAACTGAGCAACAGCACAAGCGGCAAAAATTATTATGAGATAACTTTTCCCATCTCTGTCGTAAATGAATAAGGAAAAAAGTGGGAATTTCCCCTCTTTCACTTTATGCTAGATAGAAAAAGTTTTCTCTTTCAATATCATAAAACTGTATGGAATTTAATGAATGTATTTTTTGTGCATATTTGTTCATTAAATATTTTTACACATATATGAAAATTTAATTTAAACAAAAAAAAGAAGTAAAGTTAATTTATGAAAATTACCAATTGTGCCATATTTAGAAATAAATAGAAATCTTAATGTGAATTTAACACGAACAAATAAAAATCCATTAATCACTACAACTGCGAATTTCAAAGCTATAGCATAAGAAGGAAAAATCTGGTAAAAATGATAAGATTAAAAGCGACAAGCGACAAATTGCTGCAAATCGAGTGTGGAAATGAAAATTAAATTTCTTCCTCTCTCGCCAAGTTTTCTTTTTTTCCATTCCATGCATATTTCTTCTACACTTTTTTCATCATAAAAATATATTTTCATGTATGTATAAGCTAAGGCAACCAAAAGCGAAGAGCAGAAAAAAAACTCGTGCAGAAGAACAAAAAATTTTTTTATCAAATCTTGAACAAACTCGTGAGTTCTTTCTTAATTTCATTTCCCTCGTTGTCGTTCGCGTTCTCATCTCTTGTTGAACGCTTATCTGTGTCACAATATTTCTTTTAATGACTAATAAAAGAATAACAAACTCTTGCTGCTATGTTTTACATACAATTTTATTAATCCATAATTTATTGATGAACGATTTTGTTGTTGTTGTTTCATCCACAAAACTTCCTAGACAACACAGAAGAAAAGAGATGAAAAAAATATGCAAAGCGATTTGTGCGACGCGTTATTTTACTATCGAATTAGACACTTCATTAAATAACTGAGTGGATTTGGTGGAATATCTTGTTACTTGCTGACCGAGTGACTGTTTGCTGAATGGAGATTTTATTTGTTTTAAAATAAATCTGAAGAGCAAAATCTATGTATTATAAACTGGTTTTTATTGGCAATTTAAGCATGTTATCGTGAGAATTTATTATTATCTTCTTTTAAAAAATTAAAATCAATTTAAAGCGCATTTAGTAAATTCTTATTTATAACAGTCATTTGAATTTTAAGTTTTTGAATATTTTTTATTCGTTAAAATATAAATTTTATAAAATATATTCAAATTTTTTTTAAATTCTAGACAAGTATACTTGAAAAAAGATCCGGAAAGATCCCAAAAAGATCTAAAAGATTCCAAACCATCTTAAAATATCGCAAAGATCTTTTAGTGTCCTTGCTTAGGGAAATTTATATTTAATAAATTTGATGATGAATATGATATATTTCTTTTTATAACTGTAATTTAAAATTCAAATCCTTTAAAATCAGTAAAGATTATAATTTAAAAGTATTTTTCTTTCAATTTTTTGACAAAATTCTAACATATTAAGAACTGACAATTCAAAAAATTCAATTTAATAAAACTAGAAGTATAAAATTACAACAAAAAATATTGAGATTTGAATGTTTACAAGAAATTTAAAACAATAAAAACCGTTGAAAACAATAATTTTGTAAAATTTTATTTTCAAAAATAATTAGATTTTTAGAAAATCTCTTTAAAACCTCTTTTATCTTAGAACATATTCAAGATTTCAGTTTTTGAAAGCCCTCAAATAAAATACATTATGGTAATAAAATGCTAATAGAAAATGAAGAATATTTTTAGCAAAATTAAAATTAACAAATTTATCACCACATTAGTTAATTTTTTATTCTTATTTATTAAGAATTCAAAATAAATATTCGCTAAGGTATGAAATTTTACGCATGCCAGACTTATCAAGTGTTTACTAGTCTCATATCTCATTAGTAATTTCAAATTTTGTCAGAAATCATTTTTTTTTCTATTTTTGTACACATACGCCAATCAATGTTTGCATTATTCCAATTTATAATTTAAATAAATAAAGAAGAAATTCAACATAAGCTGAAGCAGCAGCAGCAGCATATGAGAAAAAGAAGAGATTTTCAATTTTCCTTAACGACTTATCTCATCATGTCTTGGAGCCAATGACGCAACCTTGAAGAGCGAAACTTTTTTCTTCCTTTTATACAACGACATTATATCTCATCTTGTAGGCTCCATAATTCAAATATTGACAAAAAATTCCAATAAATTCAAAACTCATCCCATCATGTCAGCAAGACATCCCTCATACCATTACCATGACACACATATATCGCATAAATTTGCGTACTGTTGGCAAGCATCAATATTTAATTCTCCTCATTTTTTGCTTCATTTATGAAGCTCGCATGAAAAACTCGCAAGGTATTTTTAAGGAATTTTTTTTTGGTGCGCGACACATTAAGACACACACACGATAACAGCGTATTAATGTAAAATATATTACTATAAAACTGATATATGTTCACAGTGCGATCCATTAAACACCACTTGAAATAAAAGCCAGGAAAAAAGAAGGGCAGAAATTAACTTGACAACCGGCATGCTCATATAAAATATTTCATAAGGTTTGACGTTGAATGAGTTTTTATCACGCACTATTTTTTTCTTGCTTTTTTTCGCTCTTCTACTGACGGGCACAATTTTCTCATGTTTTACATATAAAACTACATTCCAGTCGATGACGATGCCCCATGGGTGATTTGTTAAATGATTTTGGGAAATAGAATCTTTTTTCTTTTCCTTCTTTTTGTTTAGGGTGAGAAACTTTGATTTTAACATTTTGTTGCATGTGACAAATGTTTTTCAAACAATAAAACATTAATTTAATGTGACATTTGAAACACAACAAATAGAATGCGACATTTGTGTTGTAACGCGACATGTTGTGTAAACAAAGAATTGATTTTTGAAATGTTTTGTTTTTCAATTTTATTTTAGAATTTTGCTAATTAAAGCTCTGAAAATCTTTAAAAAAGAAGTAAACCACAATAAATAGGTCTAGAATCTTATTTTAAAGTTAATAAAATTGCGTTAATATTTCACTTTTTAATTTAAGGTGGTAAATAAAAATAAAAATTTTAATTCAAAAGAAGTTCCGAAACTTTCAAAACAAAAAGAAAGTTTCAAATTTATTCTTCTTACACAGTCAAACAAGCTACTAATTAAAAACTTATTCTTCATTTTCAATTGTACAAAGACCAGCAACTTTTTAATAAATCTTCTAAAAATAGAAAAAAAACTTTTAAAACAAAAAATGAAAAACTTTTAAATTCTTCTGCATTTGAAGCTAATTTATCCCACCAGATGCTGATGAAAAAGTCAAATGCTAAAAACAAAAGCACAAAAAGCTTCAATTGTGCGCGGCCTGCCAAAGACAGAATCAAAAAAAAAAGTTTAAGGCAGCAATGTTGACAAGAAATTTTTCTGTTGCAAATTGAAAAAAGGCGAACTATAAGTTCTTTACGACTGAGGAAAAGAAGTTAAAATGATTTATGGTCGACACGTTCAAATGTTGTTTTCCCTTTTCACATTCCACATATTTCTCTTTTCTCGGTTGTCGCTCAAGGCGAGAAATTTCTTTCATTTTTCCTAGTTTTTTTGGCCACTATATTACTCTAGTTATTTGATGCAACCCATTTTTCACGGCACTTTAATAGCGTGAATATGTTTAATGACATTTTCGTCAACACTTTAGATTAGATTATGCAAAGGCATGGCATAGGACCGCTTAATGCCTTTCTATGCTTACTTTCGCGCTCTATGGATGTCAAGAAAAGAATTATGGAATTGACTTTTATACAAAAATAGAGGAGAAAAGGCCATCAAAAAGTGAAAAATTGCGTAAAATATTTCAAGCTGTTTTGAGAGCGAATTCATTCAATAAAATATGTCTTGTTATATAAAAAATACAAAAATTTTATGGATTAACGTAAATTAATTTTGTGTTATCATAGCGACTGTTTTTATGGCTTTTTAGTTTTCATAAATGAGATTTAATGATTTAAATTTGCAAATGTGTTATGTTTCAAACTTGATTTTATTTTACTTAGGGGGAATTTATACTAATGATGATGAGTATTGATTAGTACAACTTATACAAATATTTTATTATTAACATCTTAGGAAGGCAATTTAAAAGTGACATTTTTGCCTAAAATTTTTGAAATCTCTTACAAGATTTAATTCATATTTTTTACAAAATTCTGTAGAGTTAAATTGACGTTTATTGCAAACTTTCAAAAGCTTTTTTTTTTAAATTTTTGTTTATTAGGCATCGACATAAAATTTTTAATAAAATTTGTAAGTGTTAATAAAATTTCTGATTTTATAAAACTGGTATAAAACTTTTTATAAGAGTTATACCAAAATTTTTTTATGGTAAAAAATGCTGGTAATATTTTTTTGTTATAAAACTGTTATAATTGTCATAATTATTTTATGTCACTTGTAAATATTTTTAATAAAATCAAAAAAAAAAAATTTTTAAAAACGTTGGAAAGAAAAACAGTTTTTAAAAACCATTTTTTGAACTTAAAAAATAATTTCTCTCAGTGCAGTGTAAGCTAGATAGTCAAATTGTCAATCAATTAGTTGACAATTTAATAGTCAATTGTCTTGACATTTCAATTGAATTTTATTCTATGATGTTAATAAAAAGGTCTATTGATTAAGTTTTATTGACAACTTGTCTATCAATAATATAGCCAATTCATTTAGCTTTTTATTCCCCTTTAGAAGCATACCAGTTAGTTTTTTGAAGCTTTAAATCATTAATCAATCAATAAATTTGAAATAAAGGAATTTAAAATTAAGTAAGAGAGCTAAAAGCTATAAACCATAAAATGTAAATTTGTTCTCCTTATTTGCATCAGTTGGTCTCTCACATATAAAAGCAAGCAAAAGCTGTAATGAGATTTGCCCGCAAGTCATAAGAAAGTTTGTTCACCATAAATCTCAATTACACAATATAACACGAGAGAGAGAAAGATAGTTAATCAAAATGAGCATTAAAACAGGCACTTCAAAACTCAAGAGTGTGAACAATACCGAAAGCAAACCATGGCATAATCAGTAAAAAATTGTAGTCAGGAAGTGTACAAGGCGAGTTGCCACTATAGCATGAAAATAACAGATTATAATTTTTCAATTTTCTTTCACCATATCACAAACTAAATGATTATCAAGATTGTGACTTGAAATGGACTTTGAAAGTGATTAACGATTGCAAATGTTTTATTACAAGAATAATAAATATTTTCACATTTTTTAACTCAGTTTTCTTCTTCATATAAGTAATTTTCTTACTCTTTTATTTTTTTTGTGTTTGCAGATAATAATCAGCAATTCTGAAACAATGAAATATTTCGACGGATGAAAAATGGAATTTGTGCATTTATTATTGTACCTGGTGAGTATTATTAATTTTTATTTCAATCCCACGATGACGATGGACAATGACGATAAAATACAAGTTATAACGATTGTTAAGGGAATTGTTAAGAAATAATTGAATTTTAGATTTTTTATACTTTTCTTATTATGTTGAAAATAGTTTTAAATAATTGGTATTTATTGTTGATAAATTAGCTTTAAAGAATGTTATTATATAAAAACCAGTTTAGGCCCTTTTAAAATAAATTTAAATCTTAATTTTTTTTTGAATTATTTTGAAGTTTTTATTATCAATTGTATAAAATTAGATTTTTGTCTCCTTTAAACATTAACTTTCAGCCTACATAATTAAATCGTGAAATTGGATGAACTCTCATAAAACTTGTCTTTATAAATAGAACTTGTCATTGAAATAAATTTTGAAGCTTTAAAATTTCTATTTATAGTTGATATTTGATAATTACTCTTTTCATTCATATATTTCTATTTACTTGTTTATTTAAAGCTTACTAAAAACTTTTTATCACAGTAACACTTGCCAATTGACAAAAACAGCGACTATTGATAAATTTTGGCAAAAGGAGTAAAAATGACATAATGTTGCATGCGACATATTGATGCGACAAAATTTAGATCAAATTTTTTTTTGCTTTATGTCTTATATCATATTAAATAAAAAATAATTCAATCAGTGAAAAAATTAATAATAAAACTATTTCTTTATCAAATTTATCCTTAAAACTCAATTGACACAAAGTTTAAATTTTATGCAAAAAATTCGAATTCGATGCAACATGTGATGTGTCACAAAAACACATTTGTATTGTTGAAAATGGGAACTTATCAGACATGGTGATCTTATGTGATTTTATTTGATCTTACATTGATTTTTTTTACGTGTCTACACATGAGCAAATTTTGCTGAATTTTAGATTTTATTTGTCGCATTGAATATTCCATTTTATTACAGTTTTTTAAAAAATAAAATTCAAATTTTATCATAACGAATTTTCTATCAAATGAGAATTTTTTTCTATTATTTCTAGAAATAAATAAAAAAGTTGTATATGACTTTTATGTGTGTGCCCATATATCACATTACATGATTTCAATGATTTCTGCAAACATTTTCCAACTTTGCTTTTACCGAAAGCATTTTATTTGTTCACTCATACACTCAACTCATTCACCTTCAAGTTGACTTGACATATCATAAACTTTATTGTTTGCATAATTTCCAAGCATTTTAACTGACTCTCTTGATGGTGTAAATACACAAATTCAAGTGAGTTATGTGAGAAGATGTTGATGATACAAAAAAAAATATTTTATTTTTAGCTATCAATATTTATTTTGCTCTTATATTTCCAAGAATGTCTAATTGAGTTAAGTGATCTTAAGATAGAAAGCAAGCAAGATGGAGATTATGTTTGATGTTTTTCTTATTAAAAAAAGATTAAATGCTGTCAGTTCAATCTTTTTATAGAAACACTTTGATTTTTTGATCTTTAATTTTCGACCAAAAAATAAAAACTTTTTAATCTTTTTACGATCAGTTCAAAGAATTAATTTGCCTGACTTTTTAAGGAAATTTTTTTAGAGTAAGTTAGTGCAAAAGTTTAATGTTTCTTTAAAAAAACTCTTTATACTTTTTCTATTACTGCTACTTTACTGTTACTTCTTTTTTTACCTCTTCAAGTTTTCTTTTTTATTTATTATATTCCTCGTAATTTCAAACAAAAAAAAGTTTCTCAAGTTGTTTGTTGATATTGAAACTGAGAACGTTTACGGAAAGCGTCTTTTACTTTCATTCTCGAATCCATTATGTAGCCTACACTTCACTCTTATGAAGCCTTTTTTATCCATCAAATAAACATTATTTCATTTCTCTTCCACTTTCGTGTTTATTTTCTTCTTCACCTTCACTTCAATTTCAATGTTCACCTTTTTTCCTTTCTTTTGTTTTTCTTGTTTGCCTTTCAGTATAAATCAATACTCAAAAATTAATTATTAATTAATCCTGGAAAGTAAAGTGGGTATACCTGCCTGCCTGCTTGTCTACTTCAACAATAACAATCAAATATATTTAATTTCTACAACGGTATTCAATGAATACTTTTCCTTTTTAGTGGAATTTATGTTTGTCTATTTTTAAGTAAGAAATTTTATTTTTACAGAGTTGTTAATAAAATTTCTATTTTAACGTATTTTTATTATATGAAAAATTTAACTATTTTTTGAAATTTTACGATAATTTTTCTGATTTTTAATGGATTTTCAAAATTAAATTTTTAAGCAAATTCAAAATCCTTCTAAAAATATTTTTTTATTATTTAAAAACGTAACGAATTTTTCAATTAAAAAATTTCAACGTTTTTTTGAAAGGAAATACTAATTTTTTTGAAATTATCAAAAAAAGAAGTCATTGTATGATTTTGATTAAAACCAGTGACCAAGTACCCGTGTTGCAGATCGGTGTACTTAAGCACTTAGCGCATTTTTGGTGCCTAGATCAGAGTTTATAACAATTACAGAAATATTAGATGCGTTTGTAAAACAGATTCATGTGATAAGATATACTGGTTAAAATAAATTTCAAATGTATTGGAAATTTCATTTGTAATACTCATGGTTTCGAATGAAATAATTGAAATTAAGTTGTAGCAAGTAGCAGTCAATTAAGAATTCAGCAACTATTTCTTGTTTTGTTTACATTTTCATATAGAAATATATTTTATGAAAACTCGAGTAATGTAATTGCTGCTAAATATCGTCTTTATAAGTTTTGTTGATTTGAAAATAACGATCAAATTCAAAAATACGCGAAGTTGGCTACGCGCAGCTGAAAAATTTTTTTGATCGCAGTCAACTTCGCGAAAATAATTTTGTTTACAAATTTCAATATGGAAAATTAATTCATAATTTCCCAAGTTATGTGATTAGTGAGAGCTTTAAAAAACCTATTTGCCGCCAATAACTTTTTAGCAACAATCTAATGCAAAAAACCGTAAGTCGCTAGCTATTGTAGTTTTCGAGATCTCAGAGGGACGGGAGCCAGCCGACCAGCCGAACAAAGTGAATGTATAAGCTGCATTGTTGTTCCACAAATGCGCTAAAAATTCAATCGTTTTTGAAATTTTAATATTTTTGTCAATTTAACAAGACAACAAAATTCTTAACGTTATTTTTTTTTCAAATTTTGAATTTTGACCGTTTTCTTTCAAAATATTTTTGATTTATTCGTTAAATAAAAGAAATAAATAGTTTTTGTGCCCTAATAATTTTCTGACTAATTTCTTAACTAATTTATATTTCTGTTTCCTAACTAACAATGAAAAAAAAGCACACGCGTCAAGGCAAGTGAAAGAGTGAACCAAAAATGTATATAATAATAAGAAGAAGAAAGAAAAATTTGTTATACAACAAAAGTAACGCACAAAAGTAGGAGTAAGAGTAGGAAAGGGAATTAGCTCTCGCATTATTCAATTAGTATTTACATTATTATGCTCTCTTGCCTCTCTTTTACCGAAATTGACGTTTTATTCATACAGCAAATTAATAATAAATAAACTCAAAAGTTCTTTTCTCCACACCGATTCTCGTTCTCACCATTTTTGCCTCTTTGCTCTGCTCGCTTGCCTGCCTGATGTATTACTTTACTATATACAATTTTTGCCTTTTTCTCTTCTTCATTCTTCCCTTGCCGCTTTGCTGATAGCAATCTTTAAGTGGAGTACATGAAAATGTATACATGCGACGAGTAGGATGGATAATTGAGTCTGGAATTGACTTGTAACTTTTTTTCTTTCTTTCTTCATACGAGACTGACTCAGTCAGGCAGGCATTGTTACTATTAGATTCATCCTTGGGGAATTTATTTATTTATTTTTTCTTCCTTACTTACTTGCTTGCATATCTAAGAAATTCTTCACGTTTTGTTGTGATTATGAAACATATGTATTTAGTATATACTTGGTATATACACACAATTTGTCCTAGATTTCCACATTCATTCATTCCATTCTTTGACATTTAACATTGAGGCATAAAATGCTATGCTTGTCAACTAACAGCGTTCATTCATTTTCCTATTTCTTCTTCTTATTCGCTGCTTCTTCAATGCTTGTCAAAATAAAGAAAGAAAAGAAAAATGAAGAGACGAAAATTGGAGAGTGAATTTATCGCTCATAGAATTGAAACAATTTTGCTTGTGTTTATTCTTTCCAAGGTGAATGTTTTTTGATTAATAAAAGATATTTTTATAAATTTTCAATAAATTTTAAATTTAACGGTTTGAAGAAATTTAAAGTTTTTTTTTCTAAAAAAATTGAAAAATCAAACAAAATTAAAATAGAAATAATATTTTGAGCATTTTTAAACAATTTCCATGAAATGTCAATTAAATTAAATTTATTAGGTCAATTTTTTGAATCCATTTTTCATTTTTACTAATAAAAAATCAAATTTTATGAAATTTAAAAATTTCTACAAATAACGAATTTCAAAAATTTAAATTTTACATTTCTCAAATTTAAAAAAAAAATTGTTAAAATATTCGAAAATTGATCAATTTAAATCAATTTGAATTTTTCTAATAAATTTCTATAAATTTTTTTTTTCAAAATTATTCAACCTTTGCCCTTGTGTATATAAATTTTTTACATGATTTATTCATTCTCAAATTGAATCCAATTTGAAAAGAAGAAAAAAAAATTGTCAAAATTTAGACTAAAGACGATAAATTTTCATAACATAAGTCAACTCAAATGAGGCAATTTTCTTTTAACTTCTTTTTATACTTGAACAAATCACAGAAGAAAAATCCAAAATATCAAATCGTATATTTTTCTTTCTTAATTTACTTTTAATTTATGTTGACAGTTATAGCTAGCAGTTCATGTCGCGTGTACAGGCGTGATGAGACATTTCAAATTGCCTTTCAATTCGCAAACATACACACAGCAAGCGAGCGAACAATTTTTCCGTTTACTTTCTTCCTTTGGCTACCGACCGACAGCCAACATTATTAAGCTCTTCCGTAATCTGAGATTATCTCTTCTCATAGTACACAATTACTTTATTTTTGCGACTTTTAGCCAATGAAAATGTCGAAATCAACTCTATTATGTCTACATGCATGTAAATTTCCCACACGATTTCCGCATATTTTTCTTTCCATGATTGTCCGAAAAAAAGAAGTAAAATAACTTTTTACATTATGTTGCGGCAGAGTGTCGTCATCGTTCATTATAAAACTTTTGCTTGAACTAATTTTCTCTCTTATTTGTCTACAGGGCGTACTTTTTACTTTTATAAACACAAACAATAGTAATAGCGATGTCTCAAAGACAAAATCTTCATCATTATCATTATCATCAGCAGCAGCGGCAACGGCATTTTTTGAAGAGAATAAAGAATTTGAAGATGACGAAATACAAAGGCGCGGTGGTAAATCGCCTTTAGGATGGTCAGCATGGTCTGATTTTTCAACATGCTCACGCACGTGCGATGGTGGTGTCGCATTTCAATTACGACGTTGTCATTCACCACAGGGTTGCAAAGGTGAATCAGTTAGATATAAAATTTGCAATATGCAAGCCTGCCCAGATCAACAAGACTTTCGTGCTCAACAATGTGCTGCCTATAATGATGTACCCTACGATGGAGCTCTTTTCAATTGGACTCCGCATTACGATTATTCTGAACCGTGTGCATTGACATGCAGGTGAGTTGAAAAAACTTTTATTTTCCGCATGAATTTTTCGCCAATTTAACATTTAATGAATGATCAAAGTGAAGGCGTCTGGAACAAAAGTAAAGTCACAAAGTTTTTCTTTTCCTACGTGATTCATTTGAATGTGAGAGGAAAGAAAAACTAAAAACTTTGTCATTTTCTCATGTATAACGAGAATTGAAAAATTGCATTGAATTGCACTCACTCTTATGTTAATTCAAAAGTTTCCTTTATGCATGAACTTGTTTGTCTTCCTTCTTTTGAGAAATGATGTTTATTTAAAGTTCTTTTTGAAATAAGTGACAATGGAAATTTAAGAAAATTTTATTTTTGTAGATTTTATGATGTAGATTAAATTTTAGATCTACTTCAAATTGTAAAAATATTTGAGATCTACATTGAAATGTAGAATAAATTTATGTAGACTTTCATACAAATTAAGTTCTACACACTTTATTTAAAAAATTGAGATCTACATTAAAAATGTATAAATCCTTTCAAAACTAAAAATCATTAAAAGGATTTAAAAATATATTTTTTTTTTCAAATTTTCATTTGATATTTTTAAATGGAAAACAACATGTATTTTTATGTAATTTTAAAAATTTTCATTTACCTTTGCATATGATTTTTGTTTTTGATCTACATTCGAGTTCTACTAAATATTCAAATTAAAAGCAGCGTTATTTTTTAAAAGACTAAAGTAATTAATTTGAAAAATGAAGAGCTCAAAAAAGAGTAAACTTTCATTTGTATACTGTATACAAAAAATGTTTTTGAACTTTATAAAATGCCGTCATGTCTTTCAAATTTTACTCTTTTCAATTCCTCTTTTTTTACCCATGAATCTCATACACAAAAAAAGAAAAATACAAAACAAGAATGAACTTTTCTTCTCTTTCTACTGAAAAGTATTTTTCAAAGTCTGTAAGAGAGAAAAAAGTAGGAAAAGAAAACTTTTTTATATCAACAATTTTTCTGAATGGTAAATAAAGTAACTAACTAAAAAAGTAGGAAGATGATGACGAAAAAAAAGAGACAGAAGATATATTTGTTTCTCGTTACATCAATTCAGTTGGAATGTTTTTTAGTTGAGTAGCTGAATGCGAGAAAAATTCTCTTTTCGTAATTATTCACTCAGAAAAAAGTAGCGAGGAAACTTTTTTCCTTCTGCTACCTTTCCTACCTTTTCCGTTGCTGTCGTTCTCCTTTTTTTTCGGCATGCGACGTTCACTTTGCTTTTACTGTCTCTCATGAGAAAGACAAAATATTTTTGTAATTTGTTTGATTTCATTGCTGATAAACATTTTTTTTGCGTCGGTACATTTATACACGTGCATCCTTTTATTTTTCTTTTCAACCAAACATAAATACTTTTTTTTGTATTCGTACACAGAGGTCGACCAGAACATTTGCGTGATGAGAAAAAGTCTGAAGAACATGATTCATTAGATGAAGAATCAGAGGAAGCAAGTGTCATTGTACAATTATCAAATCGAGTGCAAGATGGAACACGCTGTCGACCAGGAAGCCTTGATATATGCATACAAGGAAAATGTCAGGTAAAATCTTGCTGTAAGAATTTATTTCTCTTTCACAAATATGAATGACCTCCATTAATAACTGTTATCTTATCGCATACAATAACAACAAATGACAACAAGTCTCTTTTTCTCTCTCTTGAGGGCGCCCTTTGCTTGCTTACATAACATGAGATGTAATCTTTCACTTCATTCCTCATTTCTCCTTTGTGATTTTGTCATCCAATTTATATCAATTTCTTACAATTCTTTACGATAAAAAATTTCTTGTTGCTAACACAAAAATAAAGAAACTTTTCAATAGAAAGCGTCATTGTAGACAACACTTCTGAATTTTCTTACTTATTTTGGTCTTAATTGATTAAGTGTCACGATATTTTGACAACCTACACACAATCATCACACAGTGAATGACATGAGTGGCATAGATTCTAGGGATGTGAATTTTATTTGATTTTGAAATTTAGAACAGATGTGAACAATGAATTGACAGATTCTTTCAGATTCATAGAAAAAATTAATAAATTTTCATCAAATTTGAACCTAAATTTTATTGATTGCTGGATACTCTAAAAAATTTAGGAAATAAAAAAGACCACTAAAGTTCTAGTGCAAAAACGACAACAAGTTTTTTGAACTGAATATTGAAATTTGGCAATTTTTTATTTTGAGAGCAAATTCTTTAAAAAAGTTATTAAATGTTCTAAAAAAATTTAAAATAGATTTTTCCGTTATTTTTGAATAAAATTTTTTACAATTTTAAAGTCCAAAATTTTTTTGGACAATAAAAATTTCAAGCTTAAAACATAAAAGTAAATAAAAGTACCCAAAGCTTGATAAAGACATTCATTAAAACCAACAGTCAGTCAACTAAGCGCAAGTTAGACCAATAAATGTTGTACGCAACAATCAAGATAGAAATCTATTTCAACTGTATGACAAAGTGCCATTAAGTGGATGTGAAGAGTAGACCAAAGTGAAAGTACGAGTAGAATAAAAAAAGAAGAGAAGAAAAATTCATTTCACTAAATGATTCAGACACTGCCGCCTTCGCTTAAATGGAGTGAGATCGTATGTGTGTGGTGTTTGATGATGTCGAAAAGGGAAAAAAGGACGACGCTAAAAGTGAAATAAAAAAGGGATTTTATAGACGTTTTGGGTTGCTCATAAGCTCAGTCTCTTGTATAGTTATAATCTGAGCACACACACGACATGACACGAGCTAGTGATTGTACTTTATGTGCTTGTTTGCTATTTATCAAGCTGAAGGCTTTTTTTGGGTGAGATTAAATTGTTATTTTTTTTGTCAGTGAACGAGAGAGAAAGAAAATTCTCATGTTGAATATTTAAGAGTGAGTTCAGGATTTCATAGTTTAAGTGGTTCTTATCATTTAATAAAAATCATCATTGTATTTTAGGATAAATTTTAACATTATTCAGAGCTTTTTTATGAAAATTTACAATTTAATGTTTTTCAAGTTTTGAATCTGAAACTTTTATAATGAGTAGGAAAAAATTTAAATTTCCAGAAATTTCGATAAAGTCAGAAGAACTCTAGGTTTGGGTATTTAAAAGTGCTTACAAAAAAACACAAATAGCAAGTAAAAAGTTCTCAATCCTGGGAAAAATACTTCGTCATCTAAACTCATTTCACAGTAGACTCTATACTTCTACCTTGTGTTTTTTGTCTAAAAGAACAAAAAAAAAGCATCACACTTGAGTTGAGCTAACAAACAATAAAGAAATGGAGGAGAGAAAAGAAAATCATAAAACAAATCTGCCTGTCGATTCAAGTGCCTCTACATACATCCTCTTTTCATACATATTTTTTTTATTATCCGATATATATCTGAATAGCACCACTTACCTTATCTATTCTTTATTTTCTCGCTTCAAAAAAAAAACGTTCATTCATTCATTCATATACGAACAACAACAGAAGCATCATGAAAAATAATAAAAAGAAATAATGGAAGCGTCAAATGAATAAGTAAAGCATAAAAGAGGGACAGAATTTATGCCTCTTTATGTACATGTGTCACAATCTCTTCATTCATTCACTCATTGGCATTCTTGAGCGTGTGTATATGTATGAGGTCATTCAATATGTGAAGAGTTCTTTTTTTATTTTCAATGACGAATTTTTTTTTATTTTAACCCATCACTTGTATACCGATGATGACAGAGAGTTGGATGTGATTTGAAAATTGGCTCAACAAAGAAGATCGATTCGTGTGGTGTATGTGGAGGCGATGGATCAACATGTTCGGAACCACTCTATCATTGGGAAATTGCACCAATGTCATTATGTTCTGTAACGTGTGGAGGAGGTGAGAAAAATAAGTTTTTCTTCTTGGATAAATCAATTATTATAAATATTTTTATAGGATACAAAATGTCATTGCCAATGTGTAAAAATCGATTAACAAATGCTGGTGTTGAAGAATCCTTGTGTAATCATGCATCACGACCTGAACCAACTGTTGTTCAATGCAATACACATGCTTGTCCACCAAAGTAAGTTTTTTATTTCGTTTGACTAAAGTTGGCTATAAATTTGATAATTTTTTTGAAACTATTTAAAAACAATCAAAAGAAAAAAAATGTTTTGAGCATCGTGCGACATTTTTTTTGTCAGACAACAAAGTTGCAAAAATTACATGTCACATGAAACAAAAAATGTTGTGTGTCATAAAAAAGCTGCACAACTTTTAAATGTAAAAACTTATTAAATTTCGTTTTATCTTTATTCCGCTAAATAAAAGTTTGATAGAAAATTAAATTTCAAACAATTTGATATAATTATCTATGAATTTGTTCAAGTATTTTAACTAAAATGTTAATTTTTCAAATGTTTTGTATACAAAAAAACGTAAACAATGACAAAGAATATAAAAAAAGTAAAAAACAAATGCAAATTTCAATTGCCCAAGTGATTTTTTTTCGCAAAAAATCATTTGATAGATGGAGAAAATTTTGAAGAAAATTATATAAGTTTTCTTCTTTTTTCATTTCCAAAAAAAAATTAATGAATTTTTTTCTTATTTATAACAGATGGATATCAGACGAATGGGGACCATGTAATAAAACATGTGGCGGTGGTATCAAAGAGCGCATTGTAGTATGTGCGGAAGAGAGCAATGGTGCAAGACATCGAGTACCAGATGAAGCATGTCGTGGTATAAGACCAAAAACTCAAGAGAGCTGCAATACACACGATTGTCCTAAATGGGTGACTTCTGATTGGTCAGGCGTAAGTTCAAAATAAACATTTTTTTAAAGGTCATAGCTATAGTGAGTAAAACATTGGAGCCAATTAAATTACAATAAATTACAAACAAAAGCAATTTTTCCTCTCCATATCACAATAAAATGTTATCATAAATGATTTGGTCCAAAAAGATTTAAAGGTTACAAAATGAAACTTGAAAAGGCAGCAAGTAAAAGAAATTCTTGAATCAAGAAAGGAAAATCTTAATGCAAAATTGAGGGCTATAGCAACAGCTGCTATTAATGACTTTCTTATTTACAATCCCAAGAATATGATGAAAATGTTCTTGTGTTATTTAAGCTTTAAAAAAATCTTGTGCCAGATTCATAAATTGAATTGTACTGTTGAGAGTTGAGGGCCAGAATTCAAATTGACATGGCAACGGTGAGAAATTTATTGAATAATGTTTAAAACCCAAGCAACCCTTGCCATTTTTCCATCTACCTTCTTTATTTCCTTTTTTTTACTCTCATATTTTCATAAATATAGAATACCCAACTGCCGCAATATCGAGTTTAACCCACTTTTCTCAATTGTTGAAAGGCTTCAGACTCTTTTTTTTTTGTGTGTGTGTGTATTTACAAGAGATGCCTCTCATCTTTCTCTTTTATTTATTTATAACAAAATACCCGAGTCATTCACTCAATTTTTTCTCGTGGGAGTTGCTTGGAAAACACACACAAGAGTTGTTAAAGAATAAACAAAATTCATAACCAAACGACAACGAGAGACACTGAAAAAAGAAAGAAAAAAAGCGCGCTTTGTAGGAGGAAAAATGAAAAATGTCAATGTTCACTGCCAATGAAGTCATGGAAACGCATTTCGTCATTTCATTTCATTCTTTTCTTAATTTAAAAATATTTTTTATATGAATCTGGAAATATATGGCTTTTTCATTCAAAATAAAAATAATTTTGTTTGAAATTGTTGACAATAATTAAAATGGAAATATTTTTAAATTTCTTTTGACATTTTCAAACAAATTTTTACTAATAAATTTACAAATTTTAAATTATAACTGTTTTTTATAAAAATTTAAACTTGAACTTGATTTTAACTTTTTATTTTTATATTTTTATTGATCTTGAATTTTTTTTTTAAAATTTAATCTGATCTTCACATGGATCCTAAAGGATTCTGTGAATTTAATTCTTAAAAATTTACTAAAAAATATTTTTCATATTAAAGTTTGAACTTAAACTTGATCTTGAAAAATTTTGATCTTCAATTCTTTTTCGATCTTAAATTTGATTTTAAAATTTTCTATTTTGATCTTGAAAAAAAATGTCAAATAAAACTAATTTCATGAAATTCGAAAAAAAATTCATTGTTCAAGATTTAGATTTTTCTCTAATTTCAACAATATCTGAAAAATTTATATATTTGGAGACAAAATGAAGACAAAAGTAAAATTGCTAGAACAGGAAAAAAATCAAGCTATAAAACACAAACAGAGAGTTCTTGATAAATTAGCTTATTTGTGTGTAAAGAAAAAATTCTCATTTTTTTATTTGCTCCAATGCTCGCTTTTAAAAGAGTCCTCAATTTGTTTTTAATAATTTTTTTTCTCTCTTTATCAAGTGCTCTTCATCCTGTGGAACTGGCATGCAAATTAGATCCGTTGAGTGCGTTGATTTGAATGACATGCACAATACACAATGCGATCCAGCCACTCGTCCTAATTCAATGCAGAGCTGTTCTGTTGGTATTCCATGTATTGATGATATTATGATTGCGGCAACTTCAACAACAACAGAATTTTATCAAGAGTTGCCATCAAGTGACCGTTCAAATATAAACGATGACGATACAAGGGACAGCATCGATAAAAATTTTGATGATTTGACAGCCGAAGAGGAGGAGGAAAGTGAGGAACGCGACATCGAGACAAATCGTCAAAGGCTATCATCAATGAATAATGGTGATGATGAAACCGAAGAGGATGATGAGGATGACAACGATAGAATGCAAGCCGATGACCCAACTGAACGAAATTCACAACAACCATTTGGATATCAGTATCGCATGCCACGAGCAGAACGACTCATTGACCCACATAAGCCGAATGAACCTACGTAAGTGTCATCAAAAAATTTTCATGAATTTATTTTCATACCAAAAACAAAATCGTGTCAATCAAAAAAAACCGCTGTTTCATATTGATGGAGTGGATTTTTTTATTTCCATATTTATGAAAAATTTAGCAGCATGCTTTTGACCTTATATACACATATGATTATCTAATGGAATTATTTTTGAGAATATTTTACGAATTGGGGTAAAATTTAGGCTTTCGATATTTTTGAAAATAATTAAAAACATTGTTTTAACGGTTTTGTGTAATTTAAATTTTGTTCTTGAACATGATCTTGAAAAGTTTTGATCTTCAATCTGACCTTAATTTTTTAAAACTAATTTAAAGAATTTTATCTTAAATTTTAAACAAAAATTCATTCTAAAATACTTTTTAGACCTTGCGTTTGAACATTTTGATCTTAAATAATTATCGAAATTCTTTTGCTCATTAAGGTCTCTTTGCCTAGTAATTTATTAAAAATTTATAGAAAAAATTAAAATTTCACAAAATTCTGATAATTCATTTCATTGTCTATTAAAATTGAGATGTACAAGTTCTTTAACTTTCTTCTTATTCTCACCCTAAAAAAGGTGTATGACTTGTGATTTTTTCTAATCATTTCTGTTAAAACTTTAAGTAGTTTTAGTCTCACCAAAGTGATAAATAAGCGTTTTCGTCATTTATGGGTCTGTTGGGAAACCTTTTAAAGTAAATTTACTCAACAATGACTGCACACATTTTCTATGGTTGCCTAACACATTTACTTAATTGTGTGAGGAATTCGAATCTGAAATTCAAGAAAATTTAATTTTCAAAATCCTTTTTATGCCAAAGAGTATGGAATTTTCTACATTGTATGTTCATTTCTCAATATTTTTCTTTTTTACCTATACGTTTGTGTATGCATGACATCGATTTTTTTGTGCACAGAAAAAAGGTTTATTTTTTCCCTATGTTAGAGAGAGAAAAAATAAAGAAATTATTCCAAGTTGAATAGATTCAGTGCAAAGTCTCACGTGCATATAAATATACAACATTGTATTGTAGAAATTCTCAGAATAAAAATTCATTTTTCTTTGTCACAGAGTAAAAATTTAAATGTATTATCGTGTGGGATTATGTGAGTTGAATAATCGATAAGTGACCGAAAAGTAGGTCGATTTTTCTCTGGAAGTATCTTGAAAAAATATTCAATAATAAAAATATTATTTTTTATGATATTTCAATAAATACACTCTTAAAGTTCTTATGAATTTATGACTAAATATTTTTTTGTTTTAAAAATCAAAAATAATTTTTTCAAAATAACGTTCATTTTGAATTTAAAAAAATTATTCTTTTGAATTTAAAAATAGCAGTTAAATAAAATTTAAAATAATTCCGCAACCTACTTCATACATAACTCAAAAAGTTCTAACAACAAAATAATTATCTTCAATCACAATAAAAACTAAGTGAAATTTCCGTACACATGAAATCACGACACAATTCATAAACAATTAACCAAACAAAGTGTCAAATTTATCCTCATTTTATAAAAAACTTTTTTTTCTTTACCAATTTATCCTTGAACCGGTGAAAAACTTCGAAAAGTTCTCCTTGATTCATTCATTCACTCACATGTTGTTAAAAAAATACATTTCCTTCTTTCTGCATTGATTATGTTGAATTGAGCAGGAAAGAATGAAAAGTAATAGAAGAAGTAGATATGCCACAATAAATAGAGAGAAAGAAAGTCGATGAAAAAAAGAAAAGGAAGAAAAATTGAAATTTATTGTGATTGCAGTAATGGTTGTTTCCGTTTTGAAGAACTTTTTTTTATGCTGTCATGTTCTCATGTCTGTTTTCGCTATTGATTTGAGTAAATAAATAAAAAAGACAGAAAATCGACGCTTCTTCCTTCGAGTAAGAGTGAGAGAATTTGAAGAATGTGTCGATATCGGCTGCATATAAACATACAGAAAATTCCATTGATCGTATACGCGGATAACTAAAAAGAAGAAGTGGGGCGTATGAGGAAAGTTCATGATTGAAGAAAATTTTTCAAGAAATCGTTTCAATCGCTCAATTGTAAAAGATGCCTATGACTTTCCGCTCGCTCCCTCATGCATTGTTTATTTTGTTGTTCTTGACAACCATTCATCATAATATAAATAGAAGAAGAAAAAGTGAATGCATGTATGTATATGAGAAACAGAAGAAAAAAAAAGTTTTCGATTTTTCGTTTCAATATAAAGAAAGTTTGTATGTGCTTTATCAGACTACATACAACAAACAACGACGACAGCGATGAAGAGAATTCTTCAATTGAGTAAAATAGAAAAAGAAATTTGAATATTTATTGATATTCTCTTTTTTCTCTCTCTATATTGATTTGAAACAATATAAATTTTTACTAGGATTAGAAACTTCATTGCCTTTCGACAAATTTTTAATGAAATCAATCTAATTACGTTTCTTAAAGCTTGGATTTAAAAAAATTTAAATTTAATCCTTAGTGATTTAATTTATATCGATATAAACTTTCATTTAAATGTAATCTCTAACGATTTATTAAATTAACTTAAACATAGCTTAAATTTAATCTTGAGATTAATTAAATTTAATCAGTATCGATTTAATAGTAATTTGTTTATAATCTCCGATTAAATTTAATCATCAAAGTTTCTAAACCTGAATTTTATTTCTTCTCGTTCTCATATATGTAAACTAAATTTCAAAATTTTTCACGCTTTTTTTTTTATCTCAAAAATTTCCAATTCAAAGAATCACGACCGCAATTGCAAATTTTTTTTTCTCTCACACGCATGTTGTACAGCATGGTGAATGGTGACAGAGAAAGAATTTATCATGATTGTCGATTGTCGCATAAAAAATATATTTTTTATTTTACTCAATATATGTCGGCGACTGCATATATCATTTTTTTGTTTCCCACCACTACCACCCGCATAAGCACAAACATATATCTTTTTTCATCTATCTATCTATCAAGCTACTCAGTCATATAAGTTTTTTTATGATATTTATGCATGACGTGTGCGAAAGAAAAATATTGGAAAAAAATAACGCCGAGTCGACATTACAATTGCATCGATTCAGCAGTTATAGACAATGAGTACACACATTCATATAATATGTCATGGATTGGAGCTTTCATATTTTTTATTTTTATTTTATATGACTGGTTTGGTTGCTTACTTGTCCTCTCGAATTTTATCTCATTCGTCAGCAAAATGAATTGAAACAAAAATCCACGAATTGTTTAAACATTTGATATTTTGAGACTTCATTGAAGTCAGCATAATTTTTTTGTTTCTGAAATTTTTAGGATAGATAAAAAAATAGACTGAGATTTAATTTAATTTAGATCTAATGTTTTTATTAATCAAATCTCGTATAAAAATTAAAGCTAACTGAAAATATTGGATTATTTTAATCCCTTGAAATTAAATTTAATATGAAAGAAAATTTTGAAACTTAAAAATTTCAAGCGATTCATTGAAAATTAAAAATATTTGTTTATTTAAATTTAAATATTCTTCAGAAACTTTAGTTTAGCTAATTTAAAGTTTAACCCAATCGATTTTTAAATCCATCGAAAAACTTAAATTTTATAATGAACATAAAAGTTAAGATCAAATTAAATTTACTTAAAAGTCTACATGATTAAATTTAATCTCTACCAATTTAATAAATCAAACAGTTAATTTTTGATCAAAAAATATTGTGCTAGCTTCATTGCTATGATTAAAAGTAGGGAAAAATACATTAAAAATTAAACTCAAATCCATGAAGCATACGAGAGATATTAGTCTATCTTTTACACATACACACAAATTTTTGGGTAATATAATTTCAATTTTTTAGCTTTCCTTCGTTGTAATAACTTTGAAAAGTTGAAAATAATTTTTTTTTTTATTTTCCACACGCTCATCCAGAAAGGGAGAGAGAAAATGAATAATTGAATTTTATTTTATTTTTTGCGCTTTCTACTGACTAATAATAAAAGAATAACAATAGAGATTTTTTTGGATTTTCATGCGCACTGCTTGTCGAACAAATAAAAATACATTTATATTTCATTTATCTCACATGCTGCTTGCTTGCTACAACTTTTTCTTTATTTTCTTTCATTTATGAATGAATCATACGAGAGAGAAAAAATATTTTTATATTGAATCAAATATCATTGCACACAGAGTGAATTGAGATGAATGGTTGGAATGAATTGATTGAGTTATGATTTAATTTAATCCTGTATACAACATACATATGTAACTTTGAGCTTCTGTTATTATTACTGGTGCTGATGTTCTTTTATTATTCATTTCGTTTGCGATAGTTTATTGGTTATCAAATGACCGATATTGAGTTTTATTGAGCTGATAGTGGAAATTTTTGTGAAATTATAATTTTAACTTAATTGAAATTTCAAAAAAATATGAATTTTCTAAGAAAATTGTAAAAAATTTAAAAATTTATTTTGAAAATATTGACTTATTTGGTTACATTTTAGTTTCCAAAGCTGCATATAATTTTTTTGAAACGTAAAAAAGTTTAAGTTTTTGATACGTATAATATTACGTAACGTATACGTAAAATTATGTTTACGTAATCTTTAATAAATTTTTGCATAGAGTTTTCTTATACAAAAACGTCTCTAAAATAATCATTACACAAAATCCATATATTTTTCTTCTGTCAATCTTTATTTAGTTTCGTACCAGGTGATTGGGGACCTTGCTCAGTGACGTGTGGTGATGGCCTTCGTCGACGACGTTATGAATGCAAAATTTTCCTCGAATTTTCCAAAGTCATTGCTACAATTGATGACAGCAAATGTCATGGTATACGACCAGCTGATGATTATGAACGATGTTTTGCACCTGAGCCATGTTCACTCGGTTATGGTGCTGGTGTATATGATGACAATTATAGATCTCGCGATAGAGTCAATAATGATCAAATTAAAGTACAAGCAGCAGTTCCAGGTAAATCTTATTCATGGCGTGATGAAGGCTATACAGCATGCAGTGCAAGTTGTTTGGGTGGCGTTGAAGAATTAATCATAAATTGCGTTCGTGATGATACTGGCAAAGTTGTATCGCCATATTTATGTTCACCTGAAACAAAACCTGAAAACCGCATTAGAACATGCAATGACATTCCATGTCCGCCACGATGGAATTATTCAGATTATTCACCATGCACAAAATCCTGTGGTATTGGTATCAAGACCAGAGAAATTAATTGCATTCATGAGGTGACACGAGGTGGTGAGAATACAATGATTGTACCAAACAGTATGTGTCCTCAACCCCCACCAAGTGATCGTCAATATTGTAATGTTCTTGATTGTCCAGCACGATGGGAAGTTGGCGAATGGTCGCGTTGCTCAAAGGCATGCGGTGGCGGTTATAAAAATAGAACAGTTGTTTGTAAACAAACGATGGCACAGGATCATAAAGTTGGACGTCTTGATTCAATGTGTCCTGGATTAAAACCACCAGATAAGAAACTTTGTAACACAAAACCTTGCCCACCAGAAGATGATAGACCAATTATATCAGCAAATGATGGTGGCAAGTACATTCAACATGATGCAAGTCAGAAAAAAATTAGTCTAAAAGTTGGCGGTGCTGCTCAAGTATTTTATGGAGTGCAAGTCAAGATAAAATGTCCAGTTAAAAAATATAATCGTACAAAAATAAAATGGAGTAAAGATCACAATTATCTGCCAAAGTCACGAAAATATAAAGTATCGAAAAAAGGCGCATTGAGAATACTTGATGTGACGTTTAAAGATGGAGGCGTGTATACGTGTCATGCTGGACTTTCAGGTGCTGATATACAGCTTACCATTAAGCCTAAACCTGGTGAATTTCCATCAAGTGAAGAAAGTGAAAGAGGACGCGATTCAAGTGAGTTTTTCTTTAAGCTTTTAATAAATGAGTTTTTTTTGCTTGCGTTTAAAGAACTTAAATAAAAATGACTGAAAAAAATGAATGAAGGTTTTTATTGAATTTAAAATAAATTAGGTCAAAATTTTCACATTTTTTAAACTTTAAATTAAATTTTTTTTTGAAATTTTGAAATTTTTATTCAAAAAATCAAGAAGAAAATTTAAAATTATTTTCAAAAAGAAAAATAACTGTAAAAAATATTCAAAAAATTTAAATATTTTTTAACCGTTTTTTAAGAATTTTGAATTCACCATTTTAAAATTATTTTTACAATTTTCTAAAATCAACATCTTGTTCTAATTAATCATTTTCAAAAGTTTCTATACCAATATTTTTTTCATAAAAAAGTTTTGATTTTCTTTAAATTCAATTTCTTATTTTTTAAAAAGAAATTTAATAATAAATAAATTTGATGAAAGAAGTAGTAAAAATCAAATTTTCTAATGAAAGTAAAAAGAAAACAAAACTTTAACATAGTTCAATGGAGATTAAATTTAATCATCAACAGCATACATAGTGAGTGAGATAGTAAGAATGAAAGAAAAAAATACAGACAATTTCCGTTTCTCATTTATTGGTGTCTGTTTGTATCCATCTAAAATTCAATTAAGTCAACATCGTGCCAGAGAAAGAATCTTATGGCAATCTCGTGTTTCTACTTTATATCTATTCATTCTATTGTATTATATTTTTCTTCTTCTTATTCTCCTTCTACTTTTATCTTGACAACAAAACAAATAATGTTCATTCGGATGCTGCTACTGATGCTTATCAACAAACATTCTATGACGATGATGTCGAAAATTTCAGGTGGCAGATTTAAATATAGCGATTCGCCTCAAACAACAGTTCATGGTCGCAATTCAAGGTGAAATATTTCTTTTATATAACACATGTAGTTGATCGCAATTTTTCATTATTTTTTAATGTCTGCATTTTGTCTAACTAACATTTGGTACTTAACTAATCTATATTTGAAAAAATGCGCTTCTATCGTGTTATTTTAGTAAGGTAATTGAAATAATTCATTTATTTCTTTATTTAGCCATCAAAGAACAAGACAGAGAAATAGAACAAGAAATAAACATGTCAATGACAATCCAGCAAATGGTGATGGACGTCTAACAAAAACAGGAGAGGAAGAGGTAAAGTATCTTTCAATTTGTAAACGCTTGATTAATTAAAATTGCGACATACAATCATGCCATGAGAAATATGGCTGTAAGGAGTCGCTTTACATTCCTGTATATTTTAATTTACGCGCGGCTATTTTTGTATATTTGAAAGAAAAGGAAAAAAAGTTGCCGCTTCATGCTCCATCGTACCATGTAATTTGTTTTCTCATTTTTCCTTTTTTTCTTCTTCTTTCTTCCTTTTTTACCGCTGACGCTATGTTAATGCTGCTGTTACTGATTGATTTAATTGAAAAATTTTTCTCTTTCTCTCTTTTTTGTAATTGTAATATAATTCTCCTTATTACCTCAATATCTCTCTCTTCACTTTGCTAATTAAAAATACAAAACAAAATATTTGTGTGGTTGTTGCTACCAAAACATAATTAATTAAAAAATATAAATAAATTTCGTAACATAAAAATTAAGGAACCATTACAGTCTCATTCGCAATTGACTCGCATTGATAGTTCATCGCTAGCACCATCGACTAGCTCTGGCAATCGTAATCTTCCGCTATTGCCGCATTTCGAGCATTTGTTGGCTAGCCTGCAGGTGAGAGAAATTTTTGTAAAAAACTGAAAATTTTTAATTTTGTTTTGGTTTTTCCAAACTAATTTTTTTTTGTTTATTTGTGTGTTTGTGTTTTTCATAAATAAAAACAAAAAAATTTATAAAATAACAATAAGTTCAGTAAATCAGAAATCAGTTTATTATTCATATTATGGCAGCACTTTTTAGTCTGCCTTTATTATTTTTTGTGTGTGTGTGCATAATTTAAAACTTTATGTATGTTTTGTGATCTCACTCTTGTAGTCAAATTTTATTAACCTACCGACACTCATTTTTGCCATAACCTGACACATTCTCTCATCCATTCCATTCATTCGAGGCATGTTTTCCCTATGTAGCAATACTCAAGTATTTTTAATGACTTTCAATGATTTTTTTTCTTCCTTTTCCTTTTTTTCTTCATGTTCAATTGAGCAAGGTTTATTTTGATAATTTTATCAGTTTTAGTGAATTTTTTCAGTGTTTGAAATTATTAGAAAGGGACAAAGAATTTGACTGATGACATACAGAGTCTGTAAATGATGAATTTTCCATAGTTATTTAATTTAATCAAAATTTTATTGTCACAAATTTTTTGAACTTTCAAAATATTTTCTAAACGCACTTTAAATTTTCATACTAGTTTATGTAAATTTCTTTCAAATGTTTATTATCAAGTTTCTTTGTAGAGTCTAATTTTTTTAATAAAAATTAATTAAATTTTTGAACGAATTTTAACGTGCGTTTAGAAATTTTAAAATGTAAACAAAAAGATTAAAAATTCTAAATCTGAAGTTATTAAAAATCTATTAAATAAATACTAATAATTTAAAACTCCAATTCTTTTATCCAAATAAACCTTGCTCAATAAATTTGAACCTTGTACAATATATGTAATGTTATGATTTTTATATTCAACCATATGAATTTATATTTAACATTTATGTAACCACAGTGCATCGTATATGAATTTTTGAACTACTTTTGCTCCTGCTGTTACTGTTGCTGTCTGGTTTGCATAAAAAAGAAGGAAAAGTGAGATTCGAGGAGGAATTTTTTTTTTATTTTTTGAAACATCATTCAGTTTTCTTCTGAAATATTCAACAATATCCTTTTGCATTTGAAATTAAACCTATTTATTCAACAGAAGCAGAAAAAAGAAAAGCGAGCGTCGAGTGAGAATGGCAGGAATGAAACGAAGCACATTCATTTAAACATTTGTTGATGATTTTTCTTATTTTCAGTTTCTTTATTTATTCCTTTCTTCATTTCACCTTTCAAGCCTGACTTATCACAAAATGTTATTGCATTTTTTTTGTTTAAGTTTTTTAAAGGAAAGATTGAGGTTAAATATACAAATTTGCATAGAAATTAGAATTTAGAACTTGTTTATTTTTATTCTTTAATTTTGAGTAAAATTTAGGAAAATTTAAAAAAAACTGATTTTTGAATTTTAAATTTTTGTTTATTTTTTCAATGTTAACATTCAAAAATTCAAATTTGATTTAAATAATTGGAATAATTTTAATGCAATTTAGTTAAATATTAATAACCTAATTCATTTTCATGCTACATTAAATAATTTTTAGTAGCTTTTCTAGATTCAATCATTTTTTGATCATTTTTAAAAGTTTTAAATTAATTTGAAAAATTTAACTTATCAACTTATTGATTAATCAAAAGAATTCTAATTCAAATCAATGCAATGTTAAATTTCTTCTTCCTATGAATTTATGCATGCATAAATTGAGATTGAAAAATAAGAAATAATAATAATAATGAAAATACAGAGAGAGTAAGAGTAGCAAGACAACGACAATGTTGACAACGAGACAGAAGAAGCTAAAGTAAAAATAAGAAAAATATTCATGAATATTTAAATTACACATTTACTGTAGAGGTACTTCAGTGTGAATGAAAAGAAAAAGGGGATTTTTGAGTTCAACTTTTGTCTTTTTTTCTGTCAGTGCTATGCAATGGATAGCACACAAAAAAGTGTCTTTTCTCTGTCTGCTACTCTATGACTTGCAACAACTGATGAACATATTATGAAAAGGGATTTTCGTTATCATTTGTGAAGATTTTTTTTTTCGTGTATTCAGTTTATTATGCCAGAATGTCAAGAAATGTATGAAAATATCCGATAAAAATCCTCATTAAAATGCATGAGCTTCACTCTATTCTATTTGACTTTTTTTTTCTATGAACTTTTTTTGCTATTATTACCAACTCACTCTACATTTTGTTTCATAACCTTCAGACAACAACAATCACATCATATCAAAACATATCATACATATGAATACATAATTAAAATCACGACGAGGATGAATATTTTGTTTGTACAACATATTTGTTATCATATTGTTCTCTTTCTCTCTCTATTCATTGTTTGTTCACATACTTAGTTGTGCTGCGCTAGCTAGTGGAAAGAGAGAAACACACATAGCACATGAGATTTTCACTCCTCACTTAATGTTCACTGACTCGTTGTTTACACATCGTTGTGTATATGTTGCTTTTACCATCTTCTGAAAAAGGACAGACATCACTTAGTGGAAGAGGATAGTGATCCCAACCTTGGCCGAGTTTTTTTTCTCATAAATTTTATCAAAAAGGAGCTTTTAAAAATTATGTAACTTGAAAGTTTGCCATTTTTGAGCTTTCTTTCTTTTAGTATGAAAATGGCAAAATGTGGAATAAAAATAGTGAGACTTCAAATCGACTCTTATGTTATCTAATATTTAAATAAACCCCATAAAGATTTATGTACTCACATACGATTGATATTCATATGTCAATCCACTTACCATTCACATTAATTCATGTAGAAAAAAAAAGTTTTATCTTTTCTTCTGCCAAGGGAATGTTTTGACATTTTGGTTAAAAAAATTATGCCAACCATCTTCCCTCGAATAAAAAGAATGGTTTTTGTATTTAAATCAAATTTTCACTTTTTTTTGAACAGAAACATTTTTTTAAAAAAACCGTTAAAATTGATTATTTTCTAAAAAAATATTTAAAATTGACATTTTTCAAATTTTCATATATTGATTCAAACAAGGGTCTTTGATTATCTTAATAATTTTTTGATTTTTAGATGGTTCACACATTGAATTCGAAAATAATGTGCGTTCTTTATATTCGAGAAAAGACGGAAGAAATAAAATCATGAAATTTTCAAATTCTTAAAAATCCAAGACGAAGAAACTCCGACTAATTATCGATTAATCACAAAAATCGTCTATTAATCGGATGGTCTTCGCCTTGTGAAAAACCATAACAAATTTTCTAATGATTTGCTTTAATTTTTCATAAAAATATTGTTTTGTCAAATTTTCTTAATTGGGTAAATTTATATCGAATATTTGAACCCATTTGAACAAAAAGATTTTTGACAATTGAATTATCATCATTAAACATTCACACATCATAAAACAATATGGTCAAATATATCATCCATTTTTATATTTTATGCTTTAGTGGTCACTAACTAAAAAAGCTTTTCATTACTAATTTTTATTATTATATGTACATAAAATTTTTTCTAGTGAAAATATAAACATGCGGATGGGCCAAAAGGGAAATGAAAAGAAAAAATATTTACAGACAATTTTCACAATAATTATGGTTCATTAACTTATTTATTTATTTGATTCATGAATGTTTTAGCCTTAATTTCAATTCATCTTTTATTTATAATAAAAATTTTCCTTTAGCTTTATTCTGATAAATTGCAATTTTCAAACTTTTCACTTAAGAAATTTTTCTCACGTGCTACTTAACTTGACTTGACTTTTTTCTCATTTATCTACTCACTAAAATTACTTTACAATTTACTTTAATTTTTTATGTGTATTTAATGTTCATTATTATTGCCCTACCATTGTCCTGTTTTCCTACTATTTCTACTATATACTATATACTTAACAAGGAGAAAACAACAATAATGATAATTTTACCAAGTATTTTTACACAGCGGTACATTTCTATTATTAGAGGAAGACACTTTGAAAATTTAGGAAATTAAGGAAATTTTTGATTCGAGTTTTGAAATTTTTTAAATTGTTTAGAATTCTTGAGTTCTTGAAGTTGATTTAAGAAAAGTACGTTCATTTAACTAATAATTTTTAAATCGAGTTTAGATTATTATTAAATTTGACTTTTATATTTTATTAAAATAGTTTAAACAAAATTTACTAAAATAACGGTTATTAAAATTTTAAAAAAACGATCCTTAAAATTTTGAATTTGTAAAATAACAATCATTTATAGTTTATTTCAAAAAAGAATGTTAAAAATCAAAAAAATTTTATCAGGAGCAAATAAATTACATCTCAATAAGCCTTCATCAAATTTTTGAAAACATGTTTTTAAAAAGCTTAAAAATAACGGATTTTTGAATTTAAAATTCTCGATTACATAAAAATAAAATTTAAATTTTTCAAAAAGATTATTAATTTTTATCAAAGTGTCTTCACCTAAATATCACCAAACATATTTATAAACACAGCACAGTAAAAAGAGAGAGAAATTATTGTATTTATTATTTACTATTTAATACACGCTTTGGGGAACAATAATACAAAACTCACACACAATATAAAATCATTAATAGGTAAATTTTACCAAAAATTTATACTTTTTTGTATTCTTTCATTTTCATTGTATAGAAATTAATGTGCATTAATATTAATAATAATCAGGAATCGTATTGTATTCATCTACAATCCAAAAAAATTTATTGTATATAAATATTTTTGCTATTAGTTTAATTCCAATTTTATACATAATTTTTTTGCACTTAAAATTTTTTCCTGTTTTTCCTGTGCATGAAAAAAAATTTTTCACTCTTGAATGACACAATGACGATGAATTTCGGATGTTTATGCGAATGCATTCACACACCTGACCTAAATAAATACTCCGCAACGGAATTCCGAATATTATTATCAAAATCATTAAATTTCACATAAACATATTCGCAATAAAGTCACATTGAATGATAATTATTTTATTCTCAAAATGCATAAACATGCGGTGTACATTCCGACATATGTGTGTGCATGTGTTAAATTTTTGACCAAAATATCACACATATATTTTAGTAGAAAACTAGAAATTCATTCATGAGTGAAAAAAGAGATAAAATTTAATTATTTATAGTTTTTCACCTAATTGGCATTAGAATTTTTTTGAATTATTTTTATGTTTTATGCAATTAGACGAAGTTTGTCCAAAGACGATAGAAAAAAAATAGATCATTGCACAGGATCATAATTGGGCACGTTTTTATGTTTACACATAGCTATGTAGAAAAATCTTGAACTTTATTTATGTTTGTGTATCAGGAAAAGATCAATATGTGGAGATTTTATTGTGTTTAGTTTAGTTTAAGGCAAAAATTTCTATTTTTGTTTCTCTATGTAAGATGAGAGCAAAGGAAGAGTTTTTGGTCAAAGATTTTTTGAGATTTATTGAAAATTAAATTATTTGTTGAAAACTATTTCAATATGACTTTTTGGTTTATTGAAAGTTTGAATTCTGACTTTTAAGGAAAATTGAAGAACTTAAATTTTTGTAAAGTTAACTTGAATTTTTTCGACTGATATTTTTGGAGACTTTTTATGTACATTTCTTATACGTAACGTAAGTGTGTTACGTATAATTTTTAATGCGTAAAGTTAACGTTTAATGACTTTTACAGAATTATTCAATTACTGATTCATAATCAATATTTCTTTATAGTCTTAAGGTACTTTTGAAAGTAATTAAAAGCTACTTGAACAATTATGATTTTTTTAACATAAAATTTACGTCCTTATATATCATTTTTATAGAGTTACGTATACTTTTTCGTACGTAACTTTTACGTATACAAAAATTTTTTTTAATGTAAATTTTTAACATATGTTTAGATTCAAATTTAGAAATCTGTTTTCTATCAATAAAAAACAAAAAATTTCAGTTTAAAACTTTAAATTTTCTTAATCAATCTTTTTTCATTAGATTCAAACTCTTCATTTAAAAAAAGTCATTAAAAACTTTCATTATTAAAAATACAAAAATTAAATCATTTCACATCAATAAACTTAAAGAAAAAATTCACCATCAATTTTTCACCTTTCTTTTGGTAAAACTTTAATTTCTATAATTAATCTTGTGAAAAGTCATTTGAATAAAATTTCAAACTTTTTTCTCTAACACACAAGTCATTAAAATTAAAGAAAAACTCCAATTAATCTCACAATCTTTGATTAAAACTCTGTCAACTGCTCATATAGAAAACAAAATAAAAACTTTTTCTGTTTATATATATTTTATGTATAGAGTGAGAAATTCATTTTAATAAAGCAATTGAGTTTCAATTAAAAACTTTTTCTCTCTCTCTCTATTTCAGTTTTTGTTGCCATTGCAGGCATTTAGAAGCTCAAAAGGACATCAAATGCTGCATCATAAACTTTTAAAATATGCAATTGATCCGGGCGAAAGAGGTGCAGAACAAGAAGATGATCCACATGCTGTGCGTCATGTTGAGAAAAGTATTACTGATAGCCTAGATTTTGAGTTCTACGTTGGCCCATGGTCAGCATGTTCACAAACATGTGGTATTAACGATAGCGGATATCGGGTGAGTAATGTTGGACCACATTACCAATTTCCTATGATTATCATCAATCAACTGATCAATTCATTCCATTAGCTTCGTTCCGTTCACTGCATGGTGAGGGTCAAGAACACCACTAAGAATGTCGATAACATATTGTGCGAGGATGCCGGCTTAAAGTCACCCGAGACGATTGAAAAGTGCGGCAATATTCCATGTCCTCAGTGGATTACAACTGAATGGACGCCGTGTCGCTCGTCAAAATGTTTTGCTTGGCATACAGCCCTACAAAAGCGAAATGTAAGCTGTAGTTACGACAATGAAACTGTCAGTGATAAATGCGATGAAAATGAAAAGCCCACGACCAAGCAAGAATGTTACAATGAACTATGTAAAGGTGTTTGGCGTGTTGAGCAGTGGTCAGAGGTAAGTGTGAAAAAATCTGAACAGTCTGGACTAAACGCGTGTGTGTGTGTTTATAAATGTTTTATTCATGATCTCCTATCCGCACACACATTGACCAATGCTTAAATAAACGTTTCTGAGATTTAATTTTTTTCTCGCCTACCTAAAATGCCTTTTTTATTTTTTTACCCACAATCATCATCATCATCATCAGTGTAATGCTCCATGCAATGGAAAGGGAACGCGCTATAGGACACTTCAGTGTGTCTGGTATGGAACGCGAAAACCAGCTGGAAATGCATGCAATAATCAACCAAGACCAGCTGTTATGAAATCATGCAGTGGCGCGCCTTGTGTTGTTGATCGTGAGTATTTTACTGGTGTGATTTTAATAAGTTGTCTTGAATGGATTGAAATAAATAGTTATTTAAAAAAATTCGTTAAAAAAATTTGAAAATTTAAAGATTTTTACAAAAGAATTTTTCAAATTTCAAAAAATCGTTAATATTTAAAATTTCAAAAAGTCTTTAAATTTCAAAATTTTAAAAATGCCAATTTTTTTAATTTTGAAGAAAACGTTAGAAAATTGAAAAAAAATAAGAAATTTAAAAATTTCAATCCATTCAATTGACTCATATTAAATTGAAACTCAAATTCAAAAGATTTTTCTGTTTATGCTAATGACATTTTTATCTTTACTTATCTTTTTCCTCTCATGAATATATGTAAAGCTAACGAATGTAAGGACATATCAAAGTATTGTAACAATGTAAAAACAATGGGGCTCTGTCGACTTCATCGATTTCAGCAGACGTGTTGTAGCACATGCAAGTTTAATATTTACAATAAGAAAAAGTAGCTGTAGAATACTCTATTTGCCTAATAATGCCTGTTTCAAAAATCTCATTCTCTCATTATTTTCAAAATGTCCTCACCCACCCGCACCCAAAATACATTTGTATATCTAATCATAAATGAATAATATAAGAATGAGGTCATTGGAAGAAAGGTGGAAGCTGACAAGGGTGAATGTTGGACAAAAAAAGAGACAGAAATGATGATAATCGGTTATATGTGTATATGAGAAAAAGCACTTATCATTGTACTGTATGCGAAATATAATAAAAATGAAAGAAAACTTGCTCTAAGCGATATCTAAATGATAAAACAAACACACACTATAAAAGAAATTAAAAAATAATATTTAAAAAAATTTTTCTTCATTTTTTATGTTAATGTATTCATTATGAAAAAAAAGAAAATTGTCTACAGAATGTTAGAAAAATAAAAGTTTTTATGACTGAATCTGTGACAGATTCTTGTTTAGCTGTAAATAAATATTTAAGAAAGCAAATGAAATTTCTTGTGGATTTTAATTAAAGATAATTTTAGAATAAACTTTTTGATACTCAAAATTGTCTTTAATAAAATTCATGGAAATTTTTGTAACTTTCTTAATTTCTTTAATTTTATTTTTGTGTAGAAAATTTTTTTTGAAACTGATTAAAATAAATATCAATTATACAAACAAAAAAAGATTGAAGAGAGTAATGTAAAAGATTGTGCGAAGAATTTTCTGCTGTTTTTTGCCAAGAATGCTGTTATTGTTCTTAAAATTAAATGAATTCTAAGTTTGTTAAGTTTTCCTTTATTTTTTAAAATTTTGAAAGAAATTATAGAAATTTTTCCATGTGAGAAAATTTAAGCTTTTGATCAACTTTATTGAAAAATTTTTATAGTGTCTCAAAACTCAAAAAGTTTAAATATGCTTAATTTTACTTGATACATGCTTCAATGAATTTTAAAAAATTTCAAAAATCTTTGGAGGTATATTCAAAAGGTACAAAATTTTTAAAACAATGAAGGTCACTTCCTAAACGTAAAAATATTATCAAAAATATTTCCGTTTCTACGTTTTTATAAAAAGGTTATAAAACTTCTTAGAAGGAAAATAATTTGAAATTCCTATAAAAATTTCTTTATTAAATTTTAAATTGTAGATGGAAATAAAATAAAATTTTATTTATAGAAAAAATTTAAAAACAATAATTGCTGCATTTATTCTTAGTTTAAATTTGACTCTATATCAATCAATAAAAATATCTCGAATCAAATCAATTTTGAATCAAGAAATTTCCTTTTTCTTTAAAGAGGCAAAAAAATCTTTTTCACATGAAGAAAATTTCTATAATTTCTTTTGCTTTAGCTTTTTTTCTTCCAACTAATAAATGTCACATGTTTTTTCACATATATGAAATTTTAACCTTCAAAAAACACCCACAAGAAATGAATCACACGCCTCCACTTTGATATGTATGCTGAACAAAACTCCCACAATAAATATAACAATTATGAAAAATCTCGCTCATAAACAACAAAACAAAAAACACATAGTAGAAAAATTATATGAAAATTTATTAAATGCAACCCAGTGCGCTTCAAAAATGGAACTAAGTATTTTCCCTGAAAAAAATAAAACTTATAATAATTGCTTTTTCAAAATTTAACTTTTACATTTAATGAAATGAAAAAGAATAAAGCAGCTACAGCAAATATTGATAGAAGAATGTCAAGAGTAAGTGAAAATGAGGTATACATTAAATAGAGAGTAAAATATGTTAAGAATAATGATAATTAAAAAAAGCGAAACTCTTCAAATAGCGAGAGCGAGACAAGTAAAAAGTTTAAATATACATTTATACATACACCCACAGACACACACATTATTATATGGCAAAAGATAACAAGCATAAGTGTAAAACATTTAATGACAGAAGATGAAAAAGAAAAATTAATTTGGCACATCATACATTCATTTTTAAAATTATATAAAAATTCACTGTACATATTTAAACAATAGGTAGTGTTAAAATTAATATTTATAAAAAATACATTTAAAGCAGTCAGAAGAGGACGAAGCTAAAAAGAGATGAAAATGAATTAAATTAAATTAATTTTATCGTGTATGAAAATAAATGATGATGATATAAAAAGTGAAAAGAAAAATTGAATAAAATAAAGAACAAAAAAATCTGAAAAATTTAATCAACTTGAACTTGTAGTTTTAATCTTTTTTTACAGAATTTTAAATTAATTTAATTTGTAGTTGAAAAAGGTAAAGTTTTATTCGCTTGTTAAATTTCAATTATTTAACTTTTAAAACATAAAACTGAGGTAAAGATTAGAAATTTTATATAATTTTGATAAAGTAAAAACAATTAATTGATTAAATAATCTTAATTTTTTTTAAAATAAAAATTCAAATTGATAAAGAAATTTTTGCAAGAAATTTTAATTATTTTGTTTTTGTTTATGTTCTGCAATTTGTCAAAATTTATTTGAAAACTCGGAATTTCAACATAAGTTAGGAATGAGCCAATTAATGAAGTTACTTTGCCTTGGATTTCACAGATTATAACCAAAAAATTCTTATTTTATCCCAAGAGATATCAACTGACCGTTTTTTTTTCTTAATTTGAATAATGCGCGCTTATTATTTCCTTTAACTTTTCGTTAAAAAGTTTGTTATAATAATTTGAATTTCTTCAAAAATAACAAAGTTTGGTTTTATAACTTACTTTAGACAATAGCATTCACTCAGTAATGGTTAAAAATATTGAAATAATCGAGTTTAAAGCAGTAAATGTAATAAAAATAATTAAATTAGATGAAGTTGAGATCCTCTTAAAAATTGACAAAAATTTTGTTCTAGATTTAAAAATCAGAAAATTATCTCAATTATTAAACAAAAATTTAACTTCAAATTACATCATCAAAATTTCTCAGAAAAAAAAAATTCTTCAAAGACCCCATTCCAAAAATTATTTGTCTATATTGTAATAGAATTGATTGTTATATTCATGATAGATAATTTTAATTACAGATAGTGCATCCATCATTCATAAGCATATACATGTGTATATTTTGCGGTGATCGTATCTCATTTCATGCATATCACATCAATTAACGTAATGTGCCAAAGCAATTTTGCAATTGTATTACCATCACCCTACTTCACTTGGTATCTTTCTCTCTTCCTATCATATAGTCTCATTGCATCATTATGCCAAAATAGAAAATTTATATTTATGCATGGGAAAATAGAAAAGTGAGTATAGAGTATGAAGAAGCAACCAGCCAGCCAGCTAACCAGCCAGAAAGAGAAAGAGAGTGAAATGTGATGAGGGAATTTTAAACGTAAAGCGATGCAATCAAGTAATCTAATTTGGCTGTCGAAAATTAAATTGCAAATAACATATTTGTTGGATGGTTTGGAGGCGCGCGCTGCTGATACTACTCCATTGATTAGAGAGTGTGAGGTATTCTGCGACACAAGAATGTGTGTGTATGTTAGTCAATTTTCAAAATTTTCAAATGAAATGAAATTTTATTTTTTATGTATGTGTGCTTTAACAAGGTGATAACATATTTTTTAAAAAAATGTTTACTAAATTTTAGTGTTTTGTCAGTTTGGTTTAAAATTTGTATAATTGCAAAAATTCATAAAAATTTCTAATTTTTGTTTTATAATTCAAAATTTAACGGTTTTTTGAAATTCAATTTTTTTGTTTACATTATTCAAAACTTAAATTTCCGTTAGAGTTGAAGTTCAAAAAATTTTAACAAACAATTTTTCACAATCTTTTTTAAAAGCTTTTATTTCTTCTGTAAGAAGAGAGTTTTCGAAAATTTATACAAAAAAATTTACTTTTTAAAAATATTTTTTTTCAAATGAAAGTTATTTTACATTGTTTCATGTACGCACATTGATGTATTATCCATAAATATAAATATAAACAGCAAAAATCATCATTTGCCACTAAATTTAATAAAAATCCATCGTACATGTATACATGGTAATGTATAATAGTAATTGTTGTCTGCATTGCACAGAATGCTTAAATGATTTCATGTTTACAGACAGAAGCTGATTACGAAACTTCAAAATGTGGTTGAGCAAATAAAATTTTAGTATTTTTCGTGCAAAAATATTGGTTTTGCGTTGAAACGTCGATAACAACATTTGTTGAGCACAATTTCATTACAGGTTGTTTTTGACCTCTTCACTCACACTCTATGATTGTTCGCACCATCAATTAACAGTTATATATTTTTGCAAACTTGTTTATTATAGACAGAAATTTTATTTTTCTATTTTTTCGCACTCATTTAGTTTATTTGATTGCGATCAATATGACGGATAATAAAATATTTAAATTTTAAATTGACTGCAATTAGATGGAATGTGTTGCTTGAGGATGAAACTTCTTTTCAAATTTTTATCGTTTTATTGATGTTCGCTTTAGGACTTGAATTAATGAAAAATTTATGGCTAACAAAAATAAAAACAACATGACATACAGAATGTTAAAATTTCATCAAATTGTCAATAAATTTTTTTAGCTCTTAGCGGATCTTTAGCTTGAATTTCTTTTCTTTTATTTTTTATTATTTTGTGAATGAACAAGAGAAGCAAAAAAATCTCAATTTCCTTTCATCTTGTGTTTGAGTGGTTTTGGCTTTCTTCTTTTAATATAAGCAAAATATCCTTTTTTCTTTTCTTTCATGTCTGACTGACTTATTTGTTATCAGCTTGTTTTCGTTTCCTTCTTGGTTGTTTGCTAGCTTTTGGCTCTTAACTTTTTGCGAAGAAATGAAAATCTTTTTGTTTCAATTTACTTTTTGTTATTTTGCAATATATTGCAATTATATGAAACTTAAAATAGAATTATGATATTTTACATCTGCAATTTATAACAAATTTTTTTTTTAATAAGTTTGTAGTTTTTAATAAAACGGTCATTTTATAATTTGGATTTGGAAAAAAATTTTGACTGATAGTTTTGTGATGAAATTTTAATTAAATCTGATAATTTTTAAATAAGAAAATTTAAATTCGTAAATTTTAACGAAAATAAAAATTTTTAAAAAAACTAGCCATTTCCATATTCAAATTTTCAAAAATATTTATGGTCGTTATTTCAATTTTTTTGTAAAAAAGGAACGCTAACTTGATTTGAATTTAAATCAACTTTTCACTATTTTTAAAGAAGTTAAGAATTTTATCATTTCTTGATTTTATTTCAATTTCAATAATTAAAGAATGTCAACTAAAAAACTTTTTAGTGCATAAATTTTGTTTAAATAAAATTTTTGTGAAGTACACTAGAAGAAAAATTTCGTTTCAATTTCTCATCATCTCGTTTTTATTTGCTTTTCTCTTCAAAAATAATTTGAAATTATGGACAAGTTGAATGCATTCTGACCTAATTTTTTCTCTCCATCTCTACTATTATAAAAGGATGTGAAAATATTGTGAGTGATTGCACAGCACTAAAAATTAATTTCCATGTTTATAAACAGCGAGTAAATAAAAAGAAAAAATTTATCTCGTCTGTCCTAACTAAAGAATATTTGGCGCCAATACAGTTGGCACAAATCACTTGCATTATTTCTCACTTTGGCGACTTGTTGTCTCATTTTGTTTGAAGAAAATCAAATTGATTATGCTTTATCGCTATTGTGAGTTTTTCGTTTATTTATATGGCAAAAATCATGAAAAAAGCAAGCAAGATTCATAGTCATAATTATTTGAGATTATTTATGAGGGAAAATAAACATTCAACGAAATGAGAAATGAGAGAAAAATAAGCTTTCTAAAAATAATGCAGAGGACTATAAAGTCATGAAAGAAAAAAAGATAAAGCTTAGAGAGAGAGAATTTTAAAGATAAGAAAAAGTCATGAAATTTTATGTTAGCATTTGTCAGCCTCATGGCAGCCACAGTAAAGCATAAATTAATAAAAATAAAATACAAAGCATTTCTATCTATTTCCGTCATAGCATAAAATAAATTTGCAATTTGCAATGAAATTTTATTTCACTCTCTTTTTCCTATCTATGACAACATATTTCAGTCTCATATGCTATGCATGCACAGCTTTCATATTAAATATTATAAATGCTACGATGTTAATGCATGCTTAAATGCAACATTTTTCATTCTTACTACAAAATGAATGTGTTGGAAAAGAATTTCTAGAAAAAACTTTATAAATGCTGTGATATTAAAATGCACAATGTAATGAAATTAATTTTTGTTAGTTATTTATGTTGACTTCATTTTAAAACTCTTTTTCAGACTTTTATTTTTAAAAATTGTTGAGTGATTTTTTTAAATTTATTGTTATTTTAGTTGTGAAACAGAGTGAAGCAATTTAAATAATAAGGAAGAAAATAATTTAACTATGCAATTTATCAAGCTTTTTATTCTAGAAACAGTTTAATAGCTAAATTATTGAATTTTATAAGAATTAAAAAAAGCTTAGATTAACATCTCTATGAAGTTGGTCAACTTTTTGGCTAGTCAACTTTTTTTGGCCGAAAAAGACGTACGTAAGTCTCGGCCGAAATACGTAACTTGCCGAAAAAAAATTCGGCCAAAAAAAGTTGGCTAACTTCACAGAGCTTAAATTAGCACTATTTAAATATTCTTTAGTTTTTATCAGTAGATAGTCTAATAATAAATTGTAAAATTGTGCTCTAGTTATTTTAATATCAAACTTTAACAAATATAAACTTTTTAATACTTTTACTGGAGTTTTGTTGCTTTTTTGTCATTAACGTTACAAAATCGAATATGAGAATATTTTCAAAATTTAAAAACTAGATCATTGAAATACCACACATAAATTCACTAATATGACATCAAAAAAATTCATTTCATCCAAAAAACATGAAAATATCACTTTAAAGACAATTTTTTATGTTCTTCGCATACATTAAAAACACACAAAAAATTAAAATTTTCAAACAAGCAAGAAAGAAGAAACTTTTTATGTATTTAAATGCAGGCAATATGCAATCATCAGTGAATGAAAAATATACACAATTTAAGGAATTATGTTGTTAAGTTGTTATTGCCGTTGATGTTTTCTACAGCTGTGTGTGGTCTTTCTCTTCAATATAGTTTTACTCTTTCACTCCCGTTATCAGTAAGACCAAGAAAAGTAAGAGAGTAAAAAACGAGAATGTAACAACTTAAAAAAGATGCAACATGAATAAAATTTTTGTAAATTAGTTCTCATTCCACTTTATTTATCTTCCTTCTTGTTGCCGTGTTACTCTTTGTGTTCCGCCAATATACCGTGCATAATAAGAAAGTGGTAAAGAGGAAAAGAAGTTCGAGTGGAGAGAAAATTAAGTATAAAAAATTACACCATTAATATTGTACACTCTAACGTAGTTTTTTTGCATTCTTATTATGAACATTAAGCACTTATAAACAGCAGGAAGAAAAATTGATGTTTAATTTTATAAAAAAATTACTATAGCGCGTTTTTATTGAATTTTTTAAAAATATTTTTAATTTAACGGTTCTTTAAAGTTTAAATATTTTTGTTTATAAATCAAAATGAAATAAGTAATGAAATTAAAATATCAGAAGTTCATTTATATTTTTTTAAAGCTTTCATTTTTTTAGAAAACATTTTTATTAAAAACAACGAACTCTTGATCTTTTAAAAAGTTTATTTTGTAAAAATAACTGACTTTTCATTTTTGAAAATTTTAAAATATTTTTTTCAAACTTTCAATTTTAAACTATCTAAAATTTCAGGATTTAATACTAAATCTTTAATATCTTTAACTCTAAAAAATTCAAAATTCCTAACAATTTTAAAGAAAATTTTGATTTTTTACAAGAGAAAATCCTTTAAAAATAATAACTTGAAAAAATTTCTCAACTTAAAAAAAAATTGCATAAAAAGAAAGAAAAAGTACAAGAATTTCTCAACACTGCTGCTGCCATTGTTAACATTTTATAGTTATCTTAATATTCAACTCACTTCTCTTAAGAAAAGAAAAGAAACATTGAGTGAATGAGTGAAAGAGAGAAAATTAAAATTAAAATGCAGCAAGCGTCTGAAAATGTTACTAATTAAGAATGATTTGGTACATACAACGACAATTGCAAAGACATTAAAAATTGTTTTCCTACTTTTCGCCTCCTTCTTTCTGTCACTGATGACGACAATTTTTTTCTCTTCTTTTTCTTGTATTTCATTTTTAATTTTCTACTCATGTGCTATGCAATGAAAGACTAAAATTAAATTAAAATTCAATTGAAAAAATTTAATTGAAATGACAAGGCCATGTTTGAATTAAATTTAAACAATTATTTTCTCACACGAGCTTTAAAAAAGAAATTAAAAATAATCATAAGATTGAAAGAGTTTAAGAAAGAAGAAAATTATTTAATAAAATGAAAAGTAAAAGTTTGAAACAACCAACAAACAAATAATAAATTAGTTTGAAAACAAAAATATAAAAAAAGGTTTGAATCGTTCTTCGTATAGCTCGTAATTATTCATTTATAAATCATGTCTTAGAGAGAAAAGATAGAGCATTATCGATGCCTTATAATCCATTATTTTTGGCATAAAACATAGGCAAGCTCATACAACAATACAAAAAGGCATAAATCTCAGTTGCTCGCTCCCTTCATTGCGTTATCTTAGGAAATTTTTTAGAAGAGAAAGAAATTTTTTTATTTCCTTATCAGCAAAATTTCTCATTCTAATTTTCTCATAGAAAACAAAAAAAGGCAAAAATAATTCTTACCAAAAGGGACAGATAATTTTTCTCTTTCATTCTTTGTATATGCTTAGTCTAACCCATCCAATGTCGCTTTATTCTCTTCTTTTTCTTCATTGACTCAGTCAATTTTCTTTTCTACATATTTATACATATTTTTGCTTCTTGTTGTATTAATATTGCCTAATTAGGGTCAACGGTATTTGAAAAGTTTTCGGTTTCATAAAAATAAAAAGTTTTTCTTAGAGTCATCAGCCAAAGCTATGAGTACTGTATGAAAATGAGTTGAGAGAAAAAGAGAAAAAGTTTAGTCATCTAGAAACAGAAACATACAAAAAATTAACAGAAACTTTAAAAAAAATTTACGAATTTAGAACGCATTTTTTGAATTTTTTAAAAATAACGGGTTTTTAGATTTTAAAATTTATAAATACTAAAAAATACTTTAAAATGGAATTTATAATTTGAAAATTTGTAAAATAAATTTAAATCCAAATCTATAACATAATAAAAAAATTTTTAAAATTAACGGATACAAAAAGTTTAAATTCAAAATATACGTTAAAAAGAATTTTTTGGAATTTTGACAAACTGCATTGAAAAATTTAACTCATAGGAGAATGTAATTCTAGAATAAATGTATCTTAACGATTTCTGATTATGATAAGGATTTTGTTCTCTCTAGCTCACTCTTTAGTTAGATAAACCCTCTTTTTCTCACTCTCTCATGAAAATTAACCTTTCTCTTCACTATACAGCAACTTTATTTTAAAAGCTGATATACAATCTTGCCAATGGCCACTTGAACAATTTTTTTGTATGTGCTTTCGTGATAACACTTTTAGAGAGAACAAAAAAGTCTCAATGCACTCTCATGTGGTTCTTTTTCTGTGGTAGACGAAAAATTTAAGTTATGAAGACAACAATGATAGAAACTGACAGGTATTGGTCACAATATTTTTCAACCAAAATCCGCTCAACTTCAATCAATTTTAAGTTTTAATGCAACTGTGAAATGTTGATCAAAATTGACAATAAAAGGCAGATATAAAATGAATTGCTTTCTCTTCCATTCTATTCTTCAAAACAATACCGTTCCATTAATGTCAAGGCTGAGAGTAGTATGAAATATTGAGTGAGTGTGGTTGAGATAAAAAGAATAGACCACTTTAAAATCTTGTTCGTTTCAATCAAGAGCAAGGTGAAAATTCTTCAAAATACTTTAAAACTTTAGACGAAACGATTGAAGAAAAAATTATAAACAAAGAAATTTGAATTTTGTTAAATCGTTAAATTTAAAATTGTTTTTTGAAAATTAAAAAATTTAAATTTTATATTTATTTATTAATTTCGTTATTAAATTTACATTTTCTTCTTTAATTTAGAAAAACGTTAAAATTCCAAAACCTTGAAATTTTTTGATTTCTTTCAAATCCCAAATTTAAATCTCAAAAATCTGTTATATTTAAATTTTTATTAAGTTAAAAAAATAACTTTTCATACAGTATTGACAAAAATTGCAGATTTAAAAATAATTTTAGTGATTAACAAACATAAATATTTACCTACTAATGTTTAAGACAAAGAATGCAAAGTTACACAGACCTTGATTGCATAATAATTTTGTAAAAAATAATCTTGATAAAAAATTAATGAATGAAACATTGTACGTTGGTGTTTTTGATTAAAGTTTTAATTTTAATATAATTCTATCTCTTGATGTCTTTATTTATGCTCCAAAAATAGCTGCTATGAAAAATAAGAAAATTTCAATAGTTTGTGTTCATAAAAGAGTTTACAAAAAGTAAAGATGAAAAGACATTTTTTTGAAAGCTTTCATTACTCTTCTTCTGTAATAAACTTGCTATTTGATATTGTAAAGAATTTACGAAAAGATAAATGAGAATATGACGATGGGTGGAAAGGAATAAAAACTCTACATTCTCACCAATTAACTTTAATGACAGCAGAAAGAATTGAAGAAAAAAATTTTAGTTTCAAAAAATTTGATTAAAGTTTCAACAACAATTTTTCTTATCATTTTTCCGCCATCTTAAACTTGAAACACAATCTTGTTGTTATTGTCTAATTATTTTCTTTCACACGCATTATCTTACTAAGAAGTGGTTCATACAAAAGTGATAAGAATGAACGAGATTCACAGATTATTTCACTTCGTTAATCTTTCAGACATAAAGAAAAAAGAGACAGTAAATTGTGAAAATTCACTTCCCTTCATCACTGTCGCTCTTTTTTTCTACAATTCTTTGTCTCTTCATTTTTTGCAATATGTATAAAAATGGAATGAACAGCAGCAGCAGCAGTAACAACATTGAGCCTAGAAAAAGAATGTGAATGTGAAAAATGAAAATAGGTACAATATTAAATTGTTGAGAGCGAAGCGCAAAAGAAGAAGTTAATTAACAGCTGGATTAGGCATAATTCTTTTGTATTTTGAGCCTGTCGACTGAAAGAAGCATGTACTCACACATATATACAGTGCTATAATTTTTCCATTACTCTCTTCATGCTTTCATTTTCGCCTCCCCTTTTTTTATCAGAACATTTTATGGTAGACATTTCATTTTAGCTCAGGCACTGCGGCACATGAATTAAAGTGAAACGGACTCTGAAAGAAAGAAAAGGGAGAGAAGATTGTTCTTTACAGCATACGCCAATTAACTTTACGATTTTGATGAAAAGAGTAGAATAGAGATGGAAGTGGAAAGTTGATGGTTAGCTAACTTGCAAAGAGTAATTGACATAAAAGTGTGTGTATATGCATGAACGAATCTTTCCTCTTTCTCTCTCATTCTGACCTTCGTAAGATTTTATTTTTGCTATTTATTGCTTTGCTTCATATTTATTTCATGAGCTAAACTCTCTACAGCACTTGTATAATTGTCATTCCCATACGATTCGAAATAAATTAATTAATCTAACACAATTTTGGCGAATAAATAAATTTCTCACATACACATTTATCTACTTATAGTTAACGGAAAGAAAGAGAGAGAAAAGTTAATGTTTTTCACCCAACATTCTCACCCTGTCTCATCAACTTGTTTTCTCGTATAGGAATAGAAGAAGAAAGTAGTTTTAGAAACATTAACATAATCATCGTGGCAAAAGAAAAAGATGTAGGCAGAAATAAAAGAGAAACAAAAGAATGGAATGAGGAAGGAAATGAAGTAACAATGTTTTCTTCTTGGCTGCTACTTTCAGCTCATGGAAAAGCTAAATGAATACTAATTAGTAACAATCGGATGAGTAAAGAGTTTCTCTCACTCTTGCTTGCTCTTTTTCGCTACTATATTACAAACCCTTCTTCTGCTTTGTGCCTTTTGTCTTGTACATGCTTGCTTGCCTGCCCAGGAAGAAGCATTGTGTTTTTTTTGTTAGACAATCCACTCTTTCGCTATGCTGTTATATCGTTTGTTATCTAACGAATGTAAACACGAAATAAAATACAAAGCATGATTATCATAGTAGCAAGATCTTTTTATAAATTCTGATGATGATGCCGACAAAATCTTTTATGAAAAGATGTGCTTAAGTAGTATAAGACAACTAAGAAAGGTAAAGAAACTTGAATATTGAATTAAATTGATTTTATTTTGAAAATAAAATTATTGATTTGATCTAATTTTATTTGAAACACCTTTTTAATCACTGGAATCAGGTTAACTATATTTTTATTGTTTACCAAATAAGTTACAAGTTGTGAACTAAAATTGTTAGAATAAAGATATTAAGGCAATTTCTTTAAAAAATGAAAGTATTAGTTTTGGATTTTTTTGAAAAACCACTTTTTCCGCTCTAATATTTGTAAAATGTCCTTAATTAAAAATCGGTGAAACACGTCCCCCATAAATTGAAGATGCCAGATCGTTTAAGCAAAAAACGAGCCAAAAAATTTCAAAAGAAAAGTCGGTAGGGCAAAGAAAAAGACAAAGATTCAGTTGCATGGCGTGAAAGTCTTGTTTCATCTTCAGACTAATCGTATATGTGCGCATAGAATCAGATATAAGACAAATCTGTAATAGTCGTAAACTTTTGCTTTTGTTCACAAACCGTACTTGGAATGTTTTTGATTCTTAATAAAAATGATTTAACTTCATTTCATATTATTTTGCTTTCTTTTTATTTGGTTTTGACACACATTAACACTGATTATCATTAGAAATCAAGAATATTTATTTCAATTTTAACTTTGTTTACAAAAACATTCAAAACTTATTCAGATTATTAATAAACAGTTCAGTAATGATTATAATATACTTGAAATATGTGTTTATAGAAGAACTATCTCCTTATTATTCATTAATTCTGTTACAAAACCACTCAACAAATCACTTACAAACCTAGACTAGGACACTCGAAAAAAAATCGCGAAAGATCTCAAAAGATCGCATATTTTTGATTTGACAAAATTCGCATTTTTCGTTGAATTGAATGATCTAATGTACACAGAAAAGTCTTTTGCTATCTCTTATAATCCTTTTCTAATAGAATATTACAGTTTAAGGCTGTATTTTAGCTGAAATTGCAAAAATCTTTTTTTTTATGTTCGAAAAATTTTTTTGAAAAATTTCGAAATTTGTAAACAAAAAAATCAAATTAAAATTTTGTTGATTTTCTCTTGATTTATCAATTGATTCTTCATCTAAACGTTTGATAAGTGTAAAACATATGATAATATATGCTAATCTATAGTGAAACGAGTAAGAAAATGTTTTAAAATGACAAAATTTAATAAAGATTGAAAGATCGCAAAAAATTGTAAAAATCGTTGAGTGTCCTTGCCTAGTTACAAACAAGAATTTCAAAATAAACTGCAAATTCTCACTTTGTTTACAAAAAATTGATTTCGAGCCGTTTTTTATGGAACAATTTTGAAAAAGAATTTTAACGGAATTCTGAAAAATTTTTAAGTTTTGATTCTCAAAAAGAAAGTTTTTGTTAATTTGATATATGGAGTAGAATAAAAAGAAATGTCTTAAGTATAATAAAACTTTATTGGACTTAAGACAATTCCATTTAATCTACCTTATATTTTTTTATTGACTTCTTGTTGATATATCAAAGTTTCCACTTCTTGCCTTCTTTTCTAACTAAAGTTTCATACTTGCAAATTCTTTTTTTAGATAAACTAATGTTTATAATTCTAGACCTGTAAATGAACAAAAACAACTTACTGTTTATAACTAATTATTAAACAGAGCCAGTCTTAAAAATCAAGTTCACAATCATTTTCTGTTGAAACAAAAAGTAGAAAAGAAGAAATACTTTATAATTTTCGTTCTCTTAGAAATGGCAATAGTAATTTAATTTTTTTGGGCTATGAAATGAAACAGTGTTGTAAGAAAACTTCTACTATAGTTGTCGTCAAGTTGTCATCATTCCATTATTGTTCTATTTTATTCCCAAAGCCACACAAAACAATGATGAAGAGAGACCAAATAGTGCTCTAAAATGTTTACGATTTTAGTTCAGAAAAATTTTTTTATTCTCAACATTCTTGATGTTATTTTTTATGTATTATATAAATGATGGCATTTTTCTAGTGGAGAGAAACCGCATTGTGAACCGCAATAATTTTATACTCCATCTCTTCTACTGCTACTGCTGCTTCTTTCTCTCTCTCTTGTGGAAATGAAAAATGTGCCGTCGAATAAAACAAAAAGCTTTTTTGATAGCAATTTTTGTGTGGATGTGAGTTGAAAAAATGCTTTTAAAAAAATTCTTTCTACTTTTTTTTCATTTGGCACAACCACATGCAGCAACAAAATTGACATAGTGAATGGGGTGGTAAGTGGTGGAATAAGGAAAAAAGCGTCATAATGGAGCCAGCAAGAGTGAGTTCACATGGCGACAGATTTTCTAGCTTAAAAATTGAAATAAAGAGGAAAATAATTTTATCCGGAGAATGCCAGAAGCCATAGAAAATGATTTTTGTCCAATTATCAGCAAATAAATGAGAACAGCACTGAGTAAAGTTGTCAACAATTGCCATTAAAAAGTGTAAAACGCCTTCTCGACAAATAATTAGCTCGCTCGTCTGTCTGTGTGCTAAAAGTTGAACATTTTTGTAGTTAAATGCTGAGATTATTTTTAAAGTCATTCAACTCTATTCATCACGCGTAATTGCTTTAAATTGTTTATCTGAAAAATTAATTCCTTCTCTTACTTTAATTGATGCATTTATAAATAAATTGTATGCATTGCAGTGAAAAGAAAAATAAATTGCTGAACAATTTTTTATTTCAAGAAAGAAAATTCAAATTACATTAATGGACAAAGTTGCATCCTAGATGATGATGACTTTGGTATGAAATGATCTTCAAAAGCTTCAAAAAGTTTATTGAAATTCTCACAGTCTTCCTTTGATGAAAGCAATCTGCTCAAAAGTGGTTGACATTCAAAGTAGCAAATATCCAATTTTTACTTTTTCACTTTCATCTTGTAGCTTTTTAATTGCCATAAAGCATTTGAAATCCCATGCAAATTTTCTCCATTCTGTTGCTAATGATGACTTTGTATTGAAATTGAATTTACGAATTGGAATTCCATCAATCAAAACAATTGATTCGTCCATTTTGAAAATGAAAATTTAATTCAATTAATTTCAATGCTTCCTGTGATTTGTAATAATCAAAAGAAAACCCCAAAGGTGAATGACAAAAGCAAAATTTTACAAAATTTCTGTTTGCTTGTAATTGACATAAAGATCAATTACAAACCTCAAACTAATTTGTTTAATTAAAGTAATAAATTAATTCTATTTTAGTCAAAATTTTCTTAATGCATTACAATTTCATAATTGAATCATAAAATTTTGCATATGTTTTCTAATGCATATGAGTTTACACAAATCTGTTTTCCAACAACAATTTACTTTCAATTTTCTACATAAATTATTTACTTCATGCAAAAAGCTTTTTTCCTTCTTCCGTGTACATTTCAATTTCTCTGTTTCTAAAACTGTAAACTGCTCTCTCATGTTGAGTCATTTTTTATTTCTTAGAAATTATTTTATTCATTTGAAGCAATAAAAGTAAAATGATTTACCTTTAATATTCACTGCACTCTCGAAGGCAGCAAAATGCAAAAATAATGCAAACCTATATTTAAGAGTTATGAGCAAGTTGTAGTTAAAGATTAAAGAGGAAGAAAAAGTTACAATTTAATTACATCAAGTCATGACATTGAGTTAAGTTCTCGAATATGTGCGACTATAATGAATGAGTCTATGGAAATTGTTGTTGTGTAGTTTATTGATATTGGCAGTTATGCAAATATGTGAAAACATGAAAAACTGTATTTCATTTTCTTCTTATGCCTAAGTTCTTTATAATTAACCTTATTAACATTTTTTTCTTATCCCCACTTGACGACAAATTCAAGTTTAAAAGAACAACAACAAGCAAGGAAGCAGAAAAAGAACAAACGAGGCAGGAAGTGATGGTGAAGGTAAAAAAAGGTTCATTACCTCCATCCCGCCCGTACATCAAATTAACCAGATAAAAAATTTGTGTTTTCAAGATAAGACGGAAAAGCTTTTATGTTGTTCACTGCTCCCCGCTCACTCATCATGCTTCATTGCGGGCAGCTAAAGTGAACAAGCGAAGAGAGAGAATGGCGCGTAGAAATTAAATGAATTGAGTTTAGTGAGGTGGGAAGTAGAAAGAAATAAATCAAAGGCAATTTCATACGAAGAGAGAAACATTTTTAGCATAATTTATGACTGAGCATGTGGTATTTTATGTGTCAGTTTGCTTAACCAAGCTTGTTTGCTTTTCCTTTAAATAAGCGAAAATTTTTGAAAGCTTCCTTTGAATAAACACTGAATTAATTTTAAGTACCGTTGAATTTATTTCTTAGAAATTTATTGAAAGTAAAATTTTGTTTAACAAAACAAATTAGCATGAAAATTTTTATGCAATGTGTAAGTAAGGGCAATATTCTATCAAACGTTTCATTACAATATTTTTATTAAATTTTAATTTTGATTTGAACTTAAATTTTCTTATTCGAAATTTTTCGACCTATAAGTTGATCTTAATTTATTTGGCCTTAAACTTGATCTTATTTACTTTGATCTTGAACTTGATCTTAAAATTTTCAACCAAAACATAACACAAAATTTGAAAAATTCTTCAAAACATATGCCAAAAACCGTTAAAAAAATGCGTTAAAATCACATCATAGTCAACAATATTAATATTTATTTCAAATTTTTTAAGGTTTATTAACGCAGAGTACCATAAAACACAAAACAAAAGCGATTTTCATAAAAACAACGATGAATGTGGGAGAGTGAGAGAAATCCCTTTTGTCGGGTGCCATTGCTGGTGAATCTCATCTCATAGCTTTAAGTTATTACCACTGTTACCTCATTCTCTCACACAGGGAGACACACGAACATGAATGAATGAATAAAAAAAATGAATAAATGTGAGACGTGCTATAAATCCTTTTAATTATAATATTCAAGATTATTTTTGTCTTTTTTAACGACACTTGTTATTTTTTTATCCTTAACCGTCTGAGTAAAAATTATGCCGTTTTTTCCGCCTTTTTACTTTCTTTTATTTGACTTGACTTGCACACAAACACACACATATTCTTGGTAACTTCTTACGGGATGGCATTAGGTTAAAATTTATGACATGTTTGGGGAAAATGCAAGCAGGCAGGCAAAGGCAAAAGGAAAATAATAATAAAATGCCTAAGAGAAAAAAGATTTATAACAGTAAAATGTAAGATAATAAAGTCAGCCATACACATTTATATACATTTGCATGTATGTAGGTTGATATGAAAAGAGGAAAGACAAAAGTCAGTTGAGTATATGAAGAAGAGGAGCAATCTCAAAATGTGCAATGGCTTTTTGTTCATTCCTGCTATACTTTCAACTTTCATGCAAATGTGAATATATGAAAAGAAAAGATCCTCTTATGGTTGATAACAATCTCAAGATATAAAGATGTTTGTTTGAACATATGCATAAATGTACTTAAGTGAACAGACATATGTTTGGCTTTACTCTCTGTATGAGAATAAAAGAGCATTCATAAATTCACATCTTTTTTTCTACTTTTATTGACTGTTTGGCTTGTAGGTAGGTGAAAACCTTGATTTTTTAACACGATTTAGAAATTTCTTTGCTCTTTTTGATTTGCTACGTTTGTTAAAGAAACTTTTTTGGTTTTATAAATATAAAACTTTAAGAAAATTGACTAAAAACATTAATCTTCTTTTTCTTTAATTTTTACTAAATTTTTAATAAAATTTGAAGATTTAAATACAAAAATCAGTAAAATTAACCGTCAGTGACGTGTTAAAAGCGCATTTTCCCGCAACAGATTAGTTTTGTTTCAAAATTCATTGAAAGTTTCAAAAAAAACTTTTTACGGCCTTTTTGAAGTCTGTACAGCCAAAAACATACTTGGGTCCAAATGTTCAAAAATCACTTCTGACATGTTTTCTCGACGTTTTATGACATTTTAAGACTTTTTGGTGAAAAAAATTTTTTTGGTCTATGTGATGGACAACCACCACATGCATGCCCTTGGGTCACCACCAATCTATAAACTTTTTATGCCATCTTATTGTACGCTTCAAGACCTTTCTAACAAGTATAAATATGTCTGTATTTGGAAAATTTCGATTTTTGGTCCATGTGATGCACCTGTGCGGCACATGCATACACTTAGGATAAAATGTCCAAAAATCATTTTTGACATGTTTATTCGATGTTTTATGATATTGTAAGACTTTTTGGTGAAAAAAAGTTTTTTTGGTCCATGTGGTGGACGTCCACCATATGCATGCCATAGCTCGGCATGGAGAACGAATCTCACGGAAATCTTCCGTTACACCGGTCTCATAGTCAGAACCAACAGATTGGTGCAAAAAGTTTGGTAAAAAACCGTTTTTTGAAAGACTAGTAACGGAGACAGACGGACAGACAGACAGACGGACAGACAGACAGACAGACGGACAGACAAAGTGGGGACAATAGCGCTTTTTTTCTAAATCTGATGGAAAATGCGCTAAAAACCTTATTGAAACTTTAAGTGAAAATTAATAGATTTTGATTCAAATACCTAATGAACGTCACATTAATCATATTCACATAATTTAAATTTTTTCTGTAGAATATTATCAACTCCATTGAAGGTCAATATGACAAAAAAATCAATTAATATTTTTTTGATAGTTTTAACATTAACATAAAAGTTGAAGCTTTTAAATCAAAATAAATCTAAAATTAACCCAAATGTAAAGTACAAGTAATTTTTTTTACGCTGTAAATTAACTCGGTTTCAATATTTTGAAAAAACAAGCGCAAATCAAAATTTCTTAAGGCTAAAATATGTTTTTGCTATTAAGTGCGTCGCAATTTATTATTTTGGTTTTGCAGCTTCATAAATTGAAAAACAAGTTAAACGTGAGAAAAACTTCAGGCTAAGGAAATTTTTTATTGAAGATTTGCTGTTTTGATAACTGAGACTTTTTGTTTTTTGCACTTTATTATTGCTTTTAAATGATTTTTAAAGCTTAAGTTGTTTTTCTAGAAATTTTTCAAATTATAAATATTTGCAAAGAAAATGAATTTTGTAAATTTCTAAATAAATGAATGAATGAATATTTTATTGACATTGAATTGAAATATGTATTTTGGAGGTTTTAATCCTTTAGTTACAAAGTTTTTGATGTTATTAATTTGAAAATGTATAAATGATGAAAAATTTACCTAAAAACTACATTTTTAAAAATAATTTATCAAAAATAAAATTGCTGTCAACAGAAAATTTCCCAAACAAAGAGTATTAACTAAGATCTTTCAATAGATATCAACCAGCATTTCAAATCATCATCATCTCAATCTCACCACCCTCATTTGTTTTTCATTTTGTATCTTGAAGCTATTTTCCACAATCTCATCTTCATCATCAAAATCCACCTTCAAATTCAAAATAAAGAAGAAATTTTATTTAAATTTTGTAATATGAAAATGCTTATGTTGCTGTTGTTATTTTTATTTTTATTTTTTGTGTAAGAAATGAATAAATCTCATCTAATTAATTTCATTTTCTGTCATTTCTTTTTTTTCAGTTGTCTTGGTAAATGAAATCATGTGAAAAGATTTAAATTTTATCAGACTTTTTAGTTGTCATCACAATAAAGCTCATTTTTGGATATTTTCACATATGATAAAATGAAATTTCTTCGAAATTTTGTAAGTTTCATAAGCTCGTTCGTCGTGTGGGCTCATGTTGAAAGCGTCGAGAGATGAGATGATGATGAAGACAATTTCATTTCTCTTTCCGCAATATTCTGAGTGAGTCAAGAGATATCTTGAGGCTACATGGATCATTTACTTTCCTTTTCTCTCTTTTCTTCTCAATCGCTTGTGCCGTTGTGCTTTGCCTTTTGTTATTGTTATTCAGCGCCCTTCAAATAATGATACGAAACTGCTTTTGGCAACAAAAAGTAAGAAAGAAAATTTCTATGCGCGCTCTCGCTCCTCATCTGTCGAATTGTCGATAACATAACCATAGTTATTCTCCTTTTACTGATTGCCTTGATGATGTTGATTCAATTTTGTGATTGTTTGAAAATTATCTCTTTCTCTTTTCAACAATAAAAAAATGTGAAGAACACAAAAATTGTCTCCAGCGATATGGTACGGAAATTTTCTTTCCTGTCGCCTTTTGATTGCATTTACATGTCGACACGGAGAGTTTTTCTACATTGAGTTTATCTTATGTTTTCTGCACGAGTAGATTATTTGTTTAGGCATTCTTTTACTCTTTTATGTTTGGTGGTTTCTCTTTCTCTTGTCCCGCTATCTTGGGAATGCAATTTATAAATTTTACTTTTATTGATTGTTAACTGACTGTAATGAAAATGTTTTAAAATTTTTCTACAATAAAATTTGTAGATATTTTACAATTTCACCAAATTTTAAAAAAAGTTATTGTAGAATTTTCTTCAATTTTACAACTACAAAAAAAATATTTTTTTTAACTTTTACAACTGCAAATAAATGCTTTCTACATTTCTACAAATTTATTTGTAAATATTAAAAACCTTTTTTATATTTCTTCAAACGTATGTTTGTTTATGTAAATCAACAAAAAAGAATTTTAAAGTAAATAAATACATAAAAAAAATTATTTATTTCAATACGCTTTATTTCTAATGACAACAAAAAAAGCTTTCAAACAAAAGTTATTTTTAGAAAAATAAAGCTACACCGAATGCCACATTAATATTTAATTAAAATTTCCAAGAAAATTCCAACCACATGAATTAAACTTTTTCTTCATCTTTTGAATTTTACAAAATCATTCGTTTTTCCATGAATGAAAGAAAAGTCTAAATTGATTGCTACATAACATCAAAAATCAATCTATTTTGAATTAATGCAAGTGAAAATTTCAATTTGAATTTTCGCCATTAACTGACTTTTTACATTTCAAGGATGACACTCAATCGCACTTAGTCGATATAGAAGAGAGTTATCGATGGAGAAAAATAATTTTAAAATTAAATTTCGTTTCTCAAGCAAGCAAGTAAGTCGAATAGAGTCGAGACTGTAAACTGAGTGAGTGGATAGGTAAATGGTAGAATATGGAAAATGTTAAAAGATATGGAAAGTCGTTGTCGTCATCGACTGAATACAGACATCGAGTAATCGAAAAGATTGATGATTCAGTAATGGCCCAAAGGACATAGAGAAAAAGTGAATGGACGAGAATGAGAAATTTTATTCAATATGTTTGTATGTGTGAAATTCACATAAATCTACACATTTTTTCTGTATTTATTCAATCTCCAATTTTCGACATATTTCTTCCATTTACTTAGAAGAAGTAAAAGCTGCTTGATTGGTAAAAGTGTGTATACGTACACAACTATTGAGTGAAGTCTATAGATTAAAATGTAAATATTTCATGGCTATAGATTTGGTGATAATGGAAAAGTGGCAAAACTCATTTTTTATGTACATCATTGGGTGAGAGATGCAATCAAATATTCATGCAAAAAGGTTTTTTTCTTTTCATTCTTTGTGCTTGCCATTTTCTTTTGTTTGAGAAAGGAAAGATTTTTTTCTTTCTTTCTGTTTTATTTGTACAAGAATTGCCAATGAAAATTAGCAACTTTTTGACTTTTTCTTTTCTCTTCTGGGAAAAAATTGCTTCAAGCCATTACCGCATTAACCGCAGACTAGGCTTTATTAATTATGACTGAAAATGAATGCAGTAATTGATTCCTATTTGAAGTTAAACATGAAGGTAAATTTCATTAAAATGATAAAGTCGTTGTAAAATTCATTATGTTAATTTTAGGAGTTAATTGGTTGAAATATGCCTTTGAAGTTTTCAGCTTAACTTTATTACTACTTTTACTGTTGATGATTACCGATGGAAATTTCAATAAAGTGAAGAAAAAGAGTCATAATTGGATTAGAAAATTTTTCAAAAAAAATTATTGGTTATATTGAAGCGTTTTAACTTAATTAGGAAATTTTCAAGCAAAACCATAGAGCTGAGTATTTGGGCTACTTCAGCTGTCTTGATTGTTAAATTTTTGTTCTTCATCATAATTTTAAAATAATTCAGTTTTTAAAACAAAGTTGAAAATCCCAAAATCTGCTGTTTTTTACTTAGCTTAAGGGAATTCTTTTCAAAAATATAATCAAACAACAATTTTTAAATTTAGCAATCAAACATCCATAACAGCTCAGCAACAAAGTCAAATTATTCCTGAAAACTTCAGCTCAAGTTTCAGTTTTTCGTTTTGAAATTCCAGGAATTAAAATCAATTATTTACAAGAATCTGAACAGCAACAAAATTTAAATTACTAATTAAATGGAAAGAAATATGAGGTTTTAATCAAATTATACGAAATTAAGTAATAAAAAATACCAAATAAAAATGAAATTTTAGACAAATTTCAATCGTTCGATTAAATTGAAAAAACACCTTGTTTTTCAATTTAACTTTTCTTCTTTCTTCTTCGAAACATTTTGCGTTACAACTTTTTACTTTTTAGTAATACGTCATGTTTTTCAATTATTTAGAAAAACCTGAAAAATAAGAGATTTTCTTCTTAAAAAACTTTGTTGAAGAATTTTTAAAGAAAATGTTTTTCTTTATCATCCTTGTAAATATTTTGATAGAGACTGACTATTATTGCGTTCTATTTAAGGTGCTCATGTTGAAAATAAATAAATATTTGAATGATCAAAATTTGAGGCAAAATTTTAAATTTAGCAACTAAAATTGTTAATATTTTTGTAGAATTTTTAAAAGTCAATTTATATCATTTAATGCATTGTTCATTTAATAAAGTGAGTTAATTTTTAACATAAAAAAATGTTTAATTTGCAATCAGCAATCAAAAAGAACATATTTTATATTCTCATTAGTTCAATCAGGAGGACGGTCACTTGAGCGAAAATTTTTTTAAAATTAAGCTTTCCTCGCGCATTTTTTGGAAATGTTGTGCTTGACATGAAAAATGAATTTTAAAAAACCGTTGATCAATAATTTTTTTTTCAGAAAAATAAATAAATGCAAAAAACAGTATTCGTTGCTATTTTACAAAAAATATTCTATTTATCATATTGGGACAAGTATAATATTAATCTGTCGATTTTCAAAATCAATTTTTATATGGTTAATTTTTGTTTTCTTTTTTTATGCGTCATTTTTTTGTGTTGTGTGATAAATGTTATATTGCTTGTAAAGAGTTCAAATTTTATCACATTTAATTTAAAATTATAAATTGTGTGATTCGTATGAATTATTAATTATTGAACACAAACAGCATTCACACTAGAGATATTTAATAAAGCATGTGAAATGAACATTTAAAATAATTAAAAAATGAACTTTAATTAAAAATCTTTTTCGCTCTCGTTTCATTAATTTTTCAGTTGCATCCACGAAATGAAACTTTTTAGTCATTTTGCGAAATATGTTTTTTAATTGAAATGAAAATCCTTCATGTCATGCAATTATTTAAGTTCTCAATATGTCACACATTCTTTTTTAATCATCCTCAATTTGTTGATTAAACCCAAGTAAATAAATCTTTTATAGCATAGCAATTAATTAACAAATTGCCATCAATGACTATAAAAATCTGTCCATACAAGCATCAAACAAAAAATGTTACATAAATCACAGTTCACTAAACTCTTGACGACGGGAATCTTTCTTGTTGTTATGTCTTTTTTTGGCTCAACGACTGACGAGACTGTCGGGCACCAATCTGCTTATTTTTCTCTTTTATGGTGACACAAATCACCCAACGACTAACAAGAATAGAGTTTGAGTGAAAGTGCACTTTCTGGCAAAGAAAAAAATCTCGATTGATTTTGTCGCAAATTTATTGTGTCGTGACAACAGCGACTTGCAAGCTTTTATTTGAAAAAAAAATTCAAACCTCAAACCTACAATAGTAGTGATAATTTATTGGCATTTTTCTTAATCGTAACAAAAATGTGCTTTACGATAATTTTCGAAAATTCTCAAATTTCAACTGCGCAATCGCTAACTTCCGAATGAGAGCGAGAGAGAGAAGAAAATTTCGATCATCGAAAGTTCTCTTTTAACCACCACATGAGATTTGTCTGTTTTCAATCATAATAATACAATAAGTAACATGCAATCAAAATTTTTGTATGTGCTAAGAAAAAATTTATTTAAGGAAGAAATTTTTTTCCCTCTTAAGAATTTTTATGATGCTGCCTGCTTTAAAATTCATGATATGATTTCAATTGTGTGAAATGTTAAAAGCATTTAAATTGATTTTATCGTTTGTGGCTGAACATCATCAATGGCTCTTTATATATTTTCACTATTTGCATACACCTTCAATAGGAATATAAACCACAACCAAAAAAATTATTTTGGTAAACCACAATGCTTTGATGAGGGATTCGTGTGCGAATATATCGCGGGTTAAAATTATATTCTGACTCTTTTTCATAATTTATAACACTTATGCGAGACGCTATTCGTAAAGTGTGTGTATGTTTTTTACATTATGGAAATTGACGTTTCTCACCCTTTTTATTCTTTTTCTTTCTTTCTTTTCTCACACTTCAAGCTGACTTTTTTTCCATCGACTTTGCTTCTTTTACTGCTCCTTGGGAAAGCTCACGTGGAGTAAAAAAGAAAAGTGTTGAAAAAATATTTTCAATTAGAAATTTCTTTGTTGAAATGTAAAATAACATAAATTTTCTGGAAAAATAAAAGTTTTGTTTGAATTTCTTTAAAGTTTTATTTTCTTATTTTAAATTTCTAAAAACCGTTTTTTTTTTCAAAAAATTTCAACAGTTGTTAATTTAAAAAATGTTTAAAAAGTTTATTTTTAATTGTTCTTAAAGATCATAAATAACAATTTAAAGTTTTTCAAAAATTTCAAATAGAGAAAGCTGTTATTTTTCGAAAATATTTGAAACCATTTGGATTTAAAAATTATTATAATCGTTGATTTTAAATTTTGAACAATTGTTTAAAAAAAGCTTATCTAAAAGAATTTATAATCAATCATAAATTAAACCTTTTGGATTTTTAATTAAGAAATTGTTTTTTTCGTAAAATTAATTAAATGAAACTGTTAAATTAAAAAGTTATGAAAATTGAAAAATTCTTGAAAAATCTTTAATTTTTAAATCTTTTGTTAGGTGATGATTAAAATACATTATATAAAAGTAAATTTTTCTTTTAACTATTCTGTTCAATAATTTTGAAATTAAATTCAAAAATTTGAATATGAAAAATCCGTTATTTTTAAAAATTCACACAAAATTACTATTTCCAAAAGAGCAAAAAGTAAAAATTCCATTTCAACACAAATAGAATAAGAAAAGTATTTTCATTTTTTCACTTACTGAATTTATGAGATTTTCTTTATGTGTTCGTATATCTAAGAAAAATTCCTTTTTCTCATGTTATTCATAAACATCTCATAGAGAAAGAAAGAAAGTGAAAATGTAAAGATGATGCCTGTGAAATGTATATAATATTGAAAGAAATGATGATGGATATGCTAGGTTGTGAAAGTCTAAAGTTTTCATCTCTTCTTCCTCCTTCTTTCTTTTTTTCTAATTTTAACATGAAAAACTCTTTTTGCGCTCAATTTTCCTTCCATTCATGAACATGAAAAATCCATTCAGTCATCCATTGCTGCATCTTACAAATCTTACAAAGCCTTCAACCTTTTTTTCCTCTTGTCTAGTGAACCTACTGACTGAAATTGAGTAGAAGGTGAATATTTAATGAAGAGTTTATCGAACAAAGGATAAAAAATTTCTTGTTTTCTTTATTTTGGTAAAAATTTATTTTTACTTCTATAATGATAGAGCTTCGCTTAATTAATCTAGACTGTCTTAAATTTTGAATGTTGCCCTTGTTAACAACCGCCACTCTGACAACAATCAAGAAAGTTATCGATAATCGCATTTCCATAAATTATTGATTATGACTGAATGATTTTTCCATATTAATTGGCTTTGAACTATATAACATCAGTACTTGTATATATCGGGAGATTTATGCTTCATTGTTAATGCCTGAAAATGGCTTTTCCATTGTTACACATTTATCAAAATAATTTGCCTAAACAACAATGTTGAGTACGCTTCAAAAAACAAGCATGTGATGTGTTATTAACTATCTTTTCACTCACACACATATATGAGCATTTTTCGACTATTTTCATATAATAAATCTTTTTCTTTACATGCCCAAAATAAAACACTGCATGCATTCAAATATTCTATGTGAAAATGTGAATGAGATTAAGTCATGAAATTTATGTTCATTTAAATGAAAAAGTAACGCAACAAAATTGTTTAAACTATAGAATTTGCACTCAAACTCATTCACTAGAAAGAGTGAAAATAATGAATTCCGACATATGTCCAATTTTCAAAGTTATCCTAAAAGCTCAACTTGATGTCTTTTTAAAGCAATAGCAGCAAACTTTCTATTTTAATTTTGTTAGAAACAATAGAAAATTTTTTCAAAAATGAGAAATTCCAAATTCAATAATTTTTATGACAAAGTCTGAGAAATTTTTGGTTTATTTAGAAAATTTTATAGAATCCTGTCAGTTAAATATCCCGCACTCAATAAAATTTTAAAAAATTTGCTTTTTGATATCAAGATTTGTTGATCCCGAAAATTTAGGATTTCTGGATCCCGAGTTCGAAAGAGAAGCCCTATGATAAACTTTTAACAGGAAATGTTCATTATTCCTTTAGAATTTCTACTAAATTTCTCAGCATTTACCAATATCTATGTCTACACATTGTTTAATCATTTGAAAGGTTCAAAATCTAATAAAACAAAGACTAAAAAACGTATTAATAGCGTGAGAGAAAGGAAAATGTTTCTTTTTCAAACTATCTCATGTTGCTGTTGAGACAAATCGATTGCATTCGATTTTCATGCATGTGTATAAAGTGAAAGACACACTTTATGCTGTCATTGCATAGCATCCAATCAGACAAGTTATTTTCAGAGAATTTCATTCTTGTCGCAGTGAAAATCAGTATTTATGTCTGAAGCGGTAAAAAGGAAGCAAAAAAATGTTGCGACAAAGCAAAGACTGACCGCATTCGATAAACGAACGTCATCGATCATTAAATTTAATTTCACAGACTATAAAAGCTTTTCAAGCGTGAAACGATTCTTTGAAAAACGGCTGACTAGTTGGCTGCAGGGTGAAAAAGCACAAATGATGATATAAATGAATTCATTCAAGTATTTTATGAATGCGGCAGCAATTTCCTTTGTTTTCTGAGACACAATGCAGATGGACAAAATGTCTTTTGATTATTATTTACTCATATTCAATATCGAATGATGCCGATGGCTTGTTTTCACTTTCTAAAGCACAAACATTTATGGATTCATAAATAAATTTTTTTTGCCCTTTTTGTTAAACAAATTCAATAAAGGTTTAACATTTTTGGTCTCTAAAAAAAGGGAAAACAGAGCAATATTGTAAGGGTGGCAAGCAACACATAAATTAATGATAATAATTTATTAAAAATCCACACAAACGTGTAAACAATGAGCTTGATAGAAATTGAATGAGTTGGCAATTTTCATTTGGAATTTTTATTTATAAAAATAAAATTTTTTAAAATGACATTTAGAAATACTTTTTGCTTATTTCTGATAAATTGTCATGGGAAATTTCGTAAGCACCGCATATTGAATAATAAATTAAGTTTTAAGCCAATGAAAGTAAGTGAATGAGAGAGAAAAATCGACAGAAGAGAAATTTATTTCACCTGAATTATTATTTGTTTCATTTATTCAATAAGCAAGTGCCAAAGCAGTTGAAAGTTGAAGTCGAAGCAGTCACTCAGTGAAAACGATTTGAAATGTAAAGAATAGAGCTACTGCTAACTAGATGAAAACTCTCGAATGTAGAGAGACGTAGAAATGAAGGAAAAAAGTATTTCAAAATGAACACACAGCAAAAGCACTCTATTATTCAATTCACGTAATTTATGAGATTCTAGCATTACTACGTAATTAGAAAATCAGCACTTTCTACTTGCACAAAAGCTGCTCAACGCTCGAGCTATTAATCTTGACTTTCTCTCATTCCTCCCTTTTATTACTCGCTCTTTTAAGTTCTTATTTTTGAAATGCTATTGCTAAATGAATAGTAGTAAGCAAAAGTGAGCAGAATGATCAAGGTGAAGACTTTCTTATTAATTAGAGATTATTTACAAATTAATATTTCTGTTCTATGTAAAGTTAGAATCTAAGCTCATTTTCTTTTGAACTATGTTTTTATGAGCTTACTATTGACTTACATATTATTTCTACTTTCTTATCAAATCAAATAGATTTTAACTAATTAAAATCTTTTTTCGAAAGCTTTGAAGAAAATTCAGTTTTAAAATATTTTATTTTGTTTTATTTTTTTTACATGAAATTCAAAATTTTAGAAATTTCTTTGTTTACGTTTAAGTTTTTAAAACAAAACTTTTTTGTTTACATTTTTAATTTTAAATTTTTTCTTGTATGTTTTATTTATAATTTCACTGTTTGTTTACAAATAAAGATTTTCATAAAATTAAAAAACAAGAAAACTTTAGATGTTAATAAATTAAGGAACTGGCAATTATAAAAAATTGTCATTTTTATAAAAATTTCAAGGTTCAATCAATATCTATTAAAAAATTTTCCACATTACCTTTAGTTATGTTTAAAGTTTCATTCAACTTTTAAAGAACTTCTAGAAGAGTAGAAAATTTTTAAGTATTTAAATTCATGAAATTCATGTTGGAAAAACATTAAATCTTTATTTTTAGGTTATTATTAGTATTTTTATAAAATTTAAGACATTCCTATCGTTTTTAAATTCCTTTTAAAACTTTAATAAAACGAACAACAAAAATGAAATTATACAATTAATTTTTAAATTCCAACAGATAAATATTTTCAATGAAATTAGTAATTATTACACAGTACCATCACCTTGATAAAAAAGAACGAAATGAAGGTAAATTTTGTATATACGAAGAGGTTTTAAAAAATGGCAGAAGCTTGAGAAATTGTAATTTGTAAATCCTCATTCCAAACACACCAACCGAATCCATACATCAAACATCATTAATCAAAGATTTTTCTTCTCCTTCTTCCTCATTTCCTTTCGCAGCATAAAAGTAGAACGTCGTCTATGAAAGGCACCTTTCTTCTTGCCATGTATTGAATTTCAAATATTGACACATTTGTGCCGATAAGAATAATCTCTTCTTAAAAAGAAAAAAAAACTTTTTTTGCCTCCCCCATCAATTTCTCGCTTAACTTATGCGTTCATATAATTTTTTATGACTTTCAATATGTGAAAGGAAAAATATAAAAAAACAAAATCAATTTTAATTTTCATGAAGGGAAATTTTTTTATTATTTTCATTCACATGTTTGTTTTTATATAAATGCCTTGATATAATATCCCCATGTGCTTCTAAAAAACCAAAGCGCTAAACACATACAAGTTAAAGGAGGGTAATAAAATAAAAGTCAACACCAAAAATCGCTCGTTCAATCAAAAAAGGAAAAGGAGAAACCCAAGCGATGCGATTATATTTATTGTATCAAATCAGGCTAAAAAAATGGAAAGGGTGGCGATATGTCGATAATGTGCTGTATCGAGATGCTCAATCGAGTGTAATGCTTTTTAAATAAGTAATAAAGTGCAATCAAGCCAGTGTTTTTTGTTTGTTGCGGTTTATCTATAGAACGCCTCGCAATAATACCGCCCTACAAAAATATAAAACGAAAGAGTGTGAAAGCATTTCAAAAACGTGTTATGTAACGATAAATCAAAATCAAAGCCGATTTTAATGTTAGCAATACTTTTACAACTTATATGTGTATATACGTATACATATTTATTTATATCCTCGCCACAATGTTCATTTTAAAAAGCATTCAACAGTGCGAATATGTGTACATATGTTTGAACTTAAAACCACAACAGCGAGTGAGTCCTATGTGTAAAATTATTTTCAATTTTTCCACTATTACTCTTTTAACCATTCGTAATGTGACTCATTTATATACAATGTAAAAATACTTTTAAAAAAAATTATAATTTATTTTCAAATGTAAACAAAAAAAATTAAAATTCAAAAAGTCGTTAAAATTGAAAAAATTCAATTTAAATTGAAAGTTGACAGTCCTTGTTTCACATTCACTCCAACCATTTTTATTTTTTATTTATTGCATATTAAACGAGATTTTTTATGTTCGAGCTAATAAATATTTGTGGCTGTAATTCGTCATTTAAAAATTGTGCTTCAATAATATTGACATGATTTTTCAACGCAAAATATTTTCACTAGAAAATTTCACAGTCATAACATTAGTAAATGAGACAGCAATTAGTTCATTGCTCGACATAGATTGCACACAAGAGAGGGAAATTGAGTCAATTAAAAGCTTACAATAGTGCAATCATAATCTTTTTCCCATCACAGCACAAGGAAGCGAATTTTTGGGAAAATTTTCAATTTATTCTGTCTGAAAAAAAATTTCCCAAATGATTCGAAGTCTGTATGCATGTGAATTGTGTGATTATGCCATTTGTATTTATCTTTCGAGTTAAAATGTTAATTGAAAACAAATTGTTTAAATGTTGCAGTTCATTAGGGAACAACAGCAGTTGGATATAAAAAAGCTGGACTGAACTGAATATAAACAAAAGAGAAAGAAATAAATGGAAATATTGGGCAGAAAAAAGAGGCACAACACATTATGTACAAAGCATCCGTTTTATAAAAACAAGAAATTGAATGAGAATTATAACTGGGAGGAAAAGGAAAAATTCAGTTGGGAAAAATTATAAAACTTGATTTTATTGCCTGCTTATTGCTGGAGGAAAAATTTTCTCTCTTTAACTTGTGTTGTTTAATGAAAATTTATTGAATTTATTTTAGATTGTAAAAAGGTGAAAACAGGAAATATGTTGGGAAAAATTCTTATTGTTTTTATCAATTTAGGCAGTCTTGTTACATTATTATTTTTAAAAAAGTTCCTTTTAATAACTTGTGTCTGTTTTTATTGGTTATCTTTTTGTCACACTGATCTTTTTTTGAAAAAAATGTTCACTTATTATTATTTTGTTGATTTCACGGATTTCTTCCAACTATATACTAATCGTTAAAACATTATTCAATGCACAGTCTGGTGAATTATCAAGTGATTTGGTACAGTAGTTATTGAGAAATTAAAGTTCAAAATTGACATATTTTTTGTTTACATGTTCATATGAAAATTTAAGATCGAGATTTCTCGCTTTATACTTGATCAATCTTATACATATTTATATCAAAATAAAGCTTATTTGATATACAATAGATCTATAATAAGAGTTTTATCATTTGTATAAGATTTCATGCCTAAATTTCCATTGCCATTTTGAAATTTTCCAATTTTTTTAAACATTGAATTCTTTTTCTGCTCACCTGTGCGCACCCTGGAATACTAATGAAATAGTAGATTAGAATAAGCTTTAAATATGTTAATAGTCTTGACGTCCCGTTTAGCCCCGTTAGTGAAATATTTGCAATCAAATTTTGAAAAACAATTTCATATTTGAAGACAAATTTTTGTCGAAATTCCAAACATTGAAATAAATTCAATCGCAAATTGATCAGAGTTTATTATAAATAGGTTCTACATTTCATAAGCTTTCTTTTGACATAATTATGTATTAGATTGGATTAGTATTAAGTAAAATATCTTGATTTGAAATTCTAAACAATAACGTAAAAAAATAATAGGTGAACATTTTTTTCAAAAAAAGATCAGTGTGTAGCGTCAAATTGATATTTAACTGAATTTTTAAAAAAAAAATGAAAAAAATAAGATCAGAGTTAAGATCAAGATCAAAATTTAAAAATTTACCGGTTTTTTATAAAAATCTTTTTAAAAGTTTTATTTAGTTTGATTTTTCAAATAGAAAAACTTTTTTTGTTTCTACCTTGATAATTTTCATTTTTCTTTTAAATAAGTACATTTCTACAATATGTATATGGACTTGATGGTGAAATGGCATGAAAAAATAGAGAAATAAAGAATTTTCACAAGCATATAGTTGTTGAGTACTTTGCACATTTGCATTGCTTGATGATGTCGTGGAAATAGATTGCTTTTTTAGCACGCAATGTTCACCTCCCAAATGTCGTCGTTGTTGCCACTCATTCTTTCAATGGTTGCAAGCAATACAAAATCTAAAAATTCACACAAAATACAAGCGACAAACTTAATTAAATTTTAAATAACTCCAAAGCAAAAAAAGAAATATTTTGTGACTGTGCATGTGTGAGTGAATGAGAAACTGCACATAAAAGTTTTTTCACTCGAGTGCAACTAAAATATAGTGAGTGAGAGTGTACAAAAAAAAGTTTATTTGTGCAATGTTTGTTTGAAAATCAGGAGCGCACAACATGCATATATCTGAGAATTTCCATGTTGTGTTATCAACACACTACGGAAATGTTTTTGGTAATGCCGTATGAAAATAGCGCTCAATGAAAATCTCAACGGCGGACATAATTTCCGCAATATTCCCGTTTGTATGTGTGTTTTTTATTTTCTCAAATAAACACCAAAACATACGAGTTCTAGTGTTTTGTATTTTATTTTTTTGGAAAACTTTTAAAGGCATCGAAACTGTTTTTAAATTTTTTGCTCTCTCGATAAAAATAAAAAAGTTTTTTCAGCATAAATAATTTTTGATATTTATGCATCACTAAACATATATGCATGAATAACGCGATACATTCACAAATAGTTGTATTAAAAACTTTAATATTTTTTAATTAAAATCAACTTCACATCATCAACATTGCTGACAATCTTTCTACTGTTGCGATGCTGCCATTTTTTTTCTAAAAAATATATAAACAGCAAAACAAAGTCAGAACTAATTTCAACTTTTTCTATCTAAACGAAGGAGACAAAATATGCATGATGACTAGAGAGGAAAAGAAGGAAAAAATGTTATCAAAAATTCACTTCTAAACTTGCGAAATAGAAAATTTTTCTGCTACTGACTGTCATCAAGTTGAAATTGCTTTCATATTCGTTCGATTTTTATTTAGTCAAGTTTAACTTTAAGCCTAATCTAAATCTCAATTAAAACTACTACCATACAATGAAGCATTTATTGCTTTATAAAAGATTCAAGAAAATAGAAGAAGTTTCTTATGTACAACAACTTTTATCTTGAAAACCAAAATTTTCTATTATTTCTAACGTTCTTAACTTTTTCAACATATCAACTTCAGCTTCTCCACTTAATTTCTTTTCTCTTTCAAGTTCAGACATTGCATTTATTTATTTAATATAAAATTTTCTTTCTCTGTTCCTGTTGCTATTTTTCTTGTTATTGTCAACAAATAAAGAGGTTGGCAATATTGCACTTTTTTGGTCGGCTTTAGCTTTAGTGTCAACAGCAGCATGCAATGGTTTTTTGTAAAATAATATTATCAACGAAATTGCTTAATTTTTTATACCATTGTGCATGTTCATATAAACAGTATTCAATACATTTTCTTACATTATGTTGGATATAAAATAAGACAAAGACTTGACATATCACAGAGTGCTTAAATGAAGTCCAATTTTAATTATTTTCCCAAAATAGTGGCAAACAAACAACTGCATTTGATAGCATTTGTGGAAATTTTCTTAAACTTTTCACATTCCATATTTTTATGCCTTAGTCTCTTTCTATCTCCTTCAGGACATATCTTCAATATGTTTCATTCTATTTTGCATTTTAATTGCTGTTGACAAATTTACAGTTTTCTCTTCGGAATTTCTAAAAAATGTTTTGATGCAACTGAATTTATTTAGCAGGTGATACCATAATATTCTTGAAAGAAAAGTTTGCGAAAAATTTTAATAAAATTAGTTTCATGAAATTATAGTGGATGAAATTAAATTTAATAATTTTCAAGATTAATATTCGAAGATCAATGGAAAAATAATTGTTGATTTGAAAGAATAAGATCAAGTTCAAGATCAAGATCAAATTAAATATTAAATTAAGAAATTGATAAATCTTGTCAATATCATTTGTTAATTAATCTTTTGACCTTCTGTTCCATTTTATTGTGTCCCAAATCTAATTCAGTTTGCATTTATATTGAGTAGATTTAGAAATCATCTACAGAATGTAGCACAGAGAGATATAATAAGTAAGTTAGTTTATTTGTGTGTTTGTATAGCCACATTTCTTCTCATATGTATCTATTGTTCTTTTAAATTGAATGAAAGTGTCAATGAAAGAGATAGGAAAGTGTGTGGGGATACACATGACACAATCTAAAAATTTTCTGCATCTTTTCCCTTCTAATAGAATTTTCAACTCTCGCTCTTTTATCAATTTTGCCTGCTTGCTTTAGACCACAAAAAACATTGCCTAAATAAGCTTTGTGTTGAGTGGAAAGGAAAATTTACAAAGTTTAGCAAAAGGAAAAAATTGTTTTTTTAAATAAACTTTAATCAACGAGAAGAGAAATGAAGCCGCTTGTTGTTGTTGTTGATTTTGGTTCTCTCACTCACTTTTAAATTTCATTATAAACTGTTATCTAGATGAAGGTAGAAAGTAAGTGTGTATAAGTGTGTTGTATATGCCATGAAAATTGACTTAGATATTCATGAATCACGGAGAAAGTTAATAAAATATTTATTGAATCGAGAAATGCTCAAAATCATTTTGCTTCTCTTCCCCTCGGCTACTCACTCGACTTCATTGCTTGCTTGCTTGCCTATCTAGATAGAGCTACTGCTACCTTATGCCATTCGTTTTGTTTCACTCCTCCTTCAGCATCAAACACATACATTTATATACTTATTTTTTTATAGATATTTATACAATCCAAAAAACCTGGCTGGCAGGCTTTCACAAATTTTTGCCTCGGAAAAATTTTCACTTGATTGGATATCCTTTTTAATAATTCACATAGGTCATGTTTTTTCCCATTTTTCATTCACTTCACTGTGTTTATATCATAGCAGAAAAATAGAATTTTCCTTCTTTACATCCATCAGACTTCCATTTCACTCATTCTCTATCACAAAAATTAAGTAACATCAAGTCATGTGTGAAAAATACTTAAAATGCTTCAACTTGCTTTTATTTCTTTCTGGTTTTTGTATTTATTGATTTTTGATTTTCTTCCTTTCCTAAATATGACAAGAGAAGCATTCAGCCAGTCAGTCAGTCACTCAGATTATTTATTATTTCATTTTCTTTCTCTCTCACTCTTGAATGATTTTAAAAATTTTATTAAGACGAAGAAAGGCAGAAAATGGAAAGAAAAGGAAGGCAGGTGAGGATGATAATAAAAACAGAAATGATGAGGATGTGAGAAACAATCATGCATCATGAATAAGGTGTTCTGTGTGATGTATATGTATGGGAGAAAAGAAGCAAGTAGAAAATTTCCCATAAATGTCTGAAATGTCAGAAATAGATTTTTGAGATTTCTATTAAAAAGTTTATTTTATTTATAGATGAAGGAAGCAAAGCAGGTACATGTAGGAAGTTGTGATTTTTTGGGTGTGATTTTTCCCAAAAAAGGATAAAATTTATGAACGGAAAGAGGTGATTTATGTAAATAGATTCTCTTAAGACAATTTTGTGGGAAAATTTTATGAGTTTGGTTGAAAGGTTGAAAAACTATTTTTTTTTAGTTTCGAAATTAACAAAAATCTTTCAACATAAATCACTCAAAAGAAAATTTTAAATTCTCAGTAGAGAGAAAATGTCATTTTCAGGTAGATTTAAATTTTTAAAAATAAAAGCAATACGCTTTCGTAAAGTCATGAATAATTAAATAGAATAAAACTCAGAGAAATCATGAAATCAATAAAAACTGAAACATTAAAATAAAATGTATTTTTCATGCACGAAAATGCTTTTTTTCTGCATCAGAAAAGCAACAAAGTGTGTGAGAGAGAAAATATTTTTTTGAGCACAGCAGCGGCCAGAAAATTCATATTTTTTATGGGTCACTTATTTTGATATTAAAGTTCATTTTATAATTTTTGAGGAGGAGAGAAAATAGGTAAGAGGTAGAAAGAGAAAACGACGATGACCATAATTGAAAAATTGTTTTATTGGATCGTATTTTATTTTACCATTCATCTGCTGCTGCTGCTATACACCAAAGGCTCGATACAATAATAACCGTTGAATGAGAAGTTTATGGCTGGATAAAAATTAATATTCATTTTATGGCTCAATTGACTTCAATTGCTCTCCGTAAATAATTTTATATTTTTCCAGGTAAATAAAAAAATCTCGCTCATTTGGTAGATGCAATTAATTTTAATTATAATTTGATGGCTGATCAATTATTATAAAAGTTCATTCAGTTAGATGTTTGCCATATTTTATTTTAAGGAATCATAATTTGCAAAGAGATTTTTAATTTATCGCTGATGAGAGTTTTCCCTAACAAAAAGTACACATACAAAAAAACTGCCGACTCATCTCCTTGCTCTTCTTTGCTTAGCATCTTTTCCTAAAGCAAGCAATGAACGACCGAGAGAAAGAAATCATATTTTTTAATTGCTGAAGCAACATGAGGTGAAAATAACAGCCATAAAACGCTCGCTGCTTTTTTCATTTTATAAGCGAGTTCACACATACAAAGTTGCAAAATCATCACCATCAACATTTTATTGCCTAATTAAATTTTCTACACTAATGTATGACATTTGATTACAATGTTTTAAGAAAATTATCATATGTTTCCATTGTTGAATCACAAACATTAGTAACAAATTCTTCATCTGTTCCGCTATAAAAGGCTTCAGGTGAAACATACTTTGGTAATTTCTCATTAAACTGATCGCGTCCCAATAATTTAAGGAATTGATGTCTATTTTTCATTCGACTTAGTCTAGTTGCAAATATTTGAGGATATTGAAGAATTTTCTCCTTTGAGAAATTCATTACATTGAACATGTAACTAAATCTTTCTATGACATGATCTCTGTCTGTGAAATGAAGAGAAATTAAATTTGATTTATGACAGTATAAGGAGAGAGAGAGAAATTTTACTTACTCATCATGAAAATTTTGGGTATTGCAAGTAATAATGATTTTGTTTCATTTCCATCAAAGCCCATTTCTTCTCGTACACAGAAATTGAGTTCACGAACATGCATCAAATGTGATGTGATTACTTTTGGATATTTTGTTGCTAAATATCTTACTTCATTGCCGGTGAGAGAGAAATTTTTCTGAAAGAATCCAAGACGTCTGTCGATTCGTTTTGTTGAAAAATTTAACCAGAAAGGATCTTTTGTAACAATTTCCTGTACTTGTTCGAGTGTAAATTTTTTTGATCGTAAATAATACACACGTGTTTCGAGTTCATCAATTTCATTCTTAAAGAATAGTGGATTTTTTGTTAGAAATTCTCCATATTTTTCTGGCTCAATTCCCAAGTCATGAAGAAACATCAAATGCCGCTTGACATGGCGATTGAAATCTAATTTTAATATGAATTCAGGTAGACCTTTCTTGCTCTCAATCTTACTTAAATCAACTCCTAATTCTACAAACTTCCGTAATGTTTCTGATTTGTTTACATACGCAGCAAAGTTAAATGTCGGTGGCAAATAAGTTGGAAAATCTTCTGAAGGAATTAACTCTCTGTCTGTTGTTTCCTCGAGTATATCGGGTTTCTTTGTAAGTTCATTTGTAGTTTTCACTGGTTCTAGCGATGTACAATAACGCTGAACATTAATTATTTTAATATTTTTAAATAACTTCACAATGTGTCTCATGTTTTTGTTTACAATATTTTCTAGAAAAATTCTTTTGTTGACGAAAATGTTTCAGCGCATTTTCTTTTGCATACAAGACTGTCTTATAATATAAGCACTTTTGATGTTTCATTTTCAATGTTTCAATACGACAAAATGAATTTTAAAGTAATTTATTTCTTATTTAAAAAAATGCTATAAAAATTGAGCAACTGAATGCAACCGTACGGTGAAATTCAAAAAGGGGTAAAAAGCTTTGAGCAACCACAAAAATATTTCAAAAAATTTAATCATAAATTTTTATTGAAATAACACAAAAGTACGAGATTTATTGCTTTTTAAAGAACTTAAAATAATAAAGCATCATAATGCCAGTTCCCAGTAGTGCATTTCAACAAGGATCTCAGCCTAGTTGTTTTGATAAAATGAAATATGGTAAGTTAGACAAAACATGTTATCGAATTGTAATTTCTCACTTTATTTGTCATTGATTTTAGGTTTCACGATCGGCTTTTGTGTTGGGATGGCAAGTGGTGCTCTTTTCGGAGGATTTTCAGCATTAAGGTAAGTTCTAAGTGAATTAAAATCAAAAACATAAAATTTTTCCTGGATCTTTTTCCAAATAAACAATGAATTACGCAATTTACTTGAAATTTCTCAATCGAATAAATTTCCATGATTTTAATAATAAACTCGTGATTAAATAATCATTGTAGATATGGATTAAGAGGACGTGAGCTAGTGAACAATGTAGGAAAAGTTATGTTACAAGGTGGTGGGACTTTTGGGACGTTTATGGCTATCGGTACTGGTTTGAGATGCTAAAGAACTTCCTTGCTGAAAGTGCAAATTTGAATGTAAAAAAATAAATTGTTTTAAGTCTTTACAAAATAAAATTCTAGTACTCGAAATGAAAATACTTTGATCTATTTACTTTTAATGTCTATGACTTTCTTTTATTTGCACATTTGATTTTCCAGAAATTTCGTGTATGTCTTAAAAATTTATAACAAATAATTCACACAACACTCATGCTCTCATTTTCAACATTCCGCGTTTTTGTAATTGATGTTTGTTGTGACAACAGCTCATTTTGTCCATTCGGATTTTTACTTTTCAAAATTCCCACTAGCCACGATTTAATACGATTATACTTTTTATTAGTACCATTACGTTCTTCACAGCCACTACTTTCTTCATCTCGATTTGTTCTCACTGTCTCTAATTCTAAAGAATGCCAACGTTTTGGCTCAAGAAGTGGTTCGTGGTCAGATCTTTGTGTTTGAGTTTGTGATGTTATGCCACCATTGCAACCAACTTCTTTAAGTGGTTCACTCGTGTTGTTCTTACGCTTTCTGAAATTTTCATTATTTCTTTTATTTAATTGTTGATTATGATGATGATGATCAGCAACTGGAAATGGATCATATGAATGACTCTTTTTAAAGCTTAAATGTTCCTCATCAAATGGCCTCAATGAACCTAAATTTAATTAAATATTTATAAGGATTTTATTAAAAATGATTAAAATTTCTTACATATATCATCATTAGATGAATTAATTGTACTGATCTGTTGTGGTCGAATCAATGCATATGGCTTTTCACCACTTCCATTTAAAGTGTCTCTTCTAAGATCTTCTAGTGTATCTGTAATCATTTCTGAGTCATTGTTGTTTATATATAATGGAGTGTTATCATATTTTCGATGCTTTGAAATGAACGGTGACGATGAATCTCTGTATTCGCGATATGAGCCACCACCATCATCATTTCTTTGGGCTGCTGCATTTGATTGACGTCTACTTTCACATAATATACTTCGATTATCTGATGCGCCAAAGTTCATAATACACGAGATCGATGGCTGTTTTGATTCGCCCAAACATTTTGGACTTTTACGCGGTCGACAAAATAACGGTGGAGGTAAGTCCCTTAAATCTACATTTCTTTTTTGGATGGCACCATCTGTTGCTCCCGTAAGCCAATAAGTTAAAACATCGCCTTTTCCTTTCATCGGCACAACACCTCGGCATTCAGTTACATAGCCTCCTAATTTGTCTAATGCATTCTTGCATTGTTGCGATATGTGAATTTTCAATGGCTCACCGCATGATTCCATACGAGATGCCGTATTAACTGTATCGCCAAATAGACAAAATCTAGGCATTGTTAGTCCAACTACACCTATTTGACAAACATAAAATTATTTATGAAAAAGTATAATTATTTTAAAATACTCGTTACTAACCAGCTACAACTGGCCCAGTGTGAATTCCAATTCTTAATTTAAGTATTTCATTCGGTCGGTGAGATATATGATGATTTTTTACAGCCTTAAGCAGATCTAGAGCCATTGATGCAATTTCACCAACATGACGATTTCCGTTTGTTATTGGCAAACCAGAAACTACCATGTAAGCATCACCTTTCATTATTAATTTTTTATTAGTTAAAAATTAAATAGAAAAGAGTAAAAATCAATTTACCAATAGTTTCAACTTTATAAACATCAAAGCCTTTTATAATTCTGTCAAAAACTGTATATAGATCATTAAGAAATTGTACAACTTGTAGTGGTGTGCTTTCAGCTGACAATTGTGTAAATCCAACAATATCGCTAAAGTATATTGTAACCTATGACATAAGAAAATGCAAATAAAAGTTGTCAATTTAAAATAAAAAAACTTACAGAATCATAAGTGACTGGTTCAACACCTAAACCCATAGTTAATTTCTCAGCAACTGGTTGTGGAAGCATTCGATTAAGAAGGTCTTCTGTCTTTCTTTTTTCTTCATACAATAATCTCGTCCTTTCATTAACAATATCTTCCAAATTATTTGTATATTTTTCCATCATTTCCATAATTTGATCCATAATGTTCTTTGATTTGCCATCACGCATCTTTTTCAGACGTGTACGTATAGTTGGAAAATCAGGTCTAACTTCAGGATTTTCATGCCAGCAGTCTTGAATGCAACTGATTACGTAATCAGGACAATTGTCGTCTTCAAGGAGACATTCTAAATCTGGTCTAAATGGTGGCTTTTCATCGTCAATTGGCGTTTCTTTGACTAATTCAATTATTTGCTTTGGTTCATAGTGGGCGAGACCAAATGGTCCCTTTCTACCGCAAATTTCGTAAAGAATTATGGCAAATGCGTAGACATCACCCTTCTGACTGCCATGAATATTTGGATTTCGAAGAAGCTCTGGTGATTTCCAAAATAAACCTGTGCAAAATTATAAATATTATGATAGAAAAGTTGAATATAAACATAGAGATTGCGACTTACTTCGGAAATATTGATGTTCACCAACAGAGCCGCCACTCTCTGCAGAATGCCGTAAATCATGCAGACCGAAATCCGTTATTTGCAGCATCCAACGCGATGTTATGACACAATTTGATGACTTGAGATTACCATGAAATACTAATGCTGATGAGTGGATGTATATCATACCCTGCCATTACAAATTAATCATTAAATGAACATTTTATAAGATGCAGTAACAGCATTAACAACTCACCTTAATTAAATCATTAATCAGCGATGCAATAAACAAATTATCTAATTTTATGTCCTCATTTTCTATTATATCGTATAAACTTCCCTTAGCACAATAATCAGTGACTAGCAAAATTCGCATGGGTTCAACACACGCTCCTATAAAAATGAACTTTTTTATCGAATTTTAATTTAAATAGAAACAGTTTCATAATTTTACCTATAAAACTATTAATATTATCATGACGCAAATCACGAAGAGTTCGAAATTCTTTCATTAACTCTCGTGACATGTCTTTTTTCTTGGCAAACTTAAGTTCTTTTACTCTCACAATAACACCACGAAATTGACCCGTTGTTGTCCAAACTTGGTAACGTGATCCGTAACTTGCTGCACTCACGAGACTCAACTGAATTATATTTAAATTAAAAGCTTATCTTACAAAATTAATTTATAACTCACTTTGCTTGGTGATGATACAATATCATTATTAAAATAACCCTTGATCTCATGTGGTTCAATTTTCCATAATAAACCTTCAATTTCTAACTCAATCTTCCATTTACGATAAATACTAATGGTTATTACAATTGAACAAAACAATAAAAGACCCAAAATGCCAGATATTATCATCGAAATGACATGTCGATCATCTTTGATGCATTGTTCATTCAAAAAACCACATTGAGGTTCATCGGTTGGAATAACACCACCACCAGGCCAATCAATTCTAAGAATATTATTAAATTTATATTCCTGTTTTAAAAATATAAAAAAGAAAAGAATATTTAAGAATGATGAAGTGGCAGGAAGTCTAAAAATAACTTTACAAATGCGATAAAATTAAAACTCACTTACTGGTAGTGAATTATTATTATTGCGACCTTGAAAAGTAGCAACGGTAATCATATGACGATCACATGTGAAATTTGAGTCTTTTGGTGAGAACTGAGACTCTTTAAGTGCAAGCACTGAGAAATTTCCTTCTGAATCGCCATTCTCATCTATCCATATCTCTGCACCTGTTATACCTATCATTTTTTGTTAAAAATTAAGTAAAAATATTTTTAAAAGACTCTTATTTATTATACTCACTTGGATATTTTTTCTCTTGAATTATGGCACTAATAATGGCAGTTCCGTTGCTCGCTATTTCTCTTATCACTTCATCTGTTAACGGTCGCGATAATTCTTCCTTCTTAAGCAATTTGTGCAGTGCATTTGCGTATAATTTTACAGCATCATACAAATAAGCTGCATAAATTGAGACAAATTTTACAAAATTTTTTCTATTGGGAAAACTTGGATTTCTAAATTCAAATGGCTTCTTTTCGTTATATTTGCGAACTTTATCAGTAAACTCTTCATAATTTTTGGTTGGTGGCGTTGATACAACAACAAGTAAACTGCGTGCTCTTTTTGTAAAACCTTCAATTTCGTTGCATGATTTATATTTGCTAAAATTTTCGAGTTTATACAAATATTTTTTTGCCTCTCTGTTGAAGAGAAATAGAGAGTAGAGTTACAAAAGAAATTTTCTTTTCTAAAACACTCACTCTGCAGAATAGCTCATCATATCGACAAAAATCACCATATATTCGCCTTTGTCGAACAACTGAATTGACTCCATCGATCCCATCATGTCTACGAGAGCGTCAGGTGTTCCCAAGAATATGTAAATTCTTGTTCGATTCATTGTGTTTTGAATGATCTGGTTTTTAATTATTTCATCATTATAAAAACACAAAAGCATTCGCGATGCGGTAGATGTTGATGATGATGGTAAGAGAAGGAGAGAAGAAAGAGGAAATTTAAATTATTTATCATGATAAAAGGTAGCCTAGTTTAGCAAAGATTTTATAACATTTTTATTAAGATTTAAATTTCAACTGTCATTTTTCTATCGAAACAACTTGGGTTTATAAAAATATATATGTTAATAGCAAGCTTGCTTAATAATGAAAGAGCGCGCGGCAAACACACAACACGCGAAATGTTTCAATTCATTTTGCTTCTTCTTTAGCTGCTGATGCTTGCTCTCTCTGTCTCTCTTTTGCTTGCTTGCACATGTGATCTTTTTTTCTATTTTTGCATTTGTATTTGTTTAAGAGAATAAGCAAACATAGCAGCAGCGAAAAAAAAGAGAGTCAACTTACATTGTACCAATAGCCTGGTCGACAGCAATCCATGTTTTGCTCGCAACATTTATGACGATCGACCACCTGCTTTTTATGATTGATCGTCTTATTATGTGATTTCGCTTGTTGGCTCAATGACTCGGCCACTCTTTCCCATGCCTCTTCATAGATTATCGAAAACTTATTCCAACGATAATAATTTAAAAGCGCGATCACTGATTTGGTCACCTGATTTTTTAAAAGAAAAAAAAGAAGAAATTGACTTGATGGGTGGTGGATAAATTGATTGATTTAAACTTACCTGAGTATCAGGTGGTTCTGTACGTGCAAAAGTTGGAATTGCGCTTGCTTTATAATCTGAACATTTCTGCATAAATTTATAAAATAAGTTTCATCAAAATTTTAAAGAATTTTCTTGATTTATTGCAATTTAATTCAATTTTAATATTAATTTACATGTGAATGACATTTGTAAATGGAAAGAATCAAGTATTATTATAAAAAAAATTATTTCAAATAAACAAGAATGAAAATTTGTAAACAAAAGCTTAAATTTCAATAAAACAAGTATCTTGTATTTTTCAACAATTTAACTAAAATTTTTTACTATTAATTAGATTAAACGTTACTCATATAGATAAGAAAGAATTAAACATATATATGCACTTATCAAAATAAGTTTAAAAATAGAAATTCATGTGATGAACTTTTGTAAATAAAAAAGTATATTTTTAAAGAAATTTTAAACTCACATAAGCAATCATGGGAATGTTTCGACTTTGTGTAACGATGGCTTCAACATGGCACGTGCCTTCAGGTCCAAAGATTGTCGATACACCATTGCAAATCATTTCAGTTATGGCACGTGTCGCAATGACTGTATCGCCTCTTGTGTCATTCCACCATAATTCTAATTTAACATTTGGCAATATTTTTGGATCATTATTAATTTCTTCAAGCGCCATTTGAATTGCACCTGAAATTGCTAATCCTTGACGATCTTTAAGATCGCCTTTAATGGCTGTCAAGTAGCCAACATTTAGCGTCGTTTTTATGTGATGGCTTCCGTGGACAAAGTTAAAAATCGTAGCAAATGCCACGAGAGTTACGATGAACGCTCGTATAATAGACATGGCCCCAGTGAAAATTCAATTTGGGGCCGTTCTCGATCATTCGAACGGAAAATGTCAAAAAATTGCTAAAAAGAGAAAAAGAAAGAATTTTGATGATGATGTCACTTTTATTAGCCGCAAACTCATGTTCTGACTTCTTTTAAAAAATGAAAACAATGCCACCGTGGTGCAGATCATTAATCAAAATTGATTCGACTCAACATCTTCATTCATTCATTCCATTCGACTTCATTCATCATCATTTTTAGTTCAATCGCTGCTTATGTTATGTTTCTCACATTCTGCAACGTGTTAGTGAATGAAAAAAACATACAAATATAAAATGCAAATTTTCTTCTTATCCTTTAAAGACTTTTTTTTTTTGATAGAAGAATTTCAATTATAAAAAAAGTATTTGCATGTTAAAAAAATGAACCGGTTGATTGTGAGAATACAAATTGATGATGAGCAAGTCATCCAGCAGCAGCAGTCGCTCATAGGAGTGTAAAATTGTATTTTTATTTATGAATCAAGCAAAAGAAAGAATCAATGAAGACGAGATCCTCTTATTTATAGCGCTCTTATAGCCGATAATCTCTAGTCACCTCCTCCTTCTTTCTTCATCATATATATCGGCTTGATTCCAATACTCTGGCATTCTATCATTAAACACCTTATCGAAATCCGCACAGCACCACTATCAATTGGCGCCAATCACCAAGAATTTCTCGTTTCTTCCTCGCCTCGATTATAAGTAAGGTTTCATTCATTGCTTTACGAAAAACATCTCTTTTCCACTTAACACACAGCACGCACGACACAACAAGAATCTCTTTAAAATCATCTCTTATGCTGCTGCTGCTATTGCTCTCTCGCTTGCTCTTGCCTGCCTTACTTCTTTTTTTTTTGTTTCGGTAAAAAATGTTAAATTGAAAAATACGAAAAACACTGAAATCTATTTTTATCATTCCGGTTTTTTAAAGGCAAAAAAAATGTGTATGAGTATGTATATATGGAAAGAAAACGTTGTGCCACCTTAATATGTATGTGACCGCGAGCGGACAAAAAGAAAAAGAATAAAATATAATAAATATAAATACAAACTGCTGCGAGATCAATTTTTTCTCGGCATGCCTGGGATAAGTATTGTTAAAATTTCATTCATGATTTTTCTTCTCGCTTGCTTGTTTGCTTATTTTCGACTCCTCTCTTCGAAGGATGAGAACAAGAATTCAATAACCTTTTGATCATAATTTATTATTTTATCATTATACTTTCTCTCCAAATGGAAAGAGAATTGAGAAAATTTGAGGAATTTTAATGTGCTTCGCTAATTGTGAGAGTTATTTGGTGCTGAATTTTTAATTTGGTATGTTAATTTGTTGCAGAGACTAATTTGATACTGATTGGAAGATTCCATTTTGAAGATTTTTCTTTTCTATTTTAAATGACGTTAGTCATTTGTAATATTTGTATTTTAGAAGAAATAATAGCATGAAATCATTTTCGTTAAAATTTTGCTTCGTTAAATTTTGACAAAAATTCTTAACGAAAAAGCAAAAATGAAAACTTTGTAAGAAAAATGTTTAATTTATTGCTTTAAAATACTCAATTTAAAAGCTTAAGTAATAAAACATCAATGCAGCTTTATAAAAAATCTATATTAATAGAGAATATTCATTTTAGAATAATTTTGAATGTTAATTTTTTTAAAACTACATTTTTTAATATTCTAATATTTCTTACTCATAATTAACTCATTTTTACGATAGATTTTTAGTTATTCATCATAGAAATTTCCATAAAATATTTCAAGCTAAAAATTCTGACCTATTTCACAATCTTTTCGTTACCATCAACAGAAACAAGAATTTTTATTCTCTATATAGAGAATAATAAAAAGATTAAAATTGATTCATCGATTGCTAAATATTTGTCATTGAGTCTAAAGTAAATTAATTGCAAAGAATTTTGGTTTGTCGATTAAAAAATGACCAATGCTTAAAAAGTAAAGAATGTTGAGAATTTCCGATTTTAATTCAAGAATCAGCAAAGGCATGAAAGAAATTTATTTTGTGAAGAATTTTGCTAAATGTCAAATTCTACTTACAAAAAATATATCTTTATTCATGCATATTTTGCGCATTAGATCTTCTTTTTCATGTGGCGCATTTAGAGCTAATCGATATTTATCGATAATAAATGTTTTTTTAAACGAAATACGAAAAAACAATTTACGATCAACTTTCTAAAGTACTTAGCGAAAAGACCACTTCTTTTCCTATTCATTCAATTCACCTCCTTTCTTTCTCTACTCATTTTGCGCTCATTTCAATATTTCAATTTTCAATTAAAGCAGTTGGCAAACACAATTGGTCCAACATAGGAGAGAGCTAAAAAGGTCGTCGAATATAAATTCTGCTTGTGCACACAAAAATTATATAGTTTCTTACGCAAACAAGCCCATCGATACTGGCGTGTCTTAATTATCATGGACTCGACTATTTACTCGCCCGCAGTCGACCCTTTATTTGTTGTAGCTTAAAAAATATTACCTTTAAGAAATGTTTCATTTTATTTAAGGATTTTGGTTTTTTTCCATAATAAAAACAAGTTGCATAACACAAAATACAATGAAAATAACAAATGCAAGCACATCAATTAAACATTTTATCATGTAAATTGCAATTGTCATAAAGTCTAATAAATTATTGCCGTGTCTGCAGTTTTTCATACTGTAATAGTGACTTGTTGTGCGCAAAGAACTTTATAAAGTTATTTTTTTAATGTAAATGACCCCTCAAATGCATCTCGTTCTCTCTCTCACATACGTAGAGACTTTAAAGCTGTTGCAACGTGTAAATGAGGTAAATGGAAAAAATTATATTATTTTATGCGTGCTTGCATACTTCACTACATACCAGCTAAAAGAATCGCTATATCAACACATACATGAGCATGACAATCATTATTGATAGCGATGATGATCGCTTTTAGTAGTAATTATAGAGTGCTTAATGATATGAGTTTCATTCACATCGTAATCATCATCGTTTTCAATTAAATGACAATAATGAGTATTTTTAGAATTGAATTGGTGAGAATTAAACGATTAAATTGTTATTGACAATTTTCTGTAATGAGAGCGAAGACACTAGAATCAAAAGTTTATTATGAGTATTGAAAACTTCAAGGTTGAAATAGAATTTCAATTTTTGTTTTCTTAAATCAAGTTAATTAGATTTATAATAATCGAAAGTTATTTTTTAATTGATTTTGCACAAAATTAAATTCATTAAATCTTTTGTTTACAGTTTAAAAATTGCAAAATTTTCAATTTAATCTTATTTACTAAAAAAATTAATCGTTCTATTAATAACCAGATATTTCTATTAAAAGTTTCATTCGAGTATCTTCGCCTAGACGAATGACTAACTGTTAAACATTAAACAACAAGTTTATAAATAGAAATCGCATGAGAATACATACAATTTTAAAAGGATCACACAAAAGCAATTTGATTGCTTTAAAAGACTAATTTGAGAGTGAAACGACAATAAAGATAAATAGTAAATGATTCAAGTGCGATTATTAACTGAATATATCTATTTTTATCAACTGCATGAACATTTATATTTATATTTTTCTGGTTTTCTTTGTATTACTTTTATTGTGTCTTGCTTGCCATTATATGCAGATTGTACAGACGAGTAAGCGCAAGAAATAGTGAAAAAACCCATAGCGTATATGCTCATGTACGATGTTCACAGAATCAGAGTCCAACTGAAGCACTAAGCGACAAATAACAAGTCCGAATGTGTGTACAATATATAAAAATGAATTGTGTACACAGTTCCAATGAAACAAGGTCATTTATTTTACACTCTTTATGTATATATGAATTTTTATTATGATATTATTCATTCTAAAAATAGACTTAATCATATCTTCTCGCCTCTTCTTCTATTTCTTCTTCCTCTATATAAAGTGCCCGTAAATAAGCACAAGTATGTGTTTGCCACTCATTTAGTTCTAATATGGTGACAAATACTTATTCTAACACGATTATGATGTTTCATTGTTTTCTATTAGCTGTCTACATTCGGGCACGACTTTTATGTTATAGAATCAATCATTTAATTAATATTTATAGTGAGCAACTTATTTTGACAGTTTACTGAATCATTTAAGTTAAATTTATAATCGATACGTGGAAAAACAATCAAATTAGTGGAAAAATACACCTTTTTTCATTAATCAATTAATTAAATTCCTTTTTTGAGCTTCAAAAATTTTATTTTCATCAATCTGAGATAATGAATAAACTGCGCCAATCATTTTCAATTAAAAATAAACATTCATCTAAATTTAAAATTGTCAACAAATAATAAAAATTGAAAAAACATACACACAAAAAAAACTTTCCCCAACAAGCTGCTAAAAAATTTCTAACAAGACGCAAGTGTCGGAAATGTTTTTTTAATATTATGTGTGATCTACGAAGGATAACATTTGTTTGTCATGTGACAAAACAATTTCAAAAAAATTAGATTGTCAAAATTGTCAAACTAATCATGTTAATTTTAGGCAGATCTCAAATGCCTGAGTTTGCGAAATTTTGCAAAACAACAATTCGTGAAATTGTAGTTTGAATAAAAAACTTGCAAGTGATCGATAGAAGGTAATTGATAAAATCAACAGCTTCCTTCGCTACATGTACGACGTAAATTTAGTTAATTTTAAAGAATTGACGCTAATGCGAGCTATTTTTAGCACATTTTTTTGCTTGTTGTCACTTTAATTCAATGTATATGAGAATAAAAGAAATAAAGAAGATAAATTCCAATGTGAGAATGGAATATGAGCAGAATCTTTGATAACTTCATGCATGATAATTTAATTTTTTTTCTGTAAAATTAGCACTTTATGAACACAATTTTTTATTTTTGTCTCGCGTGTGTGTATACAGCGTCTAGAAATTTTAATGATAAAAATTGGATTCATCCAAGTCAAACTGCCCCATTTATTATCTTATTCAAAAAAAGCAGAACAGAAAGAAATTTTTGTGTACTTATTTGTTGCTTACAAGGTTTGTTAGCAGACAACGATGAACTTTGTTTGCATAAATTTATCTACCCGGCTCAAATCTCTGATCTCGCACGATGGTGCTAATTGTAAGTGCTTGAATTTTAATTTAATTATCATGAATGAAAAATAAAAATTTATAAAAAAAATTCTTAGAAGATTTCAAGATTTTTTGAGAAAGAAATTTTTAATTCTTCAAATACTATTATAAACTAGAAATAAAAAGAAGTCTATTTTAATCTATTGGAGCACATGTAAATCTCATGACCTATCTCGTTTACATTCATCTATCTTTATATTTATTTTTTCCATTTTCCTGTAGTATGTTCATGTAGTCTTTTTTTGTCAAAACAATTTGTATTGACGTCATAAAAGAAACGCATAAAAATGTGTATTTTTATGAAGTATGAGAAAAAGGAGGTCAACGATCTTTTTTCTCTTTTTTCTTTAAATTCTATTTATAAACTTCCTTTAGTGATCTGATTTCGCTTTTAATGCAGCTCCATGCATGATTTTTATGCTGGCGTTGCTGCATTAATTTCATTATCGAAGCATTTTATGTACACTGTTTTGTTTATGAAAAGTAAGAAGTAAGAATTTGATTAAATTAAAATTTTTAAACAGGGAGAACATTTAGAAATTTTAAATTGTTTTAATGATGCTGTAAACAAAAATAATTAGGAAAAATCTGGTAAGAATTCTATTTAAAAATTCCTTTAAAAATAAAAAGTAAACAATTGCATTTTAGAGCTTAAAACAATCTTCCTCTAATTCTTGAATTGTTTTTCAAAACAATTTAAGGTTTACTCTCGAGACTTTCAAGTAAATTTCAGACAAAAATATTTATCAAAACATGAAAGTCTGCTGACTAAAGTTTATTGCTATTTCTTAGAAATGACATGAATTGAACATAAATAAATTTTTCTTTATCAATTTAAAATACTGAAAAATATTTTTAAATTAATTTAAAAATAAGGGAATGAAAACTTTGGTGGAAAGCGAAAATTGACAACAAAAGCTAAATTTATAAATGACAAATGTTGTTGTATGTGACATGTCACGTAAACAAAAGTATTTTAACTCAAATATTTTACTGGAAATCTTTGATAATATTTAGGTTTAAACAGTAGAATTTATCTAGAATTAACAAAAGGCAAATATTAAAAACATTTCTAATTAGTTGAAATATAGAGAAAATTAATTTTCTATTTAAATTTAATTTGAAATTTAGCGCAACAGATAAAGTGTAACAAAAACACATGTTTTATGTTGAAGAACGCAAGAATGATAAAATTTTTAAAATAATTTTGCAAAAAGTTCTATCTTAAACAATTGCTTAAGAACACTTTATTATTATAAAAATATTAAAGATATCAATGCTTTTTGTCTAAACAAAAATTCTGATTTTCTAAATTATCAACAGAACATTTCTTCTTGAATTTGATTTTAAAACTCTTAGTTCAAAAATAATTTCAAAAAATATTTTTCCCATGAAATTGCATAGCAAGAGACTAGTTTATATTTTATTCTACTCTAAGATCTTATCTTTCTCTACACCGCAAAGTCATCTTTCATCTTCGCAAGTCTATCTATCTCATGTATATGTCATACAAGTATTTATACAATATTTAAATGTTAATTGAGATTGAGACGACAAAGTAATCACGATTGGCGATATCGATCGAGCTTGACACTTTTGACATGATATAATATTTCAATTTTTTCTTCTCTACTATTCAACTTCGTCTCAGATGACTGAAAGTCCGTTCCACATTTGATTAAGTCTAATTGATTCCATTGAATAATGATCATTGTACTCTTCCCGGTTTTCGTATTTTTTTCGCAATTGCATTTCTCGTCATCGTGTAAAACAACTTCAAGTGAATATAAACATCAAAGATAGTCACAGTAAGTGAAAAAAATGTATTTCTATAAATAGATTCCTCTAATCAGTTGTTAAATGATGCAAATAAACATGTGACTGAATGATGATGCTAGTGTGAGACGTTGACTGTTTGGTCAGCAATGTGATATGTGTATGCTAACCACAATGACATTTTTTTCTTGCTTCAGTCTGTGAGTGTGTATGTTCTTCTTTTAATATGGTTTTACAGTCAAAAAAAAACTTGTTAATGAACGAAATCGACAGAAAAAAAATATTTTTTGTGTGGATATTTTTAGACGCAAAGAAAGAAGATTTTTTTATTTCTGTGGTTTCATGCGATTGAATTAAGTGGCTGTTGTCGATCGTAATTGAAAAATTGTGATGCGCTTTTTTTTCTTAATGAATTTTGATGACTTTATTTATAACGAAATAATTTAATTTAAATTTTCTAAAATTCGTTAAAAGTAAGAAATTTTTTTCTCGAAAAAAATGTTTAAAATTGCAACGCAAAAGATTTACCAAATACAATCTCATAATGATGATGAGTAAAATACAACAAAAAACAGGTCTCTTACTCTTTCATTCGCACAACCAGTCATTGACGATTTGTGTGTGCATTTAGAAAGGCAGCAGACGATTAAGCTGCAAACAAATTGGCAAATCATTTAAAAGCACAAAAGCAATTTTTCTCTCTATCTTTCTCGATTGCTGCTCGCTCAATGTATTTTGTGTGTGAGAAATATTTGGATTGCATAAAAGAAGCTGCTGCTGCTTAATTGCATTTTTTAAATTCACGATTTACTGAATCGCTCATAAATTAAAGTTTTGCTTTTGGCTCTTCTATTTGTTCTTACTGTGTGTATAATGCAACAGTAGATAAGAAAAAGGAGGCACATACTTCGATTTTTTACGTTGTCGCATAAGAGAACGATATCATCATCATGATGGCATTTTTATTTAGTGTATGAAAGAGAATTGCAGAAAAAAGCAACACAAATGCTTTAGAATGCACATATGTGTTTATATATAAATAAAAATGCATACGTGAATATCTTCACTATAGTAGAGTGAGAGCATATGTATAATAATAATCTTAACTTTGTTGTGCTATAAATAAACATTAAAGTTGTTTCGTATTTGAAAAAAAATCAAGGTTTTTATGCTCTGTTTTAATGCTTTTCATATGACACATTTGCTTCTGCAATATTTTAGCAGTTTGTAAAATTATTAACTTGTTTTCTTTGGATTGTTTCTGATTTTCAATTTTGTATTGAAAAAATATCAAACGAAAATTTTCAAACTAAAAAAAAAATCGTTCTTTTTAAATTATAAATAAGAAAAAACTGTTAAATTTTATAATTCATTTTTTGAAATTATGATACTATTAGTTTCAGTTTTCAAATAGTTAACAGAAATTTTTAATTTATCAAATTTGTAATTTAACGGAAATTTGAAAATTCAAATTTTTATAAAATTCAAAATTTGAATTTGTCGTTAAATTTAAAAGGTATATTTCAAACAGAAAAATACAACAAAAGTCAATGTTAACAACTATAAAATATTGGTGACCATGGCATTGAAATATCGTGGGAGTTATGGCTGTCTCTTGTCTCACACTGTTCAACCAGCATGTAGAGGGTTTATTGGCATCAAATAATCTTTTATTTAGAGATACTGTACTGTTGGTAACGATCATTTGGCGCGTAAACTTGCCCTCAGATAAGACTAATTGCGACACGTGTCGTTGAATGAACTTCAAAAAAAATATGATCATTCTCTCATGATGATGCCAGAAAAGGTACAAGTCATGAAATGAAAGCAAAAAAAAAACGACACTCGATGACGTAAATTTTTTTTCAAGTTCTGCTTCTCTTTCCTCTTTTTATTCCATGCCAATTCCTTCACACGGCCCGCAGAACAGAGATCTCTTTCTTACAGGTTTATATTGATCTGCCTCATAAGTGGTTGTTGTTGTGTGTTTAGACATCGACTTATTTTTCTCACATATCATTATTTCTCATTATTGTTGTTATTGTTGTCGCTACCATTTCGCTTTACCACACACACACTTGACTCAAAATGATGATGATCATCATCATAGGCAACAGTGTGGCTAGCACGACATACAACCGAGGAGAATATTGAAATGAGCTGCTGCTGCTTGCCTTCTTTTTTCGTCGTTTCTTGAGACATTTAGAGCGGTCTCGGAAATATAAATTAAGTGAGTGAGAGAAAAAAAGCTGCGAGCTCTGCTAGTCTGGGCGACGCAATGTAATTTAATGATTTGCCGAATGATTAATAATACTGAATACATTTTGCGAGAGAAAAAAATCAACTTTTGTAGCCACATCGTCTCCAAACAATTTCATCCATCCACTTGTTGCTACTCGTTTGATCGCATGTTCACATTCTTACAATTCAACCAGATTGTATCGAATGAAATTTTGTTTTATTTCAAATTTAAATTTTCTCAAAGCTGAATTTTTTATTTTGATTATGATGAAAAAGGTTTTTTTTAAAGATTCTTTATAGTTTTGATAATTTAGAAGTAAAGTAAAATTTAAAATCTATAGATTTTGAATTCAAATCTTCAAAAATTTCAAAAGAAACTATCAATGTGTCTTTAGAGTTCTACAAACTTTTTTGCTATTTTAATTGTGAAACCAAATGCGAAAAAAATTTATAATAGATTCATTATAATAGGTCTAGTGAAGTCAAAAAGTATCACTTCAGTAGACTCACATAATATTAATTTTTGTTTGTTTAAGTTGATGAATCCAATAAGAAAACTATTTCATAATAAAAAGAATGTTTTATTTAAGATTCAGACTTGCATGCATATTTTACTTGATATACACATTTTTTGTCAAGTTGATTTCAAGTTGACTTACACAAAACTTTCTTTAATTTATTCAGGTTTTATTTAATTCATTTGAAATCTATCAAATTTTTAGGTTTCGGCACTTGACGCATACATGCGTCAAATAGCATACAAGGTGACTTACTAAAAAATATCTCTAGTTCTTTCAGGTTAAATTTTAATTTGGTTAAAACTTTTTAAATTTAAGAATCATTAATTTTCATAAAAATTTGCATGAATTTTTACCAAATTTAATAAAATATGAACAAAGTAGTGACATTTTTGTGCAAGTCAACTTGAATGCATGTGTCAAGTGCCGAACCCTAATTTTTTATTACTTGTACTAAATTTACAAGTTTTACAAGAAGGTAAAATTTCAATCGATTCAATCTGAAATTTTTCAAAACACACACTTCAAACATGTAAACCTTGCCAGTCATCTTTTGCGGTTTTCATTGTTCAATATTTTTTCTCTCTTGGTTTTTTACAAATAACTTTTATGTACCAATTTAATAATAATTGCAATAATTGTTTTGAATTGAAAAAATTTTTCTCTTAGTCAAAATAAAAAACTTCCCAATGACGTCATATTGATTTTAAGTGTGCATAATAATTGCACCAACAAATCATGTGAATATTTTGATAGACACTTTTGTATACTTCATAACTTATATGTGCGAGAATGAGGTAATAAATCATTAATGATTCATCATCCGTTGATTCTTGTGTGTGTGGCAAAAAGAAAAGATGAGGAGGAGAGAAGAACATCATCATTGAAAAAAAGTTATTATTATTATTTTGAAAGTTTCTTCTTTGATTCTCGTGGGAAAAATTTTGCTGTCTGCCGTCGCTCTTTGCAAAAAAATCGACTCGCGATTGATGAATGAAGTCATTTTTTAAGATTTCACGCACTGAAATTCAACAGGCAGTTGAATTTGTTCTAAAAATAAACACATAGCTTGCAGTATTTTGTTCTCATATTGCAAGTTACACACGAAAAAATATGTGAGAGAATGTGAAGAGCAAAAATGAGAATATTTTTGAAGCAATTTGGTTGTCTGACTTCATATGGAGAATTATTTATGTTTTCATCTTGACACATAACAACAAAAAAAAATAGCAAGTGAATGTGGAGATTGTTCGCCAAAAATAAATTCATTAAACAAACAACAACATGTTGCATCATCATTAAGTATGATAATGAGCCGAATTGAAGGGATTTTGTGGGAAAAAGTGATAAGTTTTAAGCTATTTTGTTTTTTGTTCGAAATTTGTTTTGATTAAATTTTTATTTCATAAGAGAAAGTTGAAATTTCTTGCTTTGAAAGTCGATGTAAATTGAGGTCTTTGATAAATTTTTTTTGTAAACAAGTTTTCTTATTAAAATGCTTTTTAAATTGTAAACAAATATTATGTGATCTCTTAAAATAAGTTTTTATAAATAGTTTTAGAAATTTTATTTAGTGTTTAGTAACTTTGAAAACATTGTGGGCTAACAAACTTGAACTATTTTAAAATTTCTTACAAATGCAAGATGTGAAAACTCAAAAATGCAAGATATTTAAAGGATTTTGTTAAATATTTGAACAGTTTTCACACCTTCTATTTTTGCAGATTACTGAAAATTTTTAGCTGTTGATGTTTCTGTGGTAGGTATTGATAATCTAAAAATTTAGATTTTCATATTTTCATATCAAGAGCAAAAAAAGTTTTTAGAAAAAAATTTTAAGTGTTTAGAAGTGGGACATTTCGATAACCTAGAAATTTGAGTTCTTGGATTTCTAAGAAGACAAAATATTTTTTGTAAAATTCTGAAATTTTCACGTAAAGCAAATTAAGTTCGACCTGAAATTTTTTAAAAGCTGTTAAAAGAATCTTCTAAATTTTTAGCAAATAATGATACAATTAAAAAAACTTTTAAAAACCAACGTTTTTCCTGCCAACTAAAAAGAATAAAATAATTTTTTTCAGGCCGCTCTCAGAGTTTTCTTGTGAATTGACAAGCAAATGGTGACAGATTCTATAACTATTATGATGGACCCAAAACGAAAAACGTTGGGCGCATATTACATTACATTTGAAATTTATAATATGCTTAATATATGTACTTGTATTATGATTTTCATACATTATGTTATAGGAAATCTAATTGAATTAAGAAGTAAGTTAGAAAATATATCGCTATATTTTATTTATTGTATAGAATTAATAGGGTAAAGGAGCATTCAAAAGGAACATGTTAGAATAAAATATAGAACAAGTTTGTAAGAGATAAAGGCATAACATTGTGTTAGAAGATATTCAAAAGATGTGTTAGTAAATTAACCTCAAGTGTATGTCGTGATCTATATATTCGATTATGCGAAATCATAATATTATATTCTTGCCAAGGCACTGAATACAATCTACGACAAATACAATTAATTATCATAGAGAGTTCGATAGAACAATTTCACAGGTTTAATGATTAGTGATTTCACACTCAAATACAAATTGACAAGGCGATATACTACAATTTGTTATTATATTCCATTTGTGTACATATATATATTAAGCAATTTATAAATTTCAAATGTAATGTAATATGCGCCCAACGTTTTTCGTTTTGGGTCCATCATAAAAGTTATAGAATCTGTCACCATTTGCTTGTCAATTCACAAGAAAACTCTGAGAGCGGCCTGAAAAAATTATTTTATTCTTTTTAGTTGGCAGGAAAAACGTTGGTTTTTAAAAGTTTTTTTAATTGTATCATTATTTTCCTTTTTTAGTTTTGTATGTACAATTTGATTTCTATCCATCTGAAAAGTCTGATGAATTAAATCATTTTTTAGATTATTCCATTTTGTTTGTATCTCGATACAGATCAGTAAGAGTAATCGAATAGTGACTCGTACGAGCTTTGCTCGCACTTGGTACAGTTCAGTTTTTTGGATTGTTTGGACGTTCGACTTCGTCAAACGTCGTGAGCTCCGCTCAACCTATATGCTCGCCCTACGGTCGAGTCATATGAAAGTACGAGCTTCGCTCGCACTGGTTTAATTAATAGGTCAGTGACTCGTACGAGCTTCGCTCGCACTTGGTATAGACTAGTGACTCGTACGAGCTTCGCTCGCACTTAGTATAGATCAGTGACTCGTACGAGCTTTGCTCGCACTTGGAAAGATCAGTTAGTATTGCATTTGTGACTTGAACATTTTTCATGGTTCATCGTAAATAAAGACGGCTTATTTCGAATGAAATAAATGATATATAAGTGCTTAATATTTCTTTATTAAAATATAGATTGAAATGAGATTTTATTTAAAGATTTTATACATTTTGTTTTTGTTATTATACCAATCCTTCTTGGTTTCCAAATTTCTATGGAGTTCCAAACCTAACACCGAAGCGGCGAGGGTTGTTAAAGTCTTCTACATCTGGCATATGATTTGTACAATTATTTCGGAGACGTTGAAGTCTAGCTTTGTGTTCTTCAGGAGATCAGTCAATTAAGCTTCAGCTGCATATTCGCGTAGGTAGGCATAAGAAGTTTCATTCATTCGAGCTAAAGTCTTAAGTGCTTCATCTTTAGCAAGGTGAGAAGTTTGTTCGTTTTCATTTCGGTTTTGAGCAGCTGTCGCCTTATGCTCGCGATCGTTTTGTTGGATTGCAAGTTTTTCTTGTTTGCGCTTAGTTAGACGAACGGACTTACCTCATCCTCGTTTTGCAGTTTAGCTTGGCGGACTTGTCGTTCCCTCTCCAGTTGTCGCTTTTGTTGAGTTGATGTTTCAGACATGATAATTTTTTTGTAATCAAGATAGAGAATATATAATATTATATTTGCCAACCTACCTTTCACTTCTTAAAATCAAATCTTTAATCACTGTATTTACTTTTAATTATTTCACAATTTTTTTCATTTATAATTTCACAATTCTTTTAATTATCTTTTTCACCACTGATAAATTTTTATTTCTTTACTATCATTATTATACTTCACTTTTTATTTGTTTATTTCTACTTAAAATAGTTTTGTAACAAACTATTTATAATTATCAGCACTTTTAAAATAATTTTCACTTTATAATAGGGTAAAAGATTTAATTTTGGGCCACTTTTTTGTTTACATTTTAAAATATTTAATTTTATCTTTTCTAATGTATTAATAATAATGATTGAGTGATTATTTAATTCATTATTTAACACTGATTATACTTTACATGTTTAGTTTCAGCATCATTCAATAGTTTTTGCTAATTTAAATGAAAATGTTAAATACTTGAATAATCAAGATTTTTGTTGATTTTCCGTCACTTTTTTGTTTTCAATATTTTGTCAATTATTCACGAAAATAATCACTTTATCACTCATATTTGATACTTCACAAGCACTAAACCGTTTCACACACTTTTTAATCATCGATCGACGAGCTAGAAATATTTAATAAAACCAAAAATACGATTTTAAATTCCGATTTAATTTTGGCCACTAATTTTTTGTATAAAAAATTTTGTAAATATTGAAAATATTTGAAATTGATAAAACCTCGATTAAACGAAATGCTGCTTATTTAAGTGTTTAAAACAATATATAATGCAAAGAAAAGAGTTGATTAAGTGTTAAATCATTAAAAGTAAGTGTAGAAATGAATTATTTTAAAAATCTGAAAAGTGGCCCAAAAATAGATTTTTTGGCCCAAAATTAAATTGGGTTTCGTTTTTGTCAATAACTCAATAATTAAAGACTTCTAGCTCTCAAATATGTGTTCAAATACTAAAGAAAAGTTTTAGCTTTATGTACGAATCTTAATCATTGAGTTTATTTATATATTTAAAGAGATTTCAGACATTTTCTGTTGAAACCTTACAAAAGTGGCCCAAAATTAAATCCTTTACCCTAAATTTTTCGCAAAATTCACTAAAACTGATTGTTTACATTTGTTCAGCGCAGCATTACCGAAATTAGTTTTGAATTGTCATCAGACGTTAATTTCAATCATTTAAACGGTATTTTTCAATTTCAATTTTTGTTTGCGCGACACTTCATTTTTGTCACGCGCGACAAATTAAGGTAAAGCGACTGTAGCGCTATCAACGGTGAAAATTAGAACTAAGTCGCCATTTCAAATTTTATTTTTTAAATATTCTTCAAAATATAGCTTGAATCATGATTAAATGTATATAAAGATGCATTGTCATCGGGTTCTGAGCTATATGTAAAGTTTCAAAGCTCTAGCTAGTCGAGAAGTGGGTGAAAATTGAGTTACAAAATTCCACCGTAACAGAACAGAGAAGACAGACAGACAGACAGACAGACAAGACAGACAGACAGACAAGAAAGTAAGTTGAGAAAAACGTTGGAAAAATTAATTGTGAAGAATAAACAAGTACAAAAAAAGTACGTCATTGATTTTAGAGATATTTTTAATCAAATGTTTTATATTTTGTTTGTACTTATTCACATAATTTTAATAAATATTTAAGAATAAGTTTGAGAATTCAAAAATAATTTGAAACGCATTTAAAAAATATTAAGGTTCAGTGCGAATGAGCTAATGAGTTAAATACACTTTTATTAAAAATTTCTTTTCTTTATAGATTTCTTTATATTTGTTCAAGACTTATTGATATTTCAAAAAGTTTGAATTTAAAAATTTTATTTTCTCGTTTTTTAAGCTATGTTGTTTACGGAAGTATTGTATTTTTCATATTTTTTGGCATCTAAGTAGATTAAAAATTCCTTTATTCAAAAAGAATTCATCAAATTAAAACATTGTTAAGAAAAAGAATTATCACTTTACTAAAATCATGTGATATTCAATAAAAAAGTTCTTATTCTAATTATTTTGCTAATTTTCAATCAGTAACAAAAATATTATAATAAAATTGTTTTAATTTCTTAGATCTTTTAATTCATACACTCAAATAATTATCAAATTTTTAAAGTGAAAAATTTTTATCACTTAATTAAAAATATCTTTTTAAGTTGTTTATAATTTTCATGACAAAATAGTTGACAGATTTTTCTAATAGTAATTCACAAGAATTTCATCATTCCTTTCACTCAGCGCCTATAGAAACTAAAATAGTTAATGACTAAGAAAGTTTAAAAATAACAAATTTTAATGACTTTTATTTCTTAGAAAAATTTACACATAGAGAAAGAAGCAATAAATTTAGTTTTATTACAAGGGATAAAAATAAAAATTTTTAAAATTCTTCATTGTAGAAATATTGAAAATTTTTATGAGCAATATTTGACACACTTTAACTTATTAATTTTTCATGTTTATTTTACTACGGTAAAAGAAAAAAGCAACAAAAAAATCTACTAATTTTTTTGAAAAAGTTTCACAAATTTCTAAAATATTTGTTAAAAATTCACAAATTTTGCATGAATTTATTGTTTGTTATTCAATTGACTAACAGCAAACCGAAAAACTCTTCAAAATTCAAAAGAATCGTTGACAAAATTTTAAAAATCAACAAGAAAATTTTTAAAGCCATCAATAATTTATTTAATCTAAAAACTCAATTTCACTTTAAAAATTTCTTTCATCTTAAGACTTTCAATTGTTGTCAAATGCACACGAACCCAAAAATAAAAATTTTCATTCTAAATTCAACACGCGAATTTAATTCAACTATTTAACACTTTTAAAATAATTTGTTATCAACAAATATTCATATAAAAGATCAACATGCCTTTGGTCAGCAAGCATGCCATCATCAACCAAAAGTGTGTGTGTTATGAAAAATGTGCCAATTAAATTTAATTTTCGCAGGCGCATATAATTTAAAGAACAAACAGAGAGAGAAAGATAGAAAGAGAGTTCAGTGATGAGATAAATGGACAACAGGCAGGCAGGCTGGCAGGCAAAGAAAAAAGTCAGAAAATGAGTTGTTAACCTGAGATTCTCTCACCATGAGGTTTTCAAGTGTGGAAAATTGTTATTATCCCTCTTTGCTGCTGATTTGTTGACTTGTTGATTGGTATTATTAAGCGAGCAGCCTCTTATTGCGGGTTCACTGTCACTTTCTTGATCTTGCACAAGTTTATTACTTTTTTGGCACTAAAATAATTTATTTTCACTTTTTTCTCTCTTTCAGTCATATGATATTTATTTTATGGCATTTCACTGCTTGAACAAACAAAAAAAAAATTGAATTTTTTTATATTTTAGTTGTTGTAAATGACGACAAATACAATTGTATGTTTAAATAGAAAGAAAGAGAGAAAAATAACAAAAAAAAATTACACACTACATTCACAAAAGTTTGATAAGTGATAACACTCGAACATGCATGCATTCACTTTAAAAAATAATTTTTATATTCTCAGACGATGAATTTTTTGCCTCTTCCGTTGAGGCCAATCTTTTTATGAATATTTTTCCTTATATTTAAGACACCACAGTCGCAAAAAAAGCATTTCAAGTTTTCTTGCCTCTCTCACTGAATGCTGTTGTTTATTGTTAAGTTTTTATATAAATAGCCACACAAATTCACACTAAAAATTATTTATTTTTTTGCAAAAATATAAAAATCACACAAAACTTTCTTTTTCACCATACACGGGACGTTTTTTTTTCTCTCTTCTTTTATATTTTGAATTTAATTCAGTTTATTTATTTAAACTTTTATGCAATAAAATTTCTTATTTTAAATTCTTTCTTCTGACAGAAATGTAAAATATTAATAAAAAAATTATTTTTTTTTCTCTTCACTTGACCAGAATCGAGCGAGCGTCTTAGAGAATATGTATGATCAATACCACGACACAAGAAATACTGAAATTGAGATTTTTTCAACTGAGTGATTTTCTGCGCGCCACAAGAGAGCGGCTTATGAGAGTATATTTTGCCGGGAATGATCACTTATACTTATTTGGCATAAGAGAGCGTAAAATAAAAATTGAGAGAATTTTTGATGTAAATACACAAGATAACAATTGATATTGCATTTTTTGCTTCTCTTTACTATTACACACACGTAATGCTGCTCATTGAGAATTTTCTTCACTAATAAATATTTTTATTTCTCTTACTTTGTTATTTTCTTTTATTCATGTGTGAATGACACAGATATTTAAATAATATACAGAGAAATTCTGAATTTTTTCTTCTCTTTTTAATTTTTTTTGTGTGATAAGGATTTTTATACTTAAATTCTTCATCTTTATTTTTTCTCTCTTTTTTAATGAGTAAAAACTTGTATGAGATTTTGTATTACATTTTATATGAAATTTTAAAGATTAAAATGAATAATTTCAACTAAAAATCAATTAAATTTTCACCGGTGAGTGTTTTATTTTTAATCTAATAAAATCAGTAGATTTTAAGTTATTTGTAACTAAAATTTCAAACGGTTTCAGACTCTGACATTTATTTAACCTTAATAATTTATGAAAAACATCAAACCATTTCATTAACGAACTTTTTTCGCAGAAAATTTTTCTTTATAAATAAAATTGTTAATAAAAATTTATATTCTAATTTAGCTGCTTATTTTCATCATGAACGTTTTTTAAAATTGAAAGAAATTTCAAATTAAATTATAAGAATTTTTTTTAATTTCAATTTTTAAAGTTTTTTATTAATTTCTGTTGCACATTAAGTAGTAATCTATTTTTGTAATCTTTTATCACAAATCTTCAACATAAATTTATATTTTTATTTTCAAAGTTTATTGATTTTACTATTTTCTTTCAAAGTATTTTGAATTTATTTATTTTAGAAAAATTCCGATATCAAAATTATATTTGAAAACTTGAAAAATTAAAATTATCAGGGGGATGGACACTTAGGCGAAAGGTTTTGCCTGTTTTTGCCTACTTTTGCCTGTTTTTTTATTTTTGTCACATGTGACATGTTTTTTGTTGCGAAACAAATTGTTTACAATTTTTAAAAACTTAAATAAATAATTTAGAAACTTCTAATCAAGTTTTAAACAATGTAGCCATAATTATTAAATTTTGCATTTCAATTATGGTGTCTTTTAAAATGAAATAAGTAAGAATTTTGCAAAAAATAAATTTCTATTGAAACAAAAGAATTTTGTTTATGTCGCGTATGACAAAAAAAATTTTTGCCTATTTTTGCCTAAATTAGTTTTTTTCGCCTTTCGCCTAAGTGTCCATCCCCCTGAAAATTATTTTAATCATTTTTATTATAAAAATATAATTTTAAATACCTTCATTAAACTCCCAAGTTTCTTAGAATTTTTCAGAACATTAATAAAATTTACCCTTGAATTCCAGTAAATAATATAAAGTCACCATGAAGGTTTCAGTTTATTTTTCCCTTAAATTAATTTACAATCTGATGATAAGCCTAAAACATGCATCAACAATTTAAATATTTTTTGCAAAACAAATGACACACTTATCACAAGATTCTTCTCTCAATTTTCTTTCTTATTTTCTCTCTTTCTCACTTTTTGCATACAAATGAAAACATCTCAAATTATTTGTCTCTTTTTAAAAAAGAAATTTACCAAAAATCCAACACGGTAGAGCAAGTCAAAGCACTTTTTAAAAACACATCTGTAAGTCATTAGACACTCATTTATTTACATAGTAATTTTCTCTAAATGATCTGTTTTGCACTTATTTTTAAACATAATAAAAAATTTCATAAACGACTGTTTTTAATTTTTCTCACATTTTAATTACAAAAATTGTTTAATTTGAATTTTTTATTTTAAATTTTTTTATTATTTAACAACAACATCGATTTTTTGAAAATTTTTAAAAATCTTACAAAAATCAAATGAGCAAAAAAAATATTTCACGGAAACTTGTTGCTTATTCAATATCAGAAGTCAAACTAAATAAGAAAGAGAATCAGAGACAGATGTGTGCATTAACATCTACAATTGCAACTTTTTTGTTTTTTCTCATTCTCTTTCTCTCACATGAGAGATCACACGATCATCATCTCTTTTGTTTATGTATTTATGAGCTTTTTATGTTGCACGTGTAGACTTTTGTTTTGTTTTTGTTTACAGTTTTTTTTATTTGATGAATTTTAAATTTTTTCACTTTGTTTGTTTTTATGGTTTGTTGACATTTTCAGGAAATTTATGTACTCATTTTTGCATAAGAATTTTACGTACAAAAATACCAAAATTTAAATATTTTCTGAATTTCAAATTAGGAAAAAATTAAAATTTTAAAAATTTTTTCGTTTATCATAGCGGTGTGAATGAAAATGAAAAATATGTAAACATAACGGTTAATTGAAATTCAAAATAAATTTATTTGAAAATTAAGTTTTTGTATTACAAAACAATGACGTTTATTGTTAAATCTGTAGCTTTGATTTTATTCAATTTCATTCGTTTAAAAAAATTTATAAAATTCCATTGAAAAAAAATAAATGAATAAAAATACAGTTATTGAATGAATTTTAAAATTACTTGACTTGAATAAAGTCAATTATTATAGTGTCTCATTTTTCTCCAAATTATTGCTTTGTACCATGTATAAATCAAGTTGTAGAATTAAAAATTAATTCCTGTTAAAAAGGGTCAAAAAGGGAAATTTTGATTCATTATATGAACCTTTGTAAGGTTCTAACTTTTACAAAGTTCTAACTGTTTTAAGGTTTGATTTTTTCAGATTTAATCAACTAATTCTCACACTTTAAAACAATTACTCAACATCGTTATCACATTTCAAATATTTGTAAACTACATAATTAATTAATACTTTTATTAATAACAGTTATTAAAAATTTCATCTCGGTAAGACATTATTAATTTTTCTCTTAAATAAATCAGAAAAATAAAAGCAAACAACAAATGCAATAAGAATTCCTAAAATACTGCCAGCTATTACGTCAGTTGGATGATGCTTATAGTCCGTAATTCGTGATAAGCCAGTATAAAGAGCAGCTGTGACAAACACTAATTGAATAAAATGTTTCAAAAGCTTTGACCCTCCAAATTTCATTCGCGATTGAATATAAAACTGCAAAGAAAATAAACATACAATTTGTATAATGATTCATACGTGATTTTACGCGCGAAATAATTGATACTCACTGCACAGAAAAATGAACAATAGAATGAGAAACTCGCATGACCAGAAGGAAATGAAATTCGAGCATTTGTGAGAGTCCAATCACTAACATCCTGATTAGTGCAAGTGTAGTCAGAGATGTAAGTGTTCCAGTTATCTAAGTCTTTGCATGTTAATCCATTTGATAAAACTGGACGACAGACCTAGAATTTTTAATGAAGTTTAATTTGTAATTGAATTTTTTTAAAATTCAAATTATTTTTAATTCAAAGTTTTGAAAATTTAAACTTAAAATCAACGAATTAAGATTTTTTAAATTTTCAGTTCAAAATTTAATTCTAAACTTTTTTAAAATTTTTTAACTTACATCCATAAAGTGTGGTCTTAAACGTCCAACAACAAATTTTGTGCCATCAGTTATAAACTGATTGATTGATATTCCAAACAACAGGAGGCCAATATACTGATATAAATTCTGAATGAATGGTGAAATGTTCCATTTATACAGAATTTTGCTCTCTTTATCATCGTCATCATCATATTTATATGAATTATTAAACTTATGAATTAATTCCACGATAAATACCTTAGAAAATGTTATGAGTCATAATAGGAAATTTCAGATAAAAAATTTTTATATTTCACTTACAAATACGACGCTCACAATTACACCAACAAGAGCAAGTTGCAATGTAGTGATTGTATCAGGTTTATATGGATACATAATTGACAAATCATTACAGAAGAAATTTCGTTGAAATGGAGTCACAAAGAGATTCAAAATTAAAGCAATGAGGCCAGCTAAAAAGATACAGTCAGCAAATAATTATGCAATTTCAACATTTAATACTCACGTATTGCTAATAGCACAAAGTCAACTGCAATCTTAAATGCACTCACACTCGATGTTTCCATAATTTATTTTTTCTTATTCACACGTCGACGTTCGAATGGATACTGAAATATTTTTTTAATTTTTATGCTCATTTAGTGTATTTTTTGGCTTTTTTTAATGCAGGTACTCACACACATGGTTGACTGATAAGATAACGAGTATTTTTATTTATTTTCTTATCATTTTTTAAAATTAATCATTCAGTTATGAAAAAAAGCCGCAAAATACTGACAAAAAGTTAAATGAAAATTTCCCTTCAATGAAGTTAAAAAATGCATGTCGTAATTTGTTTTGTTTATGTTGTGCATTTTATACACATGTATGACTAGCTATGTATTGGCGCAATCGCAGAAATTCACTTTGTAAAAAATTGATTGATGGCATCGCAAAATACCGCTTTCGTTTTATTTATCGTGTGATTTTTTTTTTGATGAATGACCTTGAATAAATAATTAAAATTGAGCGTAATTTTTTGATAAGAATTTGATTTGATAATTTGTTATTTATAGTATATTTTTATAAAAGTCAATTGTTTCGATAATTTCTTAGATTGCATTCTTATATCTTATCAATTAAAGAACGAAATGCCAATAAATTGTTGCATAAATCAATTAATGATACTAAAATTGTATGAAAGTCCAAACTTAAACATAGGGTGATTTTATTTGATCCTATTTGATCTTATTTGGATGTGTTCACATTTGGATGAAAATTGTTTATAAAAAAATTCATTCATAAATAAAAATAGGATTCGGACTTGCATGCATATTTTACTTGATATACGCATATTTTTTGTCAACTTGATTTCAAGTTGAATTACACAAAAATGTCTTTCATTAATTCAGATTGAATTTAATTTGCTTGAAATTCAGCAAATTTGTATAAAATTCAATGATTCTTTAATTTACTGTATTTTAATTGAACTAAATTCAATTTGAATAAATTAAAGAAAATTTTGTGTAAGTTAACTTGACAAAAAATATGCACATATCAAGTAAAATATGCATGCAAGTCCGAATCATAATAAAATTAAATATTCACTCATTATTATAAAATTGCTATAGAATAAAGCAGTGATAGTCAACCCTTTTCGAGTCACTAGACATTTTAGAACTGATTATTTTCTGCATTACAGTTGAAAGTAAAAAAACATAAATTTCGTGGCACACCAAATCAAAAATTTAGTATATTTTTCAATATTTCTACTTGAATCTGTGATTTTTTTACGGCACACTTAAAACTTTCTCATGGCACACACATTTTTGATCACTCGAATAAAGGAACAAAATAATGAAAATAATTGATTTGGCAAATTATTAATGATAAACAAATAACTGGCCTTAATATTACAAACTTACATATAGAATCATTGGAAAATGAATTAGAAGAATTGAAAAATATTGACGATATTTTCAAATAGAAATGTATATAATACAATATATTTAATCTTGATAAGAAAATTTCTTCCTAATTATTATCCTTATTAAACCCAGTTGGAAATATTCAAAATCAAGCTTATAACGCAGAATCAAATAAGAAAAAAACTGTGTATACACTTTCAGTTATTATCAGAGTTGTTAAAGGCGAAAATAAAGGCGGCCTGTAGAAAAAGCACGCCTTTAAAAAAGGCGGCCTTTTAGGCGAAAAAAGGCCAAAGGCGAAAAATTTTTTTCGTCAGAAAAATCTGCTCTGTGGTTTTTTGGTCGTGATAATTATCAAATAGCATAGGAAAAATAGTGGAATAATTATTTTTTAAAATTTCGATTTTTCCGAGCCTAAAAATTGTTTTTCATGGGCATTTACCTTATTTTTATGTTCAAAAATTCACAACTTTTGATTGACCTATCAAAAAATTATGGTTGATAGCTCGTTAGAAAGGTAATTTAAAGGCCTTTCTAACAATCTATAATATGTACTCTTTACCTTTAATTTGCGGTCAACAGAGCTCCCTAAATGACACACCTTCAGGTTTTCATGAAATTTTATTAGGTGAAAAATTGAAAAATGCTTGAGAAAAATATTTTTAATGTTTTATTTACTTAATGATCAACAAAAAAACACGAGAAAAATATTAGAAGTGTATGTTTTAAAAAATCTCCCTTTCTAGAATATCAAATGGATATCTTATCAAAGTGCAGATATTTCCTTCACTATATCTTTTTTGAAACTCATTTATAAAATACGATATTTATTTCATTAAATAGGTAATTTTAAGGCCTTTCCAACGATATATAACATGCATAATTTACTTGTATTCTAAGCTCACCAGAGTGCCATTATTGTTTTCACTTTGGTCTTTTAACAAATTTAACTCGGTGAAAAATTCATAAAAGCTTATAAATATTTATTTTAATGTTTATAATTAATATTTTAAATATTTTATACAAAACATGAAACTTTTTTGATAAAAAATGCTTTCCCTATAAGACAGCATTCCCATAAGTGAATTTTTGAGTGATAACATAAAACATACATAGCTTTTAAGGCCTCTACAGGCCAAAATTTTACAAAATTTTTTATAAAAATATTTTTCTTATTGTTTTATATTTATGCTAAGACTAAAATCACCATAAAACAAATTTTTTGAAAAAACATAATTTTTTCGCCTTTTGCCTTTAACAACTCTGGTTATTATTTGTATCATAATTATTTTGAATATACTACTGTTTGTTTTTTTACAAGATAAAATGGAGTTTAATGAAATCTGATCCGAGATGTAACGAACTGTTGAAAGAATTAAAAATAAATGTAAAAATGGAAGAACGAAAATTATCAACTGAAGAACTGGTGAAATTTCAAAACATTCATAATGAGTTTCATAAATAAAAAATGCTTAAAAAAAGCCAAATTGAAAGACTTTTATACACTAAAAATTGAGTTTATACATTCAACTTTTATTCTTATATTTTATTTTTAGCGCATTTTCCATCATATTTAGAAAAAAGCGCTATTGTGCCCACTTTGTCTGTCCGTCTGTCCGTCTGTCTGTCTGTCTCCGTAACTAGTCTTTCAAAAATCGGTTTTTTACCAAACTTTTTGCACCAATCTGTTGGTTCTGACTATGAGACCGGTGTAACGGAAGCTTTCCGCGAGATTCGTTCTCCATGCCGAGCTATGGCATGCATATGGTGGACGTCCACCACATGGACCAAAAAAACTTTTTTTCACCAAAAAGTCTTTCAATATCATAAACATAGAAAAAACATGTCAAAAATGATTTTTGGACATTTTATTCCAAGTCTATGCATGTGCCGCACAGGTGCATCACATGCACCAAAAATCGAAAATTTCCAAATTTAGGCATATTTATACTCGTTGGAAAGGTCTTGAAGCGTACAATAAGATGGCATAAAAAGTTTTTAGATTGGTGGTGTCCCAAGGGCATGCATGTGGTGGATGTCCATCACATGCAACAAAAAATTTTTTTCATCCAAAAATCATAAAATGTCATGAAACGTCGAGAAAACATGTCAGAAGTAGTTTTTGGACATTTGGACCCAAGTATGTTTTAGGCTGTACAGACTTCAAAAAGGCCGGAATAAATTTTTTTGAAACTTTCAATGAATTTTTAAACAAAACTAATCTGTTGCGGGCAAATGCGCTTTTAACACGTCACTGACGGTTAATATTACTGATTTTTTATTTTGTTCAGTTTTAAAAGTAAAATTTATTTAAAACATTTTTGGTGTTGCTTCGTTTGATTATTCTAAATTTTAATTTACTATTCATATTGATTATATGATATTTTTTGGAACAACAATGCAGCTTATAATTTCACTTTGTTCGGCTGTCTCCCGGCTCTCGGTGTCACGCTGAGATTTCGAAAACTACAATAGTAAGAGACTTCCGGTTTTTTGTATTAGTTTTGTGCTTAAAAGTTATTGGCTTATCGCTTAGTTTAGAAGTTGTCACTGATTGCATTGATTAGGAAATTACGAATTTAAATTTCTATATTGAAATTTGTAAACAAAACAAGCGCGAAAAAGATTACAGCGCCACCAACGGCAAATATTGAAACTATAATTTGAATATTAATCGTTATTTTCAAATCGATGAAGTTTCTTTTAAAATACAAATCGGAAAGTCGAACGATTAAGAATCACTCGTAACAGTAACAAAAGTCAAGTTTTGATGAATTATATTTCCATATTGATTATATAAACGAAAACACAAAGCTTATTGCAATTGAATATTTCTTTTAAAAACGATTCTATTAATTCTGTAATCGCTTAAATTATTGATCTTAGCGCTTAGAATTTGCTGCACAAAGAAATTCTTTTGAAGACGATTCTATTATATCTGTAACCGCTAATATTACTGATCTAGGTGCCAAAAATGCGCTTAAGTCCTCTGATCTACGCAGAGACTTTCCCATTATGTTTTAAAAATTAAACATTATCAAAATTAAATGGTTGTGAATGAATTGATTATGCATAATTTATTGATTCAATCTTTTTACCTTTCTTGATCTTTAAAACCTTTTAATTAATATATAAAATGAGTTAAAGATTTACATCAAAAGTTTATTCAGTATGGTGAGAAAAAAATAAAACTTGCATTATCAGCATTAATGAAAATAACGCAATTTTTTTATTACTCTAATGCAAAACGTAGAATTTGATATAGCCGCTCAGATTAAGAGCTTGGCGTCATAAATCATTTCATTCATCATTCTTACGATGTGACTTATCATAATAAAAACAGGTGAATAAAAATTGTCCAAATTAAAAATTATCTAATTTTTGATGATTATTTTAGCACATTTTTGCAAAATATAAATAATAGCACTAAAAATATGTGTAATATTTCGTTACCAAAGATATTGATTTGTTAGGGCTAAAATAAGATCTAATTTGCAACCATTCAATGTGTCGAGATTGATCAATAATTTTTGACATCAATTGAACTTTCTTTTTGCGTATTTTTTTTTTTGAATTCGTCAGAAAACGAATTTGCAACTTTCATCCGACAGATAATCAGCTGATGAAACAGCTGAAAAACAAGCTGATATTTGCTGATATTTATCAGCTGAAAATAAACTATAAATTTTTAATCTGATTATTCGCTGATTCTTTCCTTATTTATTAGCAAAAAATTATCAGAAGTTTTTCAGCTGAATTTTCAGCAGATATCAGCGGATAAATCAGCAGATATCAGCTTATTTTTCAGCTGATTATCTGTCGGATGAGTGTCTAAAAGCCAAAACCCATACTAAATTATTGAGGTTGCCCAAATATGGAATTTTTTCAAATTTATTTCATATTAAATTTGTACAAATCTACATCATTCAGTATAATATTTATATATGTCAGTCATTTATCTGCTGAAATATAGCAGCTTTAAAACAATATAAACAAAGAAAAATTGTTTTTTGACATAATTTACCTCATTTGAAATCTTTTAAAAAATGCTTGAAATTAAATAAAAGAAAGCCAATGACGTATGTTTTGTTTTCTCATAAAATAAGTCCGAAAAGGAACAAATTTTATTAAAAAAATATGATATTTATGCTTCTTTTTTGACTTTCTCAAAATATGATAAATTTTTTTAGACATTATTTACATCATTTAATTATTTATGACAACTTATTTTGTGAGAAAACAAAACATAAGTCATTGGTTTTCTTTTATTTAGTTTCAAGCACTTTTAAAAGATTTCAAATGATGTAAATTTTTTGATGACTGATTTGATGCAAGCGAATTTTTTACTCGTCGCTTATCACAGTCAAGTTTCAGTCCGCCGTCCATATATGTATTTGCTTAGGCGGCGGACCATTCTTTTAAAAAACGGCGGATTTTACATATTTATTTTTGCCAAAATTCGCCGTTTTTTAATATTTTCTTCTACGTCCGCCGTTTTACCGATGGCGGACTGATTTGGCCCGCCGAAAATTTTTATGGCGGAATTTTTTTTTAGTCCGTCATGGAAAAAGTGGCGGAGTAAATTAGTCCGCTGCTAAAGAAACGGCGAATCCGCTGTGGCGGATTGAATCTTGACTGTGATCTATGAGCGATTCTCAAATTATGCTGAATTTTTTGCTCAATAAAATTGAGCAATAGAACAGTTCTTCAAACTTTTTTCACAAAATTCAATATTTTTTTTATATTTTTAAGATATTATTATCTAATTTTTGACACTATTTTTCATATTTAAGCGATAATTGAGAAGTACAAAAGGTTTTGAAGTTGTTTTTTATCAAAAATATTTTTTGTTTACATTTGACAAAAAAATTTTGCGTTTGTGACTGACACTTAAAAGTTTTACTGAGAATTAAAATTGTGACAAATATCATTACTTTTGGCTTTTCTAATCTATATAGTAATAAAATATAGACAAAAACCCAGAGCCCGAAATCGTTATAAAATAAGTCGATGAGTAAGTAAATACACTAGGGGAAATTGAAATAGCCCACCCATATAAGATTCCATTTTATTCATTCCTCATTAATATCTGGCTCCCAATTCTATCAAAAATTGATTCTTTCATTCAATATTGATCTATTAAGAGCATTCTGGCTAAGTTATGATGTTTATGTCAATGAATATTAAAATTTTTCCAAAATAGGTCCATTTTTGCTATTTTAATTTGAAAGAACATCTTATGATTCATTCTGAAACGTTATTTCGGCCTATTTTTACATGGAATTTACGCAAATTATAGTTTTATTGCATCAAATTTATAGATATATTATTTTCAATATCAAAAAATGTTTGTTTATTTTCTGTTCCTCGTCAATTGTTCCTTTCATGATTTTTAGCGCATTTTGGGAACAACAATGCAGCTTATACATTCACTTTGTTCGGCTGGCTGGTTGGCTCCCGGGTGAGGCGCGAGATCTCGAAAACTACAATAGCTAGCGACTTCCGGTTTTTTGTGTTAGATTTGTGCTAAAAAGTTAGTCGCGACGCTTATTTATATTTCTGTCACTAGTCATATAACTTGGGAAATTGCGAATTACTTTTTTCATATTGAAAATTGTAAACAAAATTTTTTGTCGCGCAACATTTTGTCACGCAACAAAATGTTGCAAACGATTGTCGCGCAACACATGTAGTTTGAATTCGACTCGACCGTTATGTTCGAATCAATCAAACATAATATTTTACAAAGAAATCGGAAGGTCAAACGATTAAGAATCGCTTCGTAACATTACATAAATCGAATTTTCATGAATTATATTTCCATATAAACAATTAAAACAAAATAAAGAGTTTCTGCTAAATGATTGATTTTAAATTTAAATTTTTCAAAAAAGCAATTTTTAAGATGTCGGAAATTTTTGTACATAGATTAAAATTGGTTGCCTACTCAAAACCAAGCATCAGAAAAATCGCAAAAAATACACTCATAAAAAAAATTTAAAAAAATTTGTTAATTTGTTAAGAAATTTTAACAAAAACTGCTAGATTTAAATCCTAAAAATTTTGTTAAATTTTAAAAAATAGTTTTTTAAACCTCAAAAAAAAGTTTTAAAAATTTTTTTAAAATTTAACAAAATTTTTTTAAAATTCATTTTGAATTTTAGAAGAAAAAAATTGTGCTTTTTGAAATTATTTCTTTATGTGATTGTATTATAAGTCGCAAAATAAGCATCAATAAACGAAAAACTCAGAGGAATTTTTAAAGATTCACATTGAATTCTAATTTAAAATTTCTATCATATCAAGCAAATTTTTCTTCTTTTTCATTTTTTCGTACCTGATTGCGCTTGCGAAGTTATATGATTTTAAAAATTTCTTTCTAATAAAATTTACTAAAAATTTAAGAAATTTCTTAAAAATATTTTTTCAAGTTAAAAAAAAATTTAACAAACTTTTTTTAAAATTTTTTTTATCAGTGTACTCAATAAATGCAGAAACAATCCATCTTTATGCTCCATTATTCAAATTAAGACAGAAAAAATCATGAAAGGAACAATTGACGAGAAACAGAAAATAAACAAATATTTTTGATATTCTTAAATATAATATATATAAATTTGCGTAAATTCCATGTAAAAATAGGCCGAAATAACGTTTCAGAATGAATTGTAAGATGTTCTTTCAAATTAAAATAGCAAAAATGGACCTATTTTGGAAAAATTTTAATATTCATTGACATAAACATCATAACTTAGCCAGAATGCTCTTAATAGATCAATATTGAATGAAAGAATCAATTTTTGATAGAATTGGGAGCCAGATATTAATGAGGAATGAATAAAAAGGAATCTTATTTGGGTAGGCTATTTCAATTTCCCCCAAAAAAATTTTCAATTGCTCATAAAAATTTTACTAATTGTTTAACTCAAGAATAAATTATTGTGCAATGTGTGTTTTGAAAAGACGATTCTAATGATGTATAATATGTTGGGTGGAATATTATAGAATTTGAGATATTTTGATTTTAAAGGGGTGGGCTATTTCAATTTTCTCTAGTGTATTGAGTAAATCTTACTTGAGTAAAAATTAATGAGTAAATATTGAAAAAATTTACTTGAGTAAAAAATTCGTGAGTAAATCATGAGTAAGATTACTTGAGTAAAATTACTCACTTTTACTTATGATTTTTTACTTCGGCGCTAGATGACGCTCGAAGTATTGTTTTTGTATTTTCAATTTTTTGATTTTTTTTTACTTTCCACGAAATCTATGCGTTATCGACTATGTACACTTAGTATTTTTAGATAGTGCCGGAGATCACCGATCTAACAAGACCTTCCGTTTGAAAAATGGTCACTGGTCACTCCTGTGCGGAGCTATGGTCAAAAAACTGTATGTATGTCTGGCGTCTGTATGTATGTAGACACGCTACAGGTCGCAATTTTAATTTTTTTTTGCAAAAACTCTTGCAGATTCGTGATCAGCGACCCAAAATTAGGTTTGTATCAACTTTTGGTGGAAAATGATGCATTTCCTAAAAATGAGGGCCATGCATGTGCTGCATATGCTGTATGTGTATGACACCAAAAATCAAAATTCTTCAAATATAAGCATATTTATACTCGTTGGAAAGGTCTTGACGCGTAGAATACGATGGCATCAAAATTTTTCAGAATCATTACTACCATAAGCCAATGCAAGCCAAAGAATGGTCCATGTGGTGCTTATCCATCACATGGACCAAAAAAAATTATTTATTCATCAAAAAAGTTTTGAAATGTCACTGATTTGTTACGCTCACTGATGTACACGAGTGTGCAGGCAAAGCTCGTACGAGTATTGTTTAATCTAATGTCGACTAAACTTGTGCAAATGCATACCATTAAATCGATACTTTCTCAAAAATTCTCTTGATAAATAATTCTTACGTCTAGTCCTTTCTAATGAGCTATAAAACACTTCTCAAAGAGGTATATTTAAGATGGACAAATGCTCAAAGTGGATATACTGGAGCTTTAGCTAATATCTGATATAAATAAAATTATATTAATTGTTTTAAAAAATTCTATTCTAAAAATCATTGTGTTAAAAAATTTTAATATGTTAATTTTGGTATTAATAAAATCCAAGCGCCGAAGTATTTTGAAAAGCTTTAGCTTTTCTTGCAGAGCCTTGGTGCGCTAACTGATCTGCGCGTGGATTTTGTTTTGATTCGAATAAAAGGACTGTTTTATATCCGAGGGAAGACGAAAGAAAAAAAACATTATTGATATTTTAAAGTCTTGAAACAAATATAGAGTGAGATTTTTCAAAATATTTGACTGATTATTTGTTTTCCAAAAAAATTACTTTGTGAATCACAGAAATGTTTGAATAAAACAATAATAATTGATCAATATTAATTAAATAGTCCAGGTCTAAAAGTTTCAGTTAGAACTTCGGAAGATTTAAAAATTGTTTTTTCAAAATTATCAATATTATATNATCTATGAGCGATTCTCAAATTATGCTGAATTTTTTGCTCAATAAAATTGAGCAATAGAACAGTTCTTCAAACTTTTTTTCACAAAATTCAATATTTTTTTTATATTTTTAAGATATTATTATCTAATTTTTGACACTATTTTTCATATTTTAGCGATAATTGAGAAGTACAAAAGGTTTTGAAGTTGTTTTTTATCAAAAATATTTTTTGTTTACATTTGACAAAAAATTTTTGCGTTTGTGACTGACGCTTAAAAGTTTTACTGAGAATTAAAATTGTGACAAATATCATTACTTTTGGCTTTTCTAATCTATATAGTAATAAAATATAGACAAAAACCCAGAGCCCGAAATCGTTATAAAATAAGTCGATGAGTAAGTAAATGCACTAGGGGAAATTGAAATAGCCTACCCATATAAGATTCCATTTTATTCATTCCTCATTAATATCTGGCCCCCAATTCTATCAAAAATTGATTCTTTCATTCAATATTGATCTATTAAGAGCATTCTGGCTAAGTTATGATGTTTATGTCAATGAATATTAAAATTTTTCCAAAATAGGTCCATTTTTGCTATTTTAATTTGAAAGAACATCTTATGATTCATTCTGAAACGTTATTTTGGCCTATTTTTACATGGAATTTACGCAAATTATAGTTTTATTGCATCAAATTTAGTATATGTATAGATATTATATTTTCGAATATCAAAAATGTTTGTTTATTTTCTGTTTCTCGTCAATTGTTCTACGCTCACTGATGTACACGAGTGTGCAGGCAAAGCTCGTACGAGTCACTGATCTGTCATAAAGTAATCTCATTTGAAGCGTTTGAGTGGAAATTTCCATAGAAAAACTATCAATTTATTTTTAAAATCAAGGATTTTTGTCTGCAAATCATATCTTAAGTGAAATTTCTCAAATGTAGCTTTGTTTATGATAGTTCACTTTTGGTCAAAAATTTTTACTTCGGCGCTAGATGGCGCTCGAAGTATTGTTTAATCTAATGTCGACTAAACTTGTGCAAATGCATACCATTAAATCGATACTTTCTCAAAAATTCTCTTGATAAATAATTCTTACGTCTAGTCCTTTCAAATGAGCTATAAAACACTTCTCAAAGAGGGATATTTAAGATGGACAAATGCTCAAAGTGGATATACTAGAGCTTTAGCTAATATCTGATATAAATAAAATTATATTAGGGTAAAAGATTTAATTTTGGGCCACTTTTGTAAGATTTCAACAGAAAATGTCTGAAATCTCTTTAAATACATAAATTAACACAATAATTAGGATTCGTATATAAAGCTAAAGCTTTCCCTTAATATTTAAAGACATATTTGAGAGTTAGAAGTCTTTAATTATTGAGTTATTAACAATAACGAAACCCAATTTAATTTTGGGCCAAAAAATCTATTTTTGGGCCACTTTTCAGATTTTTAAAATAATTGATTTCTACACTTACTTTTAATGATTTAACACTTAATTAACTCTTTTCTTTGCATTATATATTGTTTTTAACACTTAAATAAGCAGCAATTGTCTTATTTAAGGTTTTATCAATTTCGAATATTTTCCATATTTACCAAATTTTCATAGAAAAATTTAGTGGCCCAAAATTAAATCGGATTTTAAAATCGTATTTCTGACTTTATTAAATATTTTTGCTCGATAATTGCATATTAAAAAGTCTGTAAAACGGTTTAGTGGTTGTGAAGTATCAAATATGAGTGATGCCGATAAGAAGTGCGATTATTTTCATGAATAATTGACAAAATATTGAAAACAAAAAAGTGACGGAAAAATCAACAAAAACTTTGATTATTCAAGTAATTTAACATTTTCATTTAATTCGCAAAAACTAAAGAGTGATGCTGAAACTAAACAGTGTATAGTGTAATCAGTGTTAAATAACGAATTTAATAAGTACTCAATCATTACTTTTATTAGATTAGAAGAGATTAAAAATTATTATTTTAAGAATGTAAACAAAAAGTGGCCCAAAATTAGATTCTGGCCCAAAATTAAATCTTTTACCCTAATTGTTTTAAAAAATTCTATTCTAAAATCATTGTGTTAAAAATTTTTAAGAGCCTTGGTGCGCTAACTGATCTGCGCGCAGTGGGGCGAAAATGTGAAAATCGAGATAAAAATCATTTTATTGTTTTAGTTAGTGTATTTTGGCTAGAAAACATGGGAAAAATAGTAAAAAAATTATTTTTCAAAAATTTCGACTTTTTAGGGCTCAAAAACCTATTTTTAGCCAATTTTTGACATAAATGTGCCCAAAAGTCATTTAAATTAAATTTTTTAAAAATCTGACTTTTGCACCATCAAAAAGCTTGTTTTAAGGCCTTTCTAACGATATATTATACTTGCATATTTGCTTTATGCATTTGAGCAAGCGAGTCAAAAGAAGAAGACCACCTATCTGGTGATAATTTTACTCATTAAGTTAAAATATGGTTAAATACAGTGTTACAGATAAAACTTGAATTTATTAAATTTTTCTTTTGAAAAAATTATTTTTGCGAATCTTCGAAAAATTAATTTTATTATTTGAAGTCATCTTAATTGGTAATGTTTTTACATTTATCAATCCTAGCTATTTTAGACCACTTATGGACAATTTCGAAAAAAAACATTTAAAATCGCGTACCAAGCACCTTCACTTGTGCCTCATGTCATGGTGCACAAAGACACCGCAAAATATTTTTTAAAATTTAATTATTTTCCATAGATATAGGTTTATTTAATATTTTAAGCCAAGTTTGATGAGAATTGATTGAGATTTTGCAAAAGTTATGATCAAAATAATACGAAAATTTTGAAAAAATGCAAAAAATTTAGCATTTTTTGGCATGTTATGTCAAAAAATATTTCAGAGTGCACTTCTTTTTGAAAAGTGGCAGTTGTTCAATGAACATGTAACAAAATACTATTATTTTATGCATAAATCTGCCTGGGCAAATAAAAATTGAGCTGGGCAAACCAATTTAAACATGAATACAATGTCAATTTTTCATGAATTTTCATATTTTTTCAGAGCTAAAAGGCTTCAAATAAATTTCTCACATCAAAATTTATGTTTTTTGCATAAATATTTTCAAAATCTTTCAAATAAAAAAAACGTAATTTTCCGATGGTATTTTGAGATTAAGAGCCAAACAACTGTGATGACAGATAAGGTGGTCTTCTTCTTTTGACTCGCTTGCTCAAATGCATAAAGCAAATATGCAAGTATAATATATCGTTAGAAAGGCCTTAAAACAAGCTTTTTGATTGTGAAAAGTCAGATTTTTTAAAAATTTAATTTAAATGACTTTTGGGCACATTTATGTCAAAAATTGGCTAAAAAATAGGTTTTGAGCCCTAAAAAGTCGAAATTTTTGAAAATAATTTTTTTACTATGTTTTCCCATGTTATTCTAGCCAAAATACACTAACTAAAACAATAACATGATTTTTATCTCGATTTTCACATTTTCGCCCCACTGTGCTGCGCATGGATTTTATTTTGATTCGAATAAAAGGACTGTTTTTATATCCGAGGGAAGACGGAAGAAAAAAAACATTTATATTTTAAACTCTTAAAGCAAATATAAAGTGAGATTTTTCACAATATTTGACTGATTATTTGTTTTCCAAAAAATTACTTTGTGAATCACAGAAATGTTTGAATAAAACAATAATAATTGATCAATATTAATTAAATAGTCCAGGTCTAAAAGTTTCAGTTAAAACTTCGGAAGATTTAAAAATTGTTTTTTCAAAATTATCAATATTATATATTGTAATATTTTTCATGTTTTCGATTTCACCATTTGCATTCTTCTTTTTAAAAGTATTTCAATAACATAAGCTATGCTTTTTACAACTACATATCCTCCTATTTAAACATTTTCTTTCATGTTAAGAATCAATATTTATTTTTTTGATGCCAAATGATGTTCTATTTTAATAAATTGCAAGACTTCTTATGAAAAATGTTGTTTATGTTTAAAAAGTAATTTATAATCAACAAAATAAAAGATTAAAAGATTTAAAGCTTTTCAATGTTTTTTGAATGTTTCTTTGACTTCCAATAAAACATTTCCAGTGCAACACTCAAGTTAAAACTTTAATTCTTCCTTATTAAAATGTGATATTCTCATTTATTTTATTAATATGAATGCTTGGGGGCAAATTGAATATTATGCAAATATAGGAAGTTTGTGGCCATGTTAAAAATTTCTAATTTTGTTATTTATATGAAATTTTCCAAGAATTATCAAAAGAAATGAAAGAAGATTCAAAATGAATAAAGTTTGCGTTACTTATTTCGCAAATAATCCCACACTTTTGTTTTATTGCAAATCATCATTTTGTTGAAAGTTTTATAATTGGATGTTTACATTTAATTATTGAAAAATAAAATTATCTATATTGAGAGCGTATCAGTTCTTTATAGAAGGTAACAAAAATAAATCTAATTTAAATCCTATTATAATTCACAAAGAAACATTTTCAATGTGACAAAATTTCCTTTAAATTCACAAGGTATTTATCAATTAATTTCATTTCTTGTGAAATTCATTGGCACCTTTCTCTCATGAACTGACGTCAAAAAAATATTTTTCCCTTGGTTTCTGAAGTCATTAAAAGTTTTTAATGAATTATCAACCCACATTGCTTTTATGAATATTTTCCATACAATTAAAATTTATTGACACAATTTGATATTCATTCCTAATATCTGTGAGCGATGAAAAAGCTGATTAATATGAAAAACTCAAAATAATTGCAATCCTTTGTGCAATAAAGCTATAAATTCACGTACGAGTAAAATAATAAAAATAAAGTTTTAATTGAGCAAACACAAATATTCCCTGCGGTGATGGTTTTAAATTTTAAAATATATCAAACAAGCGAGGATAAAATTGACAAAATTCAGTCAATTATATGCGCTCTTTTACTTTCATGTCATTGCATTTTACTATCAACAAAAATGTTATATTTTTTACTTTTTTTCTTCTCATCAAATTTTTTTATGCATTACGGAAACAATGAACACAGCAAAAAAATTTATTCATGCATTCCCTAGATTTATTTCATCGGAATTGAGTCAATAATTCTTCTTTCTTTCATTCGCTCTCACTGCATGTTTTCATATTTTTCTATTTAAAAATTTATCATAAAAATGGTTTCAGATACCTCTCTATTTCACATCCTTCCGAATGAATAGTTCTTAGTCATAAATATTTGAATATGTGATTCAATGGAAAAATATTTATGATGAAAAGACTAGAAATTTATTAAAATAACAAAATATGATGAAAATCTTCAAAACTAGCTAAATAATGACAAAATTTCTAATTTAAAAAAATTCTGTAAATGTCAAATCAGATTGAAAATCAAACTACGCTTTCTGTGATTTTCAAATAAATTTTCTAACTTATTGAAGAATCAAGGGACATTTTAAAGTATGACAGAACGACAATTTAGATCTTCCCAGTCTCAATGCTACTTAATATGCGTCAACAGTATTTTTTGTACTTTAAAAACGAGACAAATTACAAATAAATTTAATTACTGTTTATAACTTTTACACGGTTTCGCTCTCAACATCGCCTTATTCATAAATTTTTCTTTTCTCTTTCCATCTCATCGACCTTTAAAAATTGCAAAAGTAAATAAGTCACGAGCATAAGCTCATTTATTTCAACATAAAAAGGCTCATTCATAATTCCACGAATGCCAACACCACTATAAAGTTAAATGATTATACCCATATTTAGCAGAAAAAAAGTTTCTCATTGCACAATGTTGAAAAAAAAGTTTCATGTTTTGCTTTTGTCATACATGCAGTTTTGTGAGAGAAAAGATTGAGTAATGAGATGAAGTGTTATAAGAGAAAGCATTCTTTTTATGACGTAATAAAACTTTCTCATGAATCATTTTTCCTTCTCTTGTTTGTACATGAATTTAATGGTTTTAAGCTCACACAAAGGAAAATGCAGAAAGAATTTCAAGAGAAAAAAGGGTTGAAAAATGAATAAAAGATTTATTAGAGAAATAAAGATAAAAGGAAAATTGTTTCAATAAATATTTGCTTAAGTTGAAGTCTTTATCTGACGGTCTCTGTGAGATTTAAATTTTATAATTTATTAAAATCCTTTTTATTTGTCTTGTCAATGTTAAATGTCTTTGATAGACATAAATGAATAATTAGTAGCTTAAAAACTTTTTCTATTAATTCCAAGAACAATTCACTATTGTTAATCTGCTCTCATTTCAATTCAATGATAATTGTTCAAGCTCATTTGGTAATTATTTTCCAAATGAGTCACACATTGTACATTCTTGTAATGTGAACAACATTGAAATAATGCCACAATTTTGCAACATGTCATTTTATTGATTTAATCAATTTGCAATTATTGTGGGAATATTTTCAAATCTAATATGATGCGTGAGTGTGATAAATTCTAATTTTTTATGTTCAAACAGTCACTAAATGAATGAGAAAGCTAAAATTAACAAAATATACGAGAAAGATTTTTTGTTTATTCAAAAAATTATTTTGATTTAAATAAAATTGTGAATTTTCTAGCGTGTTTTAATGTCAATTTAGAAAATTATACATTTTGTCTGTTTGTCAATTATGAACAAAACTTGTTTTTAAATATAGAAAAGTAGTTTATGTATTTACGTGTACAACCATGTAAAAATTTGAAAATTTATTTTCTTTTGTTTTTAAATTTATAATTAAGTTATTCTCAAGTCAAGTTGTTATCAAGTATAAAAACTTAAAGTCAAGTTGCATAAAAAGTCAAGTGATATTAAAAGTTAAGTCAAGTAAAATTATTTTAATGAAATAAAACATGGCAAAAAATTTGTTTAAAGTAGAAATCAAGGCCTGAGACCTCTTTGATCCGAGTTTGATTTTATTTGATCCGAGATCAAACTGGGATCGAAGCGCCGAAGTAATTTTGAAAAACTTGTAAAGTTTTTCTTGAGCAGCAACGCACAACGATCTATTGCGCTCACTGATCTGCACCGTGGACTTTTGTTTAACTTTTTAATTTATAACAAAATTTTTGTTATGCCAGCACAAGATAAGCTTATAAGAGATAATTTTTTCTGCATATGTTGCACATGTGACTGTTGAATCATAAAAATAATTAATGTCACATAGAAGAATAATGAATTATCATTAAATTTCATTGCAATGAACATATAAATAATAGCGAAACATAAAACTCTCAGCTTTTCTTTTTCATTTAATTTTTATCTTCATCATTAAATTGCAACAACTCTTTTTAATGAACTAGATTAAATTTCTAGAAATCTCAATCTTTAAATTTAACTGATTGCAATTCATTAA
>CM031380.1:8639505-8689202 GCA_018290095.1 Polypedilum vanderplanki | reverse complement strand
TATTTACGTGTACAACCATGTAAAAATTTGAAAATTTATTTTCTTTTGTTTTTAAATTTATAATCAAGTTATTCTCAAGTCAAGTTGTTATCAAGTATAAAACTTAGTCAAGTTGCATAAGTCAAGTGATATAAAAAGTTGAGTCAAGTAAAATTATTTTATTGAAAAAAAAACATGGCACAAAAACTGTTTAAAGTAGAAAACTCAAAAAAATGAAATTTTTGTTTAATTTTTAAATTTATAACAAAATTTTTGTTATGCCAGCACAAAATAAGTTATAAGAGATAATTTTTTCTGCATATGTTGCACATGTGACTGTTGAATCATAAAAATAATTAATGTCACATAGAAAAATAATGAATTATCATTAAATTTCATTGCAATGAACATATAAATAATAGCGAAACATAAAACTCTCAGCTTTTCCTTTTCATTTAATTTTTATCTTCATCATTAAATTGCAACAACTCTTTTTAATGAACTAGATTAAATTTCTAGAAATCTCAATCTTTAAATTTAACTGATTGCAATTCATTAAGCAAAAAATATTTCGTTCAACAATTTATAAGTGTGAAAAATTTGATATGAGCATGCAGAGCTTCAAAATCACTATATAAAAGCACTTAATTTTCTCATCATAATCATCGTCATAGTTGTAGCAATCTTTTTCCTTCCCGTTCAGCTTTTAAATGCGACACTCATGAGAAATTTAAATCCAAGGCTAGAAATTTTTTTGGAAAAAGAAATCTTTTCAATGTTCAATAAAAGTAAAGGAAAATAAACGAAAAAAAAAAACATGCAAAAAATTAAAAATATGATAAAATTTACCAAATGGTCCAATTTTATTAAACTTTTATCTTTTTATCAATGAAATAACTTTTTTTAAATGCCCTAGCCATGTTTAAACCAGAAATTAGCTTGAAGGAAAAAATGTATGTGTTGGAATGAATGCTCAAAATAACATCACGACTGCATCCGCTTTATGAAGGAATGAAAAGAATGAAAATTTAATTTTCATGTGAAAGAACGTAGGACGATTTAAAAATACTTCAAAAGCATGTTGTACCACTAGGGAAAAAGAGAAAATGAAATTCGAGCTTTTTATAAGCTAGTTTTAATTATAGCTCTCGTAATAGTCCAAATCCGCCCTTCTTTCTTCTTTTTTCCTTTCCCTTCATTCATAATTTTTTACGGTTGACTGCTTGTGGTTGTGTCTTTGCCTTTTGCGGTATTTTTCAATTTAAAGTTTCCCTTTTGGTGTAAGACGGCAGGCAGCAACAAATTATGTTATTTTGTGGGCTCATGATTGTCAAAAACGACGCTCGCTTTTATTTACATCCGTTGAGGATTCATGAAAAGCTCTACTAGATTACGGCACGTCAAGCATTTTTCTTTTTGTATAAAAGGTCATACAACAGTGATTGCGGACATTTTGTTTAGAGAAAATTATTTTAGGTACAAGGTTGAAAATTTCATAACTGTCTGTGCTTTTTTTGATGAATAATTTAATTAATCTCCTTGACTGAGAGTAGGAAAAAGGTAATGAAATTACCATAGCAAAAAGAAAAAGTTATAAATTGTGTAATTTTATTATTTAATCTTTCTTCTCGACTGTATCATTAACGCCACTTGAGTTTCTACCCTCATGACTCTTCTAGAGAGAATTGTTTGTAACCTCCTAACCCATTTTGCTCTCTTTACATTTTTTTCTTTTAACTTGAGTTAAAAAGCTTTTTTTTTAAGCATGTTGTTAGCTATTACAGTACAAATTCATTTTTCATGGTGATATCTTCAATTTTTCTCTGTCCCGTTTCTTTTTGTGCTTTCCTTCTCTTAAATTTTTTGCTTTGAGGGTTTTTTTCTGTGTTTGTTTGTTTTATGGTAAACATTTTTCTCCATTCATTTTTTACGCTCGCTTTTTAGCATGGAAAATGTTATTTATTTTGGCACCCGCATGTGTGAGCGCGATAAGAATTAATCACGCTTTGACAAGTGGTGATAGATATAAAATTATTCGTATAAAAAGAATTTTTAAACAGTTTTATATGCACATGAAATTTTTAATTCGATTTAAATTTGTAATTTTAAAGCTAAAATTTGGTATTTTATTAAATTTCAAGGAGTGGATGTTTAAATTTTTCGATTTTAGCTTATATAGATTTTTGTGGATCTTTCTGATTTTCTTAGGTTTTGAGAGAATTTAAAAATATTATCATATTATTTACTTGAACCGTAAAATAAAATTAACTTGACAATGTTAAATAATTAAAGTTTACTTATCTTCTACTTGACTAATAAACCAAATCAAGTTGACTTGGCATTTGAATATGATTCGACACTTGCACGTCGACAGTCAAATGTCAACCTCGACAATTGTCAAGTAGCAATTCAAGTTGATTTACTCAAAAATGTTTCTAGTTTATTCAGATAAAATTTAATTTGATCAAAACTTTAATAAATTGAAGAATCATTGATTTTCATATTAATTTGCCAAATTTGAACCAAATTAAATTTTATGTCAACGAATTAGAAATATTTTGAGTAAATCAACTTGAATTATAACTTGACAATTGTCGACGTCGACACTTGACTGTCGACATGCTAGTGCTGAACCATATAAAATTACATGAAACAAATTATTTTTCAATTTTTTTAAACATATAAAATTAAATTGACAAAAAAGAAAACTATCACAATAATTTTCTTCTGCACGTATGTTTTTGAATAATAATTTAAATTTTTCCATTCATTAATTGGATATTGATTAAAAAGCTGCAATGAAGCTATGCTAGTTTTATTCTCATCAGAGCAATAAATAAAGATCATATCACAATCTCAATAGCAAAACTCTCATGCTGCGAGTGAAAATTTAATCAAGGAAAAGCAAGCTTAATGCATTGATATGAGAAAAATATTCATATTCAGATCTGCTGCAGATCGATATTGACCATAATCATTATTACCATCATAATGAGAGAAAAAAAAACCAATGAAAAAATTAAAATTTAATTTCCTTCACAAACGTGGATGGATTTATTGAAGCTGATTGAAATTCAATTAATTCTCTTTTTTGACATTTGATATGAGATTATGTCATTAATGAACTTTATGTAAATCACATCATTATTTTATTATCGTCATCAGAATCGAATTACGTCAAAAGTTCAAAATTGAAGTTCACATTAGCGTATCAAATTCATCAATCAAGCAGATGAATGTATTTTTGCTGTATCGAAATATTAAGATGAATGAGATTCATGTGAAGTAAAGCAAACGAGCTTTATGGTAATTATTTCAACTATATTTGTGCAAATCTGCATAAATTATGTAAATTTTTGATTGATGAAAATATTTGTCATTGAGAAAATCAAGATTGAACATTACTGATAGGTAGATTGTAGGTTGTTATTGAAAATTTCTCATGAACTTGTCTTAAAAATAGAAATTTATTTCTACTTTAGACTTTGATTATATCTTATTACAAAATGAAAGATAGTGGGTAGAAAATTTTCATTTATTCAGAAATTTTCAGTAAACTTTCTAACTCGATGCATCCTGAGTGAACTAAATAAAGTGTATAAATGTATGTGATTGGGCGTATGAATAGAGCAATTTAATTGATAATTGAATTTCTATTTTACAGAAATAATGTTTATGAAAATCTTCTCTATCGCTTGCTTACTTGTTTTATTTATAAATATACTCATGTATATGTAGAAAGAATATTGTAGCAATTATTATGAGAAGTATAGTTGTTGAACACTAACAGAAATAATAGAACATTTAGAAAAAATTAATTTTTATGAACAAAAACTTTTTATCTATAAATTTCATTCACCATAAAATTTTTCACCACAAAATCCAAATTTCTCTTATACCAAATGTTTCTTAAAATAAAAATTTAATGAATTTTAAACAGGCTAATTTTTATTATAATTTTACTTTGTAATAACGCATTGACTTTTCATTAAAAAATGTGCTATTAATTTGTTACTGTCAGTTAATTTTATTTGTTTTTTGTTTACAAACAAAATTTAAATTTTCCGTTATATTCAACATTTCTATTATTTCTTATAAAAGTATTTATACTATTTTTGCCACTGCAAGTAGAATGATAAAACTTAATTTTACGATTCATAAAACTTTAATTGTATCGGAACGAAATTGTATGTTGCAAAAGTTCTTATTCACTACATGCTATAGCTGTTAGCTGCCAAATGAGTAAAAGTTCTTACGAAATAGAAATAAGCGAGTGTAAGTGGCATGAACATGGCCTTTTTGTTTTTCTCATGTGACAAAAACATGCTTCGCATCTATAAATTTTTGTATCACATTAAATTGTGAATTGAAGCTTGAAAATGAAAACACATCCATAAAAGGGACAGAAAAGGGATTCTTTTGATAATGGTCAGCAAAGAATCTCATTTTTTACTAAGATAGAATGAAGTGGATATTCAAAAAAGATGCAGACAATAGACAAATTTATTTCACTTAATTTCACAACAACATGACGTCATTTCAACACATTTCAACCCACACAAAAACCGTACTCTATCATTTTCTCCAAATTGAGGTTTCTCAATGAAATTCTTAGACATTATCGCATTCAATGCCTTTCTTCTTCTTTTGTCTTCCAATCTGACGCTTTTAATGTGAGAAATATGTTATGCCATGAATCAAAATGCCTTTGAGCGTCAACACATAGAATAGCAGAAAAAATTTCTTCTCTAGCGTATACACAAGACAGAAAATTAGGTTTTGATGAAGGATATAAAGCACTTTGTATCAAACTGTTGCCAGCAATCGATTTTCAATTCTTACACAAGCGAGCACAATTGAGCAGCAACGTATCATTTTCAATCACCATACACACACAAATTTTGATAGATTCAACAACGAATAGCAACACATAAATTTGAATATTTTTTTCTATTCTGCGATATGAAGAAGCACGTACTGTCAACAACAGAGTATTGTGAAAAAAATTTCTTCATATGTATGTATGGAGATAGAAGAATGATGGCACACATTGTTGTCTGTTTTGTAATAGAATGCCTTTATTTATGGCAGGTAACATGATATAAACCAACGATAGCGAAAATTGAAAATTATTTTTGACATGTATGCTCTTTGTTGCTTGTGAAAAATTATTATTGATTGTCAAGCTTTAAGAGGGAAAATTATGCAATTTAAAGTGTTTGTGAGAAAATTTCCTTGGATTTTTTTATTGAACCAACATCATTCAACATCTGCTTTGTAATAATCTTCAACTTTTACATATTTTACACCACCATAATAGTCAATTACCATAATTTGTGCAATTTTAATTTTACAAAGAAAAAAGTTGTGTTCTTCATTCCAATTAACTGATGCTGGATGATGGCTAATCATTGCCTTTGTTGCAAAATCATGTTCTTTTGAACTTTTCTGAACTTTTAAAACTTTTCCAGTGATCATTACTCTTGCACAAGTTGGTTCCATTGGATCGATATTTTTGTTTGTGCAATACAAACTTTGATCCATTGAAAATAGTACAGTCAATTTGTTATTTTTTGATAAATCTTTAGCTGTATCGTCCAACATAGTTAAATAAAAATAAATTATTCCAGTGCTTTTTGCTTCTTTTTCTGAATCAGCCATTGCTTTAACATTCACCATTGGAAATCCAGCTATCGAAGGTATTGTTGAAATTGACCTAATTGACATCCATTCTGAATTGTGAACAAGCCATCGAGCCATTTTTGCATGCTCAGTATGTGATGGTGGATTGTTTTTAAATTCTTTTATTTCATTGTCTTCAAAGTTTTTAGGATGAGCTTTTATAATTATTGTTTTTGAAGCAATGAATTGAAATAATGAGAAAAAAATTATTGTCCATTTTAACATGATAAATTTTGATCTTTATTCTGTAAGAAAATTAAAATTTAATAATCATATTTGTTTGAAATTTAAAAGTTTTTGTTTTTATAATTTTCACCCTGACAAATTAATCAAAAATTGACTTCAATATATTCGTAAATACTAAGCAATTATCAATTTATTGACACAAAAGTTTACGTTTACTGATCTCATGACTCGAAAAAAAGAGTTTAATAATTAATGAAAAATAAAGGAATCATCTGGTTAAGACTCATATAAAATTAAGATTACATAATAAAGTTTTGTAAACAAATACTAAAGATTAAATTTCAATAATAAACCTAGGGTTCAGCACTCGTATGAATATTTGATTGGTATGCTCATAGTGACTTGACTAAATGCATGCCAATTGACTTACTAAAATTGTCTCTATTTCATTCAAAATTTTTTTGATTTGGTCAAAACTTTTCAAACTTAGGAACTATTGACTTTCATACAATTTTGCAAAGTTTTGTTCAAATCAAATAAATTCTGAATGAATTAGAGACATTTTTGTTAGTCAAGTTACTATGCGCATACCAGTCAAGTATACATGCAAGTGCCGAACCTTAATATAAAATATTCTGATCATAATTTTGTCAAAAGTCTCAGCTTGTCTTAAAATATTCACAAATATTATTAAAATGAACTTTTTACTTGCTTATACAATGAATTTATTAATTTATTTTTTACTTTTGAATTAATTACAAAAAGTTCTCGATATGCTGCCCGGTAATTAACAAATGCGACTGATAATGAAAAGTGAAAATAATAAAAAAGTGTGAACGAGAGTTTCAGCTGGTAGAAAACGAGAGTATGACGATGTAAAATATGAGAAAAAAATCTACAAAAAAAATTAAATCCTTAAATTTAGGCAATTTTTGATATTTTAATTGCCAGAGATTTTGAAATTAAAAATTTTTTAAAGTAAAATTTTCCATTGTTTTGTCACAAAAAGTTAAATAAAAACTTGTTTATTTTAGAAATCAATAAAATGTACAAAACTTCTATCTATTGTTCTCTCAAATAAAACATTTATTTATGTGTAACAATACCTCAATTTTAAGCCTATTAAACAGTAAACAAAAAAGTTTTCTACCCTCTCATATACTCAACATTTAAATTAAAATAAAACAGCAGATGGTAACAATTGAGAGTATAAAATACTGTTAAATTTTCTTTCTTTCACATTGAAACTTTTGTCCACAATTATTTTTCATTGTGTGAAATTTTATGATAAAAAACTTTACTTCATTTCAAAACTTGCTTTTATTTCTTTTTTCAATTTCTGTACGCAACAGTTGAAACACGAGAAATTTTTGATAATTAAAATTGAGTGAGAAATGAAAGGTTGTTAGATGTAGGCAGGTAAATGCATTTTGTCATTGAATGTCAATGTTTAAAAATTGAATTTTACTCCCCGGCGTATAAAGCATCGTTGAGGTGGCGGATTGGTGGCTCTGTTGCTCATAAACCTTTTATAAATGAGAAAAATAGAAAATGAAATATAATTCAATTTGATTCAGAGTGAAAACACTTGGAAAAAGTTTTTAGTTCACAAATTTCAATTGCCTTCATTGAATTAAAAATTTTGCAAGAATTTTGAAATTGACAAATGTAAACAATTTTTTAAGTTTGTAAACAAAGAAATTTTGAATGTAAACAAACAAATCAAACCAAAAAATATTTTAGCAAAAAATCTAAATTTAAAATTCTAATTCGTCTTAATTTTTCAAGAAAGTTAAACAGTAGCTTTAGCTGAATGTATACAAATGAAACTTTTAAATTCCTAAAGAAAATTTTCAATTTATGACCAAATAATAAAAGAAAATGTTTTCACCTTGATTAAATGACACAAAATAATTGACTTACTGAACTAGATCCGGCATTGTCATGGTATTGAAAACTGAATTCATAATTGGAAGCATAACTTCAGAAACTTCATCATTGATTCGTTGTTGAGTTGCAGGATCGTTGATTAATGCAGGTAAATGACTGTTAAGAATTGAATTTATTGTTGAATCTAATCCTTCCATTTGAACATTAATTGAACCAAATGAAATAAGAGTTTGAATGGCTCGAATATTGAGAAAATTGCCTGGTTGAATTGTGTTCATAGCAAAGTTTCCAGTCATTCGAAAATTTCTCACAACTGATTGAAATCTGCCACGACCAGCTGTTGCAGCATTGTTGAAGAAAAGTGTTGTATCGTGCATACCGTTAACATTTAAAATGTCAACAGAGAAATCTCTATTTTTTATGAGATAAGATTAAAATTCAAAAAAAAAAAAAAAATTATGCAAGAACACTTACATTCGCATCCACAAACCAATTACTTCAAGTCGTACTTCATGAAGGAAAAATTGTTGCAAACCATGAACGACAACATTTGAAAGATCCGATTTTAAGCTGTGTAATTTAATGATTATTGAATAATTAAATTAAGATCAAAAAATTTCAGCTTACTCTCTTATTAAATCACCAGCATTCGCAATATCCATTTGCCAATTACGCGATGGTGCAAAAGGTTCAAGTGGTGGAATCTTAAATGAAAATTAACCACAAAAAAATTAAAAATTATGTTTCTGACATTTTATCCATAATTTATTGAGATGATTTACCCCATTCGGTCCAGTGTCTGGCCAACCGCATGGAAAATTCTGTCTCTCTTGCTCGATGAATGTTCTCAGGTGATCATTAATCACTGATGCGAATGTGCCATGAATTATTATGGACAAAATTAATGCAATTTGAATTTTCATCCTTTTTCTCTTCTGTTCAGTACTTTTTCAATAAAACTGTGAACAAGAATGAGCTTGACTTATGACTTTTATAGCTGAAAATGAAGGAATTCGATAAATGAATGGTTATTTAAAGCTCTTTGATAAGATTAGATTAAAATTTTTAATCATTCAAGTGCTTCCAGTTTTTAAATGACTCTGACTATTTTTTATTTTTTGCTGCCGTCATTCAAACTCATTGATAAGAAATATACATGTGCATTTTAATAATCAATTTTTTATACTTAAAAATATTTTGACAGTTAACAATTAGTGACAGTATTTGATGCCCATAATGCCTTATGTGAATTATCATATGCTACTAAATTTCCATCATCTTGTAAAATTATTTGACTATTTTTATTATTTCTTATTCCTGCATTCCAAAGAACTTTACCAGATTTATCAAGTATCGCAAAATCACCATCTTCTTGTATGCAAGCCATTGAAGATTTTGTTAGAAATGTTCCAGAACTCCAAATTGCTTGATTATCTGAATCTCGATATAAAACTAAATTTCCATCGCCTTGCAATGAAAGCAAGAAACATTCATTTGATGATCGAATTGATGAACCTTTTATAAGACAATAACCTGGTAACATGGTATCAGTTGCTGTGATTAAACTAACTAAAGCCATAAATAAAATAATTTTTATAAACATTCTTTGAATTTATTTTTGAACTTCACTTGAATAAAGTAAAATATTTACTGATGTGATTTCTTATCAATGAACTACATTTTAATAAATTTTTTAAAATAAAAAAACATTTGACGCAATTAAAATAATTCTTTTTGATAAGAAAGTAATTTTAATATTTAAACTCAGTTGAACATTTTCATTACACGATTTTATTAGCACTGAGCGTTAATTTTATGAATATTTAACGTAAAAATATTTAATACAATCTTAGGGAATTCCCAGATAAGAAGTTTAATGATAAGACAGTGATTTTAATTTATAAATAAATTTTAAAACCTAATTTTTTACAGGTTTTTCCAAGATTAAAAATATCTGTGATATATCTTGAAATTTTCTAAATTAACTGCATACATTTTGTTTAGTGTCCAGTTGAAGTTCAATAACTCTGCTTCATTGACTGTTGTTTGGGTGATTGTTGATTTGTTTTAGCTATTTGCGCACTAAAATAATTGTCTTGATTTTTACATTGACTTATAGTATTTGATTGCCATTTTGGATAATTAAATTCATTATAAAGAACTAAATTTCCATTATTTTGCAATATCAAATGACTAAGAGTATTATCATGGGTTCCTGTACTCCATGTTGGCTTTTCTTCATTGGTATATATCACAAAATTACCATCTTTTTGAACGCAAGCCACACATGATTCCGTTTGTGATGTTTGAGAACTCCAAAGTGGTTTATTGTCAGAAATTCTGTATATAACAAGATTACCGTCGTCTTGCATTGTTAGTCTGAAGCATCCATTATCTGAATATATTGAGGAACTTTTAAATAAACAATATCCTGGTGGAATATTATCAATAGCAGCAATAGAATTTAATATTGTCAAAAATAAAATAATTTTTTTGAACATTTTTTTAGGATCTTTAAAAAAAGTTTGATTTGATTTAATTGAAAGAATTTTTTTATTAATGCATTTTTTAAAATCGACTTTATTTAAATAAAAAAAAACAAAAATTAATAAATATTTGATGCAATCTAATGGAAGTCCCAGTGGGAAATTTTTTGATAAGAAACTGATTTTGTTTATAAACATTTTTTCATTTTATACGCAAATAACGACATCAAAATTTTCAATGTTTCATAATGATGGGTAAAACTTCTACAATTCTAACAAATTTAACTAAATTTACTATAATTTTTCTTTTGTATTTTAGCAATACGTAACAGTTTTAGAGCTCCAAATTGCTCTGCCAGAATTCCAAGCATAAATAACCAAATTTCCATCTCCTTGCATTATTATAGAACTTCCTTCATTTCTTGTAGTTCCTGTGCCCATGTTGCATCATTCGCACAATCATAAGTAACAAAATTACCATCACCTTGCATGCAAATACGATTTGTGCATGTTCTAGCTGTTTTTGAGCTCCATAAAGCATTTCCATTGGAATTTCTATAAATGACTAAATTACCATCAGTTTGCATGATAAGCTTAAAGCAACCATTAGAAGATGTCAAATATTCGCCTTGATTTAAGCACTGATTTGGATAAAGTTGATCAGCAGCAAGTGATACTGTGATGAAAAGTGTCAGAAAGAATATAAAAATCATTTTAAAGCTGCTACTCAAAATCAATTGAATATTAAGTTGTCAACAGAAAGGATTTATTTCACTCAAAAAACTGAATGAGGTTATAATGAGATTTATGATGACTATATACAGAAAATTTTTTAAACCGACATTCTACACTTGTGTAAATTTAACTCTCATAAAGCTTTAGCTTAAAGAAAATCTACTGTGCACATAAAGATTATCATATAACTCTCTTGAGTCAATATTGAATTTTCATTATAAAACTTTGCAAGCTAAAACTTTAAGTGAAGCAAAAGAAAAAAAACGTTTTTAAAATCACAATAAATTGACTTTCTTACATAAATCGTCGAGTTTTTACTTAATTCATTCTATGTGATAATAAATTACATCAGTTCTCGTAAAGTGCTTCACTGATGTAATTACAACCAAGCTCATTCAAAAAAGAGTAAACGAAAAAAAGAAAGAAGGAAAGTAATTGTATCATAATAGGTAAAAGTGCTTACAAAAGAACATTTCGGTTAAAGTACACAAAAGCTTATGCCATTCAGTCTCTGTTGAAATGTGAAAGTTTCGTGAATAAACAAGGAGAAGAAACATTAAGAATAGGATACAAATTTTATAAGTTGCAATATTAGAAAATATTCAGAAAATTTTAGTTTTTTTATTTATTGCTCATTTAGGTGCTTAATTTTTCAATTTCTTAAAAGATTTTTAATGAATTTAGATTAAATCAAAATTTAAATTTTTTTGTTTTTATTTCTTTGTTTACATTAAAAAATTATTTGTTTACATTTTGAAATTTTTGTTGATAATAAATTTCTTACTTGATTTCAACATACTGAAAATGTTTTTATGCAAAATTATCAATTATTAAATTTATTTCGGCATTCATTTCTAAATATTTAGGCATATTTTATATTTCTCTAATGAAAACAAATGTATTTGCCATCTTTTTCTAACATTTTTATAAATAATTCAAAGTGTTTGCACATTGTTGTTATATAATAAACAGCATGCGTTAAATTCATGTTGGCATAATTTATTGTTATGTATGTCACTTTACTGCAGTGATAGAAAACATCTTTTCTACTTCTTTTTTCCTTTCACAACATTGTAAGTTATGAGCTTATTACGAATATATCTACACGTCAGAGCGTGTTGTTTTCACTCGACACATGCACATTATGATAAATGAACTTTTGAAAGGAAGCAAGAGAGAGAGAAAGCAAACAAAATAGTTTTTAGTTGAAGTTAATTAATCATAAAATCATAGTAATTATTGCAATTTAAGAGCTGCAAAAATGAAAGAGTTGGAAAATCGGATACATTTTGTAATTAATGACTGACTCAGCAGTCATCATTAAGTAAGTAAATAAGTGTGAGAATAAAATAATGAAATTTAAGGGAGGCAATTAATATCAAACCATAAAATTCCCATGTGCCTGTAAGAGTTATCAATTAATGTTGATATAAACATATTTCTGAGTGAGTGAACGAGAAAAGTGTTGATGATGATGAGTGTGCATTTATCAAGGCTGAAAGTTAAAGAAGATATATGAAGCGAATGTAATAAAAAGCAAAAGAAATCGATATTTGTACGTGTAAACATAGCGAAATGAGATGAGTTTGATAGATTTATCCTTTTCTCCATATTTGCTTTTATTTATTAGCTGTCTGTCGCCTAAAGCAAGCCGTAAAAACATTTTATTCGTGCTTCAAATTAGATGATTTATTGTATATGATAGAAAATTTATTTTGTAAGCAATAAACGGTCAAGGTCACTAAAGATGAATTTTAATCATTTCTAAAAAACAAGTAAAAGCAACTTTAAGATGAAACACTTTTATATGCAAAATATCATTCCCGTCTGTTCACTTTATTTGAGTGGTAAAGTTTTGCTTCTTTTCTGCATACATAAAAAGTTTATATTCCCTCTTTCTCTTATCTACACTTCACGAAGCTTTTTCTTTCTCAATTTATAAAATTGCTTTTGGCATTGATGCTTGCCTGTGTGTGCATTAATTCCTGCATGCAAAGTTTCTCGGCGGAAAATGGTGGTTTTTAATGCACACTTTAAACTTTTTAAACGAGAGAAAACTTTTCTTCTGTTTTTATTGAAATCTTAATTGTGAGTTTTTCCCTTTTGATGTTGTTGTTGTTGTATTTTAAGCTATTCGATGCTTGAACGTGCCATAAAATGCTACTTAAACAAGAAAGTTTTTTTAATTTGAATTATTTGAAATTAAGATAAGAAAAAGATTTTGCTGTTGTTTATGAAAGAATTTTTTTTTTCTATTTTTTAAGAGAGACTAAAAAAGTTTTTTCTTGTGAATATTTAAAGAATGCTTTTAGCAATATTTCATTTTTTTATACATTATTTCTCTAGAAGTATGAAATTTAATATTTTGTAAAATTGCGTCGAAATTTTTGATCGTGTTTGCTTTTTAACCCTTGATGATGACGATGATTTTGTAGAAATACAGTGTAATGCTAATGGTGTTAAATATAAATTCTGTAATTTGAAGTGTATGGCATCATATGGTGCGTCATCTAACATTTCGACAATACAGCTTAATGAAGATAAGTAGAGGATGTGTCTGACATTTCTTTATATTATAGTATTCATTTGAACTTACAAATTCTTGCTCATAAATCCGTAATTTGAATTGACGCATTGCTCTTGTATGATTTTTGATTCCTACATAAAAAATAATAAAATATGCTTGAAATTTCAGTTGATTTTCAAAATTGTAGTTACTTGTCAAATGGGTGTGAAACTTTATCATCTTTAATTTTCAGCAAACAAAGAAGTCATTTGCATCAGTTCATTAAGCACAAATTCAAACTAATTGACAACATTTACATTCTAACACAACTACATATATTCATGTTTCCGATCAACAATCAAAGAAGAGAAAAGGAAACCCCAATTAACACTAGTCAATAAAAAAATCTATTTTGAACCCTAAAGAAGAAGGGAAAAGACCGACATATCGTAACATCATCTCTATATATTCTGTCAACTGTTATGACAACAACAATAACATCCGGATTGCTATAGAAACAAATTTACTCTCCCTAACATTCAGCTATCATCACTAACTGTATGTTCTTTCTAAGCCAGTAGCAAGTAACTTATTTTACATGAAAATAAGTAATGCATAAAGGAAATAAAAAATGATGATGATGATAATAATAGTAGCAATTGAAAAATGCAAATAACGAGAGAATTCTCGAAGCATCAATTTTAGAAATGTCGAGATATAACCATTTGGCATTATATTTCAGTATTGTGAAGATATATGTTTATGTATGCTTTTGCTTATGTCGAATGACTGCAGAAAAAGGAAGTGAAAAGTGGATTTTTCTTCTTTTCTTTTTCCTCATCCAGAAAAGCTTAACTCGAATTCATTTTTCATCGTTATCTCTGTCATGCCTTTATCCTACGTCAACAACTTTCATTCTTATTTTATGCTACCACCCACACACCTATAATGCTGTTCTATCGCACACACAATTGTATTTGTTGATGTTGTCACTCTCTTAACTTTGTTTTCTTTCATTCACTTAAATCTTCTTTTTTAACACTTTTTTTCAACTCATATGTGATATGTGCAATCGTGTTTTTTCCAACTCGTAAATTTTTCTTTTCTTTCTATTTAAACGCTTTTTTGAATGAAATGAAAAATGCATTTTGTATGAATAATGAAAAATTAAAATAGTCAGAGTGCTAAAGTATCTTTTGTTTTAGCTCTAAACTATGATGTCATTGTAAGTGAATAGCTGCTTATATTTACAGAATTCTTTTTATTAAAATTTCTTGAACAAAATTTCAAAATTCAAAATGTAAACAAAACAAGAATTTAAATTTCAAAAAAATCGTTAAAATTAGAATTTTTTGAAAATTCAATATTTTTTATTATTCAAATTTATAAAATAATTCGTCAAAAAATGCGCTAAAAATTTGATGATTAATGTTTCTTAGTAATATTTCTATTTTTCACATTTTCTGGGCCACTTAAAAGCTATGCACTCTAGCAAATGTGTTATAAAAATAAATTGACATTGACATCATAAGAGAGAGTGCGAAATGGAATCTCAAATAAAAAAGGAAATGCGTAGGCTGTGGGCAAGAGAGAAAAAGTAAAGTATGTAATCCTTATGTTATTATTTTCCATTTTTGGGAAGTCATAAAACATGATGATTCACTCAATTAGTATAAAGAACATTGAGAAAGAATGCTAATAGTACCCAAATGGAATTGTTATGTGACCTTTAACTCTTATGATGATTTAATAATTGAGTTAAAGGTCACAACAAGACAATGATGTTATTTGCAAGTAAAATCAATTAAAATCTGCAATTAATCGTTTTATAGAGCAATTGAAATTAAATCAACATCATTTGAATCTGAGACAGAGAAAGAACCCATTGAAATTGCAATTGAGGATTTTGAATGAAGCAGAAAATGCAATTTAATATTCTTCACCATTTGAATTGAAAGCCAACAACAACAACATTGATTTCAATGGGAATGGAAGAATCTTGAAAATTAAATTTTCATTTCTTCCTTTTTTCTCTTTCTCATTCGTGTATGAATCAAATATGATTCAAGTGACATGGAAAATTGCTCAAATATTTACTCAACTTTCAATCTCGTCAAATGATGATGAATAAAAATTTAATTAAAATTTATTTTCTGATTGAATTTTAAATATTTTTGCGTTTTAAATTCATTAAATTCATGTCATTGAACTTTTGATATTTCTAAGGTCATATTGGGATACTTTTTGACAATAATATCGCGTGCAAGCAAATTTACAAATCAACCTTACTAATCGTCACGTAATTTTAGTCAAATAAATTGAATAAGAATTTTCGGATAAAAAATACGCGCGAATGTTTTCTTGGAATGTTTCAATGTTTTATTGGAAAGTAAGAAATGAAAATTATAAAGGACGAATTTCAGTATATTCTTCAGTTTTCCATAGACATTTGACATGTAAGGATCGTTTTTCGTGTTCTCTTTCCTTTATAAAAAAGCGCACACATTAAATAGAACTTTGTTGATAATATTTTTTTCTCTCGTTCATATTAAAGACACAACAATAAAAAAAGCTGTGCAAAAAATAAGAGAAGAGAAAAATAATATTTTGAATGTGCTGTCGCTGCTGTTTTTGTTTGTGTTTGAAATGTGAATAGAAAAAAGCTTTCAGATGACAGTAGCGAGTATTTTTTAATTGAAGGATTTACTTACTATTATTTCAAGGGAGAATTTGCGCAGTGAGTGTCAAAATGATAAGAAAATTTCTAAAGAACAAAGTCATTCATGTAGAGAAAAGAATCAAGTGAGAGTGCGAAGGGAAAATATAAAAATTAAATATTCATCAACATAAATTGTTTTTGTTTACAAACGCTCGGTAAAAATACGTGAATTTTTTTTCTTTTGATTCGCTCGTCATTAGATTAATTTCTTCTCATTTCTCGGTTCTTACAAATATAATTTGCCATAGTGTGTGAAAAGAAAAGCATGAGAAAAATATACATTATGTAACGGAAATGCGATATGACTTTCCTTCCTTTCTTTTCTTTATTTTCTTCATTCGTCTTTTTGTGTTTGCCAAGAAATTTATTACATTCAATTCATGACGGCAGAGAGTAGAAAAAATCTCAAAGGTACAGTTTTATCAATATAAGAGAGCATCGTAACATTCTGGCTGCGTAAAATATTGCCATAAATTAATTTTCATGATGATAAACAAACAAACTTTTTGAAAGCATTTTAATGTGCTTACCAAAAATTCATATTTATCGATTTCTAAGCCAACAATTTCAATTGCAAATCACAAACATGATATTATAATGAGACGAGGGTAAAATTTTGTTTTCATCAAGGATTGGGAAGTTTTTAATTTGTTTTTTGTTTACAAATTTTTTTACTTAATTTGTCCTTGAAGAATTCTTTATTTATGAGTTTATTCAAATTTGTTTTATTTTTGCTTTAACCTTAAATTAACTTTTAAATTATGGTTTTTTTAATTACCTTTATATAGAAGGTTATTTGAGGTTCATTCAACATAAAATTGAAATCAAATAGAAGTATAATTAAAAATAACGTTAAAAGAATTCAAAAAATTTCGTAAACAAAAAAAATTTTGTCACACGTGACATTTCTTTTGTTGCATCACAAATTGTTTACTATTTTTCTAAAATTTAAAAAACTATTTGAAGGATAATTTAATCATGTCTAATTTAGTTAAAATCATTAAAAATACCATTTATTATCTTATCGTCAATGAATCCAAATATGAAATAATAAGGACATTTACAAAAAAAAAGAAATTTTAATTTTTTGTTTATGTCGCACGTGACATATAAATTTGTTTGTTTACATATTTTTATCTTATAATAAAGCTTAACTTGTTCCCTAAGTATTCAAAACCCTGAGTCTTCCAAACTTTGTTTTCATTTTCTACCTTTACAATTGATTTGCATAATATAGTTCTTTATACATAAAAATAAAATTCTTTTAGTTTGTTGCCACGTGCTTGTCATGTTTTTGTTTCTATGCTAGAAAAATTAACAATTTAATGGAATATAAGTGAAAGAATTTCCATTATTTATATGAGCAGAAAATAATTTTTTTGCTCTGAATAAATTTTGGCCTTTATCGTTTAATCAAAAAATATCATTACGATTTCATGTGATGCGTAAAAATTCGTTTCATCATTTAAAATCTTTTTTTTCCTCAATGAATGCGAGGGAGATATAGCCAAAAAAGGGAGGCGTTGAGAAAAGGATCAAAAAAGGAAAAGAAGCAAAAAATAAAACTCGTAAAAGGTCACAAAAAGGCCTACGGTGGAAATTTTCATTTTTTCTTGTTTATTCTCGAAGCTCATCACTAAAAGATAGCAAAAGGAAATTCCCAAATATTCCATTAAAGACTACAATTAAGTTTAAAAACAAGGAGTAAAATTTAGAAAATTGACGACGGTTAAAGGTAAAAAAAGCTGGAAGCTAAAAAAGGAAAAAGATAAAAATCTTACCTGTTTTTCCATTTTTTTTCTTTTTAACTTCACCCACGCATGTCTTCGTACTTTTGCTCTGATTTGATCTCCATGGATACAATCGACCCACGTTCGGATTCACTTGATTCTGCATAAATATAAGATAGGAAAAAACCTTTCATTTGTAACAAGTAGTGATTCATTGTAATTTGTTTATATGTAAGAAGCTTTTGGGAAAAGTTCAAAAGATTTTTTTTTTGCGGTAACTAAAATAAAAACAGTATTTTTGCATTTTCAATTCATTTTTATTTTTTAATCAGCTTTACTCACTATAAGCTCCATCACATTGAAAATTTCTTGATAATCGGATCAGTTTGTTGTTATAACATTAATAAAAGTTTGCAAAGTTACCCAACAAAAATTAAATTTTTTCAATGAAGCCAAAAAAAGCATTTATAAAAAAGAAAAAATGTCCTCAATTTAAGCTTCAACAATCAGCGGATAATATCAAATGACTTTAGGCAAAAATAGAAAATAATGAAGTGAAAATGCAAAATAGAATTCCATAATCCAGCTATTATTCTGCATCTGACATGAGAAAGTTTTCAATACAAGGCAGAAATGTCATTCTTTCGCGAGTAAAATTTTCAATTCAAATTGAAAGCTTTTCTCAATGGAATGTGAATGAATTGATAAAATAAGCCGTATTTAGAGCGTGACAAACGAGAATTTCTATCTACTGAAGCCCTTTTAATATGAAATAAAATATTTTTGTGAGAGGCAGAGGCACAGAACAAAGTTTCAGTTAACAGTCACAAAATGAAAGACAGCACGCGCAATATTGTGATTCAATTAAATTAAATTTTCTTTTCTTTAGCACTTATAATAAAAGACGCTTTTACATCGTTTCATGATCTAAAAATACAAAAGAGAATCAAATTAATTTTACATTTTCAATGTAGCAGAATCGACATTGGCTGCGTCATTTTCCCACTTGACTCCATGGTGTCGCATAAAGTGGGAAATTTATATTAAGTTTTCTCTATGCCAAAGAGCATACACTAGTGTGAAGTCAAGGTTATTCAAGTTATGAAAGTAAAATGCCGGCAGATGTGCAAAATATTGCAGCAGAAAGTGTTATTAAGACAGGGTGATGAAACTGATTGTTAGAAACAGTTAGAAATTTAAAAATTTTACTGAAAGAAAATTGATAAAATATAGACATGTTTAAAGTAATTCTTTTCTGTTTTAATTGATTTTAAAATTGATAATTTTGTACTTCAAAATTAAATTTTTATAGCAAATTTTTAAATGAAAACAAACAATTTCTGAATGTAAACAAAAACAAAAATCTGTAAACAAAGAATTAAAAGAAAAGCTTTCAAAATGGAATTTTCCAGAAACTTCTTTAAAATTTTATTATTGAATACTAAAATATATCAAATAATCTGAAATATTGAAAAGTTTCTGCAGTCTTTATCTGCTACCTACCTAATAAAAATAAATCCTACTCCTTTTTCATTATAATAAAACTTGTTTGATAGAGAGTAGTTGAGTTTTCATAAAACCCACACTTGTCTCCCTTTCAAGTGCCTTCTCAATGTCTGTTTGTCTCTTGTCTATCTTTTCTACACTTTCTACCTTTTTTCTCTCTTGTTTGCTTTACACATTCCTTTTGTGTGTAGAACCATCGTGTGCCATTCATGCATGAAATTCAAGTCATCGATTTTCTCCTTCTAGCCAACTCATTTCCTTGAAATAGAACGAAACATAACCAAAAATTTATGTTACGCTCATGTCTGATAATCGATATTTTGCCTCTTTCAAATATAGAAAAATGTGCTGTATTTTTGTAGCACGAGTGAAGCCTCACATGTGTGCTTTTTTTGTTTTCTTACATGTTTAACCGATTATAGGATCAGAATATATAAATTTATGGCATTTTCTAGTGCTTTGGCTTTTTCTCAATTGCAGTAAAAAAAGAATCAATGAACGGTAAAATATTCATATTTTATGATGAAACATCTGCTTCAAAGTTTTGCTTTTTAAAATTAATAGAATGGTAAAATAAGAAAAGAATTTTGAGCTCGTGAAAAAACAAATTCCTGCATTTTATTTAAAATTAAGCTTTTGTTTGTGTTATTTCTCACTCAGAGAATTCTCTTCTTCTAAAATTTTCAAATGAATTTAGGAAATAGAATCAGTGAATGTGTGTGAAATTGACACCGCATTCGATAACAATTAAATTAAAAAGTCTGGCAATGTTTTGATACAGTTCGAGAGAAAAATACAAGCACACAGTGCAAATGAAAAAAATTCAATTTTTCAATCTATTGACATGGATTTTAAAACAGAAAAAGTAAATTTAGTGAAGCTTCAGATATTAAGTATGAAAAAGGTATAACTTTGAAAAGTCCTTCAAATAGAGAATGAAAATTTTTTCTATCTCTTGAACTACACAAAATCCTCTTTTGTTATCCTATATGGAAAACTTAAATTCACAAGATAACTCACAATTCTCTTGATAATATCATCATTGTCATCATTTATACTCATTTTCATTCTTCCTTTTTCCTTCTCTTGCTCTGCATCTGTTCATATATGTATATTTGAGTATATCACGTTACATCGATATTTATGTTTCACAAGGGTTGGTAAATTCATATAAAGACTTATATTACGTGACAAAATTGATTAAATTGATATCAACGATATTTCTTATGCTTCCCCTCTCTTAAATTCTACATTTCTTAGTATCATGTTGTATTTCTGCTGTTGTATAAATACTCTTATGAGCACGTATCATTGATATATGAAGCAGTTAATTCATGTCATTGTTCGCAAATATCTATAAACCTTGAAGCAGTCTTCTGACTTAAATGTAAAGAAAAATTACTTAAAGAAACAAGATTGAATTAAATACCTTAGAAGAGAAAAGAAAGAGAGATGCTATAAAATTTTAATGGAAAATTGAAGATTTAAAAAAGTAAACGAAGAAGTTTGATAAGCTTAACGAAATATTTTTAGCAAAGAAATTTAACGAAACTAAAAAATTTTAACGAATTTTTGAAAAATGTAAACAAAAATTAAAATATTCAAAAACTTTTAAAGAATAATTTAATTACTAAAACACAAATATTAGGAGTAATAATTGATAAAAAGGAAATGATAACACAAATAATAAACATTTTTATACAGTTAATTTATAAAAAAAGTTTTAATTTAGACAAATTATTTAAATATTTTCAATATTGAAAATTCATTAAATTCAAATATTTCACAAACTGTGCTAATACTCAAATATAAATGTCATTAATCACTTTCCATGTCGCCTGCATATGTATGTAAAGAAGTAAAAGCAGGACATTAATTTCTGATTTCATTCCAACGAGAGATTTATTATTATCGCCAATCGTTTGCTCTCGTATGAAATCCAAATGACTCAGTAAATAAGAGAATATATAGAGAAGAAAAAGTTCACATCTCGTATTGTGTAAAGCTATTGATCTAAAAAAATCGAATGGAAGAGTGAATGAATGTTGTTATCAGTATTTTGTGTAGGTCGGGAGTATTTTCAACTTTTATTTTTCTCATCTATTATTGTGTTCAATAAATTCGCATTTTATATGAGTATATCTCATTTAGTATTCGATAATTCTATTGGCATAAAGTGTTGTTTATAACAGAATAAATAATAATAAGTGGGTGAAAAACAATTTCATGCGCACTTACAGTGATTGAGCACTTAACCTAAAGGTAAAAAGTAAAGAGGGACTTTTGTGATTTAAAAATAAGAGAAAATATACAAAAATTCTCTTTTCTGTAGCCAGTTTGTGGTATAAAGGATGTGCGGTAATTAATTTTATGTAAAAATACTATGTTGTGAAAATAAGAGAAAATTTTTGGATAAAACTAGAGAGATTCGATAGTTTCTAAATTTATTATAGTTAAAGCCACTGAATATGTGTTTTTTACCGCTATAACATTGCTTATATGTGGCAAGAGAGGAAAATTTTTGTTTTTTTTCTTTGATAGACTCATGTGAGTGAAGTTGAGTTGAGTTAAGACAGAAACTTTCTCTAATTGATTGGAGGTTTGTTTGGTAAACTTTTGACTTGTTTATTTGAGTTTGGTTAAATCGAAATGTTCTTGGTTGAATAATGAATCAATTAATTAGCATTTTTGTGGTTTTCTAAATTTATAATCTTCTTATTTTTATACCAAAAACAATGCTAATTTGGATAATGTGCGTCATTCAACGTTCAAATTAATTCTTTAATCTTTTTTTGTATAAAAAAAAATTCTTTATAATTAATTCAATTACTATCCTACTTTCTGCTTCATTTTGCTTTTACCTTCAATTTCCTTCTTATTGTCTTGACTCATTATTTATTCTCACCTGAGGCTTCTTTCTCATAGGATGAAAAACTAAGTAATAGAATTGCTTTTTTATGTGAAAATATGTGCATGAAGAAAAAAACAATTTCCCGTGACTTTATGTTCTTTCCTGCATTCTTTTTACTAGGTATAAAATAATGGGAAATAAATGTCATTTGAAAAAGATCGAAATCTTTAGAAAATGAAATTAATTGATTGAAAAAGTTGTCTGAAAATTAATTCAATACTTAGACATACTCATTTCTCTACATACATATTGAAATTGATTTAATTAAAATCAAGACTACTTCATAAATTATTTACATTTCTTTGGAATCTAGAAGCCACTGCATGCAGTGTATGCTTTAACAAATGAAACATTAGTTTGAATTTATATAGACTAGTGTTAGTCAGAGGTAAAAAAATCCTTGACATTATTTTTAGTTTCAATGACTTTTGAAATTGAAAAATTAAAAAAAAAGTTTAAAAAATACAAAAAAAACTACAACAAGAATAATAATTTATAACATTTTAATTCCTCAAGATTTGATTTAACAATTTCAATTTCATTTATGAATTTCTAATCTTAATTTTTGATATAAGTTTACAAAAATTGTTTTGTAAAATCAAAAATTGATTAAATTTCTTTTTCCATAAATTTAAAAGACCATAAAGCAACCAAAATTAATCGCATATTGAACTTTCACACCAACCTGACACATAACAACTCTCTGATAGTTTGTTTTCTTTCTATCTCATGTTTTAATTCAACTCTCGTTTCATGAAAGCGATTAGTAATTCGAGATTAGTGTTACAAGCAGAAAGGTGACGAAGTGAAGCAAACTTCATCGTTCATTTTTTCTCAATGCTGACAAATTTCTATAAAGTTTTTCTTTCACTCTCACTCATTTAATTTAGTAGAAAATGAAGGAAAGTTTTATTTTTTCTAATTTTTCCATACACATGAAAATTTTTTCATTTATTTACCTCAACTAATTTTGTCATTGCAGGCAGACAATTAAAACTAATTTCGGACAGAAAAAGTTTTTACATTTTTTTAATAAACCAAAACGAACTGAAATCATCGTAAAAGTTATGTTGATGCCAATTTATAACTACATCATGAAGTTCTAATTAAGTTGCTCAAATATAAGTGAAGAAAATAAAGAAAAAGTTTTCTTCAAATTAATTGAATTAGAGCAGCAGTGTGTGTGCAAAGAAAGGAAAAATATATAGTTTGATGAACTCTAAATTGTGAAGAAAAAAATAAGAGATAGTGAAAAGAAAAAATATAATTTTAATGCAATGTTGATGTTGCTGTGACATAGAAAAATTATAGAGAAAGTAAAAAATAGTTTTTGCTGTCTGGACACGAGTCAGTGACAAGGCAAAGTAGTAGGAAGGAAGAAGCAGACGTGAGTGGTGACGTGTATAAATAGTTAGATGAAGAATTAAATTGTACTGCTCTGACGAACATGATGAAGGCAGTATTTAAAAAGTTATTTAAAAGCTCTCCAAAAGACAAAGTTGATGTTGCAAAAAATAATGAACCGCAACAAGAGGGTACAAGTAGACAAAATGTTGTTCTTCCTAGTCCTGCAAGAAAAGTCAAATGGTAAGTTGAACAGTTGTTTTTAATTGACTTATTTTTATGTCCATAATAAAATTTTTATTTAAAATATGAATTCCAATTTTAACGGTTTTATAAGATTTGAAAATTTATTTGAAAAATTTTTAACCGTTAAAATTGTAAATTTTTGTTCTATTATTTCATTGAATTTTGAAAAGTTTTTATTCATAATAAATTTAGAAAATATAAAGCAATCTAACTCTATCCACTCAAATAAAAGTCATTTCCCACTGAATGCTGTAGAATTCGAGAATGATGAAGGAAAATAAATTTGAGCAATTTCCTTTTTCTACTATTTTTATATATTTTCGCATTTCTTATCCCGTGAGAGACCCACATCACATCCTCTCACAATGATGAACTAGATTTATTTTCATTTTTATTCTCTTCATTTCTCACTCATTCTCGTCTTTTTTTTACGATTCATTTCATCAATTATTATATAAACGAATGCTGCTACTACGAAAAAGCAATCTGCTTTAGTTTCATTTGCAAAATTGCTATGGAATGAATAAAAAATTTTCCACTTATTTTTTTTTCAATAAAAACTCAATTGCTAATGAAGTAGAAAAATCTTTATTTAACCACAACTCTTTGGTTTTTATGTTTTCTCTTGCATTGTATATGAGTGAGTGAATTGAATCAATTGCTGATGATAGCGGTGTCGGTGGCGGAAATTTTATGCACATTAAGCAGTTTTTTTCTCTTCTCCGTTCGAGTTTATCTCAATTTTTCAATATTCAAACAAGTATAAAAAATTTCTCGTGTTTATAAAATAGACAAACTTTTATAAAGCTTCAAGCGTCAGACATTTAAAAAAACAAAAGCACATGTGCTTTATGAGCCATCAGAGAGAATCTAGCATTATGTACATTTATATTCATGCAACGATAAAATGAATGAGATTATGAAAAGGAAATTTATCAAATAATGTGCATATGTAATTAGATTCACAATTGTCATGAGCATTTCAGAATATGACAAGTTTCATGTTACATACATTTGAGTATTTTAAATGTAGACATTTGTTACAATTTCATTCATGTAACTCGTGTCATTTTGTATAAATGTGAAGTTTATTAAAGCATTTAATATAGAAATTTTATACAATATAAAATAAAACCATTAAACCCATGCCACTTTTAATATTTCCTGTTCAAACCATAAAATGCAATTAAAATCGCAGAATGTAAAACATGAAGCAATAAAATAGAAAATTAAAAAAACATTCACACAATGAGTGAATTAAAAAAGAAAAGCAGCAATTTGCCACATCGTCCTTTTCATTCATTCACTAATTGTTTTTATTTTAACTTTTGCTCTCGCTCGCTTTGTACGCATAATTGCATTTTAATGAAATTAAATTTCATATTTATTGTTGACAAATTTGTGTCATTAATGCTCATCATTTGCAACTCTTGCAATTTAAAATAATTGGTCACCAAGAGATAATTTAATTGTTTTTTAATTTCACCAAAAAATTAAATATTTTTGAACCAAACTGAATTAAATTTGCATAAATATTTTTATTATTAAATTTCAGCAATACGATAGCGCCGAGTGGAGGTAAATCAAAATTGCCAATTGTACCAAAAGTTGACACCACAATCCGAGCCAAGCGCCTAATGAAAGAATTAAAAGACCTACAAAAACAACGCGACACTGAGGATAGAATATTTGAGGTAAATAAAGCAAATAAGTTAATTAATTAATTGTTGTTTACATCAGTCTTATCTCTATAATTCATGATTTCATTTAGGCTGAATTGATAAATGATAATCTATTTGAGTGGCATGTAAAGTTGTTTAAAATCGATCAGGAATCCCCACTGGCCCAAGACATGATAGAATTGAATGTTGAATATATTTTGCTCCATCTCATCTTTCCTGACAATTTTCCATTTGCGCCGCCATTTATGCGAGTTGTTGAGCCGAGAATTGAAAAAGGTAAAAAGACATGCGACTTAATATTTTTTTCTTTTGAAATTATTTCACTACTTTTTTGATTCTTAGGTTACGTGATGGAAGGCGGTGCAATTTGTATGGAGCTACTGACGCCTCGCGGTTGGGCATCAGCCTACACAATTGAAGCCGTCCTAATGCAATTTGCTGCCAGTTTAGTCAAAGGTCAAGGAAGAATATGTCGTAAGACGAAAGTGAACAAAGAATTTAATCGAAGAACGGCTGAGGAAGCATTTAGATCGCTTGTAAAAACTCATGACAAATATGGATGGATAACAGCTCCAAAATCTGAAGGTTAAAATGAAAAGGAATTTAAGAAATAAGAGAATTCTTTTCAGTTTTAGGAATTTCTCAATTAATTTAAATTGCTTCTTAATCTTTTTTTAATCTTGTTGAAAGAATTTTACCTTTATTAAACATGCAACAATAAGTTAATTATAGCAAAGTTATTTTGAAGATTTTCTTTCATTTTTATTCACATTTCAAATTTGTAAACAAACTTTGTTTTCATAAAATGTTGCGCGACAAATGTCATAAAAAATTCAAATTATAACCGTTATATTTCTGAATGAAATATTCTATGATTTCTTTTACGAAAAAAGGAGCAACATTGTTATCGCCGTCATCATTATTGTTCATTCTCATGTAGCATATTCATTCCATTCGATTCATTCACTTGTTCTACTTACAAGCTTGAACTTTAAGGGCATATACATGCATAGTGTGAGACAAAACTATTGCATGCAAACGGAAACAAGTCAAGTGAATAGAATCTAAGAGGATTATACCAGTAAGTTGATTGCATGAATGCACAAGCGAGTAAAATAATAATAACTTTTTTTAAAAACAAACTTCTTGATGAGATTTCTATCGACTTTGAGCTTCTTGTAAATGACACTTTTCATAAATCGTTCCAACTTTTTTTTGTTTACACAGACAAGAATAAATTTTACATTTTACAGCTTCCTTCCTTCATTCACTCTGATGAATTTGCAAATCTCATAAGACTCGTTGTTGGCATGCTTTCTTCTTGTAACTTATTTTAATTTTGAATTTAATAACAGCTCAAAATATCTGCGACACTGCATGAGCCTTCAAAGTTCAACGTTGTTATTATTTGAAGCGTAAAAACAAATATTTTGCAATTTTTTGTTTTGATGTGAAAGAAGAAAAGTTGAATAATTACTAAATGATCTAGAAATGGAGACAAAATGTAGCAGTGAAAAATGAGTGTGATAAAAAATATGGCAAAAGTTATTTATGAAAATATTTTTCTTTTATCTTTGCTTTTACATAGTCTCGCCATCATGACGTCGTTTGTCTCCCTTCTTTTCCCAAAAATAAAATTGAGAATGCCTAGCTGGAATTGAAAATGGTAAAAAAAATCTTTTTTGGGTACATGCGAAAGATAGTAAATGAAGATAAAAGCAAAGAGCAAGAATTTTCAATTGTAACACTGTAATGAAGTTTTAAAGTATTTTTGGTTCTCACACAAAATATTCATGAAATAACTTTTTTTCTATCCTCAAGTCATTTAAAGTTGAATAATAAGAAAAAATTTAAAAGAAAACTTTTCCATTTTGTCTCGTGTGTTTTAAGTAAGTGAAAAGAAGAAAAGACTTATGTTTTTTGATATGATAACTTTATCTTCTTCATGACTTTTACTTCTTAGTGAGTGCACAACAACGGACTTTTGCTTTAATGCATTCTTCTTATATATATGTTGCTCGCTATTGCCATGAGAAATATGACTTTAGATGGAAAAAATATGAAAATAAATAATATGAGAAGAAAGAACTTTATAAACACACTCAAAATGTATCTTTTTCTTCCTTAAATACACACTTTCTTCTACTTAGAAGTTATTTGCTCAATGTAAACAAGACATTCCTTTATGATGGAGGGTAGGATTCTGTTGGCTTTATTTTCATCTTTCTTTCTTATGTATGAACATACATCATAACATTTCAACTTTTACCACATCATCATCGTGAATTTACTCTCATAAAATTTTTAGATTCTGCTCAAATAATGAAAAAATTTAGATGAAAAAAATTCTATTTACTGTAAGAGTAATGTTCATTATTTTATAATTATAATAATATTAGGAGGTAATAAATTAAATTTCTAAGTTTTTGTAATGTTACACACACATTTATAGCATATATACTAAGAGAAAAATTTTGTCATCCAAAATAATGAAATTGTAAATCAATTATGTCATAAAAGTGATTGTTATTCATGTTATCAAAATTGAATTTTTAGGAGAATTTTTGCTCAGGGGGATGGACACTTAGGCGAAAGACGAAAAAACTAATTTAGGCAAAAATAGACAAAAAAATTTTTTCTTACACGCGACATAAACAAAATTGTTTTGTTTCAATAGAAATTTATTTTTTCAAAATTCTTACTTAATTCATTTTAAAAGACCCCATAATTGAAATGCAAAATTTGATAGTTATGGCTACATTGTTTAAAACTTGTTTAGAAGTTTCTTAATTATTTGTTTAAAGTTTTGAAAAATTGTAAACAATTTGTTACGCAACAAAAAACAAAAAAACAGGCAAAACCTTTCGCCTAAGTGTCCATTCCCCTGTTTTTGCTTTAATGAAACAAAAATGTTTTTTTAAATTTTATTTTTTTTTTGTAGATTTTTCAAGTAGATCAAAAAATAATTTGTTCTACCATATTGTAGAACTTGAGTGTAGATAATAAAAAATTGAAAAGAAAAAGAAATTTCTGCTTACTAAATAAGCTCAATAGCTGATAGGGTTTAAATAAAGATAAAAGATATATAGTAAATTTATAAATTGTTCTCAAATAACACTGAATTATTTTGGGAAGTTAGTAAAATTTATCCAAATTCTTAAGAAAATTCTTTTTATCTACAAAATTTTTGATCTACTTTCTAAATCTACATGTTCTGTCTCAATTCAAATAAAATTTTATTTTCCTTCAATATATTGGTGTTCAAAATGAAAAAAAAAATCATGAAAATGTTAGAAACACCACAAAAATTCATTCGTTGCTAAAACACAACTAGAAATAAAAGAAAATGTTTATCGATTTTCATTTTGTTTTGTTCCAATCATCGTTATAGATAAAATAACAAAAAAACTGATGTTGGTATTGAAATAATAATAATAATGATAAAAAATGTTAATAGGTATGCATACATATGTATAAGTGACATAAGAGATCATCATCATTGATATATCATGGATGTATATGAAATTCTGTAATAAAAAAATATAAAAATAATTTTTCTGCTATCACTTTCATCTGTTCCAGTGAGATATAAAAAATAGTAATGAAATTTTATGAAAGCTTTGAGAATTGCATTGCGATAAGCGAGTGGTTTTTGATTATACAAATTCTCTAGTCATTCAAAGTTTTCGTAAGCGAGCAAAAAAAACTTTTTTAAATAAAATGAAATTGAGAGCATTAAACTGAATGAATAGAGAGAATAAATTATGAGAATATTAAATTTTGTTTCAAATCGATTTTCAGCAGTATAAAAACTTTTTCTTGATTTTAAACATTTTTTCATAATTAGGTAAGTAATTCAAATTGGCATTCTCCCAGATTCAGATAATTCAGAAGAAAGAACATCAGAAGGTTTTGGAACTGATTCCCAATCGGACTGAAATTTTCCTAAAATATCTTTTCTGTCCAACTTTTGGCTTTGCATTGTGGATTCATTTTGTGGAATTGAATAAAATTTTCCTCTTTTTTTCTTGAAAATTTTCAAAACGGTTTCACGAACTTCTTCAATTCGGAATGCATAGAGAACTGGATTTAATGCAACTGAAAAATGATGAGCAAGGATAGCCAGTTGTATCACATAATGTTCAATGACAATGTTTGGGTTTAATGATGTAGTAATGTTGATGATATGAAGAGGCTAGAATAAAAATTTCATTGATTTAATTTGAAAATTTTAACTTTTGTTTCCTAAATTTTAAAACTTTGAACACAGATTTTTAAAAGCTTTAAATTTCATATAACTTACAATCCAACAAAGCAAAAAAATTATTACGATCGTCATAAGTTTTTTGGCAATTGTGATATCATATAAATTTGTATTTGAGGTTCCTACATTTGTGTCATTATTATTAGTTTTCTACAAACATTTTTGAAAAGTAAAATTTTCTTTTAAACATTAAATTTCTCTCAAATACCTTTAGAGTTTGAAAAATTATCAAACAATATGCAACTAAGACAAGAAAGTCAACAGTGTAAAAGAAGAAATTGTAATTTTTATCAATCACACTTTCATAAAAGCATTGATTTATATAATTATTCCATCCTGCTATTGGTAAAATTCCAATAATAATTCCAATTATCCATGTGAGTGCAATGAACCCTAAACACAAATAACTAACAAAAACATTTAAACATAATAAACAAATGTGTCATTTACATTTTTCAGGAAGTTTGTGTTTATAACGATGATAATGAATTGGATGAAGAATCGCCTATAAAAATATTTTTTTTCAACAAGGAATTTTTGATTACAATATTTAGAAATTATAAATTTACCCAATAGCAATTACAAACAATCCCAACCATGTTCCATTTTGATATGGTGAAAATTGTGATGAAACATGTAAATAAAGCTAAACATGGATATTTTTCATGAATAAAGTCAGCATCAAGCTAATTATAATAAAAATATTTTAAATTCATAAATCAAAAATTTAATTTTTTAAAAACTCACAATAATTGTAGCAGGTATAGCCAAAAAACCAATAAGAAGATCAATTATTGACAATGAAAGTAAAAAATAATGAATTCTTCGTCTTAATTTTCGTTCCAAACAAAATGCAGCAATCACAAAACTATTTGCAATGATTGCGAACAATGCAAATACAATATCAACTATTGTGTAAATTAAATTTTCTTCTTTAATTTTAAAATTCGACATTTTCAATCAGGAGATGATATTTCAATGAAAACTAAATTTGAACTAAAAAGAAATTTCATCTACACATTTTAGTCAGCATATTATTGTATTATAATACATACTTGCAAAAAAGATAATATGATTAAATAGAAAATTAATCATTTTTAAGGGACATTTTTTGAATTCATGTTTAAATTTATTCTGTATATTTTTTAGTTAGTTAAAATTTATCGACTTACACCTGTTAGGGTGTTGAATTTTCGTATCCACCTATATCCAACTGTTTGAACAAAATGCAAAAATAATAGAAGTTCCTTCCCCTTGCAAAAATGTTACTGTTATTATGAAACGATAGCACTTAGAACAAAGTTTTTATGCATTCTTAAACATTTATTTATGTTCTACGAGAAAACAATCTTTTTGAAAAATTTTTAATTATAGTTTTTCAAAAAAGAATCATGAAGAAAGGAATATAAAGAAAATAAAGAACAGGTCATAAACATGAAATCGTATTGCGTAAATTAAATGCATTGAATTTTTAAAATGTAATTTCAATTTTTTTAAGAAATAACTAAAGTTATGGAAAAACATAAAAGTGATATAAAAATGCAAGATGAGTTTATGCAAAAATTTCATTTTATTATGAAATTCAGACATTTATCATCATATTATTTTAGCAAGAAAAAAATCTATTTTTAACCCTTACATTATCAACTCAAATTGCAAATACATTTTCATTCTTCATTCATATATAAAAGTGACTCATTAGCCGTTTTTCAATGTATTGGTGTTTTTTCATTAACTTGCATAGGCCAGTTTCATACGTGCACTTGTTCAAACAAGTTGTGTGAATAAAACGGAACAAAAATTTTTTACAAAATGTCAAACATTACAGAACGTGATTATAAAAATGCTTTAAAAGATGGATTTGATTTTGATGATTTTAAAAGTGTTGATCAAAAACGAGCAATTGAATGTATAATGACTGGTGAAAAAAATATATTAATTTCATTGGCAACTCAAGCTGGAAAATCACTTTGTTATCAACTCATTTCTTCATTTCAACGTGATGGAATAATTTTAGTAATCGCTCCAAGTATTTCATTAATAACAAATCAAATTGCATATTTGACTGAAATGAGAATACCTGCAACTTCAATCACAAGTGTCGCACCACTTTCAAATCGAGAAGAAAAAATTAAAGAATTTTATGATTACAAAAATGTTCCTTATAAATTTTTGTTCATAACACCAGAAATGCTGATAAGAGGTAGTTACAAAGTAAGAGATTTAATTGAATTTTTGCTCGAAGAAAATCAAATTTCACACATTGCCGTTGATGAGGCGCACATGATTGTAGACTACAACAACAATTTTCGAGATAGTTTTAAAGAACTTGGTCAAGTTAGAAAAAAATATTCAGAAATTCCTTGGATAGCCTTGACTACAGCGTCGAATGTAATTCTTAATAAAATCGCTCGCATTCTTTGTATGATCAGACCACAAATAATTCGTGGTCCGAGCACAAGAAAAAATATTTTTTATGACGTCATGCAGTCTAGAAATGAATCATTTGTAGATTTTAAAAGCATCATTAAAGACATGATTGAATTGAATGAAGAAGAAGAATTTTTTACAACAAGAAAAGTTTATGCTTCAGGAATAATTTATTGTAAAACAAACCACAATGCAGATCATATTGCTCATAATTTGTGTGAAAATGGAATAACATCAGAATCATTTTATGGAGCGAAAAGAGATGTGAATGACATTCAAAAGAGATGGAAAGAAGGACAATTTCCAGTTCTAGTTGCAACAGAAGAATCATTTGGATTAGGCATAAAAAGAAATCCATTGCAATTTGTTCTGCACATGTCAATGCCTAAAAATTTGAGAGCATTCTATCAACAATCAGGACGTATCGATGTTGAAAATGGATATTCCAGAATTTATGTTAATAAATTTTATAACGGAGATGTGTCACCAGAGATGCTGGCTTTTATAAACATTAAAGATTGCAGACATAAACACATTGCTGAATATTTTGGTGATGAAATTTTAGAGAATTGTGGCAATAAATGTGATAATTGTGTGAAAAACCAATAAAAATTTTTTTTTGGACAATTAAAATGAACGACTTTAACTTTTTCTCAACTCTTTTATTGCAAAAAATTTATTTAGCATTTAGTACATTTGATATGTTGAAATATTTTTCTACATAATGCACTTTACTTACCAAACCGAGTGAATTCTATTATTGATTCTGTTGGAAGAAAGTCTCATTAGGTTATTTCAGAAATTATATTTTTATGAAAAGTTTTTATAGGCATATGAGAAAAATTTATGTCCTTAACAGTAAACCGAGTATCAATATTCACATACATTCATAATAATACAATCAATTTTTCGATATCTGAAATGGAAGTTTTACTTACCAACTTACCAACTTCAGGTGACTTTCAGATGACTTTCTTTTTCACAGCACATCAGTCTTCATCAATGAAAAGTGAACTTACTTGTTGCCTATAAGAGAAAAATGCTTTCGCATAATAAAAAAACAATGACAATTTATAAGGAGAAATTTATATATAATAAATGAAAATTGAAATTTCCATTTTCAAATTATTCATCCATTAAAGTTTTTTTTTGTGACAAAGATTAATTTTTTCATTTTAACATTATTTTTTGTTAGGAGAGTAAAATTTGATTTTCTATAATAATATTGGTTTGAATTTTTTTCGTGTATGAATATAATAATTAAAAGAATTCTTACAGACTAAATATTTTATCATTATCATATATATATTAAAGAGCAAAAAAGTTAATAAAATTGTTATAAATGTGAATCAATTATGAAAATGCATAAAATATAAAATTAATTTATATGCACATTTATTTGTTTCATGTACCTTCTTATTTTCTCACATTGAACACTATATTTGTTCTTCTTCTTCATCATCATCATTCGTTCATTGAAACAAAAACAGAAATACAATTCGCGCACTTTTAAATTTATCATCAACCAATATTGCTGCAACATAAAAATATAATCAGTTTATTATTTGTTATTCCAAGAAAAGATAATTTTGGTGATAAAAATGTATCGATACAAAAGGATTTCCTTGAATCTATTTAATTATTTCAAATTTAAGTAGAATTTCTTGCTGTTTTATAATGAATAGCGTCATTTTTGTGCAAAATTTGACTCTATGTACATATGTGGAATGGTGAAAATTATTCATATTAAATTTAAAATTTTCATAAAGTTCATGAAATCTTTAGTATCGATAATTTTCCACACAATAATATCTCACACTTGAAATTATTTTTGAAATATATTTAATGAAAATTTTTTAAGCACAATTATGTAAAATATTTCACATTTAAATATAAAATTTATCTAAATGATAGAATTATTATGAACGTTTTGGAATATTGATACCGTTTACAATTTATAAATATAATATACACATATTCTATCAATCTTACCCATAATCGCATGACCCATAATCATACGAACAGCAATAAGAATTTTTTTTATCAAGAAAATGTGCTAAAAATTAAGTTAATATGTAATATGTTTGTAAAAATTTTTCAATGAACTTTGATAAGATTCAATTTAAGATAGTTAAAAAGGCAATAAAACATTTTAAAATCTATCCATTGAGGCATGAAATTAACTTCACAATGAAGTAAGTTCCTCGAAAAGCCTATCTATTTTATAATTTTTTCATAATAATTTGTTTCTATTTTTATCTGTAGAATCAAGTTCCTTTTTTATGATTTTTTTTACGTTTAAAGTGCAATTAGTTTAACATTAAGACAATTACTTATATATTTTGTAAAAGTTCAAGTGAAAAAAAAATAAATTTGAGAAAAAAAGTCATTTTTATCCTTAAATCTAAGAAAGTTTAATTATCCAACTAATTTCATTAATTATTTTACTTATTTATCGATGAGTAAAGAAGAATCCAATGTCCATCCGTTTTACACACTCACAAAACTCTGCTGCACAACAACTTTCTTTCTTACTCAATAATTTCCTCCCTTATCTCATTTTGAGATAAAAGGAGAATGGAGTTTTGCGTGAAATCGCGAAGATGAGGAGAATATAAATTTACATATGTGTAGATTGTTCACACACACACTCAATAATTTATATAGATTTTATTATGAATGTAAATCATTTTTAATTCTGCAAGTAAAATGGTTGAACAGTTTTTTATGGTTAAAGATTGAAAAATGAATTTAAAATAATTAAAAATGTTAAAAATATAAAAATAAAAACGCAATTAAAATATCGAATAATAAATTAGTTTAAAGATTAATAAGATAGAAAAATAAGAAAGTGATAATGATTATGGTCATGAAAATTAATGAGCAAATATATATCTAAAAAGCTATTAAAAAGTTTAATTTAGAAATTATAATTATAAGGATATCAAAGAGAAGTTTGCATCATAGTCTGGACAACATTTTAGCCATTCATATGGTTCATTTGTTCATAACTCAATAGGGCAAGAAATCTTTCAATAAATTAATGGAGTTAGAAAAGAAGACGCCCTATGCATTGCAAATGGAGCAATAAGAATTTATCAATTGTATGAAGCATAAAAGAAACAGTAGTGGGTTTGCTTTGGATCAAGCATTTCTTGAAAACTTATTATTAATTAAGACAATTTTATAAGAAGCATTTATGGTCATAAATTTATTTCATGTTTCAATAAAACTTGTGAAACTTAAGTCTTTATGAAAATTTACATTGCATCCATTGAGATTCAAAACATGTTCATTAAAATTGTCATACACGTTGATAAATAACGACTAAAATGCATTACAATTTATAATTCACGTCGAATTAATCTGTATTTTTGGAAAATAAAATCAATTATAAATAGCAATTTAGAAGATTCTTAAATAATTTTTTTAATAAGAAATGTTTTCATATTAAATCATAAAGATTAAAATGTAAGAAGCATATTTCATAGTAAAGAACCATCTTGAACTCACCACTTGTCATTATTAGAGTTATTCTGACCATTTCCATGATATTGTTGTTGGTATTGTTGATAATTGGCGCCATAATTTTGCTGGCCATATTGCTGACCGTACTGTTGTGGTTGCTGATAATTACCAGCAGGGAAGTTTGGCTGATTGCCTCCTTGATTGGAAGAACCGCGACCCTAAAAATAAAATAAAAATTATTACAATTTGAAACAAAAATTTTTTAAATCAATTTCATACTTTTATTTGTCTTTCAATAGCTTCAGCTTCTTCAATTTTTCCAATTTGTCTATAATAATTGGCCCATTCTTGACTATAGTCTCGCGTATTTCCTTCTGGACCACTTTGATCAGGACGATTTGCACCTTGTGGTGGATTACCTAAGTAAATTCAATAAACATATCGAAAAGAGAAACAAGATATTCAATAATAATTACCTTGTGTCATTCCAGGAGCACCACTAGCTCCACTTCCTCCTCTTGCTTTAATTTGAGCTTCAATAGCTTCAGCTTGCTGATGCATACCCATTGATCGATAGTACTCAATCCATTGTAATGAATAATCAGGTTGATTACTGTTCCCATCTGGCATTGCTCCTGGTTGATTTGGCATTTGTCCACCTTGACTTTGATCCCAACCTTGATTATAACCACCTGAACCACCCCATGCTTGATAAGGATTCTGTAAATTCTGTCCATAAGCATTTGACGCGGCTTGTGTTACTGTAACTGCACCAGTATGTTGTAAATCAATATCCATATTAATTTTCTCTTGAATTAATCTCTTTGCTTCATCAATTTGATGCTGTTCACCTCGAATAGAGAAAGTCTTTTCATTCGTCTGTGATGCAGATTTTTTGCGATCCATTTCACAATGAGCTCCACTTTGTTGATTAATTTGTTTTATTGTGTCACCGCCACGACCAATTATAATTCCACATTTGCTAGTCGGCACAGTGAATTCGTATTGTTGTTGAACGACTTGAACACCGCCACCACCCATATTTTGTTGATTTTGCTGATGTGATTGTTGCTGTTGATAGCCAGAATTTGAGCCATTGCTATTCCAATTGTCGTTATTTCCACTATTATTATTACGACGTAAGACGCTATCAATTAAATCTTCAATCATTCTTTTTCCATCATCAACTTGCTGCTTTGTACCTTGTACAATACATTGACGATCACCCAATCCTTCACCTTTTGTTTGCAGGAATTGTAATTTACATCCAGTATCTGCTTGAATCTTTTTAATCATTCCACCTTCTTTTCCAATTACAACGCCTACAGCAGCTTTTGGTACGAAGACTTCAATTTGATCACCACTTCCTCCATTATTATTATTTCTTCCTTGATTTCCACCACTTGAGTATGCTGCACCATGATTTGAGTTATTATTGTAATTATTATTTCGATTATTTGACTGCTGTTGTTGCTGATTAGATCCGTCATTTCCTTTGTCTTGAATGAGGTCATAAACGAGTTGTTTAGCATGTTCTACATTTGAAGCTTCGCCTGAAATACGCAAAGGCTTTTCCATCTCAGGATTTGGATTATCTTGAATAATAATCATCTTTGCTCCAGTTTTTTCTTGCAACTGTTTTATCGTAAGTCCACCTTTTCCAATAATAAGACCAACTTTAGGCCCAGGAATCATAATTTCTGTGAAAGCATTTGAACCTAACCCTGGACGTGAGGCTTGATTATTTTGATTGCTTCCACCACCACCGCCGCCACTTTGTGGAATAAATTTATTGATAAGTTGTTTCGCCTTTTCTACGGCTTCTGGATTTGGAATTGCATTTTGATAATTTGGTGGCTGACCTAATCTTGCAGCTACTTGAGCAGCGGCTTGCTGTGCTTGTTGTAAATGTGCAGGACTCATTGAGGAAGAATTACCACTGAATCTCTTTGTATGCGGTTCAAGATCGTCCTCTTCATGTGGGCGTTTATTGTTTGGACCGGCGAGTTGTAACTTTGCAGCGACCTACAAAAATAAAGTCAAGAAATAAGTTCAATGTACAGCTGATAATGAAATAAAAAAGTGAAGACGCAAAACACATGAGAGAAAGTATATGATCGATTTTTTTAAGGGGAAGCTATGTGTAGGGAAGAAGAAGAAGATGTGAAAAACTATGGCGGATAATGGCTATTTTCGCATTTAAAAATTTCGTAAGAAAATCATAATTTTATCACTTCAAACATCTTTAATTCGTTTATTTAGGTTCTATATTACACTAAAATGCAATAATTGGCATCTTTATAGCTTTAATTGTAGCTTCTTTTGTTCATAAAAATTTTGCACTGCTGGATATATTGATTTTTCTAAACTCACTTGTCTGGCTTTCTGTAATGCTGTAATGTTATTGAAATTTGAAGAATAATCACTCATCACTATTCGAACTTATAAAATATCAACCAAATAAAACGAAAAATCAAGCTCAATCAATTTATATTAATTTTAGACATTAATAAAATTTTTTTTCGCTCTGCACTGAATTACTGAATTTATTCTAGCAGCTACGCGCTGCAAAACTTGAAAGTGTGTTTTTATTTGAAATGTTTTTACCGTTACGAATATTTAAATGTTCTGCTAGAAAAACTGCAAGAAAAAAGGTAAACAAAAACATAATCTTTGACGAAAAATAATTTTTATAAAATTGTGAGATAAATATAGAATTAAATGGCAAGTGGACCAATAGCTGAAAGAAATCAAGGCAAGTATTTTATGAAATCATCAAAAGTATCATCAAAATAAGCTTATTTATATTGATAAATTATTTAAACAATTATTTTCGGTATTTTTGTTAAATTTCATATTCTTCAATTTTAGATGCAACAATTTATGTTGGTGGTCTTGATGAGAAAGTAACAGAAACATTGCTTTGGGAGCTTTTTGTGCAAGCTGGTCCAGTTGGTAAATAATAAATAAAGTTATCAAATGAATTACTTTTCTAAACGTTTATTTTTCTCTGTTTTGCAGTAAATGTGCATATGCCTAAAGATCGAGTAACACAATTACATCAAGGCTATGGATTTGTGGAATTTCTCGGTGAAGAAGATGCTGATTATGCAATCAAAATCATGAATATGATCAAATTATATGGAAAGCCAATTAGAGTAAATAAAGCTTCTGCTCATCAAAAGAATCTGGATGTTGGTGCAAATATTTTCATTGGAAATCTTGATCCAGAAGTCGATGAAAAGCTTCTCTATGATACATTCTCAGCATTTGGTGTTATTTTACAAACACCAAAAATCATGAGAGATCCAGAAACAGGAAATTCAAAAGGATTTGCATTTATAAATTTTGCTAGTTTTGAAGCTTCAGATGCAGCAATGGATGCAATGAATGGACAATATCTTTGTAATAGACCGATTTCAGTGTCGTATGCATTTAAAAAAGATTCAAAGGGTGAACGTCACGGTTCTGCAGCTGAACGATTACTTGCAGCACAAAATCCTCTATCTCATGCTGATAGACCGCATCAATTATTTGCAGATGCTCCTGTACCAATGATTCCAATGATGAATCAAATGATGCCACCACCACCACTTATTGTGCCACCTCCAGCGTGAGTTAAATTTAAAAGAATTTTACATGATTAAAATTTAATTATTTTCTTTTTTTTTTTGCAGACATATTCCAAATCCACCAATGTTTCCTCCTGCAATGCCACCGTTAGTACTCTGATTAATTTTGCATTTAACTAAAGTTTTTCAATTAATTCTTCTTTTCTTTTTTAGTCAAATGCCACCACCACCTCAATTACCACCATCACTTGCACCTCCTCCTTTACCAAGGTAACTTTCATTCTTTTCTAATTTTATCAGTACATTATTTTAATTAACTCGACATTCATTTTTTTCATTTTTAAAACAGCTCCAATTGGCCTGCAAATATGCCACCTATTCCACCACCACCACAAACATACTTTTAAATTACATCTCGTCGATTGCAAATATTCTTTTAACACGGAAAGTTTTCATTTGTTTCTTAACAGCTTCTTGAAAAATAAATTGAATTTCATTCAATTAAAAAAATTTGTTTTTCTTTTCTCTTTTCACACTCTTCGAGCAAACGACAACGACGACGATCAAATGGAAATTCATTTACAGCAAAATTGAATAGAGATTAATTTGCATTTGAAATAAAAATAAAACTGTTCACAATACAGATAGTTTGATGATTAAGACGCTTTCTGTACTTGCTTAAACAATTCATTTTTCATGACAATATAAAGCAGAATTTACATGCTATAAATTCTTGCTTTTAGCTTGAAAATAAAAAAAGAAAAATTTAAACATTAAACGCTTCAATGAAGATGAAAAGAGTAAAGAAGGATGAAAAAATTTCAATTTAATTTGATGCATGCAAATTAGACTTTTTTACATCACTCAACTACGTCGACTTTCATCTTTTCGAGATGATGGAAGTGTTTTCTGGTAATTATAAATTCAGTGAGAAATTTAAAAGAACTCGCTAGTAGGATTTGGAAGCAGTATCTTCACATATTTATCATAAGCATGTTTGTTTATTTAATTATGTATGATGCGGAAGAAGAAGAAAAATTTATACAACATGTTTTCTAACATCGTTAATTTTCTTATCAAATACACATTTTCTTCTTCTTTACTCTTTTTGTGTGGTGTATATTACAAAGAAAATCAACATTAAAGTCTTTAATTTGACTTCATTAATTTACATTAACAAATATAAGTGTGTAAGTAAATGGTTGTGCTTTTTTGAATACATAAAATTTTTAATTTCTTTACAATACCTTATGCTTTTGTTAATTTCTTGGAAAATACACACATATGTACGCATATTTAATTATAATTTGAAATTAAAATAAATATCAGAAAAGTCTTTAAAACGCATTTTATAAAAGAATTTTCATTATAAAAATTTTTTGCAAACAAAATAAGAAAATTAGAATTTGACATTTTGTCATTTTAAATTGATAAATTTAGTTATAAGATGATAATAATGCGAGTATGTTAATTTTAATTACATGAAAATTATAATACACTCATATATGAGAACATTTCCTTCAAATGAAAAGTATTTTATGCAAATTCAGGAAACAGAGAAAGAATGAAAACTTTTCTCGGTGGAAAAATTGTTGTTTGCTCATGCAAATGAGAAAAACGAAAAGCAAAGATGTAAGTGAAGAAAGATGAGTCAGGAAGGAAAGCATATATCGGGAGGTTGGTGAATGCTTACACCGGAAGTTGAACAAGAATTTTTTTCATTTCTCAAAAAATGTATTTAAGAATTTTTTTTGATGTCACAAATGTGTGTTCTATGAAAAACTTTCTTATACTTTGCTTTACTTATATGTAAAGTAACTTTGCTTACTTCCTCCAACCTTCTTTATGACTGTGAAGACAAAAATTTCTTCTTATGCGTTTATTTTTCTTTCACATGTACTTGCTCGCTCTATCACATATAATATGTTTGAGAAGCAACATGAAACGATATTTTGTTGTTGAGAAACATGATGGAAGAACTTTTTTAGTGACAAAAGAACAATAGAGTTCTTTTTTCTTTTTATTTTCATCCTTATCTCATCTTATGCATCCTAAATAACAAGACCTGCCAGTATGAGATGAAAAAGTTTAATAAAAGTTCATCATTACTTAAATAGCAAAAAAAAAATCTTTAAATTTATTTTGTTATAGAATAAAAGAAGAAAAAAATTAAAATATGGCGTAAATTCAACCCTAGTCGGTAAAGAACATACACAAAAAATGGTAAAATCTTCGCATCGCATCTTTTTGAATAAAAATGATGACGATGAGAAAAATTTTCTTTTTTCTTCACAAAGATGAAAAGGGAACTGTAAAGCAAAAGAAGAAGAAGGAGAAGAGCAAGTAACAGCAGCAGCAGTAGCAATGAGGATATGAAGAAAAGAAAACTTGTTAATCATATCGGATGAAGATTGAAGATTTTTTCTTCCTCAAATAAGGAAGCGAGCACAAAAGGAGATTTTTTTGTGCATGAGAACAAGAGCAGCTCTTAGCAGCAACTAAAGCAAGTAAAGTAATGAATTACGGATGAGAGGGAAAAATATATTTTTAATCATTATGCAATTTTATGAAGCGAACATTATCTATCGATAGAAAGTGAGTGAAAAAAATATCAATTTTCCAATGCAGTTCAGTGAAGTATAAACGACGAAAAAATTTCATTTTTCAAGAATGAACACAAAAATCACGACTTGAAGGAATTTTTACAGACAATTTTTACGATAGTAAAGTGTTTTTAAATTCGCGACAGCACTTTACTTATACTTTATCGTTTTGGCAGCTTTTGTGCTCTTTCTCAAAAGAATGTACTCATGGAATTCTTTTCCTGAGATGATTTTTTTCTGTGACATGAATGGAATTTGCCTCAAGAATTTAGGATTGTAAGAATTTCTTATGTACAAAATCTTAAATTAAAGAGTTCATATTAAAGTATCAACTTTACTTAACAAGATGATGGTAATATGAATAATTGCAAATTATTGTATCAATTTTGATGGAATTATGCTACAAGTCTTTCTTTTATTATTTCAAAGCTTTTAAAATATCTAAAATTGTTTAGATTGTTGTTTGGTTAATGCGTTAAATATTTCTCTAATGAAAATTTATGAATAAAATTATTTAAAAATGTAAACAATTGATGCCTTTCATTTACATGTAAACAAAGACATCAAAACAAACAACTTTTAAATTAGAATTTTGCATAAAATCTCATTAAATGCTATTTAATCCCAACTAAATTTAAAATGATTTATTAAGATCTATCATTAATAGCTGTAAATTAAGAAGATACAATTAAAATCATATTAAATTCGAGTTTTCAAAGAAAAATGTTTTTTTTGATGATTCAAAAGAATATTTTGTTTGAGAAAAAAGAAGGACAAAGAAAGGTGAAGGTGAATCACTATTATATGGTACAAATCAAATTTCACAATGAACATATGCTTCGAATTACGTTTGTATAGCATAATATGAAGAAGAGTGACATATGACATGCAAATACATTTATCTAGCTCAGACAATTTTCATCATCATCACACACATTATCTCCATCATTGAACATAAATCCATTGAATACACACTTCATATATTCTATTAAAGTGTCATTTTACAATAACTTCTTCTTCTCATGTCTCATCTTTATGTCTGCACATGCACTGCATCACAAACATAAGCACTTTTTGCTATGTAATGCATTAGGACAATTTTTTTGCTCTCTCCACTATAACTGTAACTACATCTAGACGTGTCTTAAGTAAGTCGAGTAGGGAGCACATTCAAATTCTGCCTCTTCATTCTTCACTTGTCTTTTTCATGTAGATATGATCTATTTCCTCTTTGAGCTTTCTCATATCATCATGAAGAGAACAATAAGGCAGTAGAAGCAGTCGTTGTTGGAAGTGAAAGTTTTTTCTGTTGAATAAGCACAAAATCCTCCTATGAATGAAAAACATTCATGTATCATGCTTCTCCGATTATAGTCTTCTCATAAAATGATATGTGTGTTAAAGTGCATGCAAGTGAGTGTGAGTTTTCATTTCTACATCAGTCATTTATGAAAGTGAAGAAGAAATAAAAGTTATGTTTAAGCTCACTTCATTGGTTTCACTTATATCATATCATTATCGGTATCATACAATGTTAGTTTAGTTTTCTATCTTTTTTTTATGGCAAAATACCTTTATTGGTTTATATGTTGATGATGATGATAATTATGAGGAGGATAAAGACGTAAATTGATAGGTATTAGTGTCAAATTAGTTTCATTTTCTTATCAAAAAGAATTTCTTTGATCTATTCAATTTTACTACAGTTCTTTAAAACTTTTATAAAAATAACGGTTTTTAGAAATTTAAATTCAAAAAAGCGTTATTTTAAATTTTGAAAATACGATTTTTAAAAGAATAATTTTAGAATTTTTCTATAGTTTTATTTTCATTCAAAATCTAATTCAATTCAAACAAAATTATTTGGCATTTAACAATAAAATCTAAAATCAATAAATTTAAGTTTAACAAAAGAATTTCAAACTTTAAGGAAAGCAAACATTATTTTCATCTTAATATTTGGGAAAATAATGAAAAGATTTTCACAAGAGAGGCTTTATACAATATAGATAGCATAGCATACAAACATCCTGCCTATTCAATTTTAAGCCACTGAAACCACATAATCACACTTGACAACAAAAGCAATGACCTTCTTCTTTTTCATCTCCCTCTTTCTCGTCCGCAATCACAATCAATTATTGTTCCATGTGAGAAAAGAGATAATGATGATGCGATTTTCAGATATGCTTGCCTATGAGTATAAGAGCGAGAGAGAGAAAGATGATCCCTTTAAGGCATAAAAAAGAGAAAATTTTCTATTACTCTTTATATTCACAGTGCAATATTACATTAAGGTAGAAAGCAAGCCATTCATGATAATCCACGTTTATGTGCCTTCCTGTTAGTTTCTTAACTGACACAACAGGAGAGAAAGAAGAGAAATTTCCTCTTTCAGAGATCATTTTATTTTTTTTTTTTGGGTGGTTTTCAATGTAAATATATCTCATTGTAATGAGAATTTCATTTCATTGTTTATCTTCCATTGAAATGAGAAACACGTGCTATTTTCCCACATTGGAAAAAATTTCCAATATGAGAGTCTTCCAAAAAATATAGAATATTTCCTAACTGGAATGAGTCTATTAAATTGCAAAGTGATAACACTTTTAAAATCACAGTTCATTATATCATTACGATTGAATCGAATCGGACGCGAAATTTTTTCATTCTTGTGAAATTATTTTTAAAGTATTCAGAATTAATTGAATTTATGTGAAAGCGGAAGATTTTCTTTTTTCTGTGTGAAAGCATGTTTTGAGCAGATTGATTAAAGCTCAAAAGCGGATTAACATAAAATTAAAGTGATGTGAACAACAAGCAAAAAAGAAAACTTTTTCATTGTGAATTTTCTGACACAGAAGAAGCAAGAACACACACACACCACGACAACAGTAGCAGCAGCTAAAAACATTTTTTTTGTTTCGATAATGGAAATTAATTGAATTTTTTTATTCATTCAATCTCCTCCTTCCCTTGATTTTTCTCTCTAGTGTTTTATTTTTTTTCATCTGTGCGTTTGGATAAAATTTAATTTTGACAATTTATATAAGCTTTTGCTGGTGTGAAGTGGCATTGAATATTCATGAATACCCCGCAAGCCAACTGTATGTGCAATAATAATAATAAATAAATTTTTTTTGTGCATCTAATTAAAAGTGTCAAAAATAAATAAAAAATTCTTTCTCTACCGCGAGTGAAAATAAAAAAAATTTATAGGCAAACTGTTGTTCCATGAAATTTAACAGATTGAAGTCAGTATAAAGAGCATCATCATCACTATTAAAAACATAAAAACACGGATAGGCATTCTTTTGATTCATAAATCTATAACAAAAATACTCAAAGAATGTGCTATTGATATTTTAATGTGTATATTGCGAGCATAAAAACATTTATTATTGAAAATCCCTTTTATGTGAATGTGTTGACTGTTTGCAATCGACGGGGACACTTTATTCTTTTTATTTAAGCAACGAGCAGTGAATCAGACCGAGTAAAGTCAAGTGCGGTGTGTAAAGAGAGAGAAATGGTCGATTCTGTGCGACACTCATAAAATAAAATATATTGAGAACGAAAAAGAGAGGATCGAGTGAATAAAATCCTTACACGACAAAAGCATAACATTTAGAGAGGCGAAAAGCAGTCCCACAAACCAATATATAATAATAATAGCAAGCAATCAAATAACAATGAAATTCACGAGAAGCATTGAAAGGATGCTGAGGATTCAAAGTGGTTTACAGTTTCTCACATTAATGCTTCTTGCAGGTACGTTTACATGTGTGTGTAATTTATATGAAAGAGTGAGTTTAAATGCCACCTTTTATGACATGAAAATCAAGGCAAAATCATTCAGAATTTATGGTTAAATTTTCAAGCAATTGAAATTTCTTTTTTAGAAACCTTAAAATTAAACAAATTTTTTATATGACTTCATTGGGATTTGCTTTCTTCTTATTTTTAACTATTCTCCAAAACAAAGATGAATTTAAACTAAATATGATGATTTATTACGAAATTTAAATGAAATTTCTAAATTCAAAATTTTTAATTTCTTTGTTTACATTTTCAAATCAGTTTGTTTACATTTATAAAAATATGAAATCCTAGTAATCCAAAGCAAAAAAATAACGGTCATATAAGAATTCCGAAAACTTTCGGGATTCTAGATGGTGTGAAACTACGCTTTCGAAAATAAAATTTTTATTTTCATTTTTATTAAAAAAGTTTATATTAAAGTGCTTTGCGCACTTATGCAAGTAGCAAACTGATATTAACTTGCTACTAGATGTTGTACAATGTTAATTAAGAGTCAGAAATGAAGATAAAGAAAGAAATATTTTCTCTATTTAAAATTTGTTTTCGAAAGAAGTGTGAAAATTTGAAGAAAATCTGTTTGAAATTTTCGAAATTAAACCGTTATTTTTTCGCTTTGGATTACCAGATATGAAATTTATCAATTTCAGATCTAATTAAATCAAAAAGAGTTAAATACAACTGTAAATCTTCAATTATTTATAAAATAATAATCAAAGTACTTTTACCTTGACATAAAATACACATCCCTATTTCTGTTTTATGGTAGTCGTTTATAATATGATGTAATGATGCTACTGCTGCTGCTGCTGTTGATGAGTTGAGTTGAGTGAATGAATAAATGTGAATTGTGAAGTTTTTAATAACACGTGTGAATATGTCTGTAACTCATGGCAATGTAAATCATAGAAAGTTAATTAAAAAAACCACAAAACAACAGCAACTCACTCATTTATTCACTGACTGTATATGAAAGAGGATAATTTTATCATTAATTTCAGTAGTTGACTTATGAACATATTGCCATAGCAACGGCAGCTTGCTAAAATATTTTTGCGGCAAAAAAAAAATTGATATGAGCTCCGACGTGAGTTGACCATAAATAAAAATTAACAATATAATGATTTAATGGATTTAATGTGTATAGGCGTCCCGACATTCCATATACTCGCAAACATTTTTTATGCTGCTGCTATATAATTCATAATTGAGTTCCTCTCAACTGACTAAATGATGAATTGCACTTAAACAATTTATGAGTGGCGGAAGGGAGAGAGCTCACTTTTTATATACATGTGCCTTACGTCCATAAATAAAAGTTCATCAATTTTCAAACCTTCGCACACACCTTTTCTTTTACTTACCTTAAACAGCGAGAAAGAAAAGATTCAAGTGGAATTTCTTGCCTTCTTTACTCCCTGTCTAAGTGAAATATGTATGATGCCATGCCATAAAGAATTGTAGGAGTGAACGAAAACATTTTTTAGGACCATTACGAAGGCATTTTTCACTCATTTTTTTCTTCTTAGCAACAGTAGAAAAAATTGTTCTCTTGTGTGTAAGCAAGATTCATTCATCTATTGGGATAAAAACGACTATGGAATTTTGTCATAAAATTCAAAAAAATTAGGGTTTGATTAAAGAATTTTAATTAGATGCCAATATTGGGAATAAAATTAAAATTGATTTTGATGAGAAAAGAAAATTAAAAGAATTTTAGATATTTTATGATGAAATTTCTTTTTAAGTTTTAGTAGTGTTGAAAATTAAGGAAAAAATACTTTGGTATTATAAGCTGTGCTACTTTCAGGAACATATTAAAATAGTTCTTTTAATCTGTTAAAAGTTTCAATTTAATACTTTTAAAGCTTATAAGCTTGAATTCTTGGAAATTTCTAAAAAACTCTCAATTCTAATGCTTTCCTGTTAGCAATCAAAATAAACAAACAACGAAGCTTCATCAATTAATTTCAAATGAAAATTAAATCCAAAACTTTTCAAATTTCCTTCTAAATAAACAACATGAACTAAAAGATTTCAAACTAAAAGCGTCAATGCATTACAAAATAGAAACCCACTCGTTCTCATTTCACTTTAAAGAATGTGAATGGATAAGAAAAAGTTTTCTTCTTTTTGGCATCATCTTTTATCAACTTTAGAGTAAGAGGCATTCATTTTACAGAAATTTTTCACCATATCCTAAAAAGCTTTTTTGAAATCTAATGGATTAATGGATTTTCATCGTCTGAGAATGTATAGAGTAGAGAGTATGGTAAAAAGAAAAGGAAACTAAGCCAACTGCTATTTATACACATACATACTGGAAGAAAGGCTCATTCTATGGCATTCACTAAATGAGTGCGAAAAAGCTTTCAATAGATATTTACCTTGCGATTTCGACAATATTCTTAACGCAAAAGAAAAAGTTTTTCTCGCCTCCGCACACGATGGCCAATGAATTGAAGAGAAAGAAGCTAAAACTTTCTTTTTTCATGCTTTTATGTACTTTGTACCTTTTCTTGTTTGCTCGCTCAATTTTATTTTTAAAAGACGAAAACCAGAGCGAGAAAAAGATGAGATTCAGCAAGCGAGTAAATTTTTGTGTTTTTCTTTCTCATTAGATTCTTATAAAGTTGTTCTTGGGCAGAATGTAATGTCGAATTGTTGGAACATCAGTAGCGTACAAGAAACATAAATCCTGATCTTTTTTATGGTACATACCTAAACACACATATTTTTATTATATCTATATCGATGTATGTATGCCAATATGAATTTCGTTTTCAAAACTTTCTTGGTACTGCAATTTTTCTTTTTGCAGAAATTTTTTCATTGGAAAAGTTTTTTCATTCAGCATTTTTATAAGGGGGCGTGTGGTAATGATGGTGTGGGTTTCGTAAAGAAATTTCTCAATATATGTAAGATTTGTTGTTGATAAACTTTTTTTTCGTTCGACCTCCTTACTCCTTTCTTTTTTTCTTTCTTGTTTGGGATGTCGAAAAATTTCTTTTTAATATCATGAAAATAGTTTGAGAAATTTTTTCTTTCTACTTCTTTTCCTGTTTGTACTAAAATGTATATCGAATTGTGTGTCAATCCTTCTTAAAGCTATAAAGATATGTAAGTTTTTTTTTTGTGTTTAAAATGAATGTAATATAATGTGACATGAGGGATAAATTTAGGCAAAGAAGTGGAAATTTTTAGAGATTTAGTTGAAAGACAAATTGTTACAATTGAGCATTGAGCTGAAGATGATTTTTGTTAGATTTGATTGATTCATGTGAATTTTTTGATTTGGGTAATTTATTGATGTGTAAAGATAATCAGAGAAGCTCAAAAGTTGCACAGAGTTTCTTAGAAAAAATTCAAATTTTGTTTTAAACTCAAATTAAAAGTTTGTTTGATAATTTGTAAATTTATACCCATTGGAAACGATTAAAAATTCTTTCTTTAATTCTTTTATATGATAACTAAGTTAAATTAATTTGATTGTTGAAAATGGAGTTTTTTTAAATTTTATTTATTTTCCTTGAATTTTTTGATTGTTTTGTTTTTTGTATCAAATTTTGTTCTAAAATTCAAAGTTTTAGCACAAAAAAAATTATTTTTGAACAGTTTTAGAACAAAATTTTATTTTTACAAAAATTTTATATTTTTTGTATTTCATAACTTTTACCATAAATCTTAATACTTCTAAATAAATCCTTAGTATTTTTATTTATAAATTCATTTATTCTCCCCCAATTTATACAAATAATATTTTTGCCAGGCGTGGACACACGATTCTCCGAAGTGCTCCAAGCGCTTCGAGAAGCTCCAATTGCTCCAAGCGCTCCAAAGTGCTCCAAAGTGCTCCAAGCGCTCCAAAGTACTCCAAGGGCTCCAAGAGCTCCAAATTACTCCAAGTGCTCCAAAGTACTCCAAATTGCTCCTGATTAC
>CM031380.1:8528483-8636089 GCA_018290095.1 Polypedilum vanderplanki | reverse complement strand
TTTTCTAAAAATATTTAACATGATGAATGAAACTTTATAGAATTATTAGTTATATTACTTTTAATTTTTTTGACAAATCAAAATTAGTTTCAAGCGACTTTACAGGATGTTTGCGTTTCTCAATCTTCTTTTGTTTCAAAATTTGTTCATTATCAGTATTTTCAACTTCTGATAGATATTTCGAATAAGTGATGGCACTTTGAAGTGTATCTACGTAATAAGTAAAGAAAATAGTTTAAAATCATTAAATATTATTTAATATCATGAATTTTACCAAATTCTCCTTTAATTACTATATTAAACAGAGTCCATCGATTTGTATCTGGCATTGTTGCTTTTAGAATTATCTTTTTAAATTGACTTATTGGTGGATAGTAACATGTTTTCTTATCAGCTGATATCCAAGACTTTTGGACAGGACTGATTGAATTGTCAATTTCAAATTCTACTACAGCATACATACTAAAACATGAAAGTAAATGATTATATGTTTTTATAAAAAGTTATTGCAATGCAAGCAAAAAAATTATGAAAAAGTACTGACTTTATTTATACATTATGAATTTAGTGGATATACATATATATGATTATTATATTCAGGACTGATGAATACTTTATATTTAATTTCATGAATTTCAATAGTAACACGAGAAAAGGAATTAATATTGACCTTAAAACAATTAATATCTGTAGATTCAATGGGCAATTCATAAATATTTAAGACCTCAATAAATTTTTCACAGTTTGCAAAAATTTTACCATCCTGATGTTTTACAAAATTAAGAATTTTCATGATATTGTTTTCAAAAGTGAGAACAAAATTATCTTTGCCATTAACAACTAATTTTCTGTTATTAACAATCAACTCATTATGTTTAAAATTGTAGTTTGAATTCTCCTGTTCAGTCATACCAAAAGTTGACACTTCAATGAGCTCATTAATACGATTGTGTATTTGAGAGAGTGGATTTAAAGGACTATGAACAAACGTAAATGATTCAAATGGAAAAGCAGAGAAATTATCAAGAGCGCCATTTCTTTCACAATCATCAGATAAATGAGTAAAAACATGAAAATTGTATGTAATAATATGGGCTCCATAAAGTTCTGCAACCTCTTCAACGAATTTGTATACAATTTCTTTTGCAATTTCATAATAATTAATGCACAAATCATTGTGAATTAAAATTGTTAATGTTATGTGAAACAACATAAAATTGCGATAATGCCTCAATAGAAATTTCATTTTCTAAAACGCTAGGTCCAATAAACAAAGCAAAAGTACGAAATTCAGTGGCTTTCCAATTGCCTAATTGCTCGAGACCACGACAATGTCTTTGAAAATCTATAGGTTGAACTTGAACAAATTTTAGAATTTTCTGACTAACACGTGACTTAGTACTTGCACTATATAATGGCTTCTTTCCTGTTCCAAAGCCAAACCACAAATCCAATAATTTTTTCATTATTCCGTGCAAACTAGCATGCATATAATCAATTGGAAAAGCATTGATCATATCAAGTTCTTCAATTTTTTCAAATTCGCATGAACCATGATGGAATTCTTTATCAAGTTTCTGTCTAAATTCTTCATTCGTTCGAAGTTGTGCAATATGATAGGGAAAAGCACTACGATTTTCGATTCTTTTTCCAACAATATAACATTTTGGACAACTAGATAAGCCTTTTTATAAGAGAACGTGAAAGAAAAGAGGAGAAGATCGAAAAAGAAAAGAGTTGGAGAAGAAAAATTTTCGTGAATAACATTCATATTACCAGTATGACCACAAGTATTACAAATGGCTGAGCGAGCAGGAGCATCACATATAATATTGTTAATTTTTAGTTGGACACGTGCTTCGCGAATTTTAAAATTTCCTTTTATATCATTAAATTCTTCAACAAATAGTTTTAATAAAGAGTTAAAGTCATCTGGTTTTTTCTTCCCGCCATATATTGCGATTGCAAATACATGTGAATTTAAGTTTTTGATTCGACCGAGTATAGGCCATATACATCCATTTTCGAAACTGTTATTAAAAATCGGAGCCCCATCAATATTTAAATCTATTTCGAGACAATTAGGAATGGTTTTCAATGATGAACAAATATTTTCTAAATATTTTTTCAAACCAATATAAATAAATTTTCCAGGAGGCATATCCTGAATTACGATTTGTCTTGGAGTTTTTAATAAAGTTCGAGAATCATAAGGAAGGTCTGGATATCGGTCATCTTTGAGAATATGAAGCAAGGAAGTAAAGGCATTTCTTTTTATATTATTATTTGTGGCCCATCTTGCTAATTTCTTTTGAAAATCTATTGACTTCTCATTCACGACAACTTTTGGTATGCTTGGGAATTCAAAATCAATATCTAAACTTGTTACTTCACTTATTGTTTTAGAGTTTTTAATGTTTTCATTAGCATTTTTCTTTATGATCAAAGTATTTTGGACTGAATCAGACGTTTCACGATTATTTTTTGATTTTCTTTTTCTTTTCGCGCTAGATGAAAGATCTTCAAATAATTTACGATTGTTCATGCTAACTTTTTTGAAAGGATGGATAAAAAAGAAAGATAAATGCATAACAGAAGACAATAGAAAAGATAAAGGATAGAAAACAAGAATGTATAAGTTAAAACAGTCATTTCAAGAAATTTTTTGCTTGCAATACATGTTTTTTAATATATTTTGTTTATTACTTACCTAATAAATGAAATTTCAATTCTTTTTTTGTTCTCTATTTATAAGTAAAAGTTGAGTCCTTTCTTTAATAAGAACAGCACTATATTTATCACCAAATCAAATTAATTTCGCGCTATAAAAATTAATTTTCAGGCAACGTGTTGACTTTCCGTTTATTTTCCGTTTTCATTTGTAAAAAAGTATGTTAACGGAACGTTTAAACAGAAAATAAAAAGCATGCCGAAACATGCAAGTAAATGTCATGAAAAACGCATGCCATTCCGTTTATTTTCCGTTTTTATTTGTATATTGCAAGTAAATGGAATATTTATAAAGTCATGATTAAAAGAATGAGTTTTATGCATATAAATTACTAGAAATTTGACGGAAAGACTTTCCGCTTTCCGTAAATGGTTACTCGGGTTTATTAATAAATGATAAAATCTCTAAATGTATTAAAAATAGATGATGGAATGCTTTTTAAAATTTATGAGCGTGTGTAAGTTGACAATTGTACAATTGTAAGGAAAAAAAGAAAAAAAAGCACTCATAAATTTCTTCTGTTCTTTTTTTCCTATCGTTGCATAATATTTGAGTTAAGATTTTTTTCTTGTGCTTTGGAGCCTTCACATCAACATTATAATTGATGACTATGATATACATAAATGTGCTGGCATACAATTTCCATATCTTCTTCTTTTTCTCTCTCTTTCTCTGAGCTATAATGGCGGACTACTAATGTAAATGACTAAACATATATAAAAGAGCATTTTCTGAAGCTCTCGATGCTTTCTGAAAAATGTTGCCTTTTGGAATTCTCAATTTCTTCTTTTTATTCTTCTTTAAGATATATCCAAACACAACATCCTTCATATAACTGTCCTTTTTACGATTATTATAATATATATGTAGTATTTATCCATACACATCTCTCTCTCTTCTTTTTCTTAAAGAAAAGCAAAAGAAGGATGATGTAAAAGTTTGGATAATGTATGTGACGCATGTAAATTATCATAGAGGGATCAAAAAATAAATAACACATTAATTACATACACATAGTATGTCAGTACGACTAATAGATTAGTTGTGCCGCTCACAAATGACTGATTATCACATCGCATATAATTATACTGAAAGGAATAATAACTTGGTTAATTCTATAGAAAATTTTTAATTATTATTTATGCATACATAAGTTTGCTTAAATTTTTGAGTTCAGTCATTTTAGACTATTTTAAAGAGGTTTAAATAAAAGATGGTTTAAAAAATTTTTTGGATTTCTTAATGAATTTTATTTATTGTTTTTGTCATCAAACAATTTTTCTAATACTAATAGGAATTATCTGATGAGGTTTACTAAGTTTATTTAAATTATAAGTGATATTTTTTGAAACTTCATGATAATTAAATCTTATCCTGTAGCTTTTTTCGTCATATTTAATCAAGTATACTTTATTTTCCTTTCACTATTATCAAATAATAATTATTTGTATTTAATTAATTAGACTAAAGGAAAGATATAAATTCAATTATTTACATTAAAGTAAAATGCATAGAATTGCAATTGAATTCCTTATTTGAATTAAAGATAAACAAAGCCTCAATGCATCAATTAAAGCTCTTAAGTTCACTTTAAATTTTAAAATCTAAAATTTGAATGTTATGGATTCATCTCATGAAATTTATTAACGTTGATTTGAAAATTTCATAAAATAAAATTTATCCTTTTAAATTATATGTTCCAAATGAGTGTCAACTATAAAAAGTTCATATTACTGATAATACAGAGATAGAAAACAGTCAGACAGACAGCTAAAGAAAAATAAGATGGAAAAAGGAGAAAACATGTTGTTTATTGTAACATAAAGCTCCATGGCATGATCAAATAACAAAACTTAATGTTTTGTAACGAAAAAACGAGTAAAAGAGAGAAAAACTGTTGACCATTGCTAAAAATTTTTTTTTTATCTTTATTTGACATTTTCAGCATTTCCATTCAATGAATTTTACAAGAAAATTTCCTCTTTCTCTTGTTGATGCTTCTCCACACTTCCACTTTATACACATACATACAGACCAGTTACAGTTGTTGAGTTTGTAATAAAAAAATTGTATGTTTTACAAAGAATATCATGACAAAAAAATTATCTCAATTTTCATCTTTACTTTCCTCAAGTTATTCTTCGTTGCCCTTCCACTTATAATTTTTGCTCTCATTTTTTGACGAAAAAGGAAATTTGTCTTTTGCTTTTATTTTGTGATGTGACTTTAGAATTGAAGGAAAAAAGTGTTTTTCCAACATAAAGAAAAAGAGAAAAGTCGGAAGCAAAAATAATAAAACATAAAATAGAGAAATATGATGTCCCTTGAGTCGGTATGTACGGACATTTTGTCGCCAAAATAAATTAGCAAATTTACGATTTTTTGTTTTGTTCTCTTTTCCTCAATTTTGCCTTCAACCAGAGTAAATATAAACGACATTTTTTATTCAATGTATAAATAAATAAATACATTTTCTATTTTTGCAAGATCCATGAGTCACTAGAGTGCGAAAGACACTGAAGCAAAAGCAAAAAACTTTTTTATGATATTTCTTTTTTTCCATTTTAATTTGCTTTATTTTCAATTTTCATCTCATTTTTCTTGACTAAACGGTAATTGCACTTTATTTATCTCTTTCTTGTTTGTCTCTGCTGCTGCTGCTTTTTGTATGTACTTTTAGTTCACTTTATGTCTCTTAATCACTGAAATAAGTAGAGAGAAAGAAAAGTTTTTGGTTTTTATTGCTCTAAATAAAATGTTTTATATTATAAATTATTTTGTAAACAGAACTTTGAAGAAAAGAAACTATTTGAAAGAAATTTAACGAAAAGTTTTAACGAAAGATTGTAATGAAGAATTTCGTTAAAATTGTAAACAAAAACAATCTTATTTAATCACAATTGAATACTGAAAAATATGTAACAAAAATTAAATGAATAAAAAGAAAGACAATTACCTTTGAACTTATCTTGGAATAATTAAATGAAAAGATATTATAAAAAATTTATTATTTAACGAAAAATTTTATTATTTTTCGTTAAACTTTTATCAACTCAAAAATTTAATTTTGATAGAAAAGCAAAACGAAGAATTTTATTAAACAAAATGTTATAATTTCTTGATCACTGGTTCACATAATTAAATAACTTTTAATAATCATTTTCTATCAGCCCATGTCATTCTTTTAAGCACCTAATAAAACAGCGAAATATTGCGGCAAGACATTCAAATTTTTCTTTCTCTCTCATTTCCATTCATTTATTCATTTTAAGAAAGAAATAAGTAAAGGAAAAAATTTTCTCTGGAAATAAAGCGATTACACTTCCGCACGAGATAAGAGATTTTTAAGTGTGGCAATTTATTCCCATTGTAAAGCTGTAAATTTTCCATTTTAAGATGTTTTTACGACTTCGACTTTATAACAGAGAAAGAGAAAAGGAAATTTTTTATATTCAATAAGTTGTGAAACTTTTGTCATTAGGTCGAGACTATAATACATGCGAAAGATTTATCGAAATTGACTAACAGCAGGCAACACATACAAAATTGCAAAAAAATTTGATTTATTAATTAACTTATACTCCTTCTTTTTGTTCTTTTAAAAATGTGTCATTGCAGCACACGAGTGAGACTAATTACTCTCCTATTTTTTAGTTCCACCCGCTCTCTAAAAAATGCAATTGCAAATGCGCAATTTTCATGTTTTACTTACCTAAAAGAGTATGAGTTAAAAATTTGCATATATACAAGGACTCTTGCCAAAAAAACAATATTTGCTATGAGCCTGTATGTGCAAATGAATGAATACATGACACAGAAACTGTGAAAAACATTAGGTCGTCGTTGTTGGTTGAACATATACAGAAAAGAAAGTTGAAAAGAATTTAAAATCACAAATTAGCAATTCTTTTTCTAGCATGATCACAAAAAAGAAAGAAGAAAATTGAAATAATTTTATAATTGCAGTTTTATTTTCCATTCATTTAGTACTAGAAGATTCTTTTTTTTTCAAGTTTCAAAGCGACGAGAGAAAAAAAGTTGAAATGAAGCCAACAAACGTAGAAATTTTTTATATTTTGCAATGCACCTAGAGAAGTTTAGATTTATGCTCACATAGGAATTCTTGTTTGTTGTTGTTTCCTGCGCTTACCACAGCAAATGAATGCTTTTTAGATGATGCAAAAATTTCCCAAATGAGAGCAACATTGAATTCCAAGTTTGATTTTTTTTATTAGATTACAAGCAATGAAAATGCTTTTTTAAATATGTGCAAAAGAAGAACAACGACGACTATGAGGATGTGCATCTATGTATGAATAAATTTTTTAGTGTCTCATGCACATGACATTATTGTGATTGAATCGCTTTTTCTCGAGTGGATTATATAGCTGTAGCAATAGAAACATCGTATGAGGATGACATATAAATTTCATGAAAAATGCACTTTGAGATTATTCCTTACATGCTGCTTTTTGCAGAGCTTAAGTTTTACATAAATTGTTTGAATATTTTTGTTGATGTTGAAAAGCCATATCTCCCGTCCTACAAATGAAAGGATTAAAAGCAGCAATAACAGCAACAAAAATAACAATGAATAAGAGATAGAGGAAAAAGAAAGAAAAGGGAAAGAGTTACATTGTTGTTAATACAAAATTAATCTGAATATCGTTGAATGTTATTCTTTTGCCTCTTTTCAATAGCTTTTGCTACAACAATATGTAAAAATGCCTGTTCATGGCTTCTTCTTCCTCTCCTCCCTTTTTCAATTTCAATATTTTTCTCTCGGTTATTTTCCTCTTTCTCTCTCATAATCCATTGTTGGCTTTTTCAATTCAAGCACAAATATTTGTTTATGGCATGTGACTACATAAAGAGCTATTTTTTATTCAGATTCAGGTTTATTTCACTCTGCTCTCTTGGTGTCTGTCTTCCACGACTTTTTCTGTTGTTTTCGCTTGAACAACAACAATAATCGAGAGCTAAGAGTTGTTTAGGAAGATTATTTGTGTAAATATGGAAAATTGAAGGAAAAAGATGATCTTTCTTCAATGTACAGACGCTGTGATTTTGTGTTTCTTTTATTTTATTGTTTTTTAACTAATTTGTTCCAAAAAATTAAAGTTTTCATTGAATTTTTAAAATGTAAACAAAGAAAATCAAAACACGATTTTGAAAATTAAACTAAAGAATTTTACTGTTATCATTTAAAAAATATTTAATTCTATAAGAAACAGAAGTAAATATTGTTAAAAATGAAAATTCAATTAAAAGCTTCTTCGCCTTATTTTTCTTCCTCTTTTCAATTGAAACAAAATAAAATTTATGAAAGAAGAAAAACGGATTAATAAATTAATTGAAAACCTTGCTTTACTTGACATTGAGATACTTTTTCCTTTTCGTCTTTCTTGCTCTTGAGAGCTGAATTGAGTTGAGCTAATTAGTTTACTCTTCATAAGCCTCTAAGAAAATTGAGTTAAAAAACTCTCCATGCTAAAGCTTATTTCACTTAGCGTTCGTCAGATAAAATTAAAGTTGATGAAAGACGGATTGACGACAGTTTTGATGATCTTATGAATTTTAAATGGCTTTAATAAATCTCATTTTCTCACTGTAAAATTTCCTGCTACCAACCTGCTTTCTGTTTTTTTTCTGCCTTTAAGCAATGAAAGACTTTTGACATTTCCTCTAAATAACCATGACAAGCTTTTTAATAAAATATTTCGGTTGAAAAAAAGCACTCAACTGAGGATTGTTCAATTTAAGAATTCAAATACTCAATCTAAATTGCATTCATAAGTATGAGAAAAGAAACAGCGCTGATTAAAACTAATCCGATCAAATGGTGCATTAAGTGAACAAAGAATAAATTTCATCTCATTATGAGCAGCATTTCTGTACATTTAAATCTCTTCTCTCTGTTTTTGTATGAGTGGGACAATTAGTGAACATCATTAGTCATTAACATCCATTAGTCAGATACTTGTGGAAAAAGATTTCTCTCTAGAAAATATGCCAGAAAATGACTTTCTTTTTTTGGCGCATTTTACTAATAATATGGACAAATTACGCTGTTGTTTTAAGTTATAAAAATTATGTAATGGAAAATTTTAGCTAAAATTCTATGTCGTTTTTAATTTTGACTGAAAATTTTAAATCAAGTATAAAAATAAGTCATGTATAAAAGTCAAGCACGTTAGTCAAGTGGGTTCAAATCAAGTAAAATTATTTCGTTAAAGACAGCAAATAATTTCCAAATCGTATCGATATAATAGCAAACTAGAGCCATTTTTGATGAAGAAAATGCATAGAAAGCATTATTTTAATGAAACTTTAAAACAATTTTATAATAAAACTTACCAAAACAATTTTTGCAATAAAGCATTGATTACTTAAGAAAAATGCTGGAAAAAACTACTGATTTTTCTCGATATATTAACTTCAACTTTATGAAGAAGATGAAAAGATTCTTCAGGATTCTTTATAAAAATTTAAAATTGTTGATAAAAGCCATGAATGTTAATATTATAATATGGAATTTTTACAACATATTCAACCCTTAACATGGACTTGAGAAAAAAATTTTACGCTTAAAAACAACTTTTTATTCATTCGCTTCTGTTTGATGAACGCAAGACAAGTTTTAATATTTTTAAGCTCTAGCAATGAAGAAAGGATGGAAAAAGTTTCTTCTTTGCATAATCAGTGGTCTGCTGCTGCTTTCTCTCATAGGACGTTCTTTATTCAAAACCAATCTCTCTTTTTTGTGTGCAGATATTGCACGAAAAATCTCTTTCCCTTAAGAACTCCGCAAAATTGTGGAAATGCAAATTTTTCAATGTAAATTTTTATAAAAATTTTTTTGCTTGCACACAACTACTCGAGTAGTTTGAAAATAATTTTACTGCATAACCATTGTTATGGCCACAGAAAAATTTAAAGAGAGAAAAAGTTGAAAAATAAACGTTGATGCTCTTTTGAAAGCTGTTTTTTAAATTCAAAATAAGTTTTGAAAATCAGCAAGATGTAAAAATTTAAAGGAGATTTGATGTATGTAGATAAAACTTAAATACAATGAAAGGTGATTTCTATAAAATCAAAAGAATTACATTAATTTTGATTACCTAATTATTTGTAAAAATTTTATAAACAGTTTTTAATTCAAAAATGATTCGAATTTGGTTTCACAAAATTTTTATTCAATTTTCCCTACAAATTACTTTTTATTAACAATTAAAACTTAAAAACTCTGAGGTAAATTTATCATAATGATTCTGGTGAACTTAAAAAAGTTAAAAAAATCTCATAAACCTCAGTTTTCTTTTACGGTTTACCAACGACACGTACAAAGTGTGAAAGCGAAAATTAAAATTTTAATTGAATTGCTAATTGACTCAACACTTTGTTAAGTTTATGTGTTTATGCAAATACAACATTGTTAGCTGAAATTTATTTATTCACCACCCTTAAAATCTCTCACGCTCTTTCTTTTTCTTAACCAGCGAAACCTCTAGAGAGATATAGAGCTAAATCTAAATTAATTTATTATTCTTTATTTCACAGACATTGTATTGACACTGAAGGACGTGCGAGTGATAGTACCAGCAGCTGTGAAGCGTGGCGAGAATGTAAATTTAATCTGTCAATACGACTTGGAAGGCGATACACTTTATTCATTGAAATGGTACAAGGGCAAACGAGAATTTTTCAGATTCACACCAAAGAAAGAGCCCTCATTGCAAACATTTCCCGTACCGGGTATCTATGTTGAGGTGAGCAAATCAATTTTGACCACATGCAAAATACTCGCACTCACTCTATGATTGTTTGTTGATAATAATCGTTTTTGCAAACACACACGGGAATACACAAATAAATTTTCATGAATATTTATTCAGTCGATGAGCATAGAACAATTTGTGCTGCTGCTGACTAGCTGCTAAAGGGAATTTATCTCTACAAATTGAATATTATACTTATTTAAATTTTTCCCATTTGAGATTTGAATTTTGGCATGTTTTATTATATTACCGCTATTGTTTTCGTTACTGTGGTGTAATATGCTAATTCATAATTGATTTTCATGTTTATATCATTCGCACACACTCGCGTTTTAGTAAAAATAATCAAAATCATATAAAGAATTTATGAACTGGTTTTTATAATAAAATGAATTAGACAGAAAAATTAAGTCATTTCATTGGAATTTATTATTATTACAAAAAAAACTCTGATTTTATAATCTTTAAGATAGACATTAGAAAATTTAAAATTATCAAAACCAAGTTTTAAAAGTAATAGAGTAAAATAACAAGTAATACAAATAACAGCTCACTTTTATAGCTTCATTAGAGTAAAAAAATAACAAAATCTCAAACTGATTTTTATCAAAAAATTTAAAGCTTCTTAGTATTTTTTACGAAATTAATTTTGATAACCTTTCAGACTTTTCTAATTAATTTTTTTTTTAATTTCATCACTGAAAAATCCCAATATTTAATCTTATCAAAAAGTAAATTCAGTTGTGATTTAGCTGTCAATGAGTTCAGTTCATAAAATGAAAAATTTCAACCTTTTTGCTTCAATTTTTTGCTTCTTCATTGTACAAAGTTATTACAAAGTGCTTTCAATTACAATTGAGTGTCAATTTTATACTGGTGGATGGATTTATTTAGGTGAATCAATTTATACCTGTTATATGAAGTCAAACGAAGCATACACCAATGGTCGTGTAACAATTGATTCAATTGACACAGCTCATCGAGGTGGAAAGACAAATTATGATGTGAAAGGTTTCATTTCGCTCAATACAAAGACAATTGAATTCATTCCGACTAGCTTAGAAAAAGTTTTTAAAAATCTCATTTCAATTAGAATCGACAATTCAAATTTGCGAGACATCAGAAAAGAGAATTTGAAAGCTTATCCATTGCTTAAAGGCTTGTATTTATATCGCAATAAAATTGAGGTCATCAGAGTTGATTTGTTTCAATACAATCCGAATTTGGAAGTGATTTTTCTTGAAGATAATAAAATTGCACATATTGAGCCACAGACATTTAAAAATTTAAACAAAATTCGAGTTCTAATGTTGAGTTATAATTTATGTAAAGACTTTTTTGGATTTGCTGATACAAGGGAAGAAACATTGAAATTGATACAAACTATTGACAATGGAACTTGCATTTCTGATCAATTTACATCTGAATCATTTATAACTCCAAATGTTATTAAAACAAATGAAAGATTTGAAAAGTTGCAAGAAAATGAAGAAACAATCTTGGAAAGTTTAAGAAAGTTAAAGAATCAAGTTGAAAAACTTACTGTTGAAATTGCGACATTATCAAGACAACAAAATAATTGTGAAAACAGCTGTATGGTTTCTAAAGTTGAAAATGCAATTAAAGAATCTTTCAGATGTAGTAGAGAAAGTTCAAATTCAAATCGTGGATAAATAATTAATAAAGTTGAACAATCTTTGTCAGTTCATGTTTTATTAAAGTAAAATTACAATATTTTGTTCATAATTTAACTTACAGTAATTATAATTAGTTAATATAATAACTTTTACCATAAATAATTCCATTATAGCTGTCTAATGAGGCTAACTTATTTAGGGGTTTTTTGTATATGTGTTTATCTCTCGAGTTATTCATCCATCTCATTTACACCTTGATTCAATTATACTTTTCTCACTTTAATGCTAACAGCAAGTAAAGTATATGTGTGAAATTACTACTGAAAATTATTATAATCAATTCAACATTATGCAAACATGTTGCGAGAGTGTGAAAAAGGGAATATATTTTCTTGTGTGTATATTTTGGCAGCAAAATTTTCACTCATAACAATAAAATAATTTTCCACAATAAAGCTCTTTATTACACATGAGAATTGAATGTGCCGGTTATATTTGCTTGTTTTGCCGGAAGTTTTCAACACCTTTTTATAAGATGAGAATGAAATTGAATGAATAGATGTACGTATATGCCATATCTAAAAAATATACGCATACAAACATACGGAAAGATAGTACCATAGAACGTCAGATTGCCAGTGCGTGTTCTCCTTTAAAAAGGATAAAAAAAGAAGCATACAATGCCATTACTAAAATTATATTGGAATATATGTGTTCCAAACATGAGCTTGTTCTTGTTCTGCTGTCTTATAAACATAACGACGTGAGGAATAGCAGGTGTAAGTTTGCTTCTTGTTGCCACTGATGTGATGTGAATCGCATCGAAAAACAACCACATATATACATACAATTACAAAATGTGTGTCTGTGAATTAAGTTCACACGATGACGGCAAAAGAAGAATGTCTACATTTTCTATTTTTCGTGTTTATGTTGAATCAATTAACCTAATGAACATTCCCTAGTCTTTCATTCTCATCTTATTTCCATAAATCCTTCAAACATGTTCGATATCACGCCTTAAATAATTTTCTCATCTTATAACATTCAGAGTTGGTTTTAATTCTTTAATTTATGCTTTTGTTTCTGAACTTAAACGTAACGGTTGAAATTAATTTTAAAAGTTTTTATTTTTGTTTACATTTTGAATTTTAAAAATATTTTGTAAATTTAAAATACATTCCTTCATATTTAAGTATTTAGCCAATTATTTTGAGATCATGAAAGCAAAATTGAAATGCTTTAATGCATAAAAGTTTAAATAAAAAGACCAAAAAACTTTCAGAAATAAAATTTGCAGTTAAAAAGTTAATTTATGGTCCTAAACTTAAATTTCAACCAACTCTGATCATTATCATTATTTAATTTCCTTCCTCTTTTCTTTTTATTCATAAAAAACTACATTCTCATGTATTATAAGCTAAGAAGTGCAAGAAAGAAAGAAAGAAAGGAAAAATTTAATTTTGGGAAATGTGACAAAAGCAATAGTTCAACAACTAGCACGAGTGAAGTATAAAATTACATTGCGAAGTGAACTCATTACGTGCTTCTGCGATACACACATAACACAACACACAAAAGAGAATACACTGAGGAGAAAGGAAACTATTCAATGCACTATGTAAAATGAGATCGAGTGAAAAGGAATAAGAGAAACTGAATGCAGTTAACGTAGAGAAATGTAACACTATTTTCTATAGTAGCTATATTTGCTGCAAAACTTTAAGCTTTTAATTTATTGTCTGGTGATGAAAAATGATTTTCCATTTTATAAAATCACCAACACTAGTAGTGCTCTCTTTTTAAATACAATACAGAAAGCACACCATTTTTCCCATCGTCATCCTAGTCGTCGTTGTTGTGTACACATATTTATTCAGATGAATTGGATATTGTTTGTACTTAAATATATGGTTGAGGGTTGAAAGTGTATGGTATGCAAAAATATATATTGAGAATGAAAGAGAGGAAGCTCACATTTCACACATATATTTCACTACACATACCAAAACATAAGCATAAAAGTGGATAGATCTATAAAATACATTTTCATAACACTAGACAATATTTTTGGCTTTCCATTGCTTTTCATGTTTCTATGGTGGTTGCACCGGAAGCTTTGGGTGAATGAAAAATCATAAGAAAGTAGGGTTACTAATGTAAAATATTATGTGCATAAAGTAAAGCTCGACTAGTTTATTTTTTGGGGTGCAAACAGAGAGAGAAAAATGAAATTTATGAAATAATAAGACTTTTTTTGTATTTGTGCATCTGCTGAAGTGTTATTACTTACAACTGCCATTGCTTGCAGTTCATTTACGAGTGTTGTGTGTTGTGTATAATAATTTTCCCTCTCACTGACTGCTTCTTGAATTGGTTTTGCTTCTGATACAACTTATTTCCCATGATAATTCATTCTAGTTCTTTTCCTTTTCATGATATCTCGTATTCTTTCGCTTTGTGAAGAAGTTGAAGTTTAAATAAGAATAAAGAAGTTGATGGAGAGCAGGAAAGTGGTCGGTTGGTATATGTCTAGTGAAGCATATTAAATTGCAATTTTTTCTACTTTGCTGCTCTGATAAGCAGATAAAGATTAAGACTTGGACATTAATTCACCTGAATAGAGGAAATTATATTTTCTACATAGTTACTGGTCAATTTGAAAAAAAGTTTTATAACTTCATTTGTTAACTTAATGTTTGAGGTTTGAATGTTATGTAAATTATTGTAATTTTCAATCAATTGTAAGTAAAATCGATTCTTGAATGCAAGGTATGGAAATGAACACGATTTGGCAAAAAATCGCTTGGCTAAATCTAATTTTAAATTTCTGTTCTTTGTCAAATTTATAAAATTGGTTTAAGGTAAATAAAAAGTTCATTTCAATAAAAGCATCACAAATTTCCTAGCAATAAAAGTTTAATGTTATTGTCACCATAAAACATAATACTATAAAATAATGAATAAATTACACAAAAAAGCATTGACTTTTAACAATAGAAAATGTTCAATAAATTTATCAAATGGAAAATTGATTATTTGCATGTGTGAATCAATTTTTTTATAGGAACAGGCTCTGTTATTTGATAAATTTAATCGAATATTTTATATGAAACCTAACAAATAAAATAATCGACATGTGCAAAATGACATGAAAACTCTTGTTTAATTGAAAAAATAAATAATTATCGATGATGATTGAAAAAAGAAATAATTCCATTTCATGCAGGCTTTTTTTGCACACGAATTTGATTGAATCAATAATTAATTAATTAATCATTACAATTTGTTTTTGATATATCAATATCATTGCAGTCAGTACCATCAAACATCAGTTATATCATACTGAAATCAGTAGAACCATCAATATCTGGCAAATATATCTGCGAAATTTCTGCCGATGCTCCATCATTTCATACTGAAATAGGTAAGTAATCGAAAAAAACGGAAACTTTTTCAATTAATTTATCATCGTCTTACATTTGCTTCTTTGCAGTCTCCAGTGAGATGGAAGTTGTTGATGTGCCTCAAAGTAAACCGATTATCACAGAAATAAAAACACACTACCGAATAAGCGAACTGATAAGGGGCAACTGTTCGAGTCAGTACTCGAGACCAGCAGCAAATTTAACATTCCTGATAAACGATATGCCGGTATATGCTGATGACATTTTCATTTCTTAAACAATAGCAAAAACTCTTTTCCTTTTCTTCTCTCTCATTTTCACATTTACAAAATAAAAGATCACAACATCGATAAGACAATACCCAACAGTAAAAGATGAATCTCGAAACTTAGTTTCAAATACAATAGGACTTTTCTATCGTATTCAACAGCAGAATTTTGCAAATGGACGATTAAAGGTATTTTTCGATTGGAATTGAATCAATTTGTGATTGCAAAATATTTGACAATGTTTTTCTCACTCTGTTGCATTCAATATTTTAATCACTTTATATAGTTAATTAATTATTGCAATTTAGCATTCAAATTTTAATGAATTTATTGAGTAATTTTATGATTAAAATGCAAAACAAGTAAATGAAATCACAAACTATCAAAAATTACAAATTAACAAACTCAACTATCATCAAACATTCTCAATTTCATGAATAAATTAAAACTGCAAACAAAATATCATGTTGAAAATTTTTTAAATTTAAATCAATAGAATTTTTGATTGAGTCAATGCATAAATTTCACATTTGTTCAATGACAAAAACTTCAAAGATAATTTTTGACAAATTTTTGCACTAAAAGTTTTTAAATTTAAGGAAATTAATTAAACAGATAAGCAGTAAATACTAATGAGCTTTACTCACTTTTTTCCAAGTATGAGAAAAACTTTAAATTAATTGGAAGAAAGAAAGAAAAGTAAGAATGAAGAAATTTGCATCTTACTAAGTATGAAATTTTTTTATACGAAAACTTTTTCTCTTCCGATTCAATTAAAATAATTGACTTCTTGTAAAAGTTTTCTTTAAAGTTTAATAGAAGTAATTTGCAATCATTCAGAAAGCATTTTTGTCCATTTATTTTAATCGATAATCATTTTGTTTATTTACCTTATATAGATATCTTGTATAGCTAGTATATATAATTTGTATAAGGAGCGAGCTGACAAAATAATTGAAATTGATCAACCGACTGTTTTCTCAGCATCTGCATCACAATCGTTTATTGATCTTCCATCATCACACTATTCATCATATCATGATTCATATGATTCAGCAAGCAATCATAATGATGCACAAATTCAAGGTAAGTTTCTACAAAAATATCTCGAGGCGAAAAGAAACTAAAATGCACTCGAAATTCACTCTCTGATGTTGTCTGTGAGCAAAAATGCATTAGAGTGGAAGTGAAAACATTTTAGTACGATATAATTTAAAGTTCATTCATAGCAATGATGGCATTTTCATTCTTATGGCTTTTGGCAAATGCGAGTGAAATACAGAAATGCATGCGAAAGAAAAACACAAGAAAATTAATTCCATGTCATTGAAAAAGCAGCAACAATGAGGCATATGCAATTCAAAGACATATGCTCTCGCATTGCATAATCCGTATTTAATGACAGCAAAATTTTGTTTCCTCTTTTTCTCATATAATGCCTTGTGGGTGCCTACTTTCCGTCGTCTCGAGCGACACACATCCGTCTTATTCAACTTGTAGATGAAAAATTCATTCAAGATGTGAAAATTTTAAGACGAAGAAACTCTGATTGGTATAAAGCTGATTGAAAATTTTCGTTTTCAATTAAATAAGTTGTCTAGAACGTAAAATGTTGTAACTATAACATCTCAGTAGTTTTAGTTCTAAAATTGAAAATGTTCTAAAAACATTTGATTTTTCTAAAAATTTAAACAATGAATTCAAAACAGAATATTAAAAATGTAAACAAATAACAAACAAATTTATCTGCACTTTAACAATTAATTGAATAAAAAATGATTACAATAAAACTTTATAGAAAAGATACAATTTGAAATATTACCTAACAAGTATAAAAATAAAAACAAATTGCCTTATCCTTAATAAACTCCACCAAAATCTTTTTCTATTATCTTTTGAAATCTCCTCAACAAATTGATGATGTGCTTCTTTCATCCAATAACAAAATGATTTGATTGTTGTCTAATATGATTCGATGAGTTTGGCAGATATACACTATTAATAATAAGTTACGAATGAAACCTTCTTCATTACTCAAATTGCTGCTCAATCGTTGAATGAAAGGAAAGCGCAAAAAATCAAAAATCATTTTCTTACATATGGTAGAAAAAGAGAAGAAAAATCCATATCTCGATATCTCAATTACTTCTTTTATTCTTATACCAAACATTATTGATGAAAGCTCTTGAGAAATTTCTACAATGTCCATTTACTTCATCTTGCTTGCTCTCTTATATGAACGTATTTCATTTGTAATATGTGAATAGCAAAAGCCACAAGAAACTTTTTTTTTCATCCATTTTTGCTGCTGCTTTTGCTTCATCTTACCAACTTATTTCATTTCAGAATTGTTTAGGAAGAAATGAATCGTGACATTCAATGGCTCATAATACGGCTTTCATTCGTTCATTCTTGTCTATATATCTATCTATCTATTGGGAACGACTTTCATCCCTTCGTCACATTAAATTGATATTTTTTTTCACTATTTCTCTACTTACTTTAAAGTGTGTAGAATGATAGAAAAGAATTGTAAGACGATTATGTAACTGATATCAGTTCAAAACAGTAAATACCACAAATATTTCCTTGACAACACAACGTAGCAGTAAAAATGCAATTTCTTTCTTTGATTTCTATCAATTTTTCATAAAGTTTAATGCACATGAGAAACTTTTTGACAAATATGAAATGAAAGAAATAAAAGTTTTTTATTTCTATTGATAACTAAAGTGCTTTTGCACAAAAGCTCTTCAATTATATTTTATAACACGTGCAGTTCAATAAAATACAATCACAGAAATATATGAAAAATAAAAAACTTTTCCCCTTTCTCTCTTTTTGAAATTTGATAAAGTCGATATATACAATAGCACAAAATTTGATTATTATGGGACACAAAAAGGCATTTTCATTTCTCTATGTTATGAATGAGTGTAGGAGAGAAAAAAATATAAATACAAATTTCATTTATATTCATTTCTCGATACAAAAACAAACAAAGCATGTATTTGGTAACAAGAGCATTGCGAATGAACGGAAGGCAAGCAAGCAGGGAAGAACTAAGAACTATAGTCAGAAATAACTTTATTTTATATATACATGTGTATATTTATTTATGAAATAACTTTATTTATATTCTCATTTTGTCTCATTTTTCTTTTTCTTTTAACACAGCGGACATGTCGAGTAGTGCATCAACATTTCTGAACAACAATCGACAACAACATCAACAAAAATTTATATTAGAGTGTGTATTTTGTATGTTCATTGTGCTTAAACTGTTACTTAGAAATGCATCAATTTAGCTGCTGTGAGTTACTTTTTGGCAGAAGGTGCTCATACAGTAATTTGTAGAAGAATTGCAATATAAATAAAAAAAATACTTGACATTTCTCAAAATAAAGAGAATAGAATGTAAGTAAGAAATGCTGACAAAAGAGAGGAAAATTTGTAATTTATTTTGTCTACTTTCTAACAAGAATTTGTTTTGTAATATAAAGGACGCTTTAAATAAAAGAAAAATAAAATTTGACGAAAGAAATTAAGTCTTCGTTAAATTTTCGGTAAATAAAATAAAATTGTAAAAAAAATTCAGCAAGTTTGTGTAAATTAAATGTTTTAAGACTCTTTTAATTCTTTCGTTATTTCATAATTTTACTAAGACTGTTTATTTTTTGATGAAATCTTAAAATTCATTCGTCTAAATTTTCTTTTTTTATTTAAATTTTATCGTCAAAATTTCGTTAAATTTTTTAAAATAAATTATTCTTAAAATTAAATTTTGAATTCTTTTATAAGAAATGAATTTCTCCTCTCAGAATGATATGTAAAGAAAAAAAAGAATTTATACATAAAAGTGACAAGCATACCGTACATATATTGATAAAGAAGAAATTCCCATTTCAATGTGTTTAGTGCAATGTTGTAAAAAATGAAGAAAAAAATAAAATTAATGAAAGAAAAATAAAAAATTCCAGCTTTTTGATTTAATATCATAACTTTATTTCTCGTTTATTCAAATATTTAATTAATTTTCATTTAATTCTTCTTTACTGTTAACTTTTGCTTGTTCCGGTTCCTTGCCATCTTCATCATCATCATGCACCAACAGACAATAAAAAAACAAAATGAATGGAAATTAATTTTTGTGTTTTCTTTTTTCTACGTCTCTGTCAAGTGGAAAAAATGTGTGCATAAAAAGTAGAGCAAAAAGCGAGCATTTTTCTCATTTCATTTCGATAATTTGATTTTTCTGTCTGTTAAAATTGGAAATGCCTTCACTTCATTTTTATTTTCTCTAGCTCAGCATCGAAATGCATAAAATGTAAAAAGGAGCAGTCATGATGTTTGTTTGTTATTTTTAATGAAAAAATATCATTCTGTAATTAAATTTTCTGCTAGACATCTCCAGAATGTTTCCCATTTCGACCATATTTTTTTTGCCTCTAAAAAAAGAACAAGAAATAAAATAATTTGTTTTTTCTCATCTCAAGTGCATGCACATTTCTGACAGTATTAGAGAATTTCTGGTTTATTATGTCATAAAATTTTTGCAACAAAACCCGAAAAATAAAGAATTAAATTTTTCTTCTTTTTCATATCTATAAAGCAAATGGAAAGGGAATGTGAATTGTAATTATTATTACATGAAGTCATTTATATGAACATTGTAGTTTCTATTATCAACACTGTAACACTCGACAGAGAGTAAAAGAAATGAAGACAAAAATTTTACATTCACATATAGAATATGAAAATATGAATATGTTTTTGCAATTCAGCTGTGGATTAACAGTAATTGACTTTTTGGAGTTTGCAACATGAAATAAAATTTCTCAAATATGTAAATTTTAATTTTTCTTATTGATATGAGCAACATTTTTATGCTCAAAGGCTTGTGAGTGTAATAAAACTTTGTCAAAAATTTTGATTGCATGCAAATGAAAAGAAGTAGTTTTATGAGAGTAAAATTAATTCTGTCATGTAAACATACTGAGCATATTAAGAACTTTTCTTTCTCATTTAATTAAATGATATTAAAATAATTTTTTGAATTTTGATATTTTCTTTCATACATAAAAGTTAATAAATTATAAATTTTCTTCTCACATGAAAAGTTTTTTTATTTCTTCTTATTTTTTGCAAATAATATCTTGGAAATTTATCATTTTTTCTCCTTCTCTTTCTCATATACACATACTCACAATAACTATTCATTCCCTGAAGTTATTTTTAAAAGAGAAAAATCATGATATATAAAATGTATAAAAAGAGAAATAAAGAAAAAGTTTTTCCTTCTTCACCTAAAGCACTTGAAGAAAAAAAAAATTTAAGAGGAATTTTTATTTTTCCTCTTTTGAAAAATGTTTTGTAAAATGAAAAGAAATTGAAGAAATTATAATGAAGAATTGTGTACATATGTGAAGATGAATTTGTGAATACTTATATAGTAGCAGTGAGTAAAAAGAAGAGGAAAAAAACATGTAACATTCCTAAAAGTCATATAATAATAATATATTATAAACATTGCCATATAATATGTAATAACTATGGGTTACGTTGCAGAAAAAGAAATAAATTTTGAGGAGATGAAATTGTAGAAAAAAATAAATCAAAATGATTGTCAGAATGCGATGATAGTTTTATACTTTTTTTTACAGAAGAATTTTTATGAGTAAGTAGTTGACATTTTTATAAAATTTTCTCAATTTTTTAAAGAGTTTCAATTGATCTTTGAAACTTTATAAAAATTCGATTAAACTGTAATTTTGAGCCGAACACTCTTAACCAAAATTCAAAAAATATAAAATAAGTTTTCTAATAACTAATTAATAATTCTTTTGATTGATTTGAAAAACAAAATCCTGATAATTGAAATTTTCTAGTGTCATGCTTTAATTAAATATCGAGTAACTTTTACTATAAGTCTCTTAATTACCGAACTCATAAGCTTACAAACAATAATAAAAATGATTTTATTTGCAAATATTAAACTATCTGTAGCTCAAAACTGCACTTTTTCAAACTTTTGCATTTTAATAAAAGCTATGTATATACTCAAGTTTTTGAAGAAGGAAATTTACTTAGTTTTTAGTAAATATTTAAATTGTTCTTCAAATTACACAAAAAGTAAATATTCAAAAAGTTACAAACATTTCAAAAAACTAGAATGAGCCAATTAAAAAAGAAATTTCCTTTGAAGTGCAATTTAACATTAATTAATTAAAATTTTCATATGCAAGTTCTGGTGAATTAACAAATAATTCTCTCCAATTAGCTGCATTTTTATTTTATAGCATCATTGAAAAAATACATTAATTTTTATGTGAAAGTTTCGCTTCAACATATCAATTTCTATAGAAGTATTGATTGCATTGGAAAAACATTTGCTTTTCTATTCGATGAATGAATAAATTCAATGAGTTTTCATTTCATTTTGCTTTCATATTCAAATTGTTAAATCTCTCTCGTACAATTTAAAATGATATGAGCTGAATAAAAATGAAATGAAAATAAAACTTTCTTTACTATCAAATTCATAAACTTCCTAATTAAAAGTTAGCTGCAAAAAAGAGCGAGAGATAGACAGAGAGAGATAGTTGACGGTGGAGGGTTGAAACTTTTTATTATTATTATTTTTACACACAATTGTGAACTCTCATACAAATACAGTGAAAATATAAAAGTTTTTAGTTTTTTCATGTTGAATTCATTTAAACTTTTGCATATATGCACTGCATTTGCACTCAGAAATGTTTTTAAATTTCTAACAGAATGTGAAAATTAAGCAAATGTTGTGTTAGTATTAGTGATAAACTTTTGAAAATCTGCATTCATGTCAAATTGAAGAAGTACAATTAAGTACGATGTTGCTGCACTAACAGCCTGCAAATAAAATATGAAAATTTCTGTGTAAGTCATTAACAAATAATTTTAAGTCTGTAATAGATATTTTCATAAACTTTTTTTTAAAAAGGAAGAAAATTAATAGATCTTTTATTTCCATCCCTTGATTTATCTTCTTCTATATTTGACTTTATGCATGAACATTTCAAGCTCATTTCAATGCAATTGATTGAATACAGAAGAGTTTTCAATAAATATTTACCGAAAATATGAATGTGTAATCCAATTTGAAAAGACCAAGTCCATTGAAGTGAAAAATCTGGAAAAGATAGAAGAATCAATTTTAAATTAAGAAGCAAATGCTTGATTATTTAATTCAGATTTAACTAAGTTTTTATGAAGGAATCATTGATTTTAATGCGTTATATAAATTGTTTTTCAAGGTAATTGAAATTAAATATTTGGTTATACTTCTGTACAATTTAAATTATTTTCATCTTGATAATAAATAAAACTTTTATTGGTTATGAAATCAAGTTGACTTGATACACAAAAACTTGACTCATACTTGATTTTAAAAATATTCAAGTTGACTTGAAATTTATATACTTGACTTTTTCAAACTTCTTTCCAAACTATTACATAATTTTCAATTACAAATTTCCAAGGTATGGAAGCAAACGAATGTGAATTGGCAAAAAAATCGCTAAAATTCGTTCCCATACTTTGCAAATTTCATATTAAAAATTTTAAATAAATTTCCAATTTCTCAAGACAAGTTGATTCAATCATCCCATCATTATAACTTTTGAGTAAAATAATAAATTACTTTTAATATTCAAAGTCAATAATGAATTGAAATATGTCAATTCCAGGATAATAATTTTTACCTTTTTACGATTCAACACTTGCAATGTGAATGACTTCATTTTACTATAGAAAATTTCATCGCTCAACATAAATGCAGGTTTATTTTGCAGAATTTTATGAATGATTAAAGCCGATTCACATGATTCTTCACGTGTTTTGCTAAATAAAAAATTAAAGAAATTTCAAAAAAAGAGGAAAAAGTTGATAAATAAACAACAATTCAAGTCCCAAGGCATAAACTACGATAATGAAAATTCGTGTTTCACAAAATTAAATTCTCACATGTGACATTAGTTTTTTATGCTTTTGAAAAGAAAAATAAAAATTTTTCTTTTTCTCATACACAATCGTACCTGCATACTCGTAGTGAAACATAAATAATGGTCGAGACAAGAATTCCCCAAACGACATACGATGAAGCAATAACGAGCAACTGCATGTTTAAACCTTGCGACCAAAACATGACCTAAACAAGGCAGGTAAGAGAGAAAAGTTTGTTTTATTATGAAAGTTTGCACAGTGCATTGAAATTGTCATGATGATGATGTGAAGTTTGACTTGTTTGAAATAAATTAATTTTTAGAACTCACTTTAGTTTCAAAGAATATTCCAAATAAGATCATTATGAAGCTTCCTGTTATATTTGTAACCATTTCTAAAAAGGTAAAAAGAATTACTAAATGCTTTTTAAATACAAAGAAAGAGAGAACAATTTTCCTTTATATAAAGCTCAAAGTGAGCCCTTCTTTCAAAAAGCATCGTCATCAAATTCTTTTTTATTTTTACCTATTGAATATAAATCGTTGAAACTCTCAGCTATGTCACAGAGTTTGTCATGCATTGAGAAAATTTCATTCATTCGTAAATGTAAATTTAATGGATAATTCAATTCAGTTTGTTCATTGATTTTCCTTGAGTTGTTGCTGCAGCAGTTGAAAGAGGATTTTAAGAATTGAAAAAATGATTGAGTTCGACTTTCGTTGTTGTCATCGATTCGATGATGCTCGACAATAGTTTTACGATTTGTTGAAGTTACAAAATCATTAAACTTTCCTTCAGCAACAGCAGTAGCAGTAGTTTCATGCATTGCTGTTGACGATATTGAATCAATTTCATCTCTTTTGTTATTTGCATTATTTGAATTTACAGCAAATCCTCTGTTCATTTCCATGTTATTGCTTTCATGTTTTCGTTGTACCAAATTGTGACTTATTGAAAACGGTTGTGTGCTTTCGAGTGCTTTTGCATTTATCTTTTTCTCATCATCAAATAAAGCTAGATGCATTTTCACTGCTGCATTTGTTGGCTCATTTGTATCAGCGATGTTATTAAGAAATCTTTTTGATACATCGATGATAAAACAAAATACAAAATAAACGATTGAGTTATTTATATTTTTGGTTTGTGCATTTAGTGATTAAATATTGACTTGTGCTTGCAATTTACTGATGTGAAAATAAAGAGAGATTAATATTCTTTTGAGGATTCAAAATATTTGAAATAAATAAGACAATAAAGGTGATTTTTTGAAAAATTTATCAATTTTGGTGATTATTTTGATACTTTGAGAATTTTATTCCTTTTATAAGCGTGATAATTATGCAAAACTTTGTATCTTTTTGTATCTGCTTTATTAAAAACTACGTTTCTTATTTTGCTATTAAAAATAGATTCTATTATTCATCAAAGTCTCTTTACTTCAAATTTTACTCAAATAATTAATTTAAGCAAAAAAATAATTTAATGCAAAACAAATTAAACTTTAATAATTCCATTCATAAAGCAACAGTGTGTTTCACAAAAAAAAGAATAAAAAGCTTCAATATAAGAATTAAACGTCAATAGAAATGAAGAAAATGCAATTAAAATTTCATGAAAAGAAGCTTACTTGTTAATTAAAACGAATCTTTCGTAAATCAAATGAACTCCAATTATAAATTGCCCTTTAAATAAGAAAACGAAACAAAGGAAGAAATAATTTTCAGTTATTTAATCTACTTCCATTCATCATTATATAAAATACGAAAAGAAGCTTCTTCTTAAACTCATATAACATAAAATGTTGTTCATGATATGATGAATGAGTATAGAAATGAAATTTCATGCGGTTTTAATCTCTTTTCTTTAGAAATGAAGTTTCTAAAGTCAGTATTGAAGAGATTTTTTTTTGGGTGAGAAGATCTGATTTTTATGCATGAAAGAATCTCAAGGGAATGCGGTTATGTGAAGTAGATTTATACAAACCCGATGAACATGTAGACATTATATAAGGAATTATATAAGCGATGACAACAAGAACTGACATTGCGCCATATAATCTGTTCAAAAAAAAAAATACAAAATAAAATAGTAGAAATTCAATCAGGACTTTTTACATCAACAGTCATGAGAGACAGAAAGAAAAAGAAAAATTATGAGATTTAATAAGAAACCTCAACCATCCGTTTTCAATGATATTGATATTAAATAACAAGAAGAAATGGGAAAAATAAGGAAGATATATTGCTACTACTACAGCAGCTTTACCCTTGAAATACATAATAATCGAAAGCGCCAACAAAGCAAAATAACAAAATGCTTGTGATCAGGCATTTCAATTGAAATGCGAAAGATTTTTTGTAGTCTATTCGTACACTCTCGCACAAATCATGAAGTTCGTCATCAATTTTGTTTATTTCAGTTAAAAATCGAGAAAGCTTTTGTGCTTTGATGAATGCTAGAAAAATTGCAATGAAGCTATTGATGAAACCAATTATTGTATGCATGATATGTCCTGCAGAAATTTTTTTGCCATTAGAACTAATAAACTTTTTTTTACTGTATAATAAACAAAGAAAATTTCATGATACATTACCAATTAGTCCAATACTAGGATAGTTTTCATAATAATTGAAGCGTAAATTTTCAATGACGAAATAATAAAGAGCGGCACAGTAGAGAGCATAGCACAATAGAGAATAAATTACACTGAATGCACTGAATTTCAATAGAACTCGTTTGTTACTTCTGATGAAACCATATGGAACTTGCCCAAGTATCTATAGAGGATGAATGAATGACTTTTTATTAATTGATATCAAAGAGCTACAAGACTTACTTTTGAAATTATGTAAATTGGTGAAATTGATTCGCAAAAAGTTTCCACATTAAATATCCTCATTATCCTTCCTTTTTAATTTTTTTTTTCAACTTTACTCGCGTCAAGTTAAATAGAAAATGAAATGTAAAAGCCACCAAAGTTGGACTGTGATGACATAATATAAAAAAGAGAAGTTGGAAATTAATCGAAGCGTCAATCATGAAAGGAAACATAAAAAAATCCCATTAAAATTATCTTTTTCTCTCTTTCCATCCCCCACGTAGTTCTTTCGACCGATAACACAACTTTTTCTCTCATGTTTATTTTCAAGCAAAATAAAAAGCTTCACTCAATCAGTCGACTCGACACCGTTGTGTCTGTTGATGAATATTTAATCGCCACATTGAAATGAACGAGAGAGAGTGAAGTGCAAATGAAGGGACAAGAATGAACATGACATAACTCTGAATGAATGTAGAACGACAAATAATTAATTTAATTGATATTTTTAATGTTTTATGAATTTAATAACAATTTCGAAATGATGAAATACAATTATTCGTGCATATGACATCAAAATTAACGTAATTTCATTAATTAATTGACTTTTACATATCATTCATATTTGACGAATGATCTTTTATATTTTTCTTTTTGTTGACTTATTTATGTAACAGACCAATTTTCTTTTGTCAAAAGCTTTTATTATTTATTGAATTCTAGAATATAAATTTCAAAAAATGTCTCTCTTCAGTTGATTGTGTGCCATGACATGGACAAACATTTGTTCATAGTGCAATAAATAATTTTGATAAATAACAGTCATTAGTATTCATTTTTAATTGTTCTAAAAATAGTGTTTGTTAAAAAACTCAAAAAAGAAAAAAAAAAGTTAAGGATCGAAATTTTGCATATTTTACTTCTTCTTATACGCGTATTTTTGAACCCTAAAAAATCAAAATACAAATAAATTTTTTTTTGAATTCAAAATTTATGTGACCGTTTTTTTTAAATCAATAAAAATTGTTTTTTAAAATTTATATTTCTAGTTGTTACTTTAAAATATTTACTTATATCATGTTTTAATATAATCAATGTCTCTCAGAATATTTAAAAATTTCAAATATCCATCCCCTATCTCAAGAAAAAAACTTGTTTCTGTTTGCCTCAAAGCACATAAAAGTTAAAAGCTGAAAGCAGATTGGGATGATTTTATTTTTAACAGCTGTCAACAAGGGGTTAAAAGATCAAAACATGAAAGATCTGGTTTACTGATAAACAGGTCAAACCGTATCAAAATTAGCCAAGTCAACACTTTCATTGCTCTCTTTATTGAATCAGTAGCAATCAATGAACCTTGTGGTGAAAAAGAAAAAAATATTCAATTTCTTACTAACTTTATTTCCTTTTAAATGCAGCATAGCAAAAAAAAAGTGGACTGACTGCAAATGTTGAAATTTAATTTACGATTTGTGAAAATTTAACTTCCGCAACAAACCAACAGCGACAATGATGATGTTGACATCGTGCTGAAAAAAAGAGCAACGAGTGAGAGTGAGAGTCATGAAAGATGTCATGTACATATAATTTTTGCACCTAGAAGCAATTTTTTGTTCTTTTTTTCACTTTCAAAATCGTTTATTCAATCAATTTACATATTTTTTCTTCTTTTTCTTCTTCCATGTGTTTATACATGAAAAACATCAAAATAATATAAACATTAAACATGGAATTTTCTGAGCGGAAATTCAGTTGAATTTTTACAAACGTTTGCATATGTACACAACTCTGTGTGCGCATAAATTCAATTTTGTCGTTTTTTCGTGCTCAATGTTTTTGTCTGACATGATTTGAATTTTTTTTCTATACATGTATGGTTAGGAATGGAAAAAATTTCTTTATCAAAATGTGAATTGTGTAAAAATGTATATCATGTGTCAACATATGCTGACCATTGCTGTTTTTTATGTGGAAAAAAAATTATGAATAAACTGTTTTTCCAATTGAATTTTTATTTTTATATTTTTGTGTTTTACCTTTGGTTTTTTTTTACTTTAAGAATTTTGATGTTTTTGCAAGGTAAAAATAGTTCGGGTACATTTTCTTCTGAAACTTAAAAAAAAAGGAAATTGAACCAAATTTAATTTTCTACTTATGAATTGATTTAATTTTAGTTTAAATATCATATGATGTGAACTATTGAAGTATATACATAAAAATAAAACTTTTTGTTTTTTTAAAGTTTTTGTTTACATTTTAAAATATTTTCATGAATTTTAGAACCAAATGTTTAGTAATTTAATCAATTTTAACAGCTTTATTTCAATGAAACCAGAAAATATTTATTGTTTTTATTTCAATCAAAAATATTTTCGTCAGACTTGAAGCTTTAAAAGCATGAATTTTTTGGAATTATTTTGTTTTGATTTTTTGTTTTTAGAGTTTTTCTTTGGAAATTTTTGGTTTAAATACATTTTGATTTTTATAATGAAATTTATTTTTTAAATTCACTAATTTGGAAAATATTTAAGCCACAAAAACATTATAATAAAATACTTTACCATACACACCTTACTTTAAGTGAAGATTTTATTTTTTTAATCCTTGAATTAAAGTTTTTATCATAAAAACATTTAAAGTTACAAAAAAAGTTCTTCTTTATTTTTTTTTAACATTTTTTAGAACAATTTTTATGAGTGCAAAATGGTGCAAAAAATAATGTATATGAAAAAGTTTTAATGTTGGTGCAAGTGTGCATTGAGTGAGTGTTTATAATTTTCTATATATAAAGGTTTGTAGTTGCAGTGCATGAAGTTCTTTATTTGTTTGAGGTAATTAAGTCAATTTCTTTCATTTCAACTTTAAAAAGCAGCTCTTAGTTTTTGTATTTTTTCATCAGTGCCGCATTTCGTGCATGAACATGATGAGGGAACATTAAAGTTCTTTGTAAATTTGTATTTATCATCACAAAGAAGTTCAACTGGAAGTTCACGAACTCCACTTACTGAGCAACATTCACAAGTCTTCAATTGATCAAACGTCACTAAATAAAAAGAATCGAAAAAAAATTAATTGAAAAATTTTTTTGAATTTACTTTTCTTCTATGACATACATGGATCAAATTTGGTACCACTCTTGCATGTACCAGTACATTGAGTGATCCCTCTGATGCCGTTAACATTTTTGCAATTTCCGTGAGGTGGCAGTTGCAATTGAATCAAACCAACAGTTTGACTTTCAGAAAGCGACTCGGGTAAACAATTTTTCTGTGACAGCGATTCCATTTTGCATTTTTCACAGCAGCCGTCCTTGTATCGAAGTAGTGGTGGACATGATGAAATATCAGGGCATGTTGGCATCATTGATGTGATTAGCATCTGTCCGTCTTTGATATTGCACTCGAATGTCGTGCAATTATCGTCACTGAACCACGTTTGGCCTATCTCATAAAGTTTGTTATCCGCTATGCATTTCGTTTTGACGCATTCACCACAGCATTTGCCAACGATTGGTTTAAGCTCGTAGCCCTATTTGTATAAACAAAAATGAATTGACTTTACTAGAGATAAATCTGGGATAAAAGTGAATGAGTGAAAACTTACCGCTTGGCATATTGTATTACACACTTCACGCTGTGTTTTAATTATCGGTTTTCCATTTGTGTCAAAGGCACATTGTGCCTTCTCACAAACATCCTCTGTCTGCCACAACTCGTCCATCTTTTTCAAAATCTTCTTGCCATTGATTGTTGCAATGCAATTATTTTGCGGTGGACCTGAATATAAAAAGGATAGCAAAAATAAATAACAAGGAATTGAATGGAACTCTTTTGTATTGTAGTAGAGTTTTGGTTTTTGTTTTTCATGAAAATTAGATTTATATAGATTGCTCTAGGGAAGGTTCACAAAACTAAAAGTTACAGTTTGCTTAGTAAAGCATAAAGTTTTCAAATTGTATTTTTTAAATTTTTCAATAATTCTCAGAAGTTCATAATTTCTTTATTTCAAAGAATTTTCATCAAACAAGCTTTATTTAAGTGGAAACAGATTTTTTTATTCTTATTGAGTTTTAATGTTGGAAACTCATGGTAATTTGACCGAATTTCGGAAAATTTAAAATCTTTTTTCTATTTAAGTTCTACTTTTAGAACAATTTAAAAAAATTTTGGTAAATTGAGAGAAATTTTAATTTTAACAACATTTAAAATTTCAAATCAGAGTAAAATTGAAAATTACCTTTTTAACGGTTTTAATAATTTTAAATTTACTTCAGCGCCAACGCGCACGAAGTATTGCTTTTGTTTTTTCAATTTTTCATTTTTTTCCACTTTTCTCGAAATCTAAGCATTATCAATTATGTACACCTAGTATTTTTAGATGGGCTTCGTAATTATCAATCGAACAAGCCAACTTTCATGAAAATTTGTCACTCCATGCCCGAGTTATACCCAAAAAACCGCGGTGGGATGTCGGCTCGTCTATATCCACTCTACAGCTCACAGATTTCATTTTTTCACCAAAATTCTTGAATATTCGTAATCTGTAGCACTTTATTGAGGCAACATCAACTTTTGGTGGAAAATGGTCTGTAAGTGTAGCGGCTAGCTTAGTGTGACGATTCCGCATATATGCGAAAAAACCGCATATATTCCCGAATGCATGCGAATACATGCAAAACATTCGTAATTTAACCGAAAATAACCGAGGCTTTGAAGTAATTTGAAAAACTTGAAAAGTTTTTCTTGAGCAGCCAGAGTTGTAAAAGTAGCTACCTACTTCGCCTACTTTTCACATACAAAAACCTACTTTCTACTTTTATTTTATATGAAAAATAGATCTACTTTTCCAGCTCTGTGAGCAGCAACGCACAGCGATCTGTTGCGCTCACTGATCTGCACTGTGGACTTTAGTTATTATCATGATTATAAAAATTATTTTTCAAAATTAACACTAAAAATTACTTAATTTTTCCTCTTTAATATTGTCATCATCATTAAGGAGATTAGCGACAATTTCACTTAATTAAGCAACGATAAACTTTTTCCCATGGGAAAGAACAAAGAGACACATAGTAAAATGTCCATCCCACAAATCTCTTTTTCTCTCTAACTATGGCACACACTTTTATTAAAATAGTGCTACACATAGCAGAATGAGTTAGAGAGAGAAAAAGAAAAAAAATTTCTAATCAACTTTTTTACATACGAAAACTATTGATGTCATGCAGTGAGAAAGGCAAGCATATATCTACATGGCTGTGGGTAAAACGAAGGGATTTTTTGGTTTTTCGAAATGAAAAAAAAAAACTTACGGCACTCGTAGATATCGCAACAAATTTTATCAACAGCACTCTTTGTCTTCTCGAGAACGTAAAACGCTTCCGTACATTGAGTTGGTTTGGGCGGGCACAGTGATTTATCACAAACAAGCTTCGATATGGGACAGCATCCTGTTGTGTCAGTTATTGCCTTAAAACCCGGCTCGAATTGTGTAAAGTTTTGTACCGGCTTACATTGAGCCTTTGGTATGCAGTCTAATGGTGTATGAGAAATATTTAAAGCGGAAATTAAGGAAAAATTTTAGTTTTACAGAGTTTGTAAATTTAAATCAGAAATAAATGTAGAAATATTTTGAGGAAATTTCCAAACTGAGAATTTTAAGACTAACTTTTAATTTCCTATTTCTTATTTTTTCACCCACACTTACCGCAAATATATTTCGAGCATCCATCGGTACCATTTATTATTTTATTCGTCTGATCGAGACCACATTTTGGTAAAACTAATTGAGGACATAATGTTCGTTGTATAGGCTTTTCTTCTGGTATGCAAGCATATTTCTTGCAACATTCTCCTGTCGGTGATGACTCGACTGCTGTAAAACCAATGCCACATATTGCTTGTGTTGGACATTGAATCTTTTGGCATTGAATTGTTGAATCATTGCGGCATGTACATTTAGTACACACATCCAAATGCCATACGTCACCTGGTAAATGACCCTAAATAACAGCACCAACATAAGATGGATAATTCAATTACTAAACTAAACTTTATGGGTGGTTGAATACTCACTTTATCATCGCATGCACGACATTCAATTTCACGTAGACATTTGCCATTATGCAAAACGGTTCCTTTTGGACAGAAACAGCCCTCACTCAAACCAGCATTACAAATTGATTTCATCTTTTCAATTGTTTTTGGATCTTTTATTGCGGACGATGATTTTATCAATTTATCTCTTGCTTCAATCGATTGACATGTTTCAGCACAACCACAAGGTGTATAAACATAAGGAGCAGCACAATCCATTTGACAGAAACCATTTTTACGCCAATCAACACAGACACCATTACGAGCACATTCTCGAGCATAAGCAGCAATAGAATCACATGAGCCTTTTTGTGTTGGTCCCGTTCTACAAAGATCTTGCTGGCATGCTGTTACATACATCAAAGGTTCAACCACAAAGTGACATTTTCCAAAAATTTCCTCATCGAGAATCTTAAAGCAAGGATCAGTTTCAGGTGCTAGTGGCAGACATTCACTTTCCTCATCAACATAACATTTATCTTTTTGTTCATTGAGCAAAAGTTTTGGTTCATTAGCAAGCCAACTGAGTGCAAAGTTTTGCAATGGAGTGTTTGTGAGCGGGAGATTTGTGGCAGCTGGATTTTTAGTCAAATCATCCTCAGGATTACCATTGCAATTGCCACAAAGTCCTTCCATTTTATTTCCATATTTTACACTTGGTACTTTTATCTGATTTAAAATAGAAAAAAGTTTATGAATATTTAAATTATAAATAAAAAAATTCAAAACTTTACTTACACTGAATGACATTGCTTCAAACATCGTAACAAGTTCAATCTGTGATTCTGGCAAAATAATATTCAATGTTTTTCCTTGTTCTGTGATTTTGATCCAATTTTGAATGTATGGCTTGTTTGCAATTTTGAATCCATCAATAATAACTTCTAAGTTTTTCATTGCATCTTTTTGAATATGAACAATGTGACTATTGTAAGCAATATGAAGTGCTTGAGTACATGTTACTTTTTTCTGAGCAATTGCATTTGCTTTTGTATCACATGGACCAATCGTTGCATAAACTTGGAAAGTGTAAACATTTTTCAATGAAATATCACGTGATAGCAAGTATGTGCAATTTCCATCGAATGTAAAGTTTTTACGGTCATATGTGATATATTGAGACTTTCCAAAACCATCACAAACACAATCACGGCATTCACTTATTGGCACACATGTTTGGTCTTTCTTAACAGTTCCTGGTGGACAAAAGCAACCAGAGAAACAAGTTCCAGGCACGTTTGCACACTCATTTGATTGTATATTATTGCATGTTGTCTCACAACTTCGTCGATAGCAGTCTTGGTGTACAAGTGGGGCAACACAAGTTGCTTCACATGAATGAACAGAGCGCCACGTTTCTAGATGCACGTTTTCATCAGCTGCCATGCATTCGACCACGTAATTCTTTAGCATTGAACATTTGCACTGTTTTGCATGTTTTTCTAAATCTTTAGTCGCAGTTGTGCCATTTGTGGCTGTTAATAAACAATCACAGGCTGTCTCTAAACATGTTGATATAAAATGAGTTGGATTGATTGTTTTTTTGCATGGCGTAAAAATTTCATGATTGACAAGTTCGCACATTTTCATTGCAACTTCTTGAACTGCTTTTGGACATGAATGTGGAATGCAATCTTCAGCAGTGCCATTACTAACTGACCAGCTATCACCAAAATCAACAGTCGATGTTGCAAGTTGGCCACTCGGTGTACGTTTGTCATCTTTTTTATCATTATTATAGAAACCACAAAGACCATCGACTTGATTGACATACTGTGAAGAAATACCAAGTTTTATATCACCATATTGATCAAGTGTCACCCAAATGCCGTGTGTATGTGAGACATAAAGAAGACTGTCACCATTCTTTGATACCACAAATGACATTTTACGGTTTGAATTTTGCAATTGCTGAATTGTAAAGCTGTGAAGTGAAGAAAAATCAATTTGAAAATAAAAAAGAAAAAAAAAGATTCAAGAATACTCACTAATAGCCATCGAGATTCACTGTTAGTGTAGGATAGAGAATAAGAGTATATTTTGCAACCTTATCCTTAATTTCAATCTCTTTGGTGCAAACATTATTTCCAGTTGAGCAATTCTTTCTCATTATCACGTTCCACTTCGCATCTGACACGTCGCGCGCAAGAAGATGACTACAAATGTCATATTTAAATTCTGTCGAATCAAATGTATTGAATGTGCGGCCGGTTACGCTGTTAAATGGTGAGGAAATAAGAGAGTGAGAATTGTAGAAAATTGAAAGTGAATGTGTGATAATGATGATGAGGTTTGTGCCATTAAAAAAGAGTCAGAAAAAGAAATGGAAATGCGATGATGAGATTTAAAATTATCACATGACTTACTTGCATACAGCATCATTTTCTACTACTGGATCACATGCGAATCTATTTTTGAAAAGAAGGAATTAAATTGTATTAAAATTCAAATACGATTTTATTTCATAAAGTTTTTAATTAAATTCTTGCCTAACTTAATTAAAGAAAGTTTCACAAAATTTCATCTCATTTCTTTTACTTACTTTGCACATTCATTAGGTGACTTTTGAATTTGAAGTCTCAACATGTAGCCTCGAGGACATTTCGGTTCCGGACATCTAATAAGTTTAGTTTGATTTCCAGCTGCATAGTCTGGTCCTTCAGGCGTTTCTACTATTGGAATGCACATAAATTCAAAGCATTCTTCAGAATTAATATCCTGTTTATCTTTTGTTGTTGAAATTGGCAAAATTGCTTCATAACTTGCCATATATTTTGCTTTGATGTAGTAATATTGATGTTGTGGCTTATCATTTTCATCATCATCATCAGAGAAGCGTGAACTCATCATTTTTGATTTGCGTGATTGCTTTGGTTTGATCATAAATCCAGGTGGACAAGATGGATCTGGACATTTCTTTGTAATTGCTGTAAAATTTAAAGTTCCATAAAAAAATTCTCTTTAATTCATTTTAAAACTTACTTATTATTTCCGTTTTATTAATGCTAATATGAGGAGCTTCAGTGATTAAGCAATTAATTTCATCATCTGGACAATCTTGAACACCATCACACCATGATGATTCAGGAATGCATTCACCACTTGTCTGACAAATTACACTTTCAGGTGGACATTTTTCACATTTGCAATCGCATGTTCCAGGCGCAATTCTTCTTAATCCTTTTGCACAAGGTTTGCATGTTTTCTGTGTGCATTGCGGAATGCCGCCAATTTGACATATGCACTCAGCACATGTTTCCGTAAGATAAGTCTCGCCAACAGGATAACTAATGTGTCCTTCGAAGCATGGACAGTCACTTTGCGGAACACATTCATCGCCATTATAGTAAAGTGGCGGATAGCATAGACATGTTTCACGATTATTTGAGGGCGTTCGCAATAAAGCGCCTTTACATAAACCACAGTTGCTCGGTGTGACAATTTCAATTTCTTCAGGATATTTCACTGTTGTCATTGATGGATCGGGCGGTGCTGTAAATTATTGAAATGTGCATTAATGTCAATAGTGCAATTTTAAAATAAGGCAGAAACACTATGAATTTTTCACTACTTTGAAAGCTTGGAAAATTCTAATATTTTATGATCTTAATTTAGTTTATTAAAAATTTTCAGCATTTATTCAAAGTGTTTCTGCCTTAAACAGCATGTCTATTTCTGATAAACTTACGATAAGGCAAATAACATCCTATCGGTTCAAGTTTCAACTCAATCGCTCCATGCCATTTTACAGGCTGAATTTTGAGATATCTCGCATTAATTGGATTTGGGAAGTAATTTTTCTTGACACTTTCAGCATCAATGTTAGCGAGAAATTGCTTTGGTTGTCCATTTTGATCGAGTAATTTATTCCATATGACATCATCTTTTGAATAGAGTATGATGAAACTTTTAACCCAACCATATTCACCACCTTTTGTAATAACACCAGTCAGATTTCGATTTTCGATGAAATCAAACTAGAAAATAAAAATTTGAAAATTTTTTCCAATTATTTGTTTATTGTGTAAAACTCACCATGACATATTCATTAACATTATCAGCTAAAGGCATCCATCCACGTGCAGATGACAATTTAATAATTTCAAGTGGATTTCGTCGTATTTTAGTTTTTACTGAACCTGCATCCTTGATAGAACTTTAATAAATCAAAGCATAAAAAAGAGGGGAGAAAGAAAATATTAAAAAATTGTCCTTTTTTATGATAATTAAATTAGTCGAGTAATAAAGCAATATGAAAGAAGAGAAATTTCTTTAAAACTCAGTTAGACTTCATTAAGTCAGCATAAAAAATTTAATTATGTCGTTAAATCATGGCCCATAAATTTTCATGACAGTTAACCAATTAATTAATTAGACACAATTTGTGCCATCATCTTTTTTTATTATTTCTCTTTTTTCGAGGGTTGCTCACCTAAACTTGATCTGTTGCGGACTCAATTTGCTATTTTCAACACCTAACGGGTCATCACAAAGTGGAATCACTGGAGCAATTGTATAAACAGATGGTGGTGTTACAGGAACGACAACAGTTGGGACAATTTTTATAGCTGGTGTTACTGTTTCGACAGATTTTGGTGTTGTCACAGGATATTCAAATGAAATTGGCTTCGATGGATCTCGTTGACATCCTAAAAGTTCAATTCGAAGTGCAATTCCTTGATACCATGATAATGGATAAATTCTTATAAATTTAGCTTCTACTGGGGTTGAAAAAATATTTTTAACTGGCGTATTTTGATCAACTGAACCACTGAAAATTTGTGGATTTCCATGATGATCATCAATGACATGAAAAACTTCATCATTAAGACTGTAGAGAATTTTGAAACTTGTCACATATTGACTTAATAATGGACTTCCTCTAACAATTATTCCATAAATTGGAATTGCTTTAGGGAATGTAACTTGTAAGAATTGATTTTTATCATTAGTTGCTGGTGACCAACTTCCCATAGCTTTTTCAGTCGGTCTTGATTCTAATCTCGATGCTTCAGGTTTAAATGCTTCATTCAAATTGCTGCTTGATGAAAAAGCTGTGTCTGGCACAAGAGGCAAAAGTGGAACAAATTTACTTTCATCACATTGCATAGGTGGTGTAACTGTTGATGGCAAAACAACCAATGGTACTAAAGTTGTTACTTTTGGTTTTGGTGTTAATTTTCCTGGTTTTCTATCCTTAACTAATCCTGATTTTGGTGTTGTTGTTGTAATTACAGGTGGCATTGTTATTTGACCTAGAATTTCAATCTTTTGACACTGTGGTTTAGCAGCTATGACATCTTCAATCCAATCACAATCATGTTTTGAAGGATTATACATGAGTTCAAGTCCACATGATTTTTCAACGTATTTATAAACACCATCAGCTGGACTTAAGAGACATTCAAGATATTTATGACAATCCGATGGATGTTCAATTAATGGATTGGCTGGATTACATTCAGTCACATGTTGTTCAATATAAAGTGGAATAGTTGGTGCTATTGACATTGATGGTTTTTGTGTTGTCACAGGTTTAATAATTGTCTTTTTCTTAATCACTTCTTCTTCCCAAATTTCAATTTCACCTGGATCAGTTCCACATTGTGGTTTGACTTTTTTCACACTATCTGGCCAATCACAAATCATTGTCACTGGATTAAACATTGTAGCTGGATAGCAAGTTTTAACTGCATAAATATAACTTCCATTTGATGAAGGAACACAATGTAAGAATTTATAGCAACTGTTCGGATGTTCAACATGAGGCACTGATGGATCACAAATACGAATATAATAAGGAATTTCTTCAATAATTTTTACAGGTTTTGGTGATGTTTGAATTGAAGCTATAGTTGTAATAAATGAAGGTTTAGGAGAAGTTCCAAAAGCAGGAGTTGTGGGTGAAATAATTCTTGTATATTTCTTAATAATTTCAGTCCAAAGTTCAGTTTCACCAGGATTTTCATTGCATTCAGGTTTAATTTTAAAAACATTATCAAGCCAATCACAATTATAAGCATTTGGATTGTACATCATATCAGGGAAGCAAGTCTTTTCAGTATACACAAAACTTCCATTTGGAGCTTGAACACAATGCAAATATTTATAACAACTTTTTGGATGTGGAATCATTGGAATTGTTGGATCACAAATTCTAATATAAGTTGGTAATTTTCCTTCTGCATAATCTGTTTCATCAATTGGTGGGAAAGTCAATCTTCTCTTTGTACTTGGTGTTGTTTGCTTTATTATTGTCTTAATTTCTGTTTCTTCCCAAATTTCAATTTCACCTGGATTATCTGCACATTGTGGCTTTACATGTCTAACATTTATTGGCCAATCACAAATCATTGAAATTGGATTGAACATCATGTCAGGATAGCAAGTTTTAACAGCATAAACATAACTTCCATTTGATGCTGGCATGCAATGCAGGAATTTATAGCAACTGTTTGGATGTTCAACATGAGGAATTGATGGATCACAAATTGTCAAATAATAAGGTCTTTCTATAACTTCTTGCTCAATAATTATGACAGATTTCTTTGTTGTTTGTGGTATTTGAGGTCCAGGCGTTGTTTTTTGTTGAGTTATTAAAACTTCTACTTCTGGAATAGGCTTGACTGTTGAAATTATTTTTATTGGTTTAGCTGTTGTTGCACATGGAGTATCTGTGCAAATATATTCATTTCTGATGCATTGGCATGTTTTGCAATCGCTGACTTTGACTACTTGACCAGGCTATAAATTATAAAGCAAAACATGTTTCATTAAAAATTTATAATTAACGATTTATTGAATTTTAAATTTTTGATCTTAAATCCTAAATTATAATTTTGACTTTGAAAACTTTTAAAAACTCAAAAAATAAATGCAAAAAATTTTCCTTACCTTGAGTTGCTCATTGTTAGGTCCCATACATGTACAATCAGTAATTTCAACGCAACTCTTCCAATCTCTCCATAATCGTGGATATTCACATTTAACTGCGCTTTCTTGCGGCATGCAGCCAGGAATGCAATCATTCGATGCAGTTGTACAATTTCCGTTCATAGTCAGTAGTTTTCCGTAATAATTACAAGCGCGGCGACACGGAACAGCACATTCACTCCATACATAACCCATCGGACATTCAGCTTGCATTGGCTCTTCGGGTTTTCCACATTTTGGTTTTTTCGCAATAACATTTGCCGGCCAATCGCATGTCATTGAGGTTGGATTGAACATCATCGAAGCACCACAAGTTTTTTCCACATAAACATAACTTCCGTTGTTTGCCATCACACACTGTAAATATTTAGTACAATCGAGTGGATGTTCAACATTTGGAATGGTTGGATCGCAGATACTTGGAGTAATTATTGGAGATTTTGTTGGAACAATTTTCACTGGTGGTAAAGTTGTTGGTAAAGGAGAAATTATTTTTACTGGTGGCATTGTTGGTCCCAAAATTCCTGTCAATTTTGTTGTGGCTTCACCACAATCACAAAAAACTCTAATTTCATAATCAAAACATTGACCTTTACAGACAAGGCCACGCTCAAGGGAACATTCTACATTTTGTCCAGTTGATTTAGGATGATTATGACCAAAAACAGTTCGACATTCAATAGCAGCATAAAATTCAGGCTTACAAAGAATTTTTCCACCAATATTTTTCTAAAGAAATTATTTTAAGAAATCTCTAATAAAAAATGAATAAAAATAACTCACAAAATGTAGTGTACTAGGCAACGGCTCAATATCATCTTCTTTGAAGTAATTTGTCTTAGATGGAATTTTGCTTTGAAGATTATCGAGTGAATCTTGATTAATCCATGCTGTCCATCCTGTCTCACATCCAAACAAATCACCAATTAGTGGTGGCGATTCAGTTGCGCATGGAATACCGACACAAACTTTGCTACCTCGTGTGCATTTACACGTGTGACAAGCATCGGAAGCCATTACATCACCTTCATAATATGTAATGCCATCCTGTTGTAAACATATTGGCTTACAAATTGACTTTGGTACACATTCCAAAAACGAGTCATTCTTATAAACGCTACCAATTGGACATTCTTTTAGCTTGCAACCTTCAACACAATTATCTGAACTACAAAGTCTTTCATTTTTCAACGGATGCATCATGTTGTCACATGTTTCAACTGGACATGATTGAATGCATGGATTGTAATTTGAGCATTCTGGATCGCACTGCATTGCTGTAATTTAATAAATAAATAACATTGACAGTTGTGAATTGAATGGAAAATTTTACTGTAAAAATGCAATTTTCCTTGAACTTACGACACAAATCAGGTGTTCTCCAGCGTATATTCACACCACTTGCTGTGCAAGCGTAAGCATATGCTGCTAAAGCTGTACAGAGACATTCACAGTCACCACCTTGATCGCAGCTACAAGTGTCTGTTTTAAAATTGAATAAAAAAATTAATTCAAAAAAATAGTAGACAAAAAAAGTCAGCACATTTCAAATCTACATTTTAAAACTTAGTCTATAAGAATTGAATTTAAATACTTTCTTTAAATTATAATAATTCTAATTTACTTTAAAATTATGGTCAACTAATTCCTAATTTAAACTTCAAATAAATCAATTATTAAAAAGTTATTTATTTTCAACACTCACCATGAATACATCGTTTATAAAAGCTTTCAACAGAGACTTCCGAGTGACATTGTGCAAAATTACTTGATTTCAGTAGTCCACATTTCAATTGTGCCCATGTTTTCCTTTGTGGATTTAATGAACATGAGTCGACTTGTTCGCTTGGTTCTTTAGAAAAAAGAAGAAAAAGAGAAAATTGAAATTGAATATAAAAAAATTGATGATGTCGCTTTTTTGCTGCTCCCTCAGTTTTATAAAAATATACACAAAATGACAATTTAAAAAATTAAGTAAAAGAGAGAGATACTTACTAGCACAAGAGTCATCGAGCTTCCATGAATGGCCAAAAATAATTGGATTACTCTCAATGCCGCCGCTTGGATTGATAAAGTCATCTAGAGCATCATAATTGTAATTTCCACATAATCCCTGAACTTTACCCTTCCAACGATTCTCCAATCTCAAATACACTCGTGTGCCTCGATCCCATTTAAGCAGCACACCGATGTGTGGCATTTCAACAACGACAAACACACCCGAGCGATACGTGAGCATCTTTTTCATTGGCTTTGCTTCTGTGCCATGTTGATATGATAAAAATATACATATATGAAATCACAGAAAGAGAAGAGAAAAGAGAAATGATGTTTTTTGGTAGGGATTATTTGTTTTAATTAAATTAATTAAAGAAGCATTAAAGTTTTTACCATTTGATAAGCCCTTGATGCCTGCCACGGGTGAATCTGATGAGAGTGTAATTGATTCTGGTTCATTTCCGACAAGATTTATTGTCAATGTTTTCGAACATGTTACACCATTTGAACCACAGAGAACATTTTGAATTGAAACCGAAAATCCATCATTATTGAGAATTTTTCCCTTTGCAAGAACATATGAACAGACTCCTTGGAAATCAAATTCACGACCATCAAATGTTGTAAAATGATTATCACCCCATAAACTACAAGTTGCAGCACAATCTTTTGTTGTACACGACCATTTCCCTCCTTTACATAAGCTGATAAAGAAATTAAATTAATTTTAATGACACAATTATATGAAACTTTTGTTGCTAAAGGTTAAGTTTTACACAATTAGGATTCTATGTTTCAAATTTCATAAATATTTTTTCTCAATTTTTAATATGAATTCAAATTTTTTAAAACGTTTTAAAATATATATTTTAACGACTTTTTTAATTGATCTTAAACTTGATCTTGAACTTGAAATTTTTTAAAAAGTTTCTAATTTCAAAAATTTTCACTATAATTCAAGAACAACAGTCCATTAATTTTTATAAATTGATAGAAAAAACATCAAAAGCTCATTCTTGCATAAAAAATCTTTTTAAATGATTGACATAAAAAAATTACCATGTGTTGCAATCCTCTTTAATTTTCTCGCCATCATTATAACTTCGTCCACCATGATGACATGAGCAGCTTTCAGGTAAAACACACTTTTTCAAAAGTGTATCAAGCACAAAGCCTTCTTTGCATTTGCATCCTGCTCTGCATACTGCTGTAGTCGATGTCACATTCATATGCATGTTCTTGCATGTTAAAGGCTCTGCCGGTTCGCATGTTGTGAAAACTTCATTATTTACTGACGAACATTTCTTTGAAATATCTTCAGCTGGTGGATATTTGACAGAGTCCCCTTCTTTTGCTTCAACACAATTCCATTTGCCATTCATACATGTGCATAATTGCAAAAATTTTTGTCCAGGTCTCACTTCCTTATAGTTTGGCTTAAATTCTAAGCCTTTATAAATGCATTTGCACATAGAAACAGCCACACATTCATTATTTTCATCAAGCACTTGGCCAAGTGGACAACGACAACCTTCAACACACTGCAATCTTTTTTAATCGTAAAAAAATCGTGAAATAGTGACAGCAAAAAGGGAAAAAAGAATTTAATTAAAATCAACTCACTTGCATGGTGCTTCTCTTTGCAAATCTGAACATGTTCGTGAGCAAGCTTCGCCACATTGCTCAAAGACTTGTCCGTTGGGGCAGTTGATGACTGAAATGAAAATCATTTTAGAATTCGAGTTCTTAATCGACTTGATTATTGCGACACTCACCACATTCATTAACTTGATAACGCCAATTGAGAATTGTTCCCTGACGAGCGCATTCTGTCGCATATGAAGCTAAAATTGGACATGCACATTGACTAACCTCACCCTTGCATGCACACATATCATAAAGACAATCTTCATAAAATGGCTCAGGATCAACAAAAAGATGACATTCTTCAAATATTTTATCTTTAAGAAGTTTCTGACAAATTTTCTCAGCTTTTGGTTTATTTTCTGGATTTGTTTGACATGGATGTGGAACAATTTTATCACTAATTTGATCACACGATTCTTTTGTTTGCCATTTATTTGCAAATGGTGTGACTGTTGTTTCAACATCACCTGTAGAAATAAAATTAAGTAGTCAATAAAAATTTGTGAGTTTGAGCGCATTTTCGAGAATTGTAACAAAATGTTTAAGAAATTAGAGGTAAAAAAATGAAAATTTAATTTTAAAAACAAAATTAAGTAAACTAAAAAGAAATTTATCTAAAAACCATTACTCAGACAGACTATTAAAAATAATTTAATAAGTTTTTTTAACTGAACGGTAAAAATAGTTCACATCAATAAAACCAAATCGATAGCAATAAAAAAATTGACATGAATTTTCCTTTCCAGATCTCTCTTTTTATTGCTCTATTCAGTATTCAAAAGAGAGAAATTTTATAGCATATAACTCAAGGTTTAAAATGCAATTTTAAAATGTCATAAATTAAAACTCATAAAATCAGTTTTCAACCACATTTAACAAAAACCAAAATTCACATACAGAAAATTTTCTAATAATTTTCCGACTTTTCTTCTTGCTGACAATTGATGTTTAATTGCTGTTTATAGTTTAAACAGAAAAGTTTATCATTCACAGTAAGAACAAGTTTATTTAAGAAAATTTTATTCAACCTCATTGTTATCACTCAAGAAGAAGAAAAACTTTTTTACAGGAGAATTTCAGCAATAATATGAAAGCACTCAAGAGAGATAGAAAGAATAACTTTCAATGTCAGTTTTCTGTAAGAAAAATTGAACAATTGGAAAATATAAAACATGATAAAGTACCTTCCGGTGTTAAAAAGTCGTCTTGTAAATTTGAATTAAATGTTCCACAAAGCCCTTGAGTCTTGCCACGATAAGATGCTGGTGCATCAATATAAGCTCGTGTTAAACCATCCCACCATACTTGAACACCATCATTGAAATCAACTGGAGGAGATTGAAAAATAAACTTTATAAATTTTGTAAATTTGTAACGGAAAAATTAAATTTGAATTTGTAACTGTCATTTAAAGTTTAAATTTATAACGGTAATTTTGATCAAAATCTCTAACGTCTGCTAATAAATTTTCTTCATAACTCTTACATACATACCTAGAATAAAACTAGAGCTTGCTTGTCTTATTACAACTGCACCATCAGATAAATCCCTTGGTAATTTTGAAACTTCAAAACCATCGACAAGCACAAAACCACCCTGTTTCAATTTAATTATCCGCTGCTGTCCAGTGTTGTCATTATATTTAATAGTGAGTGACTTTGTGCATGATGGTAATTCTGTAGTGAAAGATGGCAAGAAATTCATGCTCTCTGATATTGCTCCACTACATGCAACGTTTTCTGCTTCTACTATGATATTTTCTGTTTTCATTAAATAGTATGAGCATTTGCCCATAAAATCATATCGTTTCCCGTCAAATGTGCTGTAATGAGGATCGCCAACTGAGGAACAACGTGAACCACATGTCAACGAGCTACATTTCCAATTGCCTTCCTCACAAACGCATGTATTGCAATCACGCTTGATTTTGCTATTTGGTTGAAAAATTTTGCCTTTTAACTTGCATGGACACATTTCTTTTTTAACACAAATGCCATCATTGAGTAGCATACCATCGGGACAGAAGCATCCTTCACGACAATTAAATGAATCAGTTTCAATAGCAGAACCACAAGATGCTTCATTTATTGGTCCACATGATTTATAAACTCGACCATTTGTGCAATTTAAAGCTGCATAAAAGAAAAATGAACTTAAAAATGTAATCAAGAAGAAAAAAGAAAAGTAAGACTTACGACAAATCTGCCAATCACGCCATCCATCTTCTAACATAACGCCTCTAAAACGACAGTCTTTAGCAAGTACAGCAATGCCATTGCAAATGCATTCAGTACGTTCATATAAGTTCTTGCAATCGCAATAATCTGAGATGCAATTTTTCATTAAAACTTCCATATTGAACATTTTAAAGCAATTGTCCATTTTGGGATTCTTTAATAGATCTGTGCATACAAGGTTTGCCTTTTCCTCGACAGCCGTCTCACAACCTTTTGCTGCTAGTTTTTGTGAACGTGGAATGCATTTTTCTTTACTCTTATCCATATTCAATGCACGCCATGAATCAACAAATGTTGCTGGCATCTGTATAAGAGTAGTAGATAAATTGGTAGAAAGAATGACATTGGGGAAGAAAATATTTTTTTATCAACTCACTTTATGAAATTCTCCGTCTTTCGACATAAAATCGTTACTCATGATTCCATCCATTGTACCACAAATGCCAGCTGTTCTATTGAAAATCGAAGCTGATGCATCAATCTGCACAAATTTCTATAAAATGATAGAAAGAAAAAAAGAATAGGAAATGTAATAAGAAATGAAGGATTATTGAAAGAATCATTTTATAGCACACACATATACATAAGAAAAAAAGGAAGAAAATTGGAACGGAAAAATGCGGCACCAAATGTTTGAAATTGATGTTGATAATAATAATGATGGAACAAAATTGAGTTTCAATTGAGAAGAAAAGTTGGAATTATCGACTTGAGACATTTTTTTTGTCTCTGACACAAATATTTTTTTGATTTATAAATTGATTCTTTGTGAAATATTGTTGAGAGATTATTATTAATATTTAATGGAAGTTATCAAATTTTTCTTCTTAAATAATAATAAAATAACTTTACTATTTTATTTTTTATTAGAAAATAGTAAAATTTAAATTTTTTTAAGAAAATAGTAAAATTGAAAAAAAAATTTAAAATAAAAGAAATTATTTTTAAGTTGGTAAAAAGGTAGATTTTCGTGTAGATCTAAGCAAAAAATTAAAATTTATGTAAATCACAAGGTATTGTAGATTTTAGTAGATCATCAAAAATTAAAGTAGACCTCACTATTTTGTAGAACTAAAGGGTAGATCAAAATATTATGTAGATTAACTAGTAGAACAAAATAAAAGATCAATTTCACAAATTTCAAAATCATTAAATAAATTTAAGACAAAAGTTTGTAAATAGAGAAACTTTTAGTGATGAACAGTTAATTTTTTACCCTAAAAATAAGTTTTTTTCTAAATATATCACAATTAAAAAAATTTTTTTTAATTATCTGTCCTTGAAAATTTTTTTTATAAAAATCTCAATTCCTTTAAAACTACCTTCGCACAACATGAAACTATCAGAAAGAATGTAAGAAAAACCAGAGCCCGAAATCGACGGCTGAGTAAGTAAAGTCATGAGTAATTTTACTCAAGTAAAAAATCGTGAGTAAATCGTGAGTAAATTTACTTGAGTAAAAAATCGTGAGTAAATCATGAGTAAATTTACTTACTCACGATTTACTTGACTAAATCAGGACGAATATTTACATCATCGATTCTTTGTAAATACTGAATGAAACTAATTTTAATCGATTGAAACTTATTTAGTATGTTGAATAATCATGGTTTAGCACTTTTATATCAATCATTAATCACTATTTTGCGTAAAATATTATCTTGTATTTCTCGAAAGCAAAACAATTTTAGAATATTTTCAATTACATATTATTTCGCTGTTTTCGTCAATGTCTACATTAGAAAGAGATAAATAACCAAAATACAAGCTTTATCTTTCTTATCAATCACTTCTTTGCACAATTTAAATTCATTTAAAAGCAATAAATTTATTTACAAATCATTGTCCAAATTATTGGTATTATTTTTTTATAAAACACTAAAAAATACACAAACTATTGTTTACTTAGTAGCAATAGTAATTGAAACTATAATGGAGTAATATTAAATGAACTAAAATGAATATTTAAGTAACAAAGTGTTTAAATAGACATTCATTGAATTTTTATTCAAACAATTTTACTTGAGTAAAATTTGGTGAGTAAATCATGAGTAAATTTACTTGAGTAAAAAATCGTGAGTAAGTCATGAGTAAATTTACTTGAGTAACAAAATTTACTTACTCATTGAGTAAATTTTGCGACGATTTCGGGCTCTGAGAAAAACTTTTAAAGCTAGAGAAATTTCACGTGATATAAAAAGTAAATAGAGAGAGAGAACAAAACACGCTTCATTGTAACTTACATAGTGAAACGAAAAAAAAAACAAAATTGAGAGCAAATAATGACAAAGTTATAAGGAGGAGAAAATAGCTAGCAAGGATATAAAAAAATTGTACAACAAAATTTTCAGAACTGAATTTCGTTTTTTTGTATTGTAGTAAAACCACAATAGTTAAGCTTTTTTCTTCTCTTTCTCTATTTTAGTTATGTTTTGATAAATTGAATGGAAAAGAAAAAAGAATAAAAAATTTACTTTTGTATCCCATGTGATAGTCAATGGTATAGATTCAAGTAAAATTCTAACATCAAGTCCTGATCTGGTCACTTTTAATCCTGCAATTTGAACAGGAATGGGAATTTCCTTCTTTGTGGTGAACATTTTCACTTGACCACCACCGACATTTTCAAAAGTGAATTGTTCATTTTGTAGGAAAACTTCTAATGCATGTGGACAAGGCTGAACAGAATCATATGGACATGACCGTAAAATTATGTTAAAAGTGCCATCAATGTAATCTTGTACAAGAACATGCGAGCATACAAGCTCATGATTGTATGTAACACCATCAAAAGTTTTGATTTTATTTCCATTCCATGTAATGCAAATGCTTGGCTTTGGTTCACGGTATGTTACTTCCAAGTCTTGTGTCAAATAAAGCTGATAAACTCCTGGTGTTGGAAAAATTCTTCGTCTTCTTCTTCAACCTGTAAGGGAGTATGAAATGTAGATTAATAATATTATAATGTTAGGTAAATTTTTTAAAATTTAACGGTTATTAAATTTTTAAAAATTTCCCAGATGAATAATTTTTATCCTCTCGGAACTTTTTAGATAATTTTTAGCGCATTTTTGGAACAACAATGCCGCTTATATCTTCACTTTGGCTGGCTGGCTGGCTGGCTGGCTCCCGGCTGGTGAGGCGCGAGATCTCGAAAACTATAATAGCTAAAGACTTCCGGTTTGCTGTGTTTGATTTGTGCTATCGAGTTATTGGCGGCATTCTTTATTAGAATGTTGTCACTGATTACATTAATTAGGAAATTACGAAATAAAATTTCCAAATTGAAAAATGTAAACAAAGCGAAGTTGGCTGCAAAAACGATTGCAGCGCCACCAACGGCAAATGTTAGAACTTTAAATATTTTTAATATTACTCAACCGTTATTTTCAAGTCAACAAAATTCATAATAAGATTCTGTAAATTGCAGAGTCCGAAACCGTTTGGTATTTTATTTGCAAATAACCTAAAATCAACTAAAATTTATTCAATTAAAATTTTCAACTAAAAACCAACTAAAATTTAATCGATTAGGATTTTATCTTTAATCGAATAAATTTTAGTTCATTTTTAGTTATTTGTAAAACAGTTTCAAGCAGTGTTGTTACGAAGGTGCCTACGACCTACGTGCCTTCGTAGTTTACCTACGACTTCGCTTTCGAAGGCAATTGCCTACGCGTAGGCATTGCCTACGAAGGCGAAATTTTTTGCCTTCGCCTACGACTTTCGCCTACGAAGGCAAAAAACTACGCGAAGTCGTAGGCGAAAGTGCGAAATTTTCGTAGACCGTAGGCAACTTCGCGTAGTTTTTGCCTTCGTAGGCGAAAGTCGTAGGCGAAGGCAAAAATTTTTCGCCTTCGTAGACAATGCCTACGCGAAGGCATTTGCCTTCGAAGGCAAATTCGTAGACGTAGGCACCTACGAATAACAACACTGGTTTCAAGCTCTGGTAAATTGAACATCAATTAAAAACGCTCGCCGTACTTTCTTGCATCAAAATTTTATAAACATAATTTTTACCTATATTTTAAACTATTTTGATCAAATTATTTTTAAAGTGTAAATCTATGTTTAAAACGAATCTAATAATTCTGTAATTTGTTAACCTACACTGATCTAGGCACACAAAAATGCGCTAAAGTAATCCGTCCTATGGCGGACACTTTTCCACTCGTTTTTTTTAAAAACACGAAAATCAATTTCAAAATAATTCTGCATGTCGGTATGGCTATAAATTTCATTGAAAGCTTCCATATCTAAAAATATTTCGCTCCTAAAATCAAATTTACTGCACATTGACTTTTAGTTTCTTTTTTATAAAATGAAAAGTTTGAACCATACAAGTTAGAAACTTTGACTCGATTCCATCTCATTGTCATTATTGAGATACATTCGAGAGAAAATTGAACTAGAAACTTTATACTTACGATATTTTTTGTCTTTTTTTTCTTCTTGATAACTTTCGTCTTTTTTATGATGGTCTCTTCAATTTCTTCTTCCTCATCTCCGTCATCATAGTCAATCTCTTGCTTAATAATTTTCTTACCACTTGACTGTTTTTTAAGTGTTCCATTTGTTTGAGAATATTCAATTTTTCCAGTTGGTGCCAATTGAACTACTTGCATTCCTTCTCCTATTAAAAAATATAAATTTAAAATTTTATCCAAGATAATTCCCAAAAAAGCATATGAAAATTTTCATCCTACCATAAACACATGTGGGAACTTGTTTCGGCATAAATTCACCCACTGCATAGCTGCATGTGTAAACTGATGCTGGCTCAAAGTCAAAACTTATTCCTTTCGGACCTGAAAATAAAAGTTTTAACCCAATATGTTAGAGAGAGTGTGAGAAAGAAGGAAGAAAAACCAAAGTATCCGTATAGTGGATTACAGCAGCAATTTTCAATTAAAAAAGTTTTCTAGTGAAAATAAACCATGATTAGGATGAAACTATAATAGAATTAGCAATTTTAATTAGATTTTTTTTTAAAATTCTCTCATGTTTATCATGTAAATTGAATTGCATGAGCCTATTTTCATTTTGGGTTCTTTTTAAAAAATAATTTGAGGACACAAATCCCTAATAAGTCATGGCTGATTTACTCGAGACCAAAGAGCGTCTTTCATTTTTTCTTCATGTAAAATATTGCTTCAATTTAGGAGAGAAACAACGAGAACCCAAACAAGAAAACATGCAAAATCTCATAATCCGACAACCGCTTCGACTAAGAAAAATAAAATTCGAGTGGAATGAGGAAAGGAAAATTTAATTTCAACTACTAAATCATCTGCAACAGCAGAAAAAAACTTTCCTATAAGATGAAAATCCCATTTTGCATCACAACATTGTGACTCGTCTCGAAATTTATTTTCTTACTCTGGCATTGCTAGTTTTTTAAAAATTTTCTCACTTACAGTAAAGTTTGCAACTAATGAAATCTCCCGTGCTTGTGCAGTTGTAAGCACCGTTAAAGTTGAGCTTTTTTGGCAAGCAACGTTCTATGCTGTACTGACATTGAGCACCTCTAAATGGGATAAACAAGAAAATTAATTTAAGTTTTTTAATATTAACGTTTTTTTGAATATTTAAATTTTACAATAACTGAAAAAATCATCAAATAATTTTTAAATTTTGAAAATCAGTAAATTTGACTTTTTACTTTTTTTAATTTCAAAATTTAAATTCATAGAAATAAATTTTTAATTAACCGAACTTAATAAATTTAAGTTTTGATAGATTTTTTGAAGAAAATTCGGAACTTTAATTTCCAATTAAAAAAACATTAAAATAAGACTTTACAAAATTTAAATTTTAAAAATGCGTTAAATATCAGATTGCTTTTTAATAACAAACCTATAATTTGCTGTACATTGACACACATTGTACGATAAGCAAGTTCCTCCATTAAGACATGGAGAATCACAAACAGCTATAAAAAAAGTTCAATTTAATTTGAAATTTATTTTTTTAATATATTTTTTATTTCTTACGTTCGCAATCTGGTATAAGTTGAATTCCTTGCTTTTCAGGCACCCATTTGCCGCTTTTGCATAAAAGATTCATGGAAAGCGATGCATCAGGAAACTTGTAGCCTACATGAATTATGAAAATTAATGTTCAATGTGCATAGCGAATGAAATTTATACATGTTGTGTCTAAATTTTTAGAAAAAAGAACCAACAGCCGCTGGCATGTTCGAATATTAATCTTTTAAGTACCTTTCATGCATGTTACAGTGCACAAGCTATGCAAAATAAAGAGAAATAGTGTTTTGAGTATTTATCGATAGTATACATATAAAGGTCAACTCACGATGATGTACAGCTTCGCTTTGAATTTGCCGGGAGCGGTGGTGATGCGAGACATAGCTATGCATGACAAAAATTATATTAGAAATGGCGACATTCGATAGAAACTGCAACAAATTCAAAGCAATACCTCTTTCTTCATTTGACATGTTGGACCCATATAGTTTTCAGGACATTTACACTATATGAACGAGAATGAGATGCGAATAGAAAATTTGATTTTGTGTTTATGCATTTTATATCGTACCTGTCCAGGTGCTACACAAATTCCGTTATTTAAACACTTAGGTAGACATATTGCTGCAAAAAATAAAATAAAATTATTCAATATGTCTAATGCATACAATCATTTTAATTACGTTCACAAGGCGGCATCTCGTTAAGTTCGAGGCTTTTCACGAGCCAACGGCCATTGTTGCATTCGAGTGTCATGGTCATTTCACCATTTGGAAATTTATAGTCAGCTAAGCATGTAATCTGACATGCCGATTGTGAACATTTCATTCCTGCATTTGCGGGTGGTTGTGGTCTTTGTGTGCATTGTTTGCCTATAAAATTTTATTAAAAAGCTTTTAGTTTTAAAATTGATGCAGTTGTTGAGCTTTGAATATAAAAATAGATCGCACATGTGTTTCTTATCACTTTTAATTCATTCATTCATTCACTCTCTCATAGCATTCTCAGAAATTGGATAAATACGCATTTTTATCAGCACATTCTGACATAGATTTTCAATGTCATGTCATTGTGTCATTAGCCCATGCATGTTTATCAAACCACACATGCTTGCGTATTTTAAATCGCAAAAAAAATTCATTTGAGGAAACTGCGAGTGAAATTTTTTTGTGGTTTGAACTTGATTATGATAAGTATGCAAAAAAGAAAATTTAGATTTGATATAAATTTTTATTATTACTATGCAAGCCTTTTATTGTCTTTTTTTTTGTTTTATCAATTTTGCTATTATTATGGTATTTTTTAATGAATCATTTCCTAATTTTAATTTTTTTACGTTATAATAAAATAGTAGGGAATAGAAACGAAGATATAAGAAACTTGTGGTTTATAAAAATTATGAAACTTTTAAAAAACCTTAGAAAAGTTAGTGAAGTTTTCAAGATGTTTGTAAATTTTTTGGTTTCTTTTTAAATGATCATACAAAAATTTAAATTTTAAGGTATTTAAGAATTTAGGAATCATCTAGAATCTGTTAAAACTTTTGTGGTTTTTTTAACCTTGAAATATTTTACAATGCTCTTTTCGATTTTATCTTTTTAAAATTCTATTAATTTTTGCTTATACTTCAAGATTAAATCTAGATCAATAAGATTAAAATTAAGATCAAGATCAAAGTTCAAGAACGAAATTTTAAAAGATCATTAAATTTGTAATTTTTTTTAGCAAAGGATCAGTCAAATTAGCAAGACAAAGATAATTTATGATTATTATTCGATTTAAAGTTTCATTGCAGTATTTTCTGTATTTTAATATCTGCACTTTAGAAACGATGATGATAAGCATTATATAACGAATAAATTTTGTTCATACAAATTAACTGACGAATCATTGACGTTAATTACCTTTTTAATTCCAAAATTATGAAGAAAAAATTTTACATTTCACAACTTTTAATCAAATTTTCAAACTTTTCTTTTCCAGTTAACTTTTCAAGCAGAAAAACATTTTAAAAACTCTTCAGCAATTAAAAAATTTTCTTCTTAGAATTTTAGAAATTTCTTATAGCTCTAATTTATTTTTCTAGGAAAATTTCAACTCAATTCATCTCATCAACAGATTTTTTATTTTTCTCACTTTAATCCTTCGATATAACCATCACTACACATTGTTATGTATGCCACTTTATTCTTTTGAACAGAAAAAGAATTAATGTGAAAAAACACACACATTTCCTTTCTCATTCCATTTAATAACAAAAATATGTTGGGATTTTTATTATGAGATAGACAGAGACAGCGAGAAAAAATTGTTGCAGCAAATATGAATAGAGGAGATTTTTCCACATGTGCAGCATAAAAGATTATTTTATTCCACTAGATTTAAATCTTTTTTCTTTTTTCGTGAATTTTTTGCAATTAAAAAGAAAGAATAAAAGCAAAAATTGCTGGTGCTGCTGTGGTAAAAGAAACCTTGTATAGAGAAAAAAGTGTAGAAGTTCCGTGGTGTGAATTTTAAAATGTGGATAAATATGAAAGAGAGCAGGGAGAAGCTTAAAAAAATGCACATCATTTTGTGAAGTGCGAATGGAAATCGCGTATGAAAGAGACACAACTTTTTTAGCGCATTTTTCATATTATATGAAAAGTTGTGGTTTTTCTTATACTTTGTCTGTCTGTAAAAATAAAAATAGTTGATGAGTTGTGACTATAAATTTGTTAAAATTGTTTACTCAAAGTGAGTCAAGAAAAGAGTCAAGTTAAATACTAATTTTAGTCAAGTAACACATGAAGTAGTATAAAAAGTCAAGTAACATTAAAATGTCAAGTTGATCAGTAGTCAAGTTGGAATCAAGTCAAGTAAATTAATCTGTGAAAAACATCAGAAAAATATCAATTCTAGAACCAAACAGTAGGTATAGGTAAATATAAAGTAGTATATAAACATAATTAAATCAATGTTTATCAAAAATATTTTTTGTTACAAATTTTTATCAAATGCGCTAAAAATCATCAATTTTTTAATTTCTAAATTTTTTCTATGTTTTGGAGTACTCGAAATAAAAAGATTGAAACATTTAAGAATGAATGAATTTTTATCATCATGACCTTCTATCATCGTCACATACATATAAAAATTCCCTCTCGCTCTTCATTTTTTCAGCAACTGCTGTTTCAAACCGACTGCTATTTTTAGATGCTTTTATCATGAATTTTGTGCATAAATAATTTTTTTTGCGTTTTATGACAATTTAATGGCATCACAATGATGAAAATTAATTTTCACTCACCACTCATTGAGAATGATGATGAGCCTGCTTGTGAAAATGATCCACTGCCACCTGATTGTAAACCACTGCCAAAACTCATTGATCCAGCATTTCTGAAAATCAAATTTTTAAATTTTTATTTTTTACCTTTTTAAAAGTGCTCTTACGCGGATGAACCACTTCCACCATATGACTGCATTACACCAGGTTGGAAATTGAAACTCGATGAGCCAGCGTTACTGAAAAAATCATTTTTTGAAATTAATTAACTTTAAATAAATTTGAATTGATTTTTATTACGCTGATGAACTGCTTCCTCCCACTGACTGTAAATTTGCTGGTGAAAAACCATAATTCATTGAACCTGAATTTCTGTGTAAAATTTAAAAAAAACAGGAATTATTTAAGGAATTTGATAAAAAATTAAAAAAATGGTGAATTTCTGTGAATTTTTAAAAAAATTGCATCATCAATTGATGTTGTTAAAAGTTAATTAACTGTAAAACTTTGTTTTTACTGTCATTTTAAAAAAAATTTAAATATTGTTTGATACTTACGCAGAAGATCCACTTCCACCATAAGAAAAAATTGCACTTGGTTGATAAAAACTTTTTGAACCGGCATTTCTGTAATGATCAATTATGCACTAAAAAAATAAAGCAAATATTCTTTAACTTACGCTGATGATCCACTTCCACCCATACCACCGCCACTACCAAAACTCATCGATCCAGCATTTCTGAAAATTTTTCGATTTTAAAATTCTGTTCACTTCAAGAATTGAGAATTCTTTGATAATTAATTTCACGTTGAAATCTTCATTAAATAAATTCAATGTTTTATATTCTTGCACAAAATCTAATTGAGATCAAAGAATTCTCAAATCTTGATTCATTTTTAAAATAAAATATTTACGCAGATGAACCACTGCCACTCATTCCACTTCCAAAATTCATTGATCCAGAATTACTGCGCAATAAAATTTAAATTAAAAATTAAATTTAGAAAATTCTAAAAAAGAATTTTTTTACGCTTGTGCCGAAGAACCTGAGCCAGATTGATACGTTAGGATTCGTGTTGCCAATGGTTCTTGAACGGGTTGCTGGTCAGACGATCTCGATGAGGTTGAGAAAAAGGTTTTTACAGATTTCACACCTTTATCGAGAACGTTTGATGGAGTTTTAATTTGCCAATTGCTTCGAATACTTTGAAAGGGGCTTGTGAATTAATTTTGATAAAAATAAAAAGAGAGAAATTGCCAATTAAAATTCATGCAGAAAAAAAGACCTCAAATGCGTTAAAAATTTATCTCGCCAAAAAGGAAGCATTTTTTAATCTCAATGTGAAGCAACGAAAAAATTTTATTTTTTTCTTCTTCTTACTCATTATTTTCATCACTTTCGGGAAACACAAAATCTTGTGATAAAGTGACACTAAAAAGATGCACACATAGTGCCAATGTCAAATAAATCCACTTTAAATTTATCATTTTCACTAATGAGAGAATTTTCTCATATTTTTCACTGACACTGCACTAAACTTTTTTTTTCACTTATTTCACTTCACTTTTTATTTTTTTTATTCACTTTAATTCACTTCACAATTAAAACTGAATTGCTTCTTGAAAATGTTGCTCTTTTTATAGCAAAATTCTTATCAGTATCGTTTGGAGCTTTTAGAGAAATCTCAAAGTCGCGATTTCTCACAACCGGATATAGTGAGCAAGCGAGCATAAGGCGAGAGAAATTCTCATAAAAATGACCACTACTACCAATACCACAGACTCTTTTATATTTATCGCGTGCTATGACAAATTGTAAACAAACTGCACATGTTGGTTAAACTGAAATTATCGTGGAGGTCACAACAATCGTGCATATTTATGTATGATGATGCTGAGGGAATTTCTCTACAGCTGCTTTTATCAGAAGCGTGGGAAAAAAAATTTTTTAATGAATCATAAAAATTTGTTTTAATCTTTTATTTGTGCGCACAAATAAATGACAATTTTTAATTTAAATTTACTAAAATAATTTCAATTTTAAATTTTTTTCTAACGAATATTTTGAACTGAAATTTTTAACGAAAGTTTCGTTAAATATTCATAAATTTGTCAAAAAATAAAAAAACGAACTTCAGAAACAGATTTTGAAAATTGATTATAAAATCTCAAAAAAATACAAAACTTACCTATTATAACAAAGTTGAAATATTAGGCTTTTTCCGACCGGGAACGGGAACGGGAATTCCCGGGAATTCCCGACTCCGGGAATGACTCCATACAAATATGGAAAATTTTAAAATTTTTTAATGAAAATTTAAAAATTTTTCAATATTTTTCAGTTAATAATCCAAAACCAATAAAAAAATTTATTTCTAACCATTTTTTAAAGTATTTTTTCAATATATTGATAAAATTTTCAATAAACAATTCCGAAATTGCGAAAAAAAATTAATTTTAATTCTTTCTCAAGTTATTTTCGTTTAAATTTCTGAAATTCGATGATAAAAATATTTTATTTTTGATTCCAAATAACTTTATGAAATAAAACTTATTATGTTTAGAAGATTCAAGTTTACTAGAAATTTTTGCCGTATTATTGAATTACTACTAGCCTTGTGAAAATTTTATTTCTAGAAATTCAATTTTCTTTTATTTTCTAAAAGTAATCTGTACTACATAATTTGTAGTTGTATATGATTCGAAAGCGATTTAAATTAACAAAAGCACTTAATAAAGCTGAAATTTTGTTTCAAAAGAAGCAAAGTTTTGAAAAACCTTAAAATCTGTAAGGTTATTAACATTTGAGAATCGAAATAACTCTTAATAGAATCAAGAAAACGTAAAACGTCTTTTGTATAGATATAAATCGAGGTTCTTTTATCTTTCCTAAAAGTTTGAAACAAGAAAAAGTTGAAGATTAAAGAGAAATTTTAATTTTCAAAAGACTAAGTTGAATTTAAAATTTATGAATTGACCAATAGTTACAGTAAAAATACAGTAAATATGTAAAAATGAGTCATTTTTAACAATTTTTTTTGATTTTTTTGGCTGTTTTCAAAGTTTTTTTTTTTCATTCCCGTTCCCGGGAAATTCCCGTTCCCGATGACTCATTCCCGTTCCCGTTCCCGTTCCCGGAATTCTCAATTCCCGGGAATTGGAAAAAGCCTACTGAATATTTTGACTACACAAGTCAAAAGACTTAGAATCGAAAACAAGAAATTTTCCCTAAAAATCTTCGAATTCCTTTCTAAATCTTTTTCAACTTCAACAAGTTTATTGATAAAGGGTTTACAAGGGTCTATTGATTTTATTTGGGTTGAATTTGAATATGTCAAAAATGACAATTTGAATAATATTAAGAAAATTTTCATAATTTTTAATATTCATAAAATACATTGCAGACTACAGGAAAATAATTTGATAAACAACTTTTAAAATCTGACAAAAGCTTTATTGTAAATTTAATTCTAAAGATACAAAAATCTTCAAGGTATTCTTTTCATCAATTGTTTTTAAAATTCTTCTTAGAAAAGAATTAAAATTCACAGAATAGGAAATTGAAATAACTACTAAGAAAAACATCAATGTCAGTTTCATATTTAATGTTTTGATGTTCAAATACTAAGTAAATGTAAGCCATAAAATTCTAAAGAATTTTCTAATTTACATGTTTGAAATTCATTCACAAAATGACAGTTCGTAAGAAATGAAAATTTGTTTGATGAATTTTAGTTTTTTTATTTCATTAACTGCTGATTCTTTAATAACAAGACAATCATTGAAATAACTTTTGATGGTACTTATCAATTCTTTGTTGATAATGCAAGTTTTGTTGATGAATTGTTAATTTTTTTGTCATTGTCAGAATTTAACTTTGAAATAATGTTGATTCAGTTGTAACAATAGTAAAATTATTACCTTTCATATCATCAATGATTTGACAGAAAATCGCCTCGGGATACTTGTTAAAAGCACAAACATGATTTCCTGATATGAAGCCTAAATTACAAGACAAAAGAGAATGACAATCATCAACAGCGTTCTTGGAAAATTTGTTATTGATTTGAATGAATAGTCGGACAAAGTAGAACGACTTCATAAGAAAACAAACAAAACAAAAATTATGTTCACAATTTCCTTTTTATTACTTGCATTGACTTATTCCATAGAATTTGCTATTTAAAAACTGGCAGTTTTGATATTTTTGAGATAAAAACTATCCTTAATTGTGGAAGAATATATGAAAAATTTATCAGAAAAAAGTGACTAAAGTAAAATTTAAAAGAATCCAAGTGATTTTAACAAAAATCTCAATGATTTTTTTAATAACAATGAATAAATTTTCCTCATTTCAAAATGTTTTAGTTAAGAGCGAAAATTTCAAAAAAATTCCAAGTGAAAATTCGAAATATTTCGTAGCATTTTCATCATAATTAATTTTGAATTTGGTCACATTTGCCATTGTTTTAAGTATATCAATAAATAGTCCACAATGATCATTATTTTTATTCTGTTGATGATATCAAAGACTCTTGTCATCAATCTGTTGTATTAATGTAATTGGACAACCATCAAGGTCACTAAACTTGTTGTCATTCACCAATTCTGTCCTACATCGCATTGATTTTTTGTCAAATTGATTGACAGTCGTTAATTATGCCTCATCACAATTATTGTTTGCCATAAACCATTTGAATGTTTCTAGGAAAATTGTGTCATTAGTTTCTATAAGAAAATACTCAAATTGTGTTATTGAGCTTTCTAAAACATCCATTAATTTATTGCAGAGTCTTGAGACATTTGAATGTTTTGCATATGGACAATGAATCAGAAAATAAAGTTTCTTTGAAAAACTGTTGACAACTTTGATACTTTTTGAGATTAAAATGTGAACCACAAAAGTTAAAAACTAACTGCTATTTTTTACAAATGTCGTTTTTCTTGACCAATCAAAAAGATTTTCATTTAGAATTTTATTGCCAAATTTTCATAAATAAATTCATACAAACTTTTAAAAGAATTTAAAAATTGAAAAATATTTTCAAAATGAATTTAAAATGTTCCAAGAAATCTTTAGAATTTCAAAAATATTTATCAAATGTTCAATATTGCTTAGAAATTGCAAGTATAAATAATTAATTCCATATAATTTTGAAAGTTTGTTCACATCAAAACCTCATCACTATTTAATTCTGTATAACTTGAAATTTCGTATAGTTAAGCTTCATCAATGAAATTTCTAATTTAAGATTATCACATTTTCCTTCTATTTTATTAATTTCAATGTCAGTTAAAATATTTTCAACATTCACAATTATCAAAATCGAAATCCTCATGATTACAAATTTCTATTGATAAATTGCTAGTTATGCAAGAGAATTCATTCAAAACAATAAATTTATCAATTGATATGAAAATTCCATTTGATCTGTTATGAAATTTTCATTCATGTTTTCAATTTGATAATTCAAATTATCAAGATGCCTTTCAAATAAACCAGCTTTAGTTTTACTCGGAAGAAAGAGAAAATTTACTACTAAATTTATCGAAAATTGAATCATTTGTGTTATGAAATATTTTGATGAGAATGATAAAGCTTGAAATAGTTCACATTTCATCTGTTGATTTTGTTGTAAAATTTTGTAATTGTTTATTGTTTGAATTTTGTCACTTTTAACGAATTTTTTAAAATTTGAATGTTTATTTTTATTGTTTAATTTAAAATTATCATTAAAATATAAAACCAGTGCATTGAAAAAAGCACTGAAAAGTTTTAAAATTTTCATAATGAATATTTGATTTGATTAAAAGTTACAAATTCTCAATGTTTTACATTATAAAATGAATAAATATTTAAAATTAAAATAAAATACTCAAAAATGTTTATTGCATCATCCAAAGTTGTTTTTTTGCAATTAATTTAATTAAATCCTCAATTTCATGTTAAATAAAAATTGTCACATATAAACTTTAGTTAATGCAATCGTACAGAGATATAAATAAATAAATAAAAAGATAGAGAAGAAAATTCAATCCATTTCATTTTTCATTGCTTGTCCATATTGCATAAAAATGCTTTTCATACTTAAATGTTTTATTGCATAAAAAGATATCTGAATGAAATGAAAAAAACTCTTTTGACCACTAGAGAGATGAGATAAAATTTATTTTTTTCTATATTAAAAAAGTCAAAATGTCGTAAAATGTTTTCATCTCCTAATATTTTATTTACTTTGATGTTGTTGGTAGTTTTTCATATGAGCATAAAACTAGATTATTGCACTTTTTCAACAACAACATCAACAACTTTTTTGCCATCGCCATAAAAATATAAAATGAAAAATTTTTCAATTGTTTACAATTTACTGCAATAAATAGAGCTCTCGTTTCTCTTATTGAGCTTTTTTTACTCATGGGCATTTTAATTGATATTTTCCTACCGCACACATAAGAGCTTCATGGGGCTATTTGAGACAAATAATAGCTCACGGTAAGCAAGTGAAGCAAATAATTTTCCATCCACTGAAAAAGCCAATTCAAATGAAAAGCTTTTATCGTGTAATAATGAAAAAGTTGGAAAACAAATAGTTATGAACACAAACACACTTATGCTTGCTGTAGCAGATGAATAATAAATTTTATTAAAGTGCAATGAATGCCATATATCGTATAATGTATGCTCTATTTAAATATGAGAATTTTCATTAATTATATCCGGTTATGGCTGTATAATGAGTAATTTATATAATATGACTGCTTTATAGCTTTGCCTTCATTGAAATTGTTAAATTAAATTAATTTAAAAGTCATTAAATGCATCAAGAGAAAAAGTTTTAAAAAATTTCTACTTCAAGTTTTTAATATTTATAAATTTTTATTGAGTGACAGTTCATCAAAAAATTCTAAAAATTGGAGGTTAGAATGGAAAATCAATAAACTGAAATTTTCTATCAATTCTTTAAATTGTTGCAGACAATTACCGATATTTTTAAATTTAAAATTTGAAAACCGTTGAATTTGAAAATATTTCAAAATAATTGAATCTTACAAGAAGAAAATCACTGGAGCAACGAAAATAATTTATTGTTGTCCCTTGTGCTTTTATATAAAAAATGTAAACAACGACATAAAATATAAATAAAACATTCGCAAACTTTAGAAAAATTTACTTTTTTGAGTTAAATGGCTGATCAAATTGCTAAGAATTCAATTCTTTATCAAACTATGATAAAGGGAAATGAGAATAAAAGAAAAATTTTTCAAAATTAAAATGTCACGCGACATTTTTTTGTCTCATGTGACATGTGGTTCTTGTTGCTCGACAAAAAAATGTCGTCCGAGTGATTTTCTCCTTGTGAAAATTCTTTAAACTAAAAAATTAAAGATATAAAAATTTTGAAACAACTTTAAAATTTGTGTCAATAATTAAATAATATAGTATAATCCATATATATATTCAGTGTGAAGTATTATACTGACATACAAAAGTTATTTTAATCCATTCAGTAAATTTGTAATTAAATTTCGTACATAATTGTATTTATATAAAAGGATATTAATTACATCATGTTTTTATTGTTCTATTAGCATTGAAACTATTTGATGAAAATTTTGTATAAATCTTTTTACTCTGTTTTCAAAATATGCTCATAGAAAGCTTCTGCAGTTCCCAGAATGCATTTCATTAATTTAACAAGTGCTCGTACATAATTCTCACAAATTGGAATCAGTTCAAATATTTGTGAAATCAGTGAATGTGCAAAAAATCGTATTTTATTCGTACAATTGGCATTTTATGCTACCGAGAATTGTAATCTGTGAATAAATTCTTTTTTCGAGTTCAATTAAATAATTTAATATCAGATTTAAAATAAATTTTTTATTGAATTTTTTCAGCCCTTTTTGTTGTGTTGATTTTTAAAATTTCATTTCTAAATTCGTTTTTATTTTTTACCCAAACTTAAATTATTTACACAAAAAAATTCAAAATAAAAAAATAGTGAAGAAATTGAGTATTCTAAAATAAAATTGTAAGACGATGCAGGTGGTCAAAGTCAATCGTGTGGAGAGCTTTTTATATCATTAGAGTCATTGAGTTGCTGCTGTGATGCTGATGATGGTGATGGTGTCATTGATGGTGAGCGTGATCGAATTGACAAGTTCTTTGGAAATGAATTTGTTGTTGTGTTTTGTCTCGGCATGATTGACGTCTGTGTGGTTGAAATTGAAGGCACACTTGTCAATGTCGATGATGTTGTCATCGGATGTGCAATGTACTGTGCCAAATTTATTTTTCGATCAGCAAGATGAAAGTTCATATTATGACTACCAAATTGACTATTCAATTGCTGCTGCAGTTTGTTCATTTTGTAATCTTTTCTTAAATGCTGTCGAATTTCTGTATGGCAGTGCTCATTGTTTGTTACAATAATATCACCAGCATCAGTTGTCGTGACACGAGCTTTGCAATTGTACTTTCGTGATAAATTACATTGCCAATATTTCTTGTCCTTACGAATATATTGAATGCCAAATGAGTAGCCATCGTGAACTAAAAGCGGCTTACCTTCAAGTAAGAAAATAAACAAAAGAAAAGAAATTTCATTTTAGCTGATAAATTTTTCATGGTATGCCGGGAAGTAAGAATAAATGAATTTATAAGCCATTGTCATAATCTTACATGAGCACTCTTATGACTTAAGCTTGATTGCTTGGGATTAAGGCGGAAGTTATCCATACTTTTACTCACTTACATGAGTGTTTGGTTTCTATTTTAAGAAGATGTGTGTGTAAAGCTCAAAAGGAAATTTCCCAAGCTTTTTTGCCTTTTTCCTCTTCTTAAATACAAACATTTGAATCTGTATGTACTTTTGTAAGTGAGTGAGTTAAAGGGCGTTAGATGTAAAATTTATTACACATACATGCAGAGTTAGTGATTATATTATCTCTAATGTTATATGAAAAGACTAAGGAGACGAAACTTTGTTTGTTTTCTTTTACTTCTTCATTTCTTATTGAATTTTAGACGAAAATTGCTAATTAGTTTTTGTTTATAACAACTTAAGAATTGAATTCAAAATTTAAAGGTTTTCAAAAATTTTCTACCAAATGAATTTGTGAATTTCTTTTTTTAACGAATAAATGAATTTTGAAAATTTAACGAAAAAAAAATGAAAAAACTTTCGTTACTTTAAAAAATTTTTTTGGTGATTAAAAAAATAAAAGTTTCATCTCCTTTAAATCTTCTTTTTCACTCACACGCACACAGACATTAGGAAATTTCTAGTATTTTATTCAAAAGTATATAAATTACCTCGTTGACTCAACATAAATTGTAATTTGCCACTGAACCACCTTTCACCTGGTAAAACTGCTATAGAACATAAAGAGAGAGAGAGAAAGACACAGATAACATGTAAGTTAGTTAAGTAGAAAAAGAACAAGGAAATGATATGAAAATTATTGCCATTACTGTCCCCATTTAAACATAAATGAAAAGATAGAGAGAGAAAAATGTTGTTGTTATTCCTAAATAAAATTCATTGCATTTTTGGGTAATAGATATATTGAGTGTGTATGAGAGTATTATGTGTTCAAATGAAAAAGAGATTGAGCATTTTAATCAATTATTTGCACTGGTAATTGCAATGTTATGCATGTTAGATGTATTCATGGCATTGCCAATATCATCATGATGATGTTCCAGAGAATGCATTTGCAAATCGTCGATTGATGCATTTATAATTGGAGTAATTTGAATATTGCTGTTCAATTGATTTGCTGACGATGATGTTGCAGTTGTTGTTGACACAGTTTGCATCAGAGAACTTGCATCAATGTCATTTAATGACGTGCCCAGAATATTTGTCATTGAGAAATTATTTCCATTGTTATTTGTGGCTGTTGCTGTTGGCATTGCAAATTGCTGTTGCTGCTGTTGATTCATCATTGTCATTTGATGCTGTTGCTGACTGTAAGCATCTTGTCCACTAGTTGAGCCCATTGAAGCCGTTACTGTTGAAGTTGTTGCACTTTTAACATGTGGTGGATGATTGTGCTGCCCAGTTGTCGATATCAGTTGACCCTGATGAGTAATACAGCGTGCTCGACAAGTCGTTATTCGATATGAGCGACTACAAGTGTTTTTTATCCAATTTATCTTTAGTGCTTGCTAATAAATTAATTAATAGATTAATATTACCAAAGCCAATAAGTTTTCATGCCTTGCTGTGTGGCCACCGTATTATTACGATTAAAAATCATTGAATTATGGAGCAAAGATGTTGCCGATAGCATGGTTACGTTACTCAAATTAGCGTTGTGTGTACCTGTTGAAAGGTACAATTGATTTTTGGTTGGTTTTGTGTTTATGTTTGTGTGTGTATTAAAGTGTTTAATTAAGCGTGCTTAGAAGTTGATTTATTTATATTATCTTATGCTTATATATGAGTGAGAATTCAATTATTGATGTTAAGTTTCTTAGATTTTTTCATTTAATCGGTAAAAATTAAATTGCAGGAACTTATTTTTTAACGAAAAATAAAAATTCAAATTTTCAACGAAAACTTAATTTAACGAAGATTTAAATTTGAAACAATTTATAACAAAAAATAAAACTTAACGAAAAAATATTTTAACTTCTTATCGAAAATTCAATTTTCAATGAAAAATCATTTTTAAAGAATAAAAATTTAGAGAAATTTAACGAAACAACTTTATAAGTGAGAAAAGAATATTAATGAAATAATTCATTAATTTTAAGAGTTTAAACTAGTTGTAAAATATCACATTAAATAAATAAGAAACCAAAGTAAATAAAAAATGTCACTTGACATTGTGTTATTTTTTAAAATTTTAATACTTTCATTAAATTCTTGATAATTCAAATTCAAATAATTTAGAAGGTGTGTCGCCTCATTAATTTGAAATTTCGAAGGCAATCAAAATAAGCGAATAAAAAAAAATTTCAAATTATCGCATTCTTTCATAATTCACATCATCGAATGTGTGACGGACTAAAAATTATTATTATCACAATTCAAAACTCAAAATTTTATTTTATTCAGTGTGCTTATATCAACGCTAGATTTGTGGGTCAAATCTCATAAAACCATAAATAAGTAATAATTAAGAATTTTTTTCATTTGATTAACGTCAAGGAAAATCAAGAGATGATTTTTTGTCATAAAATGTGTCTCATTCAAAGCTAACTTATATACACACTTTGTGATAGAAGGCCTTTTTTAGAGCAGAGATTTATCAGCTTTATTATGTGTGATCTTTGAATATTATTGTCAATTATATACTTATAAAATGTGAGTACATGTACTGACTTGTACTTTTTTTCTGCTGACGTTTATCATCATCGTCGTCATGTGCCGAGTTAAAAATATAAAAATTTTAATATTTTTTTTTGTTTTATTAGCAATCGAAAGAGACAGATAGATAATATTAAAACGTGTCGTCTATCAAATTTTGTTTCTTTTATTCCTTGATTATTAATAATTATATTTTTATAGGGAATTTTTCTGATGAATATTTTCTTAAGAAAATGATGAAATGACAAAAGTGACAAACAATGAAAAACTTGATCTTTCTTGTTCTTGCTTATGATAATTTTAAAGGTTTAAATAAAAATTTTGACATTTAGGGTTTTATAGAAATGAAAACATAATGAAGTAAAATTTACAGAAAAATTCAAAACTTGATAAATTCAAATAACATTTAATACCATATCTGTTAAGTGTTTTTTTTTTATCATACAAAATTTTTTACAACATTTTAGTGTTTTTTAAAAGTTTAATCATTAAATATTTTTGAATTTAACATTTTTAATTTTTTTACAAATTATTATATTTTATTTAAAACTTAATAAATATTGCAAGCAAATCAAGGTTATTTACACGAGAAGTGATAAAATAAAACAAGTTATTTTCCATAGATCAACACTGACTATTTTGTACAAAAATAAACAACCTGTTCTTAATTTTTCAAAAACCAATTTGAACTTATTTAAATTTGGTAAGCCACATAGAATTTTAAATCCTAAAGTATTATTATGGATTGTACTTTCGCTTCCTAGATAATGCATCATATTTCAAAAAAGATTGTCTTTTACTATTTTAAATTGAAGAATTATTTATAAAAATTAAATTAACTTATTTATCCATAAGAAACATTAAAAAAATTTTTTAGTTTTATAAATATTAAAGAAAATCTTATTAAAATGTTTTAAATTCAATTAAAACCTTTCTTATTTATCTTTCAAATTATTTTCATTTTAAAAAATCAGTTTAAATTCTATTTAATTTATGATGATATTAAATCACATTTTCTTATTTTTCATACAATTCAAATTTAAATAAAAAGAAAAGAATTCTGCTTAGTTCGACAAAATCGAGGTCGCATTGATAAACGCGATAGAAGCTCATTCTGAATGGAAGTGATAGTGCATATAAATAGATAGACGGACTTAATAAAAACCTAATTAATTGCTATTTCACGTTTTACTTAGTAATGAATAAAATTGAGTTATCACATTATAAAGCAACTCATAAGCAAGCAGCACTTGTATGTGATAATTTTTCCTTTAGTCGCCTCACATTCGTTTATCTGTATTTTTAAGTAATAAGCATTGAACCTCATGTTGACCTTTCGAGATTTCTCTTATTTTTCTCCTCTCTCAATATCAATAATAAGGAAAAAAAGAGAATTCGAAATGAACAAAAAAAGTAAATAAACAAGCAGCAAAATATATGATAACACACGAGCGTATGTTTGAACAGTTATGATAATTCCTTGTAACTTATTCTTCATCTCTGTGGAATTCGAATTGTCTGATGATAATAACTTTTGGAATGTTTTTATTTTCTCTCTTTTTTAGTGGTTAAAGTTAACAAACAACGAATTGTCTGAAAAATTTCTCTCTTTAATATTGTTTGGTCAATTTTCATTTCAGCCTAATGGCTTCGATTTTCAACCTTTTTATTATCATTAAATCATTTTCTCTCTTCAATAATAACATTATTTACCCTTCATGCTTATGTTTTCATGTATTTTTCTTTTTAATTCAATTCGAGAATTGTTGAAATCACAAGAGAAAGTGTAGAATAAACCTTCAATACATGACAAGTAGATTGGCAAGTAAAAGGGAAAAGAAAAATCGAGAATTGAATTTTTAAACGAAAGAAAATTGCATTAAGAAATTTTTTCGTGCCTTTTATTGAGGTGAAAAAGAAGGTAAATGAAAAAAAAAGAAAGAGAGGGAAATCAGAAAGTTTAATGAAAGGGTTGAATACTTTTTGTGGTTTTATTTTGGTTTTCTCACTTTTTATCTTACCGTTTTTAAAGAAAAAAATTCTTTGAAAAGAAATCAAAAAAGAAGAAATTTTTTAGTCGCAAGTAAATGTTAATAAAAGAGGATAATTTCATTCGAAAATTGAAAATTCAAGTCAAGTTGTAGGATTTTCTACAAAATATATTGTAAAATTTTTACATTTTTTTAAAATTGTAGATTTTTACATTGCAACTATGTAAACTTGTAGAAATTTCCTACAATTTTTTGGTAAATATGTAGAATTTTCTACATTGAACTTTTGTTTTATATTTGAAGATCAAAACTTTTTACGCAGTATTCTAATGAATGTTATCTTACTATATTCAGTACAATACAAAATTCAATTATCGTTTTGTCAACCAAAGTAAATTTTCAAATTCTTTTTCAACCACAGTTTCCTTCTCTCTCTAATTTTCTTCCATAAAAAGAAAAAAAAAAGTCAAAAAGTACACAGAAAAAGGTGTTTTTAATGGAGAATTGTGCAATGAATGATAATGACAAGACAACATTTTTTTCTCTTTTCAATTCATAGAGTAAAAATGGAAAAAAATTCTAATTTTGCACGCGATAGAAAACTCAATGCTTTAGAAAGTAATTTTCTTTCATTTTCTCCTTACCTGGTGGAACATCCATGTGAGATTTGTTCATATCATTGCCATTGTTATTGTTGCTGATCGACAGGTCGCTTGAGGAAAAATCAGAAAAGTACGGAAAGGAAGTATTTTGCATGACATTCGAATTGTCTGTAACGAGAAAAAAAATGCTTGCAATTGCAAATTCTGTGCAGGTTTTCTTTTTCATGCTTACGATAAGAATTTCGGTAGACGCTACTGGGACTTTGTGGTCGAGTTTCGACACTTTCACGCTTCACACTGTTTGCATCGAAGCGAGGAGATTCGTTGATTGTGACATGCGGCTGCATTGCTGGCAGAAAAATATCGTCCGAGGTCATATTGTCGATTGAATCATTCATATCACTGTCACTGATGTCATGATTTGCTCGCTTTATCTTCATTTGATTTTGACGCTGTTGTTGTTGTTCGCTTATTTGATCGATTGTGCGTTTCTGTGAATAGGGTGATGTAGAAGTTGATGCTGCAGCTGTCGAAGAATGTTCAACACCAATTTTAATTCCTCCTATACAAGAAAAAAAATTTTCTTCAACGTTTTCTTTTTTACTTTCATTTATTTCATTTTTATACCTTTCACAGTCGTTGTCGCATGATGATTACCATCGATTGAAGATGTCGTTGACAGAGGCGTTGAGGTTGTTTGTCGATGATTATCCGTATGATTTCCTCCGGAATTGAATTGATGTTGATTGTGATTACGCTGAACTCCAGCACCAACGTTACCGTTCGCATTTCCATTGTTCGAATGAAATTGACTGTATGATGAGCTCATTGGATCGTTGCCTTTCATTATGCTGTTACTGCTACTGCCAGTACTGTTATTATTATTACTAGATGTTGTATTTGTTGCCAAGCCTTTAATCTGCAGCGATTCTGCGATACTCATGAATGCTTGCAATTCAGCTTGTTTAACATTCACCTCGCCTTGATACATAAACTGCAATAGCTCTGACATTATCGAGTACGTCACATCTTTGAGGATTACTGTGAAAATTTAATGAGTTAATTAATTATATAGCTTTCTTTATCTATTTTTATTTTAAAAGAGTTGAAAAGCAACTTTTTCTTTCTTTTTCTATCGCAATTGTTAACTTTTCATCATAAATTCTTTCAACAAAAGACTCTTTGTACGACTTTCTTGTTCTTTGCTTTTTGTTTTAAATTAAAGGTTAATGATACTCAAATGGATCTTTAACGAGATAAGTTGTGATTATTATGAGAGTATGTGTGTGCATGAGTGTTAATAAGAAAAGTCACTGTGGGTGATTATTTGGGAAAATATGTGTAGGAGGTTAAATGTTACAGTTATATCATAGTCAATTGTGTATTAATAGCGCATTTTATCATATTTGATGAACATAATTTCTTACAGAATGTAGTTAGATAAGAATTGTAATAAAATTAAGATTGAACTTTGAAATTTAATTCTTAGTTTTTAAAATTTAATTTACTTGACTTAGAATTTTACAAAACTTGACAAAAATAACTTGACTTTTATCATAACTTGACTTTGTTTTATTTTTTAAATTAACTTAGTGTTTCTCATAAATGATTCTACTACAATAAACTTATTATTTAAATAAAATATCACTAAACAATTTTTTAAATAGAATCATTTCTAAGAATTCAAATAAATAAAATATAAATACAGACACAATGTAAATTTTTTCCATATTAGTAACAAAATGTGTTACAAAAGTAAAAGTGTGGGCTGTAGAAAATCTTTGAAAATGACTTTGATAAGTTTTTTTTTGAAGAAAAAGAAAACTGTTTTATTTATAAATTTATACATGACGACTCTTCTTAGGTTTGAAGTTAATTAAGTTTATTTTAATAAACTCAAGTTTGTAGCTTAAAAAGTATTTTCTGATAAGTAAATAAGATTCACTTCATTAATATTTGTAAAAAAGTTATTGAAGAATAAATTTCAATCAATAATTTCATTATTTTGTGCCAAATTAAGCGAAATAATTACAAATCTAAAATTAAAGACAAAAACAAATTTAAAGGAAAAATTAAATTAACCGAAAAAAAGAAAAGAAAAAGAAGTACGTGTTCTAAGGATACATTCATCAATTGATGACGAAAAAGTTTAGGAAAAATAAATGAGAAAGTCACAAAAAAGTTACTGATGATTTCCGCTCTAATTCATAATCGTTGAGCTAAAATTTTTCAGTGAGACCTTGAAAGTCAGAGAGTCTCGCAAAAAAATGTGATTATTCTTCTGATAAATAAAGAAAAAAAAATATAAAGTCATGACGAGTTACTAAGACAAATTATTTCCATGTTTTAAATGAAGATAGAGCGAGAGCAAGTGAATATATAAGAGATCTCCTCTGTATATTCGGAGAAAATGTACCTTGGGTCACTAGAAACCAGACTGATAAGATTGATATAAGCGCGTGTTCTTTATTTTCGGACAATGTGAAGATTTTTCTTTTTCTTTCTTCTTAAGGTGAATTCAATGAATAACATATTACAAAATTAATATTTTTTTAAATTTATCTTAAATTTAAAGAAAAAAATAATTTTTCTGTTGTTTATCAAAAGAAAAAAATTCTTATTGGTATTTTATGTGTGCACATGAGTTATAGTAACAATTTCTTATCAAATGTCATTAATGTTATCCAAGAAAAGAAAAGAAAATTTATAAGTGTATATGAGAGTATCGACAATAAACATTTATCATTATTAGTTCAAGATATTTGGTTAGTTAAGACTACATAGTGATATGAGAAAAGATGAAATCTTTCTTTTAAGACTAATCTTATCAATTGGATACTCAGAGAAAGAGCATGACTTTTATGTCATAAACATTTTTCTTCTTTTTAAATCTTAATTTTATTGCTTCTTTTTATTACTCAAAAAAATTAAATTTTTGAAAATTTTCAAAAATTTTTTTAAAAAATTTATTTTTCGTAGTTTTGAAACTTAAATTAATAAAATTTTGCATTTGGAATTTTTTTAAAAAATATTTGAATTATTTTTAAACCTTTTAAAACTCAAAAAAAATATTTTTAATGGTTTTACATTTTTTTTTAATTTATATAAAACTCAAAAAGTTTTATTCAGTTTCTTTAAATTTTAAAAATAAATCAACTGAAAATTTTTAATTAATTTAGGCAATTCAAAGATAAGCTTTGATAAAAATAAATTTGACACACAAAAATAAGAAAAAAGTAACAAAAAAAATTCTACACAGTCTTAAATAATCAAACGATAATTAATATTTCCTCGGATATCATTTTATAGCACCCTCATACATTCAGTTTTTATGATAAAAATACTTGAAAAAAGTCCAATTTTCTACTCAATTATATTGTAATAAACTCATTTGGCGCAGTGAGATATCTCTGATAAATGTACGAAATATCTATACATACGATAGTCACTCAGGTATCGTAAAGTATTGAGTAGCGAGTAAGCACAAAAAAGAGAATCGATAACAATAAATTCACTGTTTCAATATACACACTTACTGATTGGATGTCGACATGGATTATTCATGAAAATCTCCCTAAAATATGGACTGCAAATAGCCAATACAAGCTTGTGACATTGCAATAATTGACCATCACATGCAATTGTACAATCGACAAAATCACCACGATCATAAAGACTTTGAAAGCCTGTCGATAAATTTTCAGCAAATTTTAACTTATTCCAGCACAACGCAAATTCCTCCATTGGAGCAAAAATAAACTTTTTTTCTCAATTACTCGAGATGAAATAAAATAAAATAAAATGTGTGCTCAACTTGAGATAACTGATTCACACTAAACTAAAAAAATTCTATATTTTCTTTCCTTGATCTACAACCGATCCGAATAGATTTCAAATACAAACTGAAGGTTTATCATCAAACTTAAACGAAAATATAGCAGCACATTTCTTAAATTTTACGATCTCAAACTCCCGATTTCTTATCACTATTTCGTATATATATATTGAACGATAATGAGTAAGCGAAGTAAGGCAAAATATAGTAACTTGATCATCGTCTCAGAGAGAATTGAGAGAAAATTATGAATAGGATGTGAGAAAATTATTTAATGATTTTTAATGATTATACATTTTGGTGAATTAGTGCAATACGTTGCAATTAAAACAGCAATTCTTCGAAACACCAAAAGCAGTCGCATAAAAATTAATGAGTTTTATAAATATTTTTCTCTTTTTCATTAATTTGCTAGCCATTAATCGTGTGATTATACATGTTGTATGTCAGTCGACTATGATGATATTTATTGACGCAATATGAGAAGGGTTGATCGCTAAATGCTTGCTAAAATTTTACTCATTTACAGCTTTAGGACATGAAATTAACCTCAATGAAAAATTAACTTTTTTGCTCTGTAATTAAAAATATTTTTTTATTCATTAAATTTTTTCTCACTTTAATTTAGCGCATTTTCCATCAGATTTAGAAAAAAGCGCTATTGTGCCCACTTTGTCCGTCTGTCTGTCCGTCTGTCTGTCTGTCCGTCTGTCTGTCTTCGTAACTAGTCTTTCCAGAAACGGTTTTTCTCAAAACTTTTTGCACCAATCTGTTGGTTCTGACTATGAGACCGGTGTAACGGAAGCTTTCCGTGAGATTCGTTCTCCATGCCGAGCTATGACATGCATATGGTGGACGTCCACCATATGAACCAAAAAAACTTTTTTTCACCAAAAAGTCTTTCAATACCATAAAACATAGAAAAAACATGTCAAAATGATTTTTGGACGTTTTATCCCAAGTGTATGCATGTGCCGCACAGGTGTATCACATGGACCAAAAATCGAAATTTTCTAAATATAGACATATTTATACTCGTTGGAAATGTCTTGAAGCGTACAATAAGATGGCATAAAAAGTTTTTAGATTGGTGTTGACCCAAGGGCATGCATGTGGTGGATGTCCATCACATGGACCAAAAAATTTTTTTCATCCAAAAATCTTAAAATGTCATAAAACGTCGAGAAAAGATGTCAAAAGTAGTTTTGGATATTTAGACCCAAGTGTATGTTTTAAATTGTACAGACTTCAAAAAGGCCGGAATAAATTTTTTTGAAACTTTCAATGAATTTTGAAACAAAACTAATCTGTTGCGGGAAAATGCGCTTTTAACACGTCACTGACGGTTAATATTACTGATTTTTTTTAATGTTTTGATTAAAGTTTATAGAAATTTCAAAAGAATTTTGTGTGAAACTTTTTGGTGCAAATGATATATGCTTTCATAAGATCTATTAGATATTTTTATCATAAAGATAGGATCTAAGATGTAAATTAAAAAAAAAATTTCTGTTATTTTAGCTAAAATTTAAATTAAAAAAATTTTGTGCTAAAACTAAATTTTAACAAAAATTAAAAAACAAAAAACCAGTTTTCACAACTATTCTTGTAATAAGTATTTTAGGAAGAATCTTTTATTGCTAGTATTATGTTCTGCATTTGATTTAATTAATAAGAGCAAATATAAGAGTGATTTTTTATAAATTTTCAAAATTTTTTTGTTGTTTTCTATATTTTTCTATGTTTTATATTTGAGATTTGCTAAAATTTGAATTTAGCACTGCTAAAGCACTTGAGAATTTCGGTATAAAACATAGAAAAATATAGAAAACTAAAACAACAATTTGTAAAAAATAATCAAAAATTGCTTGAATTTTACACGAATCTTTTTTCTTATAAATTAAAACAAGTACAAAATACAATATTGCCAAAACTCAAATAATTCTTGTCAACAAAATTTTTGTAAATGTCTTATACCAAATAAAAACAAACACGGAACAAAATACAATAATATGACTAAAAGAAACTTTCTAAAGTGATTAAAATAAGAATACTTCTGAAACTATTTTTTGATTTTCATTTTGTGCTTAAATTTGGTTTATTTTTTTTAGCATGATGCTGATAACAGATAAAACTAAAAGTTAAACCAAGATATTTTTCAAACAACAATTTGAAGAAATTTTTTTTTAAATAATTCATAAACTTGAACCGAACAGTTAAAAAATTACAATAAACAAGGTAGACCAAATAACTTGAAAGTTAGGAAAGTTTGCCAAATTGGGTTTGACAAAAAAAAGGAAATTATTAAACATTGCAGAACTGAATGAATTGGGAAGTTTACTAACAAATAATGCAATGAATGATTTCATTTAATTTGAAAAAGACTAGAACATTTTCTTCTTTTTAAATTGAAATAAAATAATTTATTAATCTATTCAAAAAAAAAAAAAATCTTTAATTAGACTTGAATTTTATTAAAAAAATTAAATTTGGGCAATTGTTGCTAGAAAATGTCAAATTGATTAAGCGATTCAATAATATTGAGACAATAATGTTTATTTATCTTTAATAATTTGTAGCATAAAAAATGAAATTGTATCTTAATCTACTTAAACAGATCATTATAGCTGCTGCTATTTAAATTGATACAGTTTCATGGCAATAATTTTACTCTCTCAAAAGAATAATTTCTCTCTTTTTAATAATTTCCAAGTTCCATTTCCAGTGTAAATAAAAATTTCCATTGAGAATATTGGAAATGATAAGAAAAACAGAGAGAGAATTGCAACAAGGAAGCCGACAAATAACAACAGAATAAAAAATATTTTTTGTCAGCCACCCTAACCTCGAGCAACGGAGCATATCGAATAGAAGAAGAGAAAAATCAATTGAAGCATCATCATCATGTTACGTTCTCACTCCCATGATATGAACACAAAACAGAAAAAAAACTCGCAAGCCGCACACACATATCTTTAATGTATCGATATGTGATGCTCTACGTGCGACAAACTGTCGTCAACATATAAACTTACAAAATTCCTTTTATTGAATCTCATTTTGAAATTGAATAAATTGTAGATGTTTCAAGTTCAGACATTTGAGTCGGCAGAAAAAGAAGAGAAAGAAAGAACAACAATTTCTCTGTAGTGTATGTGTGTGTTTTTCTGTTGAAGGAAAAAGAGTAAAAAAAATAAGCAAATAAATGTCTTGAGTTTCACATTCGCACAGCGGCAGCATTCTTTTTTTTGCCAGCATAATTTATGGATTGAAATAAATTAATTTTTATTATTCAGAGCTTTTTATTAGCTTCCCGTATAAAAAATAGAGAATGAATGAAGTTGTAGTAAAAGAATGGGTGAAAGCATAAAATACCAATTATAATTACATTGGGGCAGGCAAAATACTCTCCATAGAAATTGTCATCATTAATGTATGTCATGGGAATTATCAAAAAAAAGTGGCAAATGACATTCATTTGTTGAAGTTAAATCAGTGACTGTCATGACAAAATAATCTTTAATGGAAAAACAAAATGTTGTTATTGTTACATATTTTGGAAATCTTTTCATAAAAAAGCAAAGCTGGCCAGTGTTGGTCCTCTATCACCATCACAACATTTTTCTTTAACCATGGAAATGATGGAGAAAAGGGAGATAAATAAAATACATCTGTGTTATTCATGTTTACCATGGCCTTTAACAGACGGAAACAGAATGAAGATGAGTGAATGAAACAATGAGCAAAAGCTTTACTAACCAACAGACCAAGCAGCAACATTAGTTCTTCTTACTTCTCCTTGATTTCGTAATCCGAGATGTACACATTGTCGAGAGATATAAAGAAAATTTTTTGCTTTCTTTCTTCTTAATATTTTTCTAGCTGTTGTTGTTGTGTTGAATGAAATCATTTTTTATCATACTTCCGCACTGATGGGAATTTTCTATGTATGATGTTATTGAGACAAACTTGAGTGAGAGAAACAAGAGGTAAAAAAAGTAATTGATTCTGCGAATGAAATTTTTAGCAATGGCACTTTGGGATCTGACATTGATTAATCATTTCTTAGATATTTCTCAAGCTCGGAAGTCTTAGGAAAAAGCCTCAATGGTATTAAAAAGAAAATTCTCAAGCAAACGATGTGCGGCATGCAACAAACTAACAAATGATTGAATGTGAAAGGAAAAAGGAAGAGAAAGAAAAAGTTATAAGATAAAGTCAAAAAAATCTTATTTTCTTACCCAATTTGATATGGAAAAATTCATTACGTTTATTTTTTGTAGAATTTGCCTTGGAAATGAAGTGAGATAAGTAAGAAAAGAAGAGAAATGAAGTTGATGATAAAATTGAGTTTTCTTATGTGTTTCTTTAGGCTTAAATATAAGTTGTTTTGCCTTTAATGCTTTCATTTGATTTCCTTTTGTAATAACAAAAATTTTCTATAGAAATGTTTTCAATTTGTAATATTTCAACCTTTCAGAGTCAAGGACAAGTCATGTCAAGGTTATGTCAGATCTTTTTGACATTATGAGGTTTTCATTTGTAAATTTGTAAAACATAAATTTAAAAATATTCAATTTAATGGATTCTTTTTTATTTTGATATTTCACACAAGAAAAATAAATCGCATTATAAATAAATCCAAAACATAGCTCAAAATCCAGAGGAAAGGACACTTGTGCAAAAAATCAATTCATGAATGTTGCGCAAAAATTAGCGAAAAAAGCTTGATGACAAGCAACATAAACATTTGTTGCTCAACACAAAATAATGTCGCATCAACAAGAAAACAGCAGTTAACCAGACGAAAATTGATTTTGAAAATCGACAAAACAATATTATGCTTGTTCCAATATGATCAATAATATGTTTTTTTCTGTAAAATAGCAGCGAAAAAAATTTTATATTTAACGGTTTTTTAAAATTCATTTTTTATGTCACGCACAACATTTTCAAAAAAATGCGCGAAATTGCGCGAAGAAAGCAAAAGTTCAAAAAAAAAACTTTCACGCAAGTGTCCGTGACCCTGTCAAAATCTTTATATTGACAGTTATTTTGAAATAAAAGTCTGCTAATAAAACGTCATAACACTCATACAAAATCGCCTTATCATGAAATCCTTTCAGTCATTGTTCAATCCACACATGCTTCACTTTTTCTTCATTGCCATAATTCACAATCATTTAGTAGACAACGACACCCACTCATCAAATTCATTCAATCATATAGTCGCAATTGTGTGGAAAGTTGAATGCGTGTGTATCATATCAGCAAGAACCGTGCGTTTGAATGGGAAAAGCTAAAGGGAGCAATTGAGCGTTTTGAATTCAATCGAAACAGCATTTCAATGTCATAAAATAAAATTTTATTCTTTTTCACTCTCTCTCGCTTATACGACGCATCAAAAAGTCTGCCATCATTGCGTAGCAATCTATTAGATTACGAGTGTCATTGTGAAACGTTGAATGTTGTGCCATCAGCCGGTATCAACATTTTTATATTGATTTCTTCGCGTGCTTGTCATGAAAGATGTTTTTTGGCCACCCATCAGATGAGAGCAAAGTTTGCACTTTCTGTATGTGTCTATTAACTGCCATTCACATGCTATATCATGATGATGATGACTTCCCATCCTTCAATGTTGATATTTTGACATGGGAGATTTTATAAGTGAATGAAGATGAACTTCTTAACATCATAAATCTCTAGTTCTATGCACAAACGTACGAGTGAGCGAGATTGGCATTTTAAAACATATTCAACTTCTTCTTGTTCTTATTCACTCTTATCTCAAATTGACAATGTAAAGTAATTTACCGTCTCCTAACTTACTCTTCTGTCTCCTCTCAGACATCATGAAAATATGTATTCATGCATATCTATAATGTCATATATGAAAATAGCTTCAGTAGATAAATTTTGTCTTTTTCTCTCGCTTGCTCTCTTATGATGGAGAAGAGCTGTTTGAAAATTATAGATAAAGTTTCTACACACACATTATTTTTCAATATTGAGTAAGATATTTTGAATTTATTTATTCTTATAAGTAGTAAGCATCGATTTCAATTATTATATATAAAGTAATTTTCTTATGGTTAGCACTTGACTGCTGATAATTGTCAAGTAGCAATTCAGGTTGATTTATTCAAAGATCTCTATAATTCGTTGAGATGAAATTTAATTTGGTCCAAATTTGGCAAATCAATATGAAAATCAATGATTCTTCATTTTACTTATGTTTTGATCAAATTAAATTTTATCTGAATAAACTAAAGACATTTTTGAGTAAATCAACTTGAATTGCTACTTGACAATTGCCGACGTCGACACTTAACTGGCCACGTGTAAGTGCCGAACCATATGATTTACTCAAAGTTCTCTCTAATTTGTTCAAATTTTTTTAATTCGATCGAAACTTTAGTAAATTAAAGAATCATTAATTTTATTATTATTTTCCAAAATTTGATCTAAATAAAATTTCATTTGAATGGATTAGAAAATTTTTGAGTAAATCAACTTGAATTGCAACTTGACAATTGTCGGCAAGCAAGTGTGAACCATACATTTTTTAAATTTAATAAAAGTTTCTTTGAATGCATAAAACACTTTAAAACTGCTTTAAGAACACAATTTATTTCCCAAAGAAAAGGTGCCAAAAATCATATCAGCAATTTCAAAGAAAGGCAAATTTTTATCATATCTTATATGATGACATTCATGATAACTTGCTAATTTTACAAAAAATAAATCATGACTATAATATTGAACAAATTTTGTTTTGTAATGATTGTCACAAGAAAAGATAATGCAGTAAATGGATGTGATTGCATAATTAAAAATCCAATGGTGCACAAGATCATATTTGCAAATTGTTCATAAAGTGTGCAATAATATCCTGTAAGACCAAAAGTTATGATGTATTCATGGTAAATTAGATGTGAATTTAGAAAAAAAAATTGTGTAGCTCACACACGAGTCAAAAATATACAATAAAATATCTTCAATAATTGTGCAAACTGAATCTGAATGTAATGCTTATGTATGCTAGATGAGATTAGATTTATTTTACTAGTTTTCACTTTCACATGGTACACTTAAACTATGGCTAAATTCTTTTTGAATTTTACCTAAATAAAAATTTTCTAATATTCAATGCAGAAATCTTAAGTTTTTTTACCAAAAATTATGAAGGAAATTCACATGTTGTCATAAAAAACAAAGCAAAGGAAACTTTTATGAAAATAATAAAAATTTTCTTCTTTCTTTGTCGTTTCTCTAACTTAAAAAGAGTAAAAACTTTTACAATCCATGCTAGCAAATAAAAAAATTCATAATTTATGAGCCAATAAATAAAATGCACCTTCTTCTTTATAGACGTTTTATTTCCGCATTTTATTCACGTTTTAGATTTTCATATTTTTTATGAAGACCCAGAATGTTTCAATTTTCTATCATAAATCGCTATGACTCACTCTCAAATGTCATGAAAATTTTTTGTTATGAAAGCTGAGTATTACCATGATGATAGTATGATAGTTACATCAATTATAAGAATTATTATAGAGAAAATAAATTGTCATATTTTAAATGTTTTTACACGAAAAACATAAGGCATTTTTCTTTGAAAACATGCCTAATAAAAATTGAAAGAAATTTCTTTTTAGCGAATCACGACCTCAGATATATTTTAAATTTTGCGATAGATAATGTCTGAGAAATAAAAATATACGAAAAATTTTAATATAAACAAACAAATTTAAATAAACTCTTTTTATTTATGATAATACAAGTAAAAAAATAAATTTACAAAAAATTATCCAAGATACTCGTTAATAAGATTAATAAGTTCCATTTTTTTCATAATAGTATTATGATAACCTTCAATAGTTCCAATTGAGACTGATTCTTTGCTATATTTTTTTAAAAGCAAAATCCTTATGAATTTCATTCAATCCATTTTCTGATGTACGAATCAACGTAATTTTAGTTCTTTCAAGCATTTTAAATTCAACTTCATTAATTGTAAATTACATATTGAAGCGATAAATTAAAGCATTCAAATAACTTTGGTAATCATAAGCACAATGATTGGAAAATAATCTTTTAACAAAATCTTGAAGATTTTCTGAAGTGTCATTTTCCATTTTGAAATAGCGTTTGAATGCAGTGAGAAGTTCATCATGAAATTTATATAGATTTTCAAAAGAAGTTCATTAACATCATAAATCAATTCAACACAATCAAAAAATCACCATTAAAGCTTAAATAATTCTCATGCTGTGTCTATCATTTGTCTGCTGACTCAATTTAGCTATTTTTGGATTAAATCTGCATGCAAATAAAATAAAACCAACAAGAAGCTATTCGAAAATATATAAAGCAAAATTTTTAGCTTTTTTTATGGTAATCTCACAATGAAATTTACATAAAAAATCAATCTTTTTAACTGACTCTTCTTTTTATTAGATTTTTTTCAATAAAGATCATGCATTTAATAAGAAATAATTGTATCAATGAACTTTTCTACCTTTGCAACAAGAAATTTTAAAATTTCTTTAAAATTTAAATTTAGTTTCTCTTATGATGTTAATATTGTAGCTTTTTATTTAAACTCGTTTTTGTTATCTATTCATTTCTTTATGTTTGAATAGTAGCACGCAAAGTTGTAGGTGTTTTATAATTTGTAATTTTGAAGTTAATAATGTGAATTCTTTTCTTGAACCATAACTGAATTCTCTCTTTAAATTAAAAACTTTACACCTTTTTAGTACTCGCCAAAATATAAAAACCATCTGCTCGCTCTATTTTGTCTCAATATTTTTCAAAATTATCACCAAGTAGCAATGAATAGTTTCATTTATTTCTCAGTTTTACTTGCATTTGTCAACTCAGCTTCGGCTGGTTGTATGGATAATGTTAATTTAAAATTCTTCGGCAGTTCTTACACTGATTTTCAATCTGTATCAATGCCTGAGCCAATTAATGTCTTATCTTACATTACTTTCTGGAGTATTCCATCTTTGCCATCATCAACTCAATATTATGATCCAAATAAGAAAACTGTGATCTACGTACATGGACTATTTGAAGGAACTGACACAGTTGGACCAAAAGCAATGATCGAAGGTTATTTGCAAAGAAAAAGTGAATACAATGTAATTCTTTATGACTACAGCTCATGTGGTGAGAAATTTTTGACATTTACAACACATCAAGTTGATTTACTTGAAGGATCAAATGCACTTGCAAAAATGAATTTTGATTTTACAAAAGTTCACATAATTGGTTATGGGTATGGAACGTTTATAGCAGCAAATGTTGGAAGAAAACTCAATGGAAATTTAAGAAGAATCACTGGTTTAGAACCAGCAGGAATTTTGGATAATATTTTGGGACCACTTGGATATGCACAACTTAATAAAGATAATGCACAATTTGTTGATGTCATTCATACAGATACAGGATTTCTTGGTGATAAAAAGAGCCTTGGTCATGTTGATTTTTGGGTTAATGGTGGTTGGCATCAACCTTCATGTCTTCAAAGTGTTTTTGATATCAATGAATTTCTTCGTAAGTTGATAAATTTTTATAAAGAATTTTTAGAAATTTAGTTTTATTCCTCAGAAAATTCAACGTTAGTCATTGCAGTTGTTTGTAATGATGCAAGATCATGGATGTATTATGCAGAATCTGTTAATAGTCCAGCATCACCACTTCCTTTTCAATCTTTAAAATGTGCAACCAATTATGCAACTGCAACTGAAAATTCTTATACAGCTAGCAATTGCAATGGTTCACCAATAGTGTCAATGGGCTATTATGCTGATTTGAGTAAAAATGATTTAATTCAATCAACATCCAACAATTACTTTGTTGCAACTAATGGCGCCTCGAAATTTTCTTTGACATAAATAGAAAATAAAAAGTACCGGCATAGTGACTAAGAGCAAGTGTTTTCTGACATTGAAAATTTATTATTTTTATTCTGTTTTATATTGACATTTGTCGAGTGTGAATTTAAAATTTATTGAGATATTTTATGATGAATAAAGTTGGAGCTAAAATGTTTTTGTTTTGATAAAAACAAACAATTCAATAAAAATTACAGGTTGACTATTATAATAACTGTTTATTAACATTTGAGTAGGATGAAACTTTACTAATTAAGAATTAAAAATTTGATGCTAATTAGAAGGTAATTATTTTAATGGAAACTCCTGTGGAAAGTATTTTATACTAAACCTTTATCATAATTGTCATGACTTTAAATTGCATTGATGATAATGAAAAATTACCTGTTATTTTGTGTTCAGAAAAATTAGAAAAATTTAAAATTTCTGAACGCATTTTAAATTTCAAATTAGAAAATTTCTAGAAAATCATTCAAATCAGATTTATTTATTACAGAAACTTTACTTCATTGCTATATTAACACAAATGTAATGATTACAAGTGATTTCATCAAAAAATAAAAGAGATTTCCACTAAAATAATGAAACAATTTTAAGCGTATTTTTTAAATTATTGGATCGACGAGCGCGCGCTAACTAATTAGTAGAATTAACGGTCAGTTGCACTATCTAGAATGATGTACTCTACTTTGATGCATAAGTCTCTGTTAAATTTTGAATATTTAAGTAGAATGTCTTTTGTCGAGATTTCTCTATGAATTTCTTCTTGAATTTCTCTTTGCTAGATTTGTTTTATAAAAAACATCTAATAATCTTTTGAATTGTAAAATATTCAAACTGCTATTAAAGACATTATGATAAAATTACAGATTTTAGATTAAAATTGAAATTTTGTCTTTTGATAAAAATTAACTTTCAATTATTGCCAAATTCAAACTTTATTTGATTCAAAAAAATTTGATTTGTACCTATTAAAAGAGCCTTCAATAATTATTATGCAACAAAAATAAAGTTCAAAACAGAAGTTCCCACCAAGTGACTGTACACTTATACTCCATATAATTTCCTAGAAAAAAGCAAAAACAGACATTAATAAAATTGTTTTTAAATTTCTCAGAATTGTTGATCATTTGAACAAACTGACATAGTGTCATTTTAAATTTCTTCCAAATTACTCCATACAAAAATATAAAAATTTGCCTGGTAATGTCACAAAAGGAAGATAATGGACATACAAATCTACAAGTCACCTTTTTTTGACTCGTCTTATAACACATATTGTGAATCTTTTGTATATTGAAAGCCACAAAAAAGTGCGTTTCGCCTATTGCCATTATTCGATTATACTGAGAAGGATATGAGATAAGTTTAAGATTCAGTTCCTTTATGGGTCGATTGACTGTAAGAGAGAGAAGATGTGCTATAAGTAGCTAAAGATTTCACATTTCAATAAGTAAGAATCGATGCTAAAGCCAAAAGTATGAAGGAAGGCGAAAATGTGTGTATTGGCACGAACATATATATGAGTATACACATTAATAGGTATTGAAGCCGAAGGTTTTATAGCATCTGGCAACGAGTTCTTGAAAATCCATAACATTTAGTCCAAAACATGGAAGAGAAGGGAAAACATAACTTTCATTTCACGTGATGGCTCAAGGTTTCTTTGGGTAGCAAGCAAAAAAAATCAGCAGGAAAACATAAAAATTGATGAAATCTTCGCCTCCCCGCAAAAGGGCCATAAAAATAAAATTTAATGACTTGTAGCAGGAAGAGGAAAATTCTCCTTGAAAAGCAAATGATAATGGAATGCTGTTTTAAAACGAATGGAGAAAATTATTGATGACTGACTCGGTTTATTGGCAGAAATGAAAATGATGCTGAACAGCATTTGGTAAAAAAGATAAAAGTAAATCATTGAATTTATTTCTGTGTAATTTTCAATCGTTTTCGCTCATTACTTTCGACTGTTTGTATTTTTTATTGAGATTTACAAAATGTGCAAAATTTTAATATAAAATGCAAACTTTTTTGTTGATAATGAAAATTTCACAGTTCAATAATTTCTTACATTGAAAATTTTTTCATGAATTATTGAATGTAAAATAAAAATATTTTATTTTCAGATTATAAACAATCACAAAAAATGAGATATCAAAACAGAATTTGCATATTATTCTAATTAAATGTTTGCATAAAAACCACTATGAAGGGTGAACATCTATCCATATGTCATTTTAACCTGCCATACAATTGAACTTTTTTTCACTTCTCTTCTGTCCCTTTTTATTTGCATAAATTTTCCTTTTTTTCTCTCATTTTTCACTAAAATAAAAAAGCTAATGTAAATTTATTCCATGACATGTGTGAGAGAAAAAAAAACTAAATTTAAAGTGAAAAGGTCACAAAAGTATATTTTATAGGGATTGGAAATTTTATTATAATTTTTTAATGGATTTGAAGAAATTTTAATTTCCTTCCCCTGAAAATTATTTAATGAGAAAAAATGAAAAGAATCCTTTTTTATGAAACACTTGAATTCACTCATGTCGAGAGCATTATGGCGATTTACATATTTTTTCCTTCTATCACTCGAGGAAAATGAATTCTCTAAAGGTCCCAATTTTGTTCCATAAACAATTTTTCTCTCTTTTCTCACGCAACCTTCTACCATGAACTTTCATCAAAATCACATCATTATATATTCCAATCGAAAGGCCCTTTCTCCTCTTCAAAACTAATGTTTCTTTTATATGATGAAATTTTTCCTATTTAGACATAGAAATTTATGCTTTTTCTTGCTTCGTAACAATTTCTTTTTGAATTATTTTTTAAACGTCTTTTCAATATTGGAAAAAAGTTTTTTTATAAGAATTAAAATTTGAAAATTAAATATTAGTGTCAAAGCTAAAATCTTGATAAATTTAAACTAAAATATGAAAAATTTTTACTACATTCACCAATGTTTTTTTAACTAGATTCAACTAAAACAATTTTTCGTGAAATTTCTGAAATATTAAATTTTTTTTGATTCTTTAGATTTGTATAATGAATTATAACAAATTTTATATTGTTTCTTAGTCATAAATTAAGTCTTAAGCTCTATTTAAATTAATAAGTCAAATAATGAAATAATGTCAAGTAATAGTCATGTTATATTCAAGTCAAGTTACTTGAAAAGTCAAGTCAAGTAGAAAAATTATTTGCTCCCAAAAATTTCAAAATTCGATTCAAAATTTTAATGATTGCAATCTTGAATTTCGAACATTCTAATAATTTTCAATGTACCATATTTGTTTTTTTTCTATTAATTTCATATATTGATTATATTTTTAAACTTTTATGACATTTTTAAAGCAGCAACAAACAAATAAAACTTTAAATTTTCATCAATTCCCCTCCATCATGCTATCTCAACAATCATTTATTTATGTTGCTGTAACTGAAAGAGCTCGCTCGTTCTCCATATTAAAAAGCATTAGCAAGAGTGAACAGTAATTCATCAGAAAAGATGCCAGAACAGGCCATCGTACACTTTCCAAGGGGCGCCAAATTCAACTAACTCGCAATAAGGCTATTTTATGTGCTTTTTTATGTCATAAATTATTCTTTCACGATGTTGCTATTGTGTGGAGTAAGAAAAAGAAAAAGAAGGCGCAAAAATACACATTCGTAAACTAAATAAGCCATGAGACTGAAGATATTACAATAAAAATAACTCTCACTGCTGCGACACCGTGCCTCCATTTCTTTAAGCTCATTGCTGATGAAAATAAGTCATGGCAGTTAGAAAAAGAAGAAAAATACTAAAAATAAATTCAAATGAAAATAAATTTCAAACATTTTGCTTTTAATGTTGCTTACTTTTGGGACTTATAGCTGCTTTTACTTTCAACTGCATGTTAGAATGCTTATAGACATTCAGTCTGTTTCATATATAATCAAAAATGAATTTACAAAAGAAATGTCAATAAATTGACATTGAAATCATTTTATATTGTCAAATTCAATTTTTATGCTCATATTTCATAGCAGTCTCGTCGACATCGCATGATTGCGGATTTTCTCATGTCTGATGTGATTCAAGCTAAGTTAATTTCATATTTTACCAGGAAAAAACTTTTTTGTTGAAAGAGCAAATAGTAAAACTTATAATGATGATGATAGTTTAGCAGTGTTTTTTCTACTGGAAGAAAAATAAATTGTTTGAAATTGTCAAAATAATGAGTTGCTAGCGCAGTTTTAAAATTTCTAAAGATAACTGTTTTTTTAAGTTTGAATCAATTTTTAAAAAATTTTAAACTTTTTGAAAAGGTTGAAGTTTGTGAATGTTTTTATAAAATTTCTAAAGCTTTTTTTCATTGTAAAAATTATTAAAAATAACGGATTTAAAAAAATTTAATTTTCTTAAACAGTTAGATGTATTGAAAGTTTAAATTTGATTGAAAAGCTTAAAAAATTTAGAAAGTCTAAAATAAAGAAATTTTTCTTTTTTTCCAAATTTTATTAAAATTAATGGTTTTTGAAAATTCAAAATTTGAAAGCAGTTAATTTCATATCTATCAAAAAATTATAAGAATCAATGAAAAAAATAAAAGCAATAAATAAAATACCGAGAAATTCACGATACAAATAGACCAGCTGCAATGTTTTTATACACTCAGTACTCACAGCACACATTCATAAAACTTTTTTTTTCAACTACTCAAAGAAGAAAATATTATGGAGTGAAAAATTCCTCGAAAAGATATTAAATTGATATTTTTGTCCTCGTTTTTATACACTCGCTGCAAAAGTTTTTTCTTTTTTGTGTTAATGTTGCCTTTATGCCGTTAGTTTTTCTTTTACTCTACTCTTTCTTTCTGACTTTTATAGAGTGTTTATAGTGTGGCGCTTTCTCTTTACTTTATAGTTTTTTTTCTTAGCTAGAAAGTAAGCAAGCTCACACAGAGTAAAAGAAACTTTTTCGTTTTCCGCTAGACTCTCTTTGTTGATGGAGGTTCTTGCCATTCATTTTTACGTTTCACTTCTCGCTTTTTGCCTTAAATGAAAAAAGAAAAAAACTTAATAGCATTTGTGCCATATAATAAACTTTGTTCCCTCATCGTCTTTAAAGTGAAAAAAATTTCTTCTACCATTCTTGGAATAGCGTCCATCAAGTGCCTTCATAGCTTTATATCCTCAGTGAGCCATTCATTTCACTTTAGAACGGATATGAAGTTAATTAAATATCATGAGGAAGAAGATTTCTGAACTACAGTTTTATGGCAAATTAAGCCTTTTTGAAGTCATGAAATAAAAAAAGTCTTCCACTTGTTGCATTAGTTGTGTCCTATTCTTGTCATCATAGGGAGACACAACGTATGCGGTTAGACTCATAAAGACACAGGAGAGAAAAAAATTCATTGCGGTTTGATGGTACGCAGCATGATAAAAAAATATCAACATGGTGCTTGTTAATGGAAGAATATAAAAACAAATCTAAACTTCTCAGTCAGAAATAACAGCTATTAAATGGATAAAAGTAAAATATTAATTTTTGTCAGTGGTCATTGACTGATAAAAAATATAATGAGAAGGTCATTGAATTTTTTTGATCTTTCATGTCTCAATTCTTTTAATTAATTTCTCACTTGAAAGATTTGAAAAATTTGAAATGAAACTTTTCAAGCGTTTGAGGATTTGTGTTCAGTGATGAGGAAAATTTTGGATGAGTTGAGTGGACAAAGATTAGAAATTACTGTAGAAGGTCAGAATACTCAATGACAGCCGTTACATGTTTTTAAAAATTCAACCTTTTTTGATTCTTTTTATCTCGACCTTAATGGAAATTTTTAGCAGACAAAAAAGTCATATTGAAGATTTTCTTGTTGATTATTTTTAATTTTTGTGTCTAGCCAAGAATTTTTATGACTGTATAATAAAAACATTATGTGGTTGTTGTCATAGAAATGAAAAGAGGATTTTATGAACAAAAAATTACATTTTTACAAAGTTATGAATTAAAATTTGATTAAAGTCAGGAGGACTCAATTAGCCGTTAATTTCATAAATTTGAATGGTGCGCGCTTGTCTTTTCCTTTGGTTTTTCGTTAAAAAAATTATAATTTTTTCAAAAATGACCAATTTAGTTTATATAACTTACTAAATACAACAGTATTCACTCAACAATAATTAATAAGTTGAAACAATCGAGTTTAAAACCGTAATTATTAAAAACAAAAATTAAATTAAAATTTCAGTGCGTTTTTGTCTAAGAGAATTCATTTTTTCGTAATAAAACGCGCTCATTTAAATTCAGATTTCGTCAATTTCAACCGTCAACTTTTTGAGTTGAGACTTCTTGGGTTTAATGTAAAGAAAACTTTTAAAATTGAATGGAAATCAAAGTCAGAATTTGGCTTCACTTAATTAAATTTAATTTGTGTAATAAACTTTAGAAATCAGCTTTAAAAATGAAAGGAATTTTTTAAATAAATAAAGTAGGAAAAGTTCAAAAAATTATTACTGCCAACCAAAATAATCAAAGAGTAGTAACGCTTCAACGTTTAAATATTAAATTTCAAAATTTATACTTAGGTTCTAATTTGAACTTTAAAGTCTTTTAATCCTCAAATCTGAACTTCAAAATATTATTTAAAGTGTATAAAAAACATGAAGTTCTTCTAGACATTAGATACTCATAAAATTGATCTATCTCAATATTTTAAAACTTTTCTCAATTGATTGACAAGTAAAGAAAGAATTTTTAATCAAAACTGACAAAATAGGAAGAAAAAAGAAAAAAAATTATTACGGTTGCAAAAGACGAAATGATTTTTTAATGTGAAATTGATGGGACAAAAAAATACAAATTCAGCAAATTGATGTTTAAACGAAGACGTAGCAAGAAAACGATGACGAAAAATAATTTTTTTATTTCTGCAATTTCATTGCGAGGCCAGAAAGAAATGAGAAATTTATGAGGAATGAAATGAATTTTAATCATTTTGTGCCAATAAAAGTTTATTTTTATGTATATGTTGCACCAGGTTCAGTTTGACCTCACCACCATCATCATTCGATTAGAATTGAAATTTTATGAAGTGAAAAATTTTTCAACCCTCTCACTGAAAGAGACAGTCACAAAATTCAGCTGACGAATGATGGAATTGAATGTTAACGAAAGATAAAACACAAAATTGACATTTTTCTTGTGTGAACGAGCGTGGAAAGGAAAGTGAAAAAAATCATTTCTCATGTCTTCCAATGAATCAACAACTCAAGAGCGATTACCTTAAACTCACTCATTTTGTGTTGTTGTATGTTTTCAATAAAAATTCCATCACGATTTTTCATTGTTTTACAGAGCAAAAAAAAGGATGTGACGAGTGTGTGTGTGCAGCAGTGTGATATAAATTTTTTAAATTGTAAAAGAAGCAAAAAAATATGTTTACAGCCTTACCCTCTCTTGTTCATTGTTTATTTTTATTTTTTCTCTTCTCATCATTGTTGAAGGCATGCAAGGAATGATGATGGTGGTAAAATGTGAAAAATTGATGTAATAAAAAAAGATTTTTCTTTTTTTCTTCTCTCTTTTTATTGCATTTTGGAACAATAAAAATGATTAAATATTTCTCTGATTTAATAAATTTTCTTCACTTGTTTTATTAACCATGAGAACAATTTTTTATATTTTTCTTAGGTTTCTTTTTTTTCATTTTATTATGCTGATTTAATTATAAAAGCATAAAAAGAATGAAGGAAAAAATTAACTTGATATTTTTAATTATGGAAGTTAAATTTTGAAGCCTTTTTTCAAGATTAAATTATGTTAGGTCATTTTTGACCTTTCTTTCTTTTGAATTTTCAGAACTAATTAAATTTTTAAATCAAATGTAGACTAGATTGTCAGGTTGTTCTCTAATATTTTTGATACTAAAATTTATTAATTTTTATTTTGGATAATCATCAAATTGCATTCAAGTTGAATTACTTAAAAAAATGTTTTTTATTCATTCAAATTTTATTTAATTTATTTGAAATTCAGCAAATTTGCATAAAAGTCAATAATTCTTTAATTTACTATGTATTTTAATTGAATAATTTTAATCTGAATAAATTAAAGACAGTTTTATATAAGTCAACTTAAATTCAACTTGACAAAAATATAAGCGTATCAAGTTAAATTATTTAACTTACTTAGTCGTCACTCGATGTGTCTAATAAAACCTAAAAAATTATTTTAAATCGCATTCAAGTTTGAAACTTATTTTTAAATATATCAACTTTAATGCAATGAACAAACAACAATCGTTGACGCTGATACTTGACTTTCGGCGTGGTTAAACCGTACATGGTTTCTTATGTAACTTAACTGGATAGGTTACTTGACTTGAACTAGCATCTCACTTGACTTTTTATTACTTGACTATTTTTACTTGACTTTCGATATTTAAAACATTGCCAAACAATTCTTGAGAATGATGATATGAAGAAGCCCATGTTGAATAAAAAGACTTTTCTTATTTCCAAGAAAATACTAGAATAAAAGCGATAGATAAACAGCATTAATTTATTATATTGACAGAGAGAATATGATTGAAAGCTCAAATGCTTTAAAATATTAAAAGAAACTTATCAAAATTTCAAGTATTTAATTATTTGTAAAATTCACTAACAATCAATACGATTAAATTATCATGTTTATTATTAGAAGTTCAACCTTGAGTGATAAATAAACAAACTTTTAATCACATCATGCTTATCAAAAAGGAAAACAGGTCTATATAAGAGGAAACAAATTAAATCAGCAAGAGATGAAGCTTTTTTGATTAAAATTTATTTTCGAGCAATGAATTTTTGTGTTTACCGACCCTCACAGCGGTTGTACATTGTTATGTAAAGTGATTTTTTAAGAACTTGATTTAAAAGCTCTTTAAAGTTAAAAGGAGCAAAGATGATTTTTTTTAATTCTCACGTACTGCAATCACACAAAGCAATGAATGTTGAATTACAGTTAAATCGTTAAATAAATTTCCAATTCACTGTGTCTTTCTTTTTTACTTCATTCTGGAATTTTTCAATTTCCATGAATATAAATTTTCACAACTACCACACGCTCTTTTGTTCGCTACTCAGTGAAAGAAGCGACAAAAATTTAATTTTGATTTTTGTCAACTTGTCTAACGCTTGCCTATCTGTTTGCTTACGCTTGCTTGCTCTTTCATAGCAAAAATTTCAACATAAATTTTGTTCTCATTTTCATTTTCACACATTTCAACTTGTTACTTGATAGTTAATGGTTTAAAGCGGGAATTTTAATGATTTTCATTCTAAACTATCTTGTAATTTAATTTAAATGTGTGATAGTCATGGTTTCATGACTAATGTCATTGATTTATCATTAATTATAAAGTTTTCTTGTTTTCATTTCATTTGCATGTTGGTTTTAATTTTAACGATTTTCAATTTATAACAGAAAAATAATTTTTAAATCATATTTTTGCTAAAAACTTTAAATTATGGAATCAAAAAAATATTTGTCTCAATTCATCTAAATCAAGGAAAAAGTTAATAAATTTCAAATTTACTCTATTCACAGTGGCAGCAACAATATTTTTATATATCACTTCTGTTCTTTTATTGTTTCAACTTTTCATCTCTTTGTTTTTTATCACAAGACTTTTTCCATTTGATAAATGACAAGCAACAATTTTCTCCCCATTCTTATAGTCGCCAACATCACTCAGTCTCCGTCACAATAAATTTTTTTCTCTCTTGTGTTTTTAAAATTAAATTCCAAATACAAAAAGTTGAAAGCGTGAAGGAACAGAAGTGTTTTGAAATTAATTTCTGTTTTATGTTCAAAATATTTTTACTATTTTTGCTTTTGTTGATGGAAAATGTCAGTGAAAAATTGATGTAGATAATTTGAGAAAATTAAATCAAAATAAATGAATAGCTTGAGGTATGATGTTTTGCATTATTAAGAGTTTTAAAAAACTTCATTTCTATCGTCATAAAAATGATGTTCTCGTTTAAGTTACTGACAATAATCTTTTTATGTCGTTAACTTTTATTTTAGATAAAATGTAAAGAATGTAAAATGAAAAGAATTTATAGTTTAGAGCTTATAAAATGAAGATTTTGTACTAAAATGATTTCTTTTAAAAATAATGCAATTCATTAAAAAAATTTTATATCACGCGAACTCAATGAAACCTTTTTTTTTTTTGGGTTAATTTTTATTAAATGGATTAAAAATATCCATTTTGATTAAATTTAATCTACCTTACTTTTTTAATCGAGATTCAAAATTAAATCGAATGGGATTTTTTTTAATCCTTTAAAAAATCGACCAAAAAATTTGAACCAACTTCAAGGAATTTTTTATAAAATTTTATCATTTTTTTTAAAATAATATATTCAACAAAAAGCCAAGAAATTTCATCTTTTTTTTTTCATTTAAATCAACTAATTGTAACCAACTGAAAATCTTCCGATTCTTTTTCTATTTCAAAGCTGACAAAATTTTCATAATAAAAAACTATTTTAATGAACATTCAAGAAAAAACTTTTCCAATCGTTTTTAATTTTAAATCCGTCGCCCGACAAATTGACTATCTAGCTTAAAAGAGCAATAAAAGAGCTTGACAATCAAAGTGTATAAAAATGCAATTAAATTTCTCTTTTTAGTAGTTATCGACAAATTATCTTCACTAAAATTGTTTGCAATTTTCAATCGATTGCAAATGAAGCTACATTTAATCCTCTGCTGATGCTGTAAAGTGACGAACAAACAGAAATTTGCAATTGTTAGCTTTTTCATATAGAAATTTAATTAAATTAATTGCGAACAGAAGCTGAAAGATGTAGAGAAAATTTTGAAATGCATAAAAAGTTGCAGAATTTTATAATCATGTTAAAATGTTGTAAGAAGCCTCAGCAAAAATGCATACAGCAGTTTGATTAAAGGTTATGTTTGTAAATCCATTACTCAATCGAGTCAGCTGAAAATTTTTGCCTTAAAGACTTTTATTAAAAGCCATTAAGAAAATGAGCAAACTTTCTTTACTCTTCTCACTCTTGAATGTTCTTGAGCCTTTTTTGTAGTCATTGAAATGTACAAAAAGTGTAATTACCATAATTTAGTTTTGCATTTACAAGAGAAAATGAAGAAATCACTTTAGAATTGCAAAGATTTTTTGGATGTATGCCCAAAATTTAATCAATATTTCATAAAAGTATGACACAGTTATGCAACACTGCTCATCAATTATTACAGTAAGAATTCTTTTCAAATATTCCCTTTAGAATAAGAGTTGTAATTTCACATATGCATGACATGTTTACACGATTGCCATGGTAATAAATCTAATTTTCATGCACAATATCATTCGAGTGTACTTTGCCTTGTATGAACGCTTCTTTTTTGCTCGTCATGCAACTGCACAGCTAACATAATTTAATTATTTTGTTAGCTTTCACAACGATAAACATGGCAGAACTTTTTCGCTTATAGAAAACTTTACAGCATGCTTCAGGTGATTTCGCTTTTAATAAGATCATTCAAAATGCTATTTTTTTACCTTCTTTAAACATTAATGAGGTATTGAATGACGTGATTATGTGGATTATTAAATTTAATGTTTATTTTTTAGCATAAAATCTTTAACATCATCATAGGACTGATTTTTGTAAGTTTTATTAAAAAGAATATTTTAGGGTAAAGGTATATGATTATCAACCTATTTTGAAATTCGATAAGTTCTCAATATTACTCACTACAATCACATTATTTATAATTTTAAATCATTGCAAATCCATTTTTAACACTTTTTACCACACAATATATATTCTATTAGCTGTAGTTTGCAAAAAATCTTGATTTTTCATGTTTTTTTGCAAAAATATTCAAGGTCTGAGAATTCTCTCTGTTTACTATGATTAAAATTACTTTGAGGCCCCCGCCTACCAAAGTATTACTTTCACTGTTATTATCAAAATCACTGCCTTAAAATTCTACGTCTAACAAGACCACTCGCGTCAAAATTGGTCATTCCTATCCCGAGTTATGGCCAAAAACTGCGGTGGGCTGTCTGTATATAGTCTGTAAACACGCTACAGGTCACAGTTTTCACTTTTTCACTTTTCTGACTATTTTAACTTATTCAGCATTTCAAAATGAAGAACTGATTAAACTTTGGTGTAAATCGGACTAACCGTTCAAAAGTTATAGCCATTTTTATGGTTATATAAGGGAATTTTTAATTTCAGTTTTTGTCACAGATGGCGTTACAATCGTATGCAACTTTTTGTCACACGTGATATGTTGCACGAACACATGGGCACCAAAGTAATCTTGAAGAAGTAATCTTGAGAGTGAACGCTACACTAATCTGCCACGCAACACTGATCTGCAAACATGAAATTCACTGCTCGTTAATTTTAATTTTTTTTTCAAAATTTTGCTCTAGTAACCAAGCACGTCACGTGACGGTTACGACTAGTCATGAACGACAAATTACGTATACAACGCGTTTATAACTCGTCGTTTGCTAGTCGCTTTTGTTTGTATTAGTGAGTTTTAAACAGGTTTCTTATGACTAGTAAACGGCTAGTAAATGTAAAGTAACACGAGGTAAAAAAAATTATTTCGCTAAAAAAATATAATTTAATTTCGTGATAATATGTGAGAATTTAGTAGTAAAAAGTGAAACAAAATAAAAATAAAATAAATGTGAAACATTTTGTATATGATGGAGAATGATCAGAAAGAGGTAAGAAAAGTGATAATATTTATAGAAATGATTTTGAAAAGTTTTGAAAATTTGATTTTTTAAGAAATTGAAATTATTTTAAAACACTAACCCATTAACCATAAATTAATCTAAATATATATCATTATGATCTTAATTTCAGGAATAATAATGACTTTCTTTTCAGCTAAACTTATGATGTTTTACTCGTCACTAATTTTCTTATTTTTAGCGCATTTTTGGAACAACAATGCAGCTTATACATTCACTTTGTTCGGCTGTTCGGCTGTTCGGCTCCCGTCCCTCTGAGATCTCGAAAACTACAATAGCTAGAGACTTCCGGTTTTTTGCATTAGATTTGTGCTAAAAAGTTATTGGCGGCAAATAGGTTTTTAAAGCTCTCACTAATCACATAACTTGGGAAATTGCGAATTACTTTTCCATATTGAAAATTTGTAAACAAAATTTTTTTCGCGAAGTTGACTNCATGGCATTTTTTAAGGCGGAACTAGTGAACTAGAAGAACGGGGGACTAATATACGGAGAAAAATTTTTATAACTGGCATAAAGGCTTTCTTACAGTTAAAAAAATTTTATGACTGTTATAAAAAAATTTATTACACTCATAAAAGCTTTATAAGACACAAAAATGTGTGAAATTTTTTAGCTGTTAAAGTTTTTTATAACAGTTATAAAATACTTTTTAACGCCTATAAAAGTCTTAAAAATTTCGACTACTTTTTAGATCTAAAAAAGTATTTTTAAGTCTAATAAATTTTTTTCTTACTCTTATAAAGTATTTTTTTAGAGTTAAAAAATTTAAGTCAAAAAAGTGTGCAATTCTTTTTTTATGTCGTAATTTAGTCAAATTTAATTTATTTTCAAATGTGCCTGATGTTTTAAAAATTATGAAACTGTCAAAAATGTTATTTACAAGAAATTTAAATTGTTAATTAAAAAATTTATTTTATTTGAAAATTTGTTAAAGAAACTGAAAATCACGAAAAAACTAAACAAAGTAATTCTTTGTATTAGATCTACATCTACTGGTAGTGAGAGAATTTTGTTCATTCTCAAATAATTTCTGTACGTAGATTAGATCACTTTTGTCTGACAAGATATTTGTTTTTCCAAGTTCCTTAACAGAAATAAATCATTTTAATTATTGTCAGATCGTCACAATAACTTATCATTAACACATCATAAAAAAATTTGTATTATCTTTATATTACACCTCAGTAATTATTTATGAAAACAGCAACAGCAACAGTGTTGTTTTTCAAAAACCCTAGTTTAAATAAAAATATTTTATTTGTTTAATATGATTAACATTCTGTTGAAATCATCTCAATAAAGTCATATGTTTTACAGGCACATTGAGTAGAAGTGAAGAAAATAATTTCAATAAAGTTTCTGCTTAAATTCAATTCTTGGTAGGACCTGTAGAAAATTTCAGATTCAACTTGCGAAGTATATAAATCGCAAGATAAATTTTTTACTTCTTAAAATGTCTCTTTTATAACAATTTCTTTTTTCTAAAGTACTTTCTGCCAAATATAAATTTAACTTTTTAAGTCTTTTAAAGTTCTTTATGCCAGAAAAAAAGTTTTACTTTTTAAGCCTTATAAAGTAAATTTTATATCTGGCAGAAAGTAAAACTTTCTGCCAGCTATAAATTTGCTTTATGAGAGCAAAATTGTTTTAAGCGCTAAAAAGTTTTTTTCTCCGTGTAGTACTTACAACGCGACGCCAAATCGCGTATAAGACGCGTAAAGGACTCGTGAACATGACGTATATGACTATTCGTTTATGACACTTTTACGGACTTTTGGTTACTAGGGGTTGTTATCGTCAATCGTCGGAAAAAAATAGGATTTTTTAAAATTTTTGTTAAGAAATCTGTTCTATATTTTTCTAGTCTTATTACTTATTATGAATCATTGGAAAAATACTATTTTTGAAAATTTTCAAAATTCATAATTTTTAACCCTTAAAAACCATATTTGACATAATGTTATGCACATAAAAATTTATAACTTTTTAAGGGTTAATCCAAAAAATATAATTGATAGCTCATTAAAAAGGTATTTTTAAGACCTTTTTAATGATATACAATATGTGGTATGTACTTTTCATATATGTTGACCAGAGCGCCATATATAAACTTATATTAATGTTTTATTTACTTTATTACTACTTAAAAAACATGAAAAAAATGTTTTCAGAGAAATTTTTAATTCGTAAAATTGTTCGGATTAGTTGATTTTAACCGATTAAAATTGTTCGGATTAGTTGACTATCCGAACAAACAACTAAAAATCAACTAAAATTTAACCGGTTACTGTTTTTTTTCCTCTCATTGGCAGCTCAGGTTTTTTGAAAATTCAGTTTTTCATGCCTAACAATCACAAAATCAACTTTTTTTAGCGCATTTTCCATCAGATTTAGAAAAAAGCGCTATTGTGCCCACTTTGTCTGTCCGTCTGTCTGTCTCCGTAACTAGTCTTTCAAAAAACGGTTTTTTACCAAACTTTTTGCACCAATCTGTTGGTTCTGACTATGAGACCGGTGTAACGGAAGCTTTCCGCGAGATTCGTTCTCCATGCCGAGCTATGGCATGCATATGGTGGACGTCCACCACATGGACCAAAAAAACTTTTTTTCACCAAAAAATCTTATAATATCATAAAACATAGAAAAACATGTCAAAAATGATTTTTGGACATTTTATTCCAAGTCTATGCATGTGCCACACAGGTGCATCACATGGACCAAAAATCGAAATTTTCCAAAATAGGCATATTTATACTCGTTGGAAAGGTCTTGAAGCGTACAATAAGATGGCATAAAAAGTTTTTAGATTGGTGTTGACCCAAGGGCATGCATGTGGTGGATGTCCATCACATGGACCAAAAAATTTTTTTCATCAAAAATCTTAAAATGTCATGAAACGTCAAGAAAACATTTCAGAAGTAGTTTTTGGACATTTAGACCCAAGTGTATGTTTTAAATTGTACAGACTTCAAAAAGGCCAGAATAAATTTTTTTGAAACTTTCAATGAATTTTGAACAAAACAAATCTGTTGCAGGGGAAAATGCGCTTTTAACACGTCACTGACGGTTAATATTATTACTGATTTTTTAAAAATCTCTTCGATTTTCGTGTTTTATGACCCAAATTTACCTAAAAAAGTCTATTTTAAGGTAAAAAACAAAAATTTAATTTTTGTCTCTTTCTTACTTGAGCACTTTTTTGGTCATTTTGGGTACACTTGCTTCTCTTGCTAAGACAATACATTCAATTACACTAAAACTTTTTTAAATATTAAGTACATTTCAATGCCTATTCAACAAGACCTTAACCAATTTAATCGGACATGAATTGACTGAGTTATGAAATTTTAAAACTTACCATGGTTCAAAAAGGCATATTTTTCGACCTAGAAAGCTTATTTTTCAACCAATTTTGATGGTTAAGGTCTTAAAAAGTTGGTATTTTTATGTAAAATAAGAAAACAAACAGAAAAGGTTTTTAAAATTTTTGTCATTCTTATAATTCACAAGTCAATATAATTTTGAAATGGAGGTGAACTCAAAAAAGTGTAATTTTGAAGGCTTGGGCGTGGGTGTCGACCCCAACTTTTTTTACATTTTTTGAAAGCTTTTAGTATTATCTATTCAATAAAACAAAATTTAGAAACAGGAGCCTCTTTACTAATCACAGTAGAGCTTCAAATTCAAAAAAATCGAAAAAATCGACAAAATTGACTTTTTAAAGAAATCATAAATTCATAACTTTGAAACACAAAGTTTAAAAAATAAAAGCCGAATATTGTTTTGAGGTGTTTATTAAGACTATTAAAAACGCAATCAGATTTAAAAAATCTTTGTTTATAAGAGAACTAGAGCGAATTCAGTGACATGTCTATGAAAAAATACGGGTTTTTTGGCATTTTTAGGCACCTGATGACCACATATCATGACAAAATATTACATATTATAACTTAAAATTTGTATATTTTCAATACCTAATATTTAAAAGTGATTTGAGCTCAATTGGTTAAAAACTGACTGAGTTATAGCGGTTTAAGTGAAGGCACAAAAATGACTTCTGCATAAACACAAAAATAGCCATATCTTGGTAATGGTTTGACCAAAAATTATGATTTTATGCATTTTGGAATCGTCTAATTGTGCTTTTTAAGAAAATATATTCAAATAACTTTTGGAAAAATTTTTTAATTCTGCCGCATAGTGCAGAGAAGTTATAAGTCCATGAAGAAGGCATTTTTTCAAAAATCGTGAACTTGTAACTTCCCTGAGTAGGCATATGTCCACAAACATTTGTTCATGGACTTATGACTTCTCAAAGGCAGTCATAAGTCTACATAGAAATATATGTGGACTTCCTCAGAGAAGGCATAAGGCCACATATATTGTATATGTAGACATAATCCGAAAAAAAGTGTGGACTTATGCCGCCGTGGACTAATAAGCGGGCACCCTCATTTGGAAGGACTAGACGCATGAAATTATCATCACACTCATAAAATAAATTTAAAAAAATTTGTTAAATTTGTTAAGAAATTCTAACAAAATCTTGCTTGATTTAAATCCTAAGAAATTTTGTTAAATTTTAAAAAATTTTTTTAAATTAATTTTTAATTTATAGCCCTATGTGAGAGGGGCAGGAGACTAGTCAGTCATATTATTACCATAAAAATTTATTGCTTATTGTTCAACACTTTATGTAATAAAATTATTGATTTCGTGAATTAAAATATTGAATGTTGTCTTATTTTATTGTATGTATTGAAAAGTGTGAGTGTGAGTAAAGAGAACAGTCAGTGAAGTGATTTAAGTATCAAAAATATAAATTGAACATATGCACGTGTTTGGGTGAAAGACAAAATTTGCTTGTGTGATATCAAATATATATATGTTCAATCGTGATATTTATGCGAGATATTCAAATATTGTAGAATTAGATTGTGGTAGAACTTCCGACTGAAATCCAAGATTAGTCCAGACATTGACTGTGTTTCGCAAATTTGATCCACGTGTTGGACATTTTAGACCATTGGTAGTGCCATTGGTGCAAATTTTTGACCCTTTTGGTGAAATTAGCTTTCACAGCCGACAAGGCTTTCAAGAGAACCCAAACGATCCGCTACAAATTTTTAGAAGAAAATTTGAGTTGCTTGAATTTATTTCTTTGTGATTTTATTATGAGTCGCAAAAAAAAGCATCAATAAAGCAAAAAAGTGAAGGAATTCTTTAAATTCACTTTGAATTTCAATTTAAAATTCCTTTCAGATCAAGCAAATTTTTCTTCCTTTTCATTTTTTCGTACCTGCTTGCGCTTGCGAAGTATATGATTTTAAAAATTTAAGAAAATTTCTTAGAAATATTTTTTCAAGTTTAAAAAAATTTAACAAGCTTTTTTTAATTTTTTTTATCAGTGTAGATATATACAATAAGTATGTAAAGTTTCAAGACTCTAGCTGAATTGGATCAAAAATTACAGCCTCTTAAAATTCAAAATCGCGATTTTTTGAGGAAAAAAATGTATATTATTTTCGAAAATTAATTAAAAATCATAGTAAATGACAATATATTGCAAAATAAATGATGTAATTAGACGTGTTTTGGAATTTTAATGAATTTTGGTCTTTGAATTATGTCTGTAGCTGTTTTCTTTAAAAAGTTATTAATAAAGAACAAAAAGTTGCTAATCAATTGTTCCCATACTGTAATACCTTAATTTAAAGTTTTTTTTTTGAATTAAAAAAGATTAAACTTGTTTATTTTTTAAAAAGTTTTATTTGTTTTTTTTTTAAATTCATTTCATTTGTTACAGTTCAATTTCTTCAGTTTTTGATAAAGAAACTCATCCACGACTTTTCTAAAAAGATTTCGAGTTTCACTGCTACGTGCTAATATTTGCTTTTTAACCGATTCAACATATGCTTTGAACAAAATATCTTCTTGTCTGTCAGCGCTTACTTTTTCTTTTTATTTTATTTTATTATTATTATTACACACTTTTATTACTTTCCAAACGCCTGTCTGTCTGTCTCTTTGTCTGTCGTTCGCACATTTTTTTTTCACGTAATTTATCACATATCACATAATTTTACTCAAACGTTATCAAACAACTTAAAATCATCAAATCTTATGAAAAAACACTCAAATTTATACTTTGGTTATAGGCGAGTATTGAATCCATAATGCCGACTTACTAGGCGAAGACACTATCAAGTGAGACATTGAAGGAATTTAAGTTTAAAACGTACTCTCACAGAATAACTATTTGTACAATTCTTGTATTCGGTTCTTGAGTACCAATTCAGTAGAAATAGATTTGCACTTGATTCCACAACTAGAATTGATGAAAAACACTCAAAACATACTAAAAATCACATTTAGAAATTTTCGCCTTCGACTAGTCTCGAATCGCCGACCTCAGTGTTATTAGACCAAGACACTACCAACTGAACTATTGAGAACTTACAAAAAAGTCGGCAAAAAACCTATTTGAAAATAGTAAAGCATTATTTAATCTTAAAAATGTTCTAGCATTGGATTTCACAAGCATTATGACTAAAACATCGAAATACTAAGTGCTCAACACCAAAATACTGAATAATCCAGTTGTAGTGGTATACAAAAACGAAGTGTTTGAAAATTACTTAGAATTGAAACTGTGTTACCTAATAAAACTCGGTAAGATCGAAAATTTTAGTTGTGTGGTAGACTAAAATTTTCCTTGCAGCTGATACCTAGGTTAGAGTTTGGTATAGAATTTAATTTCTCGCATTGGACTTCATAACTATTATGATTAAATTTAATATCAAACATTAAATTACTCAAACAATAGACACCTCAATTTCCTTACTATATGGAAAGACTAGAAAATTAGTATTCCTAGAGAGAGTGTACGCATACAACATATGCAAAGTACTGAGTCGAGTTAAATTTTGATCCGAAAATAATTATATACCTATATCAATAGCGTTTTCACAAGTTTTGGCAGTTTAGAGTAAAACTACTTATTGTAGTATAATAAGATTTGATTCAGTATTTATGATTTCCATATACGTGTTACTTTACAGTACACATATTTAAATGTCATAAAGCATCTTTATAGATATTTATGACTCAATTCTTTAGATCACTGATCTAAAGTTATGGTGCTAAAAGGGAATGATGCGTCAATGCAATATTGCTATCAAGGTAGTTATTATTGTACTTAGCCTCTCATTCACAATTGCCTACTGACACCTACTAGCTGGTAGCACTGTTACGTTGAATCACTTCGGTGAGACAAAAGCGCACTATGCCTCTGCGTTTGGTTAAACACTTGCTAGCAACCTCAGCATTCAAGCTAGATTGGAAAGGTTAATTTATACTCAACTACAATGGATAGACTGAAATGGATAGAATCGCATATATGTAGAGCAGTATGCGATTATTTGATGCGCTCCACACTTAATCAAAATTTTAATATAGGAAATGAGTTATCAATCAAGAGTATTATTAGTCATTAAAATAATTTAATATAATAATCAGAAGATATTAAATGTATATTTCTTTATTAAGACTTCAAAACCAAAAGACTTTCAGACGCTTATTTTTTACTTTTTAGTTAAATGTTCATCATAGGTTGTATAAATATAAAAATAAACGAAAGTTAAATAAATAAGGTTAATTTATTAGTTGTAATGAATTTAAGTTTATATTTGTTTCATAAAAATTTTTACAATTTATAATCACAATTTTAATGAAATTAATTATGTTAATACTTAAATGTAAAGATTTTTTAGAATTGAAAAAGATTTAATCTGTTATTTTTTGAAATTTTTTTTTATTTTTTTTTATTGGTTTCTTTTCATCTGATACATTTCAAATTCTTCGTTTGCTTTGATATGATTCAGTTAGGATTATTGAACAAAAAGTCATCCATGACTTTTCTATAAAGATTGCGAATTTCGTTGCTACGTGCTAATATTTGCTTTTTAACTGATTCAACATATGCTTCGAATAAAATTTCTTGAATGTCAGCGCTTACTTTTACTTCTTCTTTATTTTCCTTGTCAAAGTCTTGGGCCATTTCGACATCACTCATATTACTCATAGAAATGTTTGAAGCTTCGGTTTCCATTACTACAGCCTCGTCCTTCATTGGGAGAACTAATTTTGAAGATTTGTCGTTTAAAAAGAAGATCTTCATCCATGGAGTCAATACACGCTCTTCTTTGACATAACGCTAATACACTTTCTTTAAATTCCCAAGTTTATACTTGATTGTTTGATACGGAATATTGAACTTGCCAGCCAGCATTAAATATACGTCATCTTCCTGAAATAATAAGAAAAAAATTATAATTATAGAATTAATTTTTATTAATATAAGTAACACTTACACTGCTGTTATGCCTCATTAACATCGTTTGCATTTGAATGATGGGCATTCATAAATCCTCTGACCATTCCTCCATTGTTGAACTTTGATTTTCACAAGTTGATATAATAATTTAAATAAAATTGGATAGTACGTAAGTAAATATGTGATGAATAACAAATATGTAGTAAAACACTTGAAAAAATGCAAAAAATACACAGAGCACAGTTAAAATATAACTTGTTAGTTTGAGTTGTTGCTTGATAATGGAAAAATTTATCAAAAGCTATTTTCAATGCTTATTTTGAATTTAGAAAAATTTTAAGTTATTTGATTTAATTTTTTATTAAAATTAGAGTATCGACTCAACTTGTTGGAGTGTTCAATGCATATCCTTGGATCGAAATCCTTTCAGAGAATCTCTTGATGATTATTTCATGCGGCTAGTCCTTCCAATGAGCTATTAAACACTTCTCAACAATGTTCCATTCGCGAGTTATGAGTAAGACAGACAAATTGACATAGTGGTTATACAAATGCTTTATTTTTCAAGAAAATTCCAAAAATTACAAATTCGTTTACATTTGGATGCAATATAAAAAATTTTTGATTATTTCAGTGCTCCAATAAAAGTTTTTCCTCGAAATGTTTAACTTAATGCTACCTTGCGTTTTGAAAGAGAACTTTTTTAAAGTTGTTTAAATTTCTAACTTGAAATTGAAATTTTCATTCATTTCAAGCTTAATTGTATTAAACAACAAACTGGTTAAAAAATTCTAAAGCTTTTTATAAAAAAAACTTCAAAATTCTTGAATTTCTCTTTAAACTTTTTCAATGTTTATCAGAAATTTCTTTAGCATCCAATGTTATTTTCAAGGTATACAAAGTTAGAATTCTAATTCGATTTAACTTAATGTTTTTGTTGATTTTGTTAGACTTTTGATACTTGTTTGATTTTTTTAAATTCATAATTTGACAAAATGTTGCGTGTGGTGTGTCACATATGTGATGTGAACAAAATATCTTTTTAAATAAAAACTTTTACTTGATATTTTTGCTATATTAAATTAAAAGCAGCATAATCAACTAAGAATATTCCGTTTAGTGCTTATTTCTTAATCATTACAAGAATGAATTTAACATTAATCAGTATGCAATGATTGAACATTTTAATTTGGCGCAACATGTATTATGGCACAAAAACACATTTTTCATTTTAGAATTAATAAAATTTTTGTCACAGTAAATTAAAATTTAAACTTAATTTAAAATTTGGAATTAAAATCTTACAAAAAAATTTCAGACTATAGACTAAATTAGAGACATTTTTTCATCATAATCAATGCTAAAATAAAATTTATACAACATTTGTAAAATAAACGTATTTTCAAAATTACTGATAAATTGCTCATAAAGCTTTTTATTTATTTATAATATAAATTTTTAAATTTTATGAAATTCATTTCATAAGAAGCTTAATCCTTGCAAAAACAGTCTTTAATAGATTTAATATTCTGATTACCTATGAAATTCGAAAAACAAAGGTATCTTGATGCGAAATATCAAAAAATGTTCTCAGGCCTTGGCAACAACTCAAACTATAAAGTTATATTTCAACTGTGCTCTGGATATTTTATTCTTTCCATCAAGTGTCTCATCATACATATTTGTTATTCATCACCTGTACTTTTCAACTGCATACATACATTTACATCATCACATCAACTAATAAAACTCAAAATTCAATAATGGAGGAATGGTCAGAGGATTTACGAATGTCCATCATTCAAATGCAAACGATGCTTATGAGGCAAAACAACAATGTAAGTGTTACTTATAATCAGAGTCCGAAACCGTTTCACGAATAACTAAAATTCAACTAATTATTATTCGGTTAAAAATAAAACACTAACCGGTTTAATTTTAGTTGATTTTTACTTGAAAATTTTAACCGGTTAAAATTGTTCAGATAAGTCGATTTTAACCGGTTAAAATTGTTGGGATTAGTTGACTTTATCCGAACAAACAACTAAAAATCAACTAAAATTTAAATTTTGAAATTTATGCCAGCCAGTCAGCCAGTCAGCCAGTCAGTCAGCCAGTCAGCCAGTCAGTCAGCCAGTCAGCCAGCCAGTCAGTCAGTCAGCCAGTCAGCCAGCCAGTCAGTCAGTCAGTCAGTCAGCCAGTCAGCCAGTCAGTCAGCCAGTCAGCCAGCCAGTCAGCCAGTCAGCCAGTCAGCCAGTCAGCCAGTCAGTCAGGCAGCCAGTCAGCCAGTCAGCCAGTCAGCCAGTCAGCCAGTCAGCCAGTCAGTCAGGCAGTCAGTCAGCCATCGTGAGCCTAATAGCGTATTTTTTTGCAAAAATGCGCTAAAAAGTGAAGGAATTCTATAAATTCACTTTGAATTTCAATTTAAAATTCCTTTCAGATCAAGCAAATTTTTGTTCCTTTTCATTTTTTCGTACCTGCTTGCGCTTGCGAAGTATATGATTTTAAAAATTTACTAAAATTTAAGAAAATTTCTTAGAAATATTTTTTCAAGTTTAAAAAAAATTTAACAAGCTTTTTTTAAATTATTTTTTATCAGTGTAGATAGATACAATGAGTATGTAAAATTTCAAGACTCTACCTAAATTGGATAAAAAATTACAGCCTCTTAAAATTTAAAATGGCGATTTTTTGAGGAAAAAAATGTATATTATTTTCGAAAATTAATTAAAAATCATAGTAAATGACAATATATTGCAAAATAAATGATGTAATTAGACGTGTTTTGAAATTTTATTGAGTTTTGGTCTTTGAATTATGTCTGTAGCTGTTTTCTATAAAAAGATATTGGTGAAGAACAAAAAGTTGCTAATCAATTGTTCCCACACTGTAATACCTTAATTTAAAGTTTTTTGAATTAAAAAAGATTTAATCTGTTATTTTTTGAAATTTCTTTTTATTTTTTTTTATTGGTTTCTTTTCATCTGATACATTTCAAATTCTTCGTTTGCTTTGATATGATTCAGTTAGGATTATTGAACAAAAAGTCATCCNTTTTAATTATTATTATTATTATTATTATTATTTTATTTAATGCTTTCTTTTCGTGCAAGGAAAAGCCCTATGAAGGCATAAAAACCTTGCTAGTAGTAGAGTTTACAATTATTTTGGTCTCAATGAGAAAAAAATCTCGTTTAAGAGACTCGACAATATTATAGTTGTATAACGTACAAATGAATATTTGAAATGACAGAGTTGAAATTGTAATTGAAATTCAATTTGCCAATTTCCGAAATCTTTTTACAAATAACTAAAAATCTATTTAATTTATTCGATTATGTATAAAACCTAATTGATTAAATTTTATTTGGTTTTTATTTATTTGCAAATAAAATACCAAACTGTTTCGGACTCTGCAATTTACAGAATCTTATTATAATTTTGTTGATTTAAAAATAACGGTTGAGTAATATTCAAAATATTTAAAGTTCAAACATTTGCCGTTGGTGGCGCTGCAATCGTTTTCGCAGCCTACTTCGCTTTGTTTACATTTTTTAATTTGGAAATTTTAATTCGTAATTTCCTAATTAATGCAATAAGTAACAGCATTCTAATAAAGAATGCCGCCAATAACTCGATAGCACAAATCAAACACAACAAACCGGAAGTCTCTAGCTATTGTAGTTTTCGAGATCTCACGGCTCAGCCGAACAGCCAGCCGAACAGCCAGCCAGCCAAAGTGAAGATATAAGCGGCATTGTTGTTCCAAAAATGCGCTAAAAATCTTTTTACTTAAAACTTTTTTTATATAAGATAAAAGTTTTCCTTTCTTGCTCTAGAAAAGAAGATTTCATTAGTTTGTCAAAGTTAAATGGTAGTAAATTGGAATAATTGGAAGGAAGTTGTTGACAGATATTTTTCATTATTTTTTTTATCATTTATGAATGAATTGGAATGAATAATTTGTTATTGAAAAAAATAAATAAAGATTCTGAAATATGATTGAGAAATTTAAGAAACCAGTGACCAAG
>CM031380.1:8479797-8528215 GCA_018290095.1 Polypedilum vanderplanki | reverse complement strand
CAATGTTATTTTCAAGGTATACAAAGTTAGAATTTTAATTCGATTTAACTTAATGTTTTTGTTGATTTTGTTAGACTTTTGATACTTGTTTGATTTTTTTAAATTCATAATTTGACAAAATGTTGCGTGTGGTGTGTCACATATGTGATGTGAACAAAATATCTTTTTAAATAAAAACTTTTACTTGATATTTTTGCTATATTAAATTAAAAGCAGCATAATCAACTAAGAATATTCCATTTAGTGCTTATTTCTTAATCATTACAAGAATAAATTTAACATTATTTTGCATACTGATTGAACATTTTAATTTGGCGCAACATGTATTATGTCACAAAAACACATTTGTCATTTTGAAATTAATAAAATTTTTGTCACAGTAAATTAAAATTTAAACTTAATTTAAAATTTGGAATTAAAATCTTACAAAAAAATTTAAGACTAAAGACTTTTAGACTATAGACTAAATTAGAGACATATTTTCATCATAATCAATGCTAAAATAAAATTTATACAACATTTGTAAAATAAACGTATTTTCAAAATTACTGATAAATTGCTCATAAAGCTTTTTATTTATTTATAATATAAATTTTTAAATTTAATGAAATTCATTTCATAAGAAGCTTTATCCTTGCAAAAACAGTCTTTAATAGATTTAATATTCTGATTACCTATGAAATTTCTCTCTTTCTTTTTTCTTTTTTTCTAAGTAGATTACTTCACCTGTCTTTTTATTTTTTTTTCCTCAGAGACTATTTACTTGCTGAAAGCTCTTTCTTTATATTAGAAGAAAATTTTCCAGACGTTTAGCATGAAATTGCAGTATTTTTCAAGAGTTGAAAAGAAATTTCTTTCTTTCAGTATCAAAAAATGCAAATGAGTCTCAAGACAATTGAAAACTTTTTTTTCTCCTTCTTGTTAGTCAAAAGAATTGAAAATTTAAATAATTTCTTCCGTTAAAGAAGTTTTTTTAATTTTTCATTTAAACATAAAAGAAATCAGTATAATGATTGAAATAAACATAAAAAGGGTAAAAAGGAGAAAAAATCTTTTGTCTTGAATGAGCCTTAGAAATTTTTATAGCTGCTGTTAATTCATTTAAAAAATTTCAATTCAGAGGGGAAACAAGATGATTTTTTTCTTTTCTTTTCATGTTGAAGATGTACCTACAATGATTTTTATTTAAATAACAAACTTTTCTTTTCCGCTTTTTTAAAAAAATTTCTTTCTTTAAATTTTTCATTCACTTAAAAGGAAAAACTTTCACACAAATAATAAAATTATTCTTAATGGTTTTCTGTTTTGCTTTCACTTTACTTTATAAGAAAGATGTGTACACATTGAAGATAGTTTTAATTTCCATCTAACAAGAACAGATAATTAATCATTTTCAACTGCAGTAAGTAAGGGAAAAAAGAGAAAAGTGGAAAGTTCAGAATCAAAATCTTTTAGTTAATTGACTTTATGAATTTTTTGTTTTTTCTCTGCTTCATCTTGATCATTTACTATTACTAACTTCCTTCAATTCCATCTTAAACATTTTTTAGCTCTTTAGATTACTTCAAAGTTTGTTCAAGGTATTAAAAAATCTTTTTACTTAAAACTTTTTTTATATATAAGATAAAAGTTTTCTTTTCTTGCTCTAGAAAAGAAGATTTCATTAGTTTGTCAAAGTTAAATGGTAGTAAATTGGAATAATTGGAAGGAAGTTGTTGACAGATATTTTTCATTATTTTTTTTATCATTTATGAATGAATTGGAATGAATAAATCGTTATTGAAAAAAATAAATAAATATTTTGAAATAAAATTGAGAAATTTAAGAAAAATGTCTAAAAAAAATCAAAAAAATCAAATATTTTAAAAAAATTATAAATAAAATTCGAAATTTTCATACAAAATCTTCAAGTGTTTTATTACCAACTGTCTTCAATTTCGCTGACAATTCTGGAAAATTTCATAAAATATTGTTCCGTAAAAATGGGTCAATAATTTTTACATAGGATTTTATAAAAGTTAGAAATACGGGTTGATTCGAGTTTTTTTTCGGTATTTTAAGATTATTAGTATTATTAAAATAAATTAAAATGGATTTACTTTCAATATTTAAATAACGTTTTTGGCTAAAAATTTCTTCGTTAAATTTTAATTAAAACATTCGTTAAAATTTAAAATGAAAATGTTTCGTTAAAATTTTCCTTATTAATTTTCTTTTAAAAAATTCTTCAGAAATACAAAAATATTATCGCTTTTACAATCTGAAATAATTTTTTTAAAAAAATTTGTTTAACAATTTCTATGAATTGGCGTTGTAAACTTCAAAGATCGAAATTTTTAAAAAAAAAATGCATCAAAATTTTGTTATTTGAAAATTTTATTTTTGCTTTTAATTCAAGCAATAAAAAAAAACTCTCTCTTTGAAAGTACTCAAAAATAAATTAAACATCAAATGATGAAATTTTAGCCTTATGAGATGAAACAAGAGCGAAAATTGAAGCTTACATGCAAATTTATAATTATTAAAAATGAATGATTTCACAAAAGTGCATTTTAAAATATTTTTCATCACTAGCACTGTATCTGAATAATTCTCAACTCATAAATGCATGAACACTCACAACACATATTTCCATGTCACAAATTAATAAAATATAAATTTTCAACATGATGAAAATTGAAAATTTGAATGACATTGAAATAAGAGAGAAAATTTTTTATCACATACACATGTTTTTGATCAAAGCGAAAGGCTTTAAATTTCTTGCTTTTTTGTGAATATCAAATTAACATTGAGCGATTTTCTTTCTTTTTTCACTCATACTGTGAATTTGAATGAAGCAATAAAAAGCTTTTTCCACATATTTGATTGATTTTCGTCTTGCATATGTCACTGACTTACATTTTATTTGACTTGTTCATTCAGTCAAAATTCTTTAAATAAAAATATTTTTTATGTGTGAATAATCACATCAATAGACAATTGTTCATAGCTTAAAGAGGAATAAAATTAAATATTAGTCAATAAATCAGTTTTCATCTTCACAGTTGAGTGCAAAAATTGAGTGAAAATTGGTTGATTTGATGAAAAATTTGATTTTCTTGAATATGAAGTGTTTTTCAATAAACACTATGAAAGCAAGAAAGAAGAAATGTGTTTTTTATTTAGAGAAAATTTCTGTTTACTCACTCTACTCAAAAAATTTTCAGCAAACATTCGACAGAAGAAAATTATCAAGATGATTGCACATTAGGAAGAGGAAACATATAACGAACAAGAATCAAAGACTGCAGAAAATTTATTTGTTCTTTTCATTTTTATCAAAAATGTCAATAACATGAAATTGTTGTAGAATAAATTACAATTTTAAAACTTAATTTTTAAAGTGATTTTTATCAATTTTTTTAATTTAAATTTTATTTGACAGTTAATTTTTAAAATTTTAAATTATCGTTATTTTTCTTAAAAATTTTTATTTAAAGTTTTAATTTGCGTTATTTAAATAATTTAAAATTAAAACGACTTTTATAAATTTAAATTTTAAATAACCGTTATGTTTTAAATTTAGAATAACCGTTACATTTTCAATTTAAAAACGGATATAACTGTTAATTTTTATAAATTCATAATTAATTTTTAAATAATCGTTATTTTAAGAATTCAATAGAAATAATCACATCCATAGAAGAATTTAAAAATTCCAAAATAAAGAGTAGTAGACATCATACATAACAGTGGCATAAATAAATGAAAAGAATGTTCATTGAGGAGAAAGAGAGAAAGCAATTGTGCTTCTCCATTTGAGACATGAAATTCCAGTAGAAATGCATGAAAATAATAAAAAAAAGACTTTTTTCCATTCTTTCTTTCTGTTTTCATGTGTGTGCAGACATGCGAAGGAATTTCAACAATTTTCCTCCACACACACATATAGACAAACAAACACAAATTATTTTTCCTATGGCATTACTGTCTCGTGCTTATCTTCCACCCTCATGGCATTTTTTTATTGTGTGACAGATTGAGTGGATTTTTTTCTGCTATTCATTAGTCTCTCAATGCTTGTTATATCTACTGATATAAATTTATATACAGAACACTGAGCTAGAATGAATAAGGTCGCTTGCCTTGCCTTACTTGTTCTCTTTACTTGAGGAGGGCTGTAAAATAAGAAGAAGAAAGTAAAAAAGCCGGAGCAATAAATCTAAAGATTTGTTTCTGATTACAAGAATTTTCTATTTGGCTTCTTTTCTTTTCCTTCCCATTGCTACATTTCTTTTCGAACAGCTTTAAATTATAAAATGTGAAGAAACGTATTGTATGGGTGACGAAGGAAATTTTCAAGGTAAGGACAACTAATTGAATTCTTTTATGAAATTTACATTCTAATGCTATAAACTTTTGTTTTTAATTTTTAAAATTTGAAAGAAAAATTTAATTTTTTGTGGTGATAAAAAAATTTGGTGAATATGGTGAATTTCGATAACAGTATTTAAATTAAATTCAAGAAAATTGTTTTGAGGTGAATAAATTGAATAAAATATTTTGTGTTGAAAAATGGTGAATTTTTGTGGTGAGGTTTTTGAGCTGAAAAACTTTGTGGTGAAAAAATAAATAAATATTTTTTAATTTCAAAACTAAAAGTTTCTATCTTAAGACCACTCACTATGTCAGATAATATTCAATTAAAAATTATGAACCACAATTTTTAAATTTAGGCTTTAATTTATCTTAAATTTTCAAAATACAAAACTTTTACGGTCAATTTTATTTTTTAAAAGTGTTGTGGTGAATTTTGATATTTTTTTCTTATGTTTTCTAAGCCAAAGAGCTAGGTAGTTTTATATTATTAATTTAAATAAATTAAAACTTTACCCAACCTTGTATAAGAAATGTGTGTGTATATGTGAAAATCCATTGTAATACGGATTTGCTGATAAACATAAATTTTTATTACTCCACATGCGTTAACATTAATACAACTTGGCATTCATCACCTCATATGACCCCGCACGATTTTCCTTATTCTTTTGTGTTATTCTAATTTTGATTAAAACTAGCAACAATAACAAATGCTGCTGCTGCTATTGCGATGGATAGAAATAAAGCGAGTGAGAGAAAAAAAAAACAAACATTTATTATCAAATGAAAGGAAGAAACCTCAATATTTTCACACACCATTCATCCCTCACAAACTCACTATTACTGCTGCTGCTCGCTCGCTCACTGTGTGGAGCAGAAATTTAATTTATAAGTAATTCTGACACTTGAAAGTTGTTGAAAGTTTTTTCACTTTGTCTGTCTGCCATTCTTCATTGAAATGCGCTGAAATTTATATTCAATTACATTTTTTTTTGTACAACAGCAGCATCAAGTGTGAACGGTGTGAATACAACATAAAAAAATAATTTTTCTCTTCTCTTTTCGCTCGCTTATTCACAAGGAAAGCATGCCAATGGGTTGGGTTTTGGTTGCTTGGTGTGTAACACGATGATTAATGAAGGGTAAAATTAGCTTCAGAACGATTCATTAGCACTAAAGCGAAGCGATTTCTCTCCCTTTTTTGCTTACTTGCTTTTGTTTGTGCAATGCACATTTAAATTGCTTGTAATTTTTCCTAATGAAAGATTCAACTTGCAAGTGTTTTTTTCACTTATTCTCTTTTATTATGAAGAAAATTTCACATTGTAATTTTTTATATTTTCTCTCTTTATTCTGTAAATTTTTTATTTTCATTTAATGATTGAAAAGTCATTGAATAAAATAATTAATGACTTTTAATTTTAATTTGAAGATTCGTGGAACATATTTTTAATTCCATCTTATTAATTTTTATCATTGGAAAATAAACCAAACATTACTTTACAAAAAAAAATATTAATAATTTTAATAATTTTTCAAACATTTTTTTCGAAAATGTTCAACCGACAAGATCATCAAGCGAAACTACCAGTTGTTAACCTTTAAAATCTCTGGAGATTTATTTTAATCCTTGGTTTAGCTTGATTTAATTTAATCATAATTTAAATAAATCTTCACTTGAAATTTCTCAAATCAAGAATAAATCACAAGATTAAAAGTTAATGCAGATTTAAATTTAAAAACCGCTTAAATATTAAATCTTCAAAATTTCCATTTAATTATTATTTATCAATTCTTCCAAAATTCATTAATTATCATTGATTTATAAATTTCAACAAAAATCTTTTTTTGAATGATATAAGGCTTGAGAAGTACACGAAAATTTTCATAGAATTTATTTCATTAGATAACAATAAGAATTGGCTAAAATTCAAAATTTTTGGAACACCTTTAAGCAAAATTGCTATGTTTTACAGTTTTATATTTGTATTGGAAATTCCCATGAATTGTAAAAAATCCTGCTTAGTCATTTTAGTTTTAATTTAAAAATTTTTAAATTTAAAAAAGAAATTTTCATAAATTTTGCATTTTCAAATCACAGTCTACTAAATTTATTTTCCTATTTCTATTTATAGACAATCTAAAATATTCTTTATTTACATTTGTCATTCATAAAACAAGTTCAAGAAACCTTTTGACGCTTTTAGCGATAATAAACATCTTCTTCTTAATCTATAAACCGGTATTATAAACAAATGATTTATATAGAAATTTTATTTACTACGTTTAGTTTCATTTTATTCATCAAAATGAGCAGTTTAGTTTCAATATTTTTAAATATTTTATTTTTTACTTCAAGTTATTCTCAAAATATTAAATATCTCAATGGTCTAAGTGAAAATGATTCTTGTGAATATAACAATAATGAAATTGGAATTTGTAAGAAAATTTCTGACTGTCAAAATGAATTTGAAAACTTCAAGCATAAAAAAAGTGATTTGAAAGTTTGCAATTATCATCGAATTTCATCAAATACAGCAATTTGTTGTCCAAATAAATCACTAAAATTAGATCAGCTAAAAACTCGTTATACACTTGATTTTGAAACTTGTCTTAATCAGAACCTTGCTAACCGTAGAAGTAGAAAAGATGCAACTGATCTTATAAATGCAATAAATTTTGAAAATCGTACAATAAGTGATGAAGATTGTAAAAATATTGCACTTTATGGACTTCAATTTACTTGTGAAAATAAAATAATTTCATCATTGACTTTTATTGTATTTGGAAATCTTGTAAAAGAAGGAGATTATGCAAATATGGCTGCAATCGGTTGGACACAGTCAAATAATGAAATAAAATATAATTGTGGTGGAACAATTGTCAATGAACGATTTATTATAACAGCTGCACATTGTAATTACTATCGTGGTAAATCACCTGACGTTGTTAGAGTTGGTGATCGATTCCTGGCCACAACAGAAGATGATGAATATGCACAACAGTTGGCAATTGAAAAATTCATCACTCATCCAAGTTATAAGCCTTCAGAAAATTATCATGACATTGCGATCATTAAAACTCAAGAGCAAATCAAGTTTAGCATGTTTGTTGCTCCTGCTTGTATTTTGCGCGATTTAAATAGTAAATGGTTTCTTAATATTGCTGGTTATGGTCAAGTAAGATAAATTATTATGAGATTATAAATTTCTACTGTTATTCTAACATTTTTTAGACTGATTTTGCTGAAAATGCTTCAAATACTTTGCAAGAAATTGTTGTAAAACAAGTTGAAAATTCTGAATGTAATATGACATTTACTGATCAACCTAAAGTTCCTAAAGGAATCATTGATAGTCAACTTTGTGTTCAAGGTATTGTAAATTCTAATGGTGATACACCAGATTCATGGTAAGTTTTAAATTTAAATTGAAATTTTAATAAGTCAAATTAATTTTATTTAAAAAATTTATTATTTCAAAGCCTTGGAGACAGTGGTGGCCCAGTTCAATATCAATCATTTAAACACGCAATCAATGATGATGATTATGAAAGAACAAAACTTAAAACAGTTTATGATATACCAGTAGTTGCTGCAATTGTTTCTTTTGGTGTTGGCTGTGCATTGGAAATTCCCTCCGTTAACACAAGAATTTCTTTCTACATAAATTGGCTTGAGTCAGCAATGAATGAAAATTGACGTCAGCGATAGAAGGCAAAGAAACTTGAAATTCTGGTTTTTTTAAATGTGCGGAAAGAAAAAAATTCTTTATTTTCATTCATAAACAATCTGTAGCTCATTCAGACACCATGAACTCAAAATTAGTGATTAAAATTCTAATATTTGTATTTTTATTTGTTTCTATAACGAATTGTGTAAAAATAAATTATTTAAATGGTTTATTTGAAGATCAAAAATGTGAAGGTGCACATGAAAGTTTTTATGGAACATGCAAGAAAATTCGTGATTGCTTTGATGAATTCACTAAACAAAAACAGAATAAAGGAGTACTTAATGTGTGCCAATTTGATAAAGTTAATGAAAATACTTTAATTTGTTGCCCTGAAAATCAAGAAGAAATTATGACAATTGATGACATTGATGTGAGAATTGAAACAGTTGACTCAAGATTTGGTGAATCAGAAGAAATCAATTCAAGTTCTGTGATGACATTGCCGCTAATTGGAGAAAATAAAAATGAAGAGACTACAACAGAAATTGTGAAAAATGAAGAAAATGAAGAATTTTTAGAAACAACAACAAATTTAGTTTTTTAAGTGATTTTGAACAAAGTAAAGTTCAGACTTGCATGCATATTTAACTTGATATGTTCATATTTTTTGTCAAGTTAATTTCAAGTTGACTTACACAATACTGTCTTTAATACATTCAGATTTAATTTAATTCAATTAAAATACATAGTAAACTAAAGAATTATTGACTTTTATACAAATTTGCTGAATTTCAAATGAAATAATTAAAAAATCTGAATGAATTAGAGACATTTTTGTTTAAGTCAACTTGATAGAAATATGTGCATATCAAGTGAAATATGTATGCTAGTCTGAACCCTAAATAGAAGTGATATTTTGTAAATCCTAATAATTGATTGGACAAAAATTTAAAAGTTATTTATTTATTTTTAGTTTAAACTTTCTAGTTTTTTTTTTTTGAAAAAATTCTTGTTCTTTGGTAAAATTTATTTTACAAAATTTTCTTTTATTAAGCAAAACTAATAAAATTTTAAAAATATGCGAGTGTTGCATTACCGTTTTATTTACATAAAAACATGAACAATAGATTTTTAAATCAGTAAATTTGTTGTTTTGAGTCATGAAATAATTGGATTAAAATTTCAATGAGTTTGGATTAATTTTAATCCTAGTTGACAACACCATTTCATGAAAATTTTCTAAACTAAGAAGCACCTGAGAAATAAATTTACTTTTGTTTAACAGTGACACAAACCTATAGTTCATTTTACAGTCACTAAATGACACTGGCATCGTGCGCACTATGTGAAGAAAATCATTTTGATTTTCTACGATGATAATACGCATTGAACCTTACTTCTTTTCCTATAAACAAATATTTTACTATAAAAATGTAAGAACAGATAAAGGTGTTTTCAGATGTCCATTGTCTATACATTGACTTATTTTAAAGTGTCCCACAGGGAATTGTTATGACAACATATTGTGACTTCTTATTTTATTTTAAATCAAATATCGCTCAATGTGGCCACATCTCTATTTTTTGTTCATTTTTCCATTTAATTGACAATAAAAAGACACACAGATAGAGTCATTTTTGTTTATTGTTGACAATTTACTTATGATCCTTAGAAAAAGAAATTTTTTTTCAGTATCCAACAGCAGCAAATGTTTTTTTGTTGTTGTTTGTAAAATGAGAACTGCACCACAATGAGAGGCTAAGACCACACATTTTAAGTCTTTCGATCCCTCCAGAAATTGATACACAGCTTCCACTTGCTACTCATCGTATTACAGTTTCCCATCTATACTGAAAAACATGCACAAGCACTTTGTAATTTTATATGCAATAACAATAAATGATGATGGAAATTTTAAAATTATGAAACGACTCTGATGAAAGAAAATTTTTAAACAGACAAATTTGTTAATAAAGCGCCAAGAAATTTCTTTTTTAAATTTAATTACCTGTCACACATGTGTTAACATGAAAAATGCATTTCCTAAATTTTTTTCAATTTCAATTTCTTTTTTTCTTATCATCGAAAAAAAAAGTTTAAAGTAATTACTGTAACAATCGATAAATGCTTGTATTGATTGCCGTTTTTTTCTCAAGCAAGTAGCTGATAACAAGAGGTATCAATTAGCGGCACAAACATTCACAAATGCTGCCTTTTTATCAGTTTGACGATATTTTTCAATTATCAGTAGCTCAACAAGCTTCTTTTATTTCTGACCGCAGCCAGTTAATTTTTATAATTGAAGTGGGCTTTGCTGTTTATTATAGCTTGTTAGTTGGTTGGAAAGTACTTGAAAGTAAGGATGATGAAAGAATTTTATTTTAAGAAATCATTCTTAAAATTGATTAAAATTATTGAAGTAAAACTAATTTCTATGGATTAGTGACTCGTGGCAATTCAATTCAATATTTGTTCTTAATACAAACAGTATTTCAATGCAAAGTTTTATCTTAAATTTCAGAAAGATATAAAAATTCATTTAAATTCATCAAATGCAACGGAATTTTTTAAAATTAATTTTTTGTTGCGCAACATTTTTAATAGTCACAATCAACAAATTGTTGACAATACATTACCTTTCTAAAAATTCACGAAAAATTCCCAAAACTTTCAATTTAAATATCTAATTTTATTCAAAATTTAAAAGGTTTTTAATTTTTTTCATAATATTAAATTGTAGAATGAGATTTAAAGACTATAGCATATTGACAGACTTAACAAAGACAATTTAATGCCACCTGACTCAATTTTTATACGGGTTGTCTTTTTTGATGAATTTAAAGTAATTGATTTACTTTAAAAAAGTTTTCGGTGCAAATTGGAAAAAAAAAATGCAAAATAAATTGATTTTCATATGAAAGCAATTATTTACTAAAACACTGAATCAATTTAGTTCTTTTTACATACTTATATCTCATTTTAACTCTTTTAAAATTCAAAAAGTTAAATGAAAACAGAAACTATTTAAATAAACAAATTTCCCAGTTAATTTTATTCAAATAAAATCTCAGAAAATCAAATTTGACAACAAAAAACACTTTTATGTTTCCTATCTAAAATCTAAACGAATAAAATCAAATTTTCTCACTACAAAGGAAGCATCAGAAGTAAACTCGACTCGTACAGAGAGAAAATTCATTCTCCCATGAAAATGATAGCAGAAAAGAGGAAAAAGTCAATTTGCATTGAATTATAGTCATCAAAGAGATTTCTCTTGCTCATTTTTTTCATCCCTGAGGGCAAATAAAATTTTATTCCGCATTGTGAATAGTAAATGATTTATGTTTCATAGAAAGTTCAAAATACAGGAAAAAAATTCAGAGGCATCATAGGTAGACATGCCAATGTCATTAATAATTAATGAGCTCGACCAGCATATGAAATTCCACAGCATTCATGTCTTGCATGCGAGATTTACATGTTTTTTTTTTGCCAATCGAACAAAGAGATTTTATTGCAGTTTAAAACGCAGAGATTTCTTATGTTTTTTAAGGTTAAAGACCGAAAAGCAAGCTGACAAATTTTTTGACCCTTCAATTTGACCTCATCAATAAAAATTAATAGCATTAGAGTGTTGCATTAAGTTGTAGCAGCACTTAACGATTATTTGTAATATGCAGCATGTGTTGTAAGCATGAGAGTGATTAAAATTATTTCATAATGCTTGTTATGAGCTCTGATTTATTCATGCTCATGTTTGAGAAAATTAATCAACTGCTTTCGGCTAGTTTTAGTGCCAAAGTAGGTAAAAAGGGATTTATATAATATTTTCGACATTGAAGGCGTACGACTGTCAGTTATTGCACTCTGCTTCTGCATTTTTTATCCTGAAATTTTCCTTATCATAAATTCATAAAAAAATATTTTTTTGCTGCTCATTTTTTACTGTTATTGCTATGAAACTGTTTTCCACACCCACACATGCTAAAAAAATTTTCCTCACTAATACAGACATGCTGTAACTAAGCAACGAATCCAACCAATCATGATAAAGAAAGAAAATTGTTTACATTTACATAAAAATTTCTTCTTTAATTAAATTTTGCTCTTCACACTGCAGTGATGCCTGATTGTTTTGATTTACGATGAAATCTTTAAGCTCAAATCTGGCAATTTTTTCTTCCACGCGACATTATTGAGTTTCATGAAAAGCAATAAACATAAAAAAGCAAAGTTTATTTGCTGCTAGAGCAGCTCGATCTGGTGAATTCTTTTTTTTTCCTTCTTTTACATTTTTATGATTTTATTGAACAAACATTCAAAGATGAAATTTTTGTTTCTTTCTTTGTACAAGAACAGAAAATAAAACAAGAAGGAGAAACAAAATTTCACTAATAAAGCAATTAAATGAGCCAAGGATGCATGTTGCCTGCCTGTTGTGCATAATTATTGCCTCTCTTTCTTACAAACAATTTTTACTTCTTTTGGCTTCTAGTGAAAACATTATTAGAAATTATCAACGTTTATTGTACTTGCTTTTGCTCTTTAAAAAAGAAATTTACTGTGAAGGAGAAAGAGATGAAATTTCTAGAAAAAATATTTATTTTCTTTTGGCCAAGAGTAATTAAAATGCTCAGCAGTATCCTGAAAAGGGAGACAAAAATTTTGTTATCTGTTTAAATTTAATTTTTGTTAAAAAATAAACCAAGATTTAAAAATGATTTAAAAAATTGAAAGAATAAGAATGAAATTCGAATCTTCTGTGGTTTAAAAACTTTGGTACATTTCAAATCCTTCTTTTTTTAAAATTTTCTAAATTTATTTTTTTAAATTCTTTTTTGGTTCAAAAAGTTCAATTTCCAAAACAATTTTAAACAAATTTTCTAAAAATCTAACCAAGATTAGGACAGTTAAAAAATTTTGCCTTTTTTATTTTAAAATTTTTCCCATATTTTTCATATGATAAAGTTTCAAATCTTCACAAAAATTCTTTCAATCCAAAAAGAAATAAAAATGTATGTCAGTAAGTCAAATTTAAAAGTGAACTTTTGACATTTCTTTGAAAATCATAAAAACCTAAAATCATCATTTACTATCATCAGACAGCATATTATGATATCGCAGCATATGTTTAACGATGACTATCAGGGCACAACCTCTAAAAAATTCTTTAAAGTGAGCCATAGCGATAAAAAAGAACAGCATCACGAAAACGATGTAAAACTTCCAAAAAATCGCTGATGAAAAATTGCTTCAATCACGAAATGAAATTTTTTGTATATTAAGACCATACGCCATAGCATGCAGTGTGTGGGATATAAAAAATTCCTCATGAAAGAATTTTATTTGATAAGAAATAAAGACATAAAAGGAGAAAGAAATTTCTTCGAATAGCAATTATGAATCATTAATAGAAAGTGAATGAAAAAATTTTCATTCATTAATTAAAATGTTTTATAACCAAAAAAAGACTCCCCAATGAGTATAAGCTATAATTTGAGATCATTTACAATCCTTTTGTGATAAACTTTTACACACCGCACTAAATACAAAAAATTTCTTCTATTGATTAATTAAAAAAATGTTTTTCATGTCTCGCGCGTGATTTTTAACCAATTGGCGCCTGTAATCATGATTAAAAACACAAAAATATGAAAGAAACTTTTTTTCTCTATTTAAATGTTGTTTGTGAAATTAATTCGTTCCACATTATCGCATTATCGAGGTCTATTAATTTTCATCGCACGGCATGAAGTCAATTTTCTTTCTTCCACTTTCATAATTGTTTTGAAGACAATTTAGTGAAAATGACTTTTTTTCTAGCTTATGACCATCAAGAAAAAATAGCGTTAAAGCATGAAAACCATTTTCCCTCACATTTGCGTTGTTGTCCTTTTTTCTGCATGACAAAATATTCGTGATGAATATCTGTCAAAACATGGGGCGAATGAGAAGGATAAGTGAGAGAGACGTAGAAATTTGTCACACTAGTCATTTAAGGTGTCATTAAGTGATTTTTGGAAAAAAAAATTTTGTCATTTAAAGGCATGGTGTGTGAGAGGTCACAAAAAAATGTTTGGAAAAAATACTAATGTGTTTTGTAAAAGGAAATTTTGAGCAAAAAAGCTATAGGGTAAACGCCACCTATTTTATGACATATCCTAATTTTTGACATAATTTCAATTTGTTAAATTTGTTATGAAAACTCACCAACTCACTATATATTATGATTAATAATAATTTCATTTGATATTTAATCATGTTTTAACACTTCATTATCGATTATTCATCTGTTTTTTCCTCAAAATATCCTTTTTTGTATTTTTCTCGAAGATTATGAAAATATCCAATTTATTCAAACAGTTATTATTCACTTATTCTTTTCAATTTCATTCTGCAAAGACTTTAAGGATTTGAAATCATTCTCGAAATTCATTTTCAATCACTCAATTATACAATTTGACGCGATTTAAACAGTTAAATTTAATCACAAATGCCGAACCTAATTTTTGACCATATTTTTTACCTAATTTTTGACATATTTTGTTTACAAAAATGCAAGGGAAAGATTTGCGTAAATCGCGTCAAAATTTTATTACCAATTGCAAGAAAACGCGTTCAAATATTTTCGAAATTTGAAAATGTTTATTTTCTTTCTATTTAAGTTGTTTTGTATAATTAAAATAAGTTTAAACTTCTTTTGCTGTGTAGAAATAGTATTTTAAAGAATTGTGGAGTGTGAGTGAATGTTTAAAAGTGTAAAATACAGAATCAAAACAAACTATGTCAAAAATTAAGTTCGGTATTTGAATCGATATTGTGACTTAAATATTTAACTCTGACTTTTAAGTAATAGTTGAATTAAAAGATGCCGAAAAACTACATACAAAACTTTCGTCAGAAATAAAATTGGTTAAATATTAAGTGAGATATTTGTGTTTAAAAAAAAATCTGAAATTATGTCAAAAAATAGGTGCGTTTACCCTATTTGATTTTTCAAAAATTTCAAGATTTGAATTCTAATTTTGATATTGATTTGATTTTATTCAATTTTTAATTTTAATTTAAAAGTTGCATATAACTTATAAGAATGATTTTAAAAATTTAAATATAAAAACTTGACTTTGACTCATTGGCAAAAAATTCGAATTTGTTCCTTTTCTGAAACATTTTGAAGTTTTGCAAAATTTAAAAAAAAGTAAACTTTACGAAACTGATAAAATAATTAAAATTACCCAAGATTTGAATTTAAACTTTCCTTGTTCTATTAATTAATTCTAATAAAAATTTAATAAATCACAACACAATTTCAAATATAAATTTTTTATTCCTAAATATTTCATTCACAAAAGATAGAAATTTTTCTCAATTAATAAAAACAAGAAAAAAGAATGTAATTCTATGATTAAATTAAATAATCAATATATGAGCAGACGATCAGCATGTAATAGAGAAAGAGACAAAAAAGTCAGTAATCTTTCACAGCAAGTGATTTAAAATGTTCATATTTAAGGATCGTAAATATTGCCAAACAACAGCAACATAATGTGACAGCATCAGCATGAATTTCATCCTTGTGTGTTTGTCCTTTTTTAAATTGCATTTTTACTTTTTTTGTATAAACAACTTTTTATGGCTTCTTTATATATACACATATGTGAATGTATGTGGAACCTTGATAACAAAAGAGAGACAATTGAGGCAATGCTGTAGGTCGAAGTAAGAATATGAGAGTAACTCATTAAATGTTTCTCTTTCTTGCTAGAGTTCTCGGAAATTTATGTCTCAATCTGGTCATACTGCATTCTGTTATTTGTCCGCATTAATTAATTGACACAATCGATCCCTCTCATTGACTGACTGACTGACTATATATTAAATAAATAAAAGGAAATCAAACTTTTGTTATTTGTAAACAAAACAGGAATTAACAAATTTGAGTGTCGAAGCATGACGATGAGCGATAATGAGCTACAATTAATTAAATGACCCCGTCGTAGGAAATTTTATTTTATTATTTTGAAAATGACATTAAAGGTGATTATTAGGCGTGATGGTCGTAGAATCAATCAATATTTCTTTTCTGTCCTTGTCGTAACGGTGCAGATTTTTTTTGGACTCCTACTAGAAACATAAATCGATTTACAACTCAAATAAATTGCTTCCATATTGAGAGTTAAAAAATTGCTTGCTTGGGAATTCTTGGGTTGTTTAAAATAGTCAAGGACGACACACGACTTACTGACTTTTTCTCAATTTCTCTTTTTTAGTTTCTTCTTCTTCTCATATTTCATTCTAAAAATTTGTTTGTTTGGAATTTTAAATTTGAGACAAAAAAAAGATAAAAAGATTTCAGAAAAAAAAAACAAAACTTCAATTATTAAAAACTGAATCAGAACATGATTTGAATTTAAATTTATTCAAAGCGTTCGTGTATTTTAAAATTTATTTAAAAATTAACTTGGCAAATTATAAATAAGTTGAAATTTAAATTGAAACTTAAAATTGAATTAAACTTAATCAAGAAATGTGCAGTCTTTCAAAAAATAAGAAGAAAAAGTACAGCAAAAGAAAAAATACTAATTTATTAGTAAATATTTTTTATTATTACAAGATTCGATTTTTAATTGTCAATGTGATTTATAAATTGTTAAATTAATATTTATAATATTTTTAACAAATCTTCAATTTAAATTTTTTCTCAAAAACATTTCTCTTTTTTACACTTAAAAACTAAACTATCACACCAGATGAAAAAACTAAAATTTCTTTTTCTCTTTTTACAATAACTAAATAGAAACATATGCCACATAAAAGAACAACCAAACAATCCAAAATATCTTTATTACAAACTCACAAATCATCCGCTCTCAATTGCATCATCATATAATAATCACATCTTAAAAGGAGAAACCGACAAGAGCAGAAGTGAGCAGCGCGGACTTTTAATCTTTATTGCATCTTTTCTAAATTGTGTGAAAGAGGAAAAAATGACTGTCATGTCATGAGAGAGATCAAAATGCTGCTCTATTTAGCTGCAGCAACGCAGTGGCAACAACTGGTAGTTTTCATCGCCTCGAATTACGCTGCATTGCATGCAATCCGCTATCGAGCTCACAATAGAGACAGTTATCCACTTATGAATGTCAAATTTAATTTTTTCATTCGGCGCTCTTCAAAGTTGAAGATTTTGCCATCAGATTTTGAATTTAATATCGTGATTAAGTGTCTGACAGAGAGCAGAAAACCCCAAAGAGTCTTTGACCTCAATAATTTCAAATTATGTCGCGATCAATAGATTGGTTTAAGGCAGAAAGATTTTCAATTGATTTTTACACAATTGCTAATAATTCATATTGACATCATTGAAGATAATCGAGACTTTTTTAGATGCTTGCTCTTTATGTCTGATTTTTAGTTGTTGATTTTGATGTGATGGTGAAAAAATTAAAATTTGAATTTTGTTGATTTATTTACAAGGGATGAGAACTTTTTAAAACAAATTCAAACAGTTAACAAAAAAAACCATATCAAATTTAAAACGAATGAATAACTCTTAAATTCCTTGCAAGATTTGAATCAATAAATGTTTGGTAAATTTTTATATTACAACTTTTATTTTAAAATTTTGTCAGTATTTTGAAAATAAAACCTAAAATGTTAAATTTTTTAATTCATTCAAGATTTTCAAACTTAAACTTACAGAAACGAAGAATTCTTCACATTCACTCTTACCGCACCTATTTTCTTCATGCCTCGTTCGAAAAAAGTAAAACAAAGTGTGTAAATCATGAAAAATAAAGAGAATCTCTAATTGTAGGTAAGCGCAATGAAGAATTGTCTTTATCAGCGATTATTCAAGGTGTGTTTATTGATTTTTCTTCATAACTCGTTGTCGTTTCCTTCTTTATTCTTTCGTTGCTTGCTGTTTTATTTGTACATAGAGTTGAGGCAGAAAAAATTAATTATAGTGCTATTATTAGATGCCTATGCCATTGTAGAATGATCATAAACATTTTGTATTTTACTTGAAGTCAATCAGCTCATACTGGCATGAGAATGAAACAATGGAATTATAATTTGTTGCTGTTCTCTCAAAACTACTCATTTTATGCTAATTTAATGCCATTTGTCTGTTGCATTGCATAGAATGTCAATTGTATTTTACGAACATGATTTTTTAAATTTTTTTAATTATTTCATGAGAATTTTTCACCAAATGGACAAGAAATGAAGTGCATCGATGTTATTTGAGAGGGTCATGAGAAAGTTACTTATCTGTTGCTGCTGAAAAATAGAAAATTTCTCCTCAACTCACCGTTGCATGTTTGTTGATGTCTTTAAAATATTTATGACCCAAAATTCTTGTGAATATGTCGTGAACAGTTCTCATGACTTCACGAGTGTGAAATTATCTTTGGCAAGTGTTTTTATTCTGTAAGCGGACACCTTTTTTTTTTCAAGTGGTCTCTTTTAGGGATTGTCACTACACACATGGCAATTAATCAGATTGTGCTCTTAAAAAAGTCATTTTCATTTGTAAATATTGATTAATATTAGGGCAATTATGAGTTATGAAGAAGGCGCAACAGCAAGTTTTTTAGAAGAAATTTTAATTTTTTGTTTGTTTCGGAAGATTTAAAAAAAGGATTTTTTTTTCTAAGAAGATTTTTTGGTTTGTGTAAAAGGATTTTATTTAAAAAATTTTTATTCTTAGAAAAAAATAATTGAATAAAGTAAATTTTAGTAAAATATTTTAAATATTTCGAGCAAAAAATCAATCTACAAACACATATAACAAAATTCACTTATATTTTATCAAAGATTTGAACTTTTTAATTTGCAATCATATTTTATTTTACAATTTCTAATCTTAAATTTGAGTTGTATTTTACATTATTCAAACCATTGAGTGAGTTAAATTTAAAAAATAAGATTTGAAAAAATTTTAAAACTTCAATTTGACAATTTTTGCTTTTAATCACAATCTTGAAGTAAAAATGTGTAACTTCAAACTCATTAAATTTGTTGCGCTTTTAAGACTCAAATTATTCGACTGTATTAGGTCAACATTTTAAAAAACTTTGTTTTTTTTAAAATTTCAATATTTGCAATTTTTCGGTCAATTCATTTTTTATGGACATTCTTCTCTCAAAATACAATTGTTATTGGCATCACGAACATAACCACGTTTGCAAGAGCATCCAATGACACATTGATAAGTACATAAAGTTGGCACAAAGTCACATCGTTCTGGACAAGCTGTTCCACAACGTGTATACACTTCATTTGGTTTTGTGCACTGAGCAGAAATTCCTAACCAATAAATTTATTTACATTACTTATTTTTTTGGTAAATTAAAAGAAATTTTACCAAGCAAAAGTGCAGAAAAAACTAAAAAGATGAATAAAATTTTCATTCTTGATTGTTTAAGATTGAAATTCAAAACAAGACTGAAATTGAAATAATATTTAAAGTGAATTTAAATAAAACTCATTATGGAATGATAAGAATGTGTTTAGGTCATGATGTCACCTAAAAATCTGAAACAAATAAATTATTTACCTTGTGAAACTGCTTCAACTGATAAGAATGAATAAAAACAATTTTGCATCATTGTTCAATTTAAAAATCGTTTTAAATTTTCTTCCTATTTATGCAAAAAATAAAATTATTCAAAAAATATTTTTATTTCTTTTTGATTTATATTTAAAGAAACAGCAGGTCAAATGCTCAAAAAATTTGAACATCAAATTTTAAATATTAAATTTGAGTAAGAGTTGGAAATCAGGAAAAATTTGTACAAATATTTTGTTATTACAAGACAAATTCTGTATTATTATCCAATGCTGATTTCAATCTTTAAATAAAATATAATGTTCACTTAAAACCACACTGCTCTGAACATTCTGATGCACACATTTTATTTATACACTTAATTTTGTTTAATCTTAGTAAAAATGCAGAAAATACAAAAATAAAGAACACAATTTTCATATTTATTTTTAAGTTTAAAATTCATAACAACATTGAAATTAAAAACAAATTTCCAGTGAAATTAAATAAAATGATAAAAATATTTTTACGTTGTGATATAATCTTTAAAATCTCAAGCAGATAAAACTTGAAAAAACTGTTACCACTGATAAAAATAAAAAAAAATGATTAAATTTTAAAACACGAAAATTATGTTTATTTTCAAAAAAATTGATTGAATAAAGCTTTTTTTATTTCCACAAAAAAGCAAGTCGAAAATTCAAGAACTTTCTACATTTATTTCTTAATTTTTTGCATTCAAGTTAGAATGGAATATTATTAGTCTGTTGTGGACAGTCCTTCTTCAAAATGCAATTATTTTTGGCATCACGAACGTATCCACGTTTACAAAAGCATCCTTCGACACAAACAGCAATACAGACTTCAGGTTTCAAATCACATCGCTCTGGACAAGCTGTTCCGCAAGTTGAATAAATTTCATTGGGTTTTGTGCAGTTTTTTGCAGAAATTCCTAATTAAAAAATTTACTTACTTAAAAATTATTTTTAAGTTAAAAGATATGAAAATTTTTACCCAGAAAAATTGCAGAAAATACAAAAATGATGAAAAGAACTTTCATTTTTTAATATTTAAGATTGAAATTCAAAGCAAGACTGAAATTAAAAACAATAATGAAATTAATTTTAAATAAAAATTCACTGTGGAATAATAAAAATGTGTTTAGATCATGATGTCACCTAAAAATCTGAAACAAATAAATTATTTACCTTGTAACTGTTACAACTGCACTTAATTGATAAGAATGAATAAAAACAATTTTGCATCATATTTCAATCAAAAAAACATGGTATAATTTTTACCTCTTTGAAGCTAGCACAATTTTTCTATACTGAAAATTTACGACAGATTAATAAATTTGTTTAATTAATTTGAATTTGCTGATAAAATTTGTTAAATTTTTATCACCAAAATAATTTTAATTTCCACAAATTTCTCAAATGAACATAAATAAGTTGAGCTAATTTCACAGATTTTAAACTTCTTTCTATTTTTATCAAAAAATTAAAATCAGTCAAAAGTATTTTTTATCCCTTTCTCATTTACAGACACAGCAGTAAAAATTGTTTTTGTATTTAAATAATAATTTGATGTTTTTACTATTTAATGATACCGTTATAGATTTTTACTAAAAAGGGGTTCAAAAAAGGAAGAAAATTGCTAAGAAAAGTCATTAAAATTTTACAACTTCACTAAAGAAGAAGAAATTTTTTCACTTTAGTTCCAACATGTGTATTTTGTAAATAAAGGATTAATGTGACCGTAAGAAGCGGTACAATTGTCCAGCATAAAAATTTTTATTGCTTGTTTGTTATTTCAATCCTCTATGAATTGCCAATGGATGCTCTACGGGAGCTCAATGATGATAAAATCAGACGGCCTTAAAAAAAAGAGTTTAAAAACATTTTTAGAGCATGTGTGAAATTTAATATGCAAAAATTGCGAGCTTCTGGATTTTTCAATTTTTACTGATATTTTAAAATGCTGGCAAGTGTTGAATATTTTTTTCCAGTAATGATTCATCAAAAAATTCACATCATTTAGAATTGAAAGGGAAAAAAATTACACCCATCGAAGTTTTTTTGTAACAGAAGCAATAATTATAACGCCCTAAAACTTGGGTTCAACAAAAAGTAAACGGGTAAAATAGTGAGTGAGGTAGAAAAAAAAGAGGTAAGAAATTTCTTTATGTGACATCTTCTTGTGCTACGTCATAAACTAATTAAGAACAAAAAGGATTAAATAGGATTATCTTTAGAAATGTTGTAAATATTTACAGAAAAAAATATTCGCATTTCTTGTTGAAACCTATAATTTTTGTTTTTGTCCTTTCTTTTATTACTTGTGATTGTCAACCTTTTTTTACTCTTTTAGCATGAAGATTTTTTTGGCAATTTTGCAAAAAAATAGGAAAAGAGTTATATAGAACCTTGGAAAAGGATTAAGACATCAATCTTGTTATTTGTGAAATGTCCTTGAATGAATTGGGAAATTATTTTATTTGAAGTATGAAAAAATAGACTTTTGTGTACTAAAAATGTTTAAAAGTTTGAGTAAATTTTTTTTTGCAAAAAATTGAATTTAACTTTAAAATGTCTATGAAATTCAATTTTGAAATTTTTAGCAAAAAAAAGGAATAAAAATAGCTAGTATGAGAATTTTTATTATCAAGAATTGAATTTTATACGCTCTTAAATTTCCCAAGAATTTATAATAAATTTTAAAATTAATTTGACAAATACTAAACATAAATGTCTAAAATTTTTTTTCTACAATTTATCTTGTCTAAAATTCTTCCCTAAACTTTTAATTTAATAGCATTGAATAAATTTTTTTCTAAAAAACTAAGTCGTACGCCCGTTCAATTGAATTTTTATGATTTTTCTTACTACTAGATAATAAAAAAACTTTCTTAAAAAATTTTTATTCATGCAATAAAAGACAATAAAAATTTAACTTAAAAAAATTGTCAAATCGCTTGTTGAGTAAAAAGGCAAAAATATTTTTGTCATGATCTAAACAAACAAAATAGTGCAAATAAAGATATAAAGTAAGAAGAAAAAAACTTCTCGACCCAGCAAATATTGAAGTCATAAAATATTTGCAATATAAAGCTTTTATTGCGTTTTGCTTACTTTTTACTGCATTCTCTCTGTCATTTTGTATTATGACTTTGTCATTCCCTTTTTTACTTATGTTTACTAAAGAAACTTCTTCAATATTATTTGTTATTTGTTTGTACTGAATCATCAACACGTGATTTGTCTTAAATATGAGAGAAAGAATTTCACCGATCAACACCTTCTTTACAGGAAATATCGAAGAGACAAAGAAAATAAATAAGAGAAAATTTTTTGTTTTTTGAAAAGTATTGAATTGATAATGAGGAAGAAGATGTGTCAATCTTATTTGCAATAATGAGGAAATCTTGAAAAGATGAAAAAAGTTTAAAGGACATCTGTTTAAATAGTGAGAAATTTTTCATGCTGGTGTTTATTTGCATGTGATTTGAATTTTTAATGAATTTTTTGTAGGAATAAACTTTTTGTGAACAAAAATTTCTCCATTCAAAATAATTTTTTAAAAATGAAAATTTTCAATGTAAAAGTAAGGAAATTAAAAATTCTTAATGCACACGAAAACAAGGCCTTTTAAACAAAAACAGCAATTTTAAAAAAACTTTAAATTTTTCCAAAAATAAAAACTCATTAAAACAGTACAGAAGTAAGTAACTGACAGTGTCATAACATTCACTTTTACTTACTCACGTGCAATGCAATAAACAATAAAAAAAAGAAAGAAAGAAAAAGAAGCAAAAAATAAAATATTTTATGAATTTATAGAATTTTGTTCTCGCTTAAGTCATGCCTTCGTCTTAACTGATCGTCAGCTTTTGTGTCTTTTGTTTGAGTATAAAAACTTACATTTATTAGTTATAATAGTTTCTAACGAAAACGATGTGCAACGATAAATTTAAAGTCCTCGAAAGTCCTTTCCTAAAAGAAGGCAGTTCCTGGTGTTTTATTTCAAAGCGACCCACATTCAGGTTGATATCAAGTTCACAACATTTATGATTTTATCATGTGGAATTTTCAATTTTTATTTTTTTGCTCACCTTTCTGTCCGCAATCAATTTTGTCGGCATCTGCAAAGACCAAGGGAAGTTTTTTTACAATTTTGCCTCTTTTATAACATACAAAAGAGATTGTGCGTAAAATACAAGGTATATCAAAATTGCGCCATCCTTCTAAGAACAAAAATTTCGATCGATTTTATGATGCTCGTTGCTCAACACATAGCGGCATGTGTCATATTAATAAAATAAAAACTTTACTAATTGAATAGTTTTTCCTTTCCACAGAATTATTACACCTTCATATGTGCACGTTTGTGAATCAATACGGCAAATTAATGAAGCTATTACAGATCATGATGACTTTATTGTGGTTATTATTTGATGTATGATGTTGATAAGAAGTGTGATAGCAATCAATATTATTTTTTTGTTGATGATTCTAGATTGTAAAAAGTTTTATTTATTAGGAATGGATGTAAAGTTTTTTTTGGTTTTTAAGTTCATAATGGTTAAAGTAAGAGAATGCAACAGGCTCACGAGTCTACGCATTATCATTTTTAAAAAATTTTACAGAAACTCTGAATAAAACTTTTAATCTATCGAACTATCTAAATTTATTACAGTTGATTGATTTTATTATTGCGATAATTATAAAAGTTTCTAAAAGAACTGATTTGATTTTTGCTTAAGTAAAGAATTTTGCCACTCAATTTTCAAATTAAAAAAATTTTCAATAAAAATTTCAAAATGATCTTAGATTCAAATCTTGATTAGCATTGTCTGATTCTTTTTTTCTTACAATCAAAACTTAATTTTTTTTTTGCAATTTTTTTATCACTTTAATAATTAAAGTTCAAAAATTATAAATAAAATCCATTTAATCTACTTTTTAGCGCATTTTTGGAACAACAATGCAGCTTATACATTCACTTTATCGGCTGGCCACGGGCTGGGTTAGTAATGAGATCTCTAAAAGACGTATAATGGCTAGGAGACTTGTGTGGGGGTGACGTTTTTGTGTTGGATTTTGGTGCTAGTCGAGTATTGAAGAAACATCATTGAATCGTATTACTTATTGTAATTAAATACAAATGCGAATTTAAATTTCCATATTGAAAAATGTGAACAAAAATTTGTTTTGTGCCACAAGCACGTTGCAGCGCCACCAACGGCATATATGTGAGACGTACAAATATTTGATATGACTCAGACCTTACTTGTACGAGTCAACAAAAGGTTTATCAGCGGGGGAAATTCTATGAAATGTGGAGACATCATTAAAAGAATTTCGTCCGGGGTACTTTTATGCATCAAAAGTTTTTTGAAACATGGAATTTGTACTGTACGTTTATTGGTATTTAGGTCAATCAAGATTATTTTTAAAAGTATGGAATCTGTTTCTTCAATGAATCTAATAATCTGAATGTTGTTTACATACACTGATCTAGGCACAAAAATGCGCTTAAGTGTCCCCCTACTACGCACGGACACTTTCTATGTCATTTATCATTTTAATAATGAAAGTTCAAAAATTATAAATAAAATCCATTTAATCTACTTTTTTTCTAATAAAATAAATAACATAATTTCGACTACCTTATTTTGTCATGTCATCGATAAGAAATATAAAATATTATTTCGTTGAAATAGAGACCAATAAATTATGACAAGTTTGAAAAGTGAGAGACGCGTCACTGAAGCGTTAACTTTTTTTTGATGTTCCATTAAATTTTGCCGACATCGTGTCTATTTGAAAAAGAGTGTAAAATTTGTAGATGTCTGACGATCAAACCTATCTTGCCGACACAAGCATTTCATAAACTGGCGTTGAACTGTAAAAAATATTAAATAAACTTATTTTTGGGTGTCATGAATAAACAGCGTTAAAAATCGCGCAAATTGTTTACAATTATTTCGCATTTTGGCGTCGTAAAGTGAGTAAATGAGTGAGATAATGGAAGTGCTGTAGATAAGAAGTTTTTGAGTTGCTTCAACCAGATGCCAATCCACTAACTGACAACACTCATTACAGGAGCTGATAAAAATGTCATCATCATCATGTGTGTGTATATATGACAGTGGGAAAAACTTTTTTTTTCTCTTTCTATTCAAATGAGTTTTAAAATTTCTTATCTTTATAGATGCAGCAAAAGAATGATAATTATGAAAAATTGTCTGTATTTTAACTATGGGAAATATTTTAAAAAAATTTCTGCTTCATACTTCGACTTATAAAATTATTTTCTTTTTATTCCATCAAAGTGTCGGCATGATAAGAGTCAGCAAAGGAAAAATAATTTTTTGGTAGCAATTCACTCAATATATTTCTCTTCTTTTTTCGTGTGTTTAAATTTCTTATCATTTCTAACAAATAAATAATACCGACTTTTTATATCATCTTTTTTTTCACTCATTCTTGCTGGCATTTGAGTAAGCGATATTTTAAGGTAAGCATTACAAGCACTCGCCTCTTTTTTTATAATTTTTATTTTGTTGATAACACAAACAAATTGAGTATCAATATGTGGCTTAATTTACAATCAAAAGTCGATCGATAAAAACTCTGCTGATATCTCAATAATTGCCTCATTCAGAATTAAAGTATCAAACAATAATAATCAATAAAAGTCTTTTGTGTGTCGAGTTTGAAAGTTTACTTGAAAAAACGGGAAATTTACTGCTTTTTTGGTAAGAATGATCAATCATAATTAACATCAAGTGAAAAGTTTTGATTTCATTCTGTGAATTGATTGAGGAAATTGTTGAAATTAAACGGAAGTTTTAATGACAAAATAAAAAGAAAAAAAAAGGATTTGAAGTTTAAAAAATAATAAAAGCCAACACAAACAAGATTTAAATTTGACTATCAATGAAGATTTAATTATTTATTATTTTTAATTTCTATTATAGTTTGCAAATTCTTTATTTGAATTACAAATAAATAAAAATTTTATGAAATGCATTTTGTCTATAGAAATTATTGAAAATCAACTACAACAATCAATTTATGCGTAAAATTCAATCGTTGAAATTCAATAATGTAATAACACAAGTAAACAAGATTTTACTTTAGAAATCAATGAATGATTTTTGGATAAATACCAAATTTTTCATTATGCTTGCAAAATTATATGTTTTAGTATCCTTGTGCGAAAACAAATTCCATTTAATGAAGGCATAATAATACTATTAAATAAATATCCTATCAAATCGTCATTTCCTAAAGAGAAAATCAAATAATAAATAAATCTATCAAAATTTCCAAGCCTTTATTGATATTAATATCAAAGCACAAAACATTTTACTTTATTTCAAGAAATTGTTATACTTGAATAAGAATGATGTGTCAAATGAATGTAGAAATTTGAGACAAAAACTAAAATTTAAGTGTTTCTATAAATTTTTTAAAATTTGATAAATAAAAATCCTAATTAAATGTCTCAGTTAAGAATTTGAATTGCAAAAAAGAAGAAATGTAGTTGAAATGAAAAAAAGTAAGAATTAAATTTGACAAAATTTTGAAATATTTGATTATTAATTTTATGATCTTGACAAAATCCTTTTCCTTACAATATATTTCTCTTCTTTTTTCGTGTGTTTAAATTTCTTATCATTTTTAACAAATAAATAATACCGACTTTTTCCTTACACTTTATGGATGAAATAAATTTTGAAATTTTAATTAAATAAATATTATCAGCAAAAATCTCTAAATCAAAAAACTTAAACTATTTTAAAACACTTTATAAAAGCTAATTTAGAAAATGTAACAAAAAAATAATTGCAATATCCAGTAGCTATTTCCTCTAACAATTTACCGACAAAAAAGCAAAAAAAAAATTCATCATCGATGAAATCTTGCTTGTTGTCTTAATCAACTGCCTTCACTCTTCTTGTTTTTATTTTCTTTTCCTTTCTTTCTCTTCTTTATTGCCCCTAGTAATATAAACAAATTTTATTATCCCTCTGAAAAAAAGGATCTCTCTTCCATTGCAATCATATTTGAGACATGCGCGCACTAGAGAAATTTTTTATTGTATTTTTCCATCTTTTATTCAATAGTTGTATGTACACACTCGTATGTAATAAACAACAGCAAACAGAAAGAAGGTACACGACAACGATGAGACCTTTGGCTGCCTTTTTTCTACCTACCAGTATGCAATGTGCGAGTGAGTGAGAAAAAAAAGTGGGCGGTCTCTAATGAATGTGTGAGTGATGTAAGACAAAAAATAGACTCGTATATGTATTTCTATCTATTTTCTCTATTATTATTATTCTCCCTCAGCACTAAGCAAAGCAATAGTCGCTTAAAAGGCATAGAGGCAATCGGTTGTGTGTGTATTTGTTGTAAACGATACGAAAGAAAGAAAGAAAGAGAAAAAACAGAACACAGAAGTTGAAGTTACTTCCCTAGAAGTATTGATAGTAGCAAATCAGTTGATATTTTTAACTTGTTGTCTAAACATCTCTATAGTGTAGGAAAAGAAAAAATAAAAAATTTCAATTTCTTCTTCTTATTCCTCACTTTTTCGACAACGTGAAAAGACGTGAATATTAAGATTAATCTTTTGAGCAATTTTTCTTATTGCTGTCTGTATAAGAACTGGTTTTATAAAAAAAGAAAGAAAGAATTTCATTCATTCATTTGTGCTAAAAAAAAACAAATAAATATTGAGTGATGATTGTGTAAAAAAATAATTATAAAAAAAGAAACTTTATAAAAAAAATATTGAAAAAAGTGAAGAAAAAATATTAATATTAAAAATATGTCTTTGAAATCGTCTTCATCATCTTGCAGTGATATCAGTATTGATGAAATTCAATCACGTGAAGAGACAGGTAAAAAATATTGATTAATGAACAAAAAATTTCTTTCATATGAAAATTGACATCGTGACTTAAAAATAAATTTTTATTTACACAGAGTATACATCAGAATTTCCAACAATTAAACAAGAGCCAACGGCAACAGCATCACCAATGCTAACACCACCACATACACCAACGGAAGATAATACACAAGTTCCAGTCGCAAGACATCAGTCATCGAATTTTTATGAACAAATGGAATCATTAAAGTCAGAAGAAATTCAAATTAAGCACACGCCAGTTACACCAAATTTTCAACCACAACAGCCATTCTATCATCCTGTAGCATTCGCTCAAAGAATGTGGCAGCAACCATTAACTGCCAATGCTCCTGCTCTGCCTCATGCTGTGCATCCACAAGCGACGCCATATGCAATTGCTGCCTATCATCATCATCAACAGCAACAACAGCAGCAGCAGCATCAGACAAGTCAGAGTGCATCTGCACAACATCATGCTGCCCTCATGAGTCAATGGATTCGTAGTGCAGCGATTTATCATCAACAAATGCATCATCGTGGCTATCCTGATTATCAACGATTACCAACAGTTGCTAGAAATGGTCTTGGACCAATGAAAGTCACTGGAACTGCTGGAACACGTCCAAAAAAGCAATTTATCTGCAAATATTGCAATCGACAATTTACAAAATCTTATAATTTACTTATTCATGAACGTACACATACTGATGAACGTCCATATGCATGCGATATTTGTGGTAAATGTTTTAGACGTGCTGATCATTTAAGGTGAGATAAAAAAAATAATTTTAAAAGGTTTGTTATTAAATTTTTATTAATTTCTACAGAGATCATCGTTATATTCATTCAAAAGAGAAGCCATTTAAATGCAATGATTGTGGAAAAGGATTTTGTCAATCACGCACGCTGGCAGTGCATAAAGTTACACATTTAGAAGAAGCACCACATAAATGTCCAATTTGTAATCGTAGCTTCAATCAAAGAGCAAATTTAAAGACACACATGCAAATTCATGCTAGTGATGAACATCAACAAACTCATCATTCATCGCAAGATCCAATTTTGGATTTGTCACAAAAATCATCAACACCATCACCACATAAAAGTCATACAGCGAATAAAAAACCGCTGGGATTCACAATCGATGAAATTATGAGACGATAAATTTGTGACACGACAAACACGAAAGAGAAAGAAAGAAGAGAAAAAAAATTGATGTTCCTTTTTTAGCCAGAGAGCAAGCGTCGACAGCATGGCATGTTTGTTTCATTGTTGAACGAGAATGAGAATTGTTTGTGTGTTATTTTTTTTACTTACAAGAAAGGCAAAAAGAGAGAAAATTTATTCCAAAAAAAAATTCTTTGTATAATGCAGGGCAAAAATAATTCCACACCTTTCTATTATTTATGCATGTGCTTTTGTAAAAAAATTCATTTAAATTTCAATTTTAATTTTTAAGAATAGCAAAGACTGATAATTTTTAAAATAATTTTTTATTTCCACTCTCTAATTAATACATCAGCCAAAAGTGACCAAAATTTTTAAGTTTTTTTCTGTTTAAGTTCTGCTGATCTCAAAAAAAATTTAACAAACGCGTGCTGGAACGCGATTTGAATACACGATGAGAGCTCCATTTCTTCACTATAAATAAATGAATAATTTGTAATTAAATTAGAATTATATATGTGTATAGAGTTGTAAATAGATATTAAAATAGTAGACAATTTAAAGTCATTTTCACTCTCACATATATGAAATGTAAATGTAAATCAAATTACTATTATTAATGTATAATCATTGAAAAATTTATTAAGAGAAAATGAGAAAGAGAAGTGAAAACAAAAGAAATAAATGTCTTTAGTTGAAAAGATTAAATTACTGGCCTTTTTTATTATTTCACCTTCATATACAATTATTTATCTAGTTGAGTGAATTGATAATTTATTTTAGGTCACTGTTGCAGCAGTATGCTTTTGGAATTTTTTATATTTCAGTCATGTTAATGATGTAATGACATGCAAACAACTGTGGATGGTTAAATTTATAAATATCTCTTGGGGATGTTGGTTGGTATGTTCGTGACTTTTTTAAGCTTCTTGTCAATTTTTATTATAAAAAAATTCGAACATCAAAATTTCGATAAAATATTTTTAAAATAACGGATTTCGAAATTTTAAAAAAAAATTAAATATTAAATAAGCTGTTAGATTTATAAAAAATAAAACCATTTAATTTTAAAAAAATTCGAATTTCAAAAAACAAACTTTTAAAATTTGTCGTTGTTGGTAAAATTTGAAATTTAACGGATTTTTATAATTCAAAAAAATTTATTTAAATTTTTAAAAATCATTCTAATTTTCTAATTTTAAACATATTTTATGAGTTTGAAAAATCAATGATTTCAGGAATTTTAAAATTTTAACGGATATTCAAAATTTAAATTTATTTTCCAAAAGTTAGCGTTCAATTTTTAAAAAAATGTTAAGAATTCCTATAAAAAAAAATTTATTCGCATTACCATATCAAGTCACACAACAATCAACTTCGTTCACCAAAATCACTTTTTGTCTCGCGAGCAATGCGATTAAATTTCAATATAATGTGGTTAGCCAGTGTCAATGTTATATGTACATGTATGCATATAAATTTGCAGAAATATTGATTTAAATGAATTTTATATTTAATTGACCTTCACATATCACTAACTCAGTCCCAAAAGAAAAATAAGTTGAAAGACATTTGAGTACAAACCACTTATTTCTGAGCTAAAAAAAGAATCTCGATAAAAATCCATGTCTACGCTTCATGATGAAAACTTAATTGGCTACCGTTTTTAATTACAGCAACACCAATTAATTGGAACTTTATTTCTTTTTTGATGATCCGATCTTATTTGCACCTTCAGTAGTCATCAACGTGACGATTTCAAAAGAATTCAATTTTTTTGTTTCTTGTTATCGGCAAGTCGTGACTGATAAAAAAAATAATTTTTGAGTGTTTCTAATTTTTACCTCTATTATGCTGTCATTTCCTTCATCATCATCGACTCCTGTCAATCGAACTTCCTCTTTTTTATTGATTTTACTAATAATTTAATCATAGACTACCACAGATTCTGAAGATCCAATCTGGTGGCAAAAAAATCTTCATTCGATTTTCTCTCGATGATGATCGTCATAAATTATTGATAAACAAAAAATAAAATGAGCGGCAGCCAATGTTAATTGCAGGAAGGCATAATTCTCTATTCTCGCAAGCAAGCGGATTATTGATGAGCAATAGAGAGTAGAAGTGAAACCCACAATTTAGAATGATTGATATTTCTACAGAGTATTTTATGGGAACCTTTTTTCTCGTCTCTTCTAGCCATCGGTCGACATTTGAATGCAGGCAGACGAAAAATTACATTCCAAAAATTGCTTTCAATTAAATCAATTTGTTTCAGTGGAAATTCACTTCTTTAAATGCAATCAATTTTGAGCACAAAAATAAAAGAAAGAGAGTGAGATCAATTACAGAAAAATTAAGAGCAAGACAGAGAAAACAATCAATCAAAAGTCTCTTGGACAAGTGAAGATTTACGCGAAATGAAAACGAGATCAAAATAAAAACCTTTAAGCATTTCTTTTCTTTTGATTTGACGGAGAGTGAGAAAAAGTATGAATTTTTTTTAATCGCGAGACACAAAAATATTTTGCCAAGGATTTGATTTAGAAAGAAGAAATTTTTAAAATAACGGTCATATTTTATTAAATTCAAATTCAACGGATTTTTTAATTTTAAATCCGAATTTAAATGAAAAAATATTTATTCCTTTTTTCCATTCTTTTAAATTGTAATATCATGAATTTCTGATTTTCTTTAGTTTTCATCGAAATTTCAATTTAACAAATTTATAAAATTCAGATTTTAAATTTAAAATGACCGTTATTTTAAAAGTTTTAAAGAATTATTTGAAATTGTTTATACATGTGTGAATTTTATTAAATCTTAACTTTTTTTATCAAAATTAAATTTTTTAATTTAAAAAATTAAAATTTAACGACTTTTTCAAATTTGAATTTTTTAACAGTTGGTTTTTAAATTTTTAAAAATTTTTCTTCGTTCAACAATCAATTTTGAACCTAAAAGTTACCAGATATTCAAAATCGAAACTTCCTTAAGAAAATTCCTAAAATTATAAATTAAACTTTTTTCAATAAATTCAAATGTTTTAAACTTCCAACTTGACGGTTATATTAAAAAGAAGATTGGCAAAAAGCAGCAAAATCCATTAAATGAAACTTGAAACTTGCGACCGAGCACATTCTGATGATATAAAAACAACATTTTTTGGGTAGGTGAGCATGAAAATGGACACACATATAAAATAAAAGTTAAAAATCATCGCGTTTAAAGGAGAATATTGCGTGCTAATAATTTAATCTTTTTGCTTATTTTGGTTAATTTTATAAATCAATCATGATGTCTATTTTTTTCACATATAAAAGAGAGTGAGCCCATAATTGTCTCGCTCGCGCCCACTCTATTATGCTCATTTAGCATTAACAAATTATCTTCACAAAAAAAATCTCTAAAGCTTATCGAAAGTGATTATCGTCATTAAATTTTTTTTTCATGCGAATTTTCTAATTTTCATATGAAAGAAATTTCTTGTCTTCTCACACACTGTCAACTCTCGGTAATAAGTAGGTGTCGGAAGCTAAAAGTACGAAAAAAATTAATAAAATTAAAGCCACACGAAGACGATGCTGCACATGACCCAAATAGAAGAAAGAAAGATGCCAAAGGCGGGTCACATGAGCTTCAACATTTTTATTTTACTCTCCATGTGAGAGCATAAAAAAATGTGCTTAAATGCGATTAATGTCTTATCCGTATGAAAGCCCGCCGGCGCCAAAATAAAAACGAGCAAGCAAGCGAGCGAGAGAGAGAAGGAGGAAAAAATTATAAACACATATAACACACGATTCAATGCGATATTAAGTGCTATGCTACGCTCTATAACTCTCTTTCATTTTCTATACTCTCATCATCATCGTCATCTTTGTTATTATTATACGGAATATATTAAAGGATGAATGTCTCTAAATAAAATTGTAAATTTTATGTTCACTATGTGCGAACTCTGAATTTTGAAATACTAAATTTATGCCTTACATAAACTTAAAAATTTACCAAGATGGAAAAATATTTTTAGATTTATGAATTTCTTACTTTAAATAGAGCAAAATGCAAAAAGTTTTAAAATTGAAAATAAAGATTAAATATAAGAAGATAAAATCTTAAGATCAAATCTTGATAATTAAATTAATTGAAAAATCATTTATTGATATTTTTTTGTCAAAATTTTTTAAATTTTTCTTACTTTTGCTAAAAATTTTTCACAAATTTTTGAAAATATTTTTGCTTTCTTCAAGAAAGCATCATCACAACATCTTGAACAAAAAAGGGTTCTTCTAAAATCATATTTATTTCGAGCTCCTTTCTTCAACTTCTTCTCAACATTAAATTCCCATGAACTCGTATGTTTTATGATTGAAAAATACTTTTCAGCTAATTTAGAAATTTTTTCTTTTGCTGTTTTCTGTGAGATATAATTCCAAAACGTGCCTCCGTTTTGTGTTTTGCTGGAAATGAAATTTTGCCGACATGCAACAGTTCAGTATTTTTTATAACCCATTGGGCATCATCATTTTGGGTTGTCGGTGAGTAGTTTCAAGAAATTAGAATGTGTGTTTTAATGGTCTTTTAATTGCACTTTTTTGCTACAATGTTACACACTTTTTTTCTTATTCTTTAACCTCTCTTTTGTGTGCCTTTTTATAGACACATTCATCAAAGCAATGCCAAACAACATTTTAATGCCGTTATTTGCTATTAAATCTTTATAGAAAATTGTATAAACAGCAATCAACCAACCGTTTGATTTTGTTAGAAAATTGAATTTTTTTTCTTGTCAACCACAAAGAGCAGCAGCAGTAGCGAAAAAACCACAAAATTTCTCTCAATGAAAGTCATCAAAAGGTTAAACTCATGATAAATTTAAGTTTGTACAAATAATTGAATAAAATTAAAGAAAAAGTAATTTATCTACCGCATACAAACATTCATTCATTCTTGACGCGTTCACTCGGTGAGAACGAAAAAGAGAAAAAGTGTTTTTTATCGCATTTTTTTATTAAAAGAATTTCATGAGATATAAATAAATGGTTATCGATTAAGGCAAAAAAATAAAAAAAGTCTGACTCTTTTTCATTCGCTTGAAATTTGATAATCGAAATTTTTCGACTCTTTGAATTTATATTTGGTAATTAAGTGAATTAATCATCACACTTTCTTTAATCTTTCTTTTTCTTTTGGGATTTTTTATAATAAAAATTTCAAGGATGAAGAAATTTTATTTTTAAAGGGAAATTTTTGTTATGAATTTTTAAAAGTCGTTAATTAATTAAAAATTTAACAGTCTTTCAAATTTAAATTTAAAAAAACCGTTATTTATTTAAATTACAGTTGTTTATGTAACGAATTTTTTAAATATTTAAATTTGTAAAATCTTAACAGTTTTGTCAAGTTCTGTCTAATTTAGGTAAAATTCTCAAGAAATTTAGATAAAATTGTTCGTTTTAAGAAATCAACAGAAATATTTTTTAAATAATTTTAAATTTGAAAAATACGTTAAAATCTAAAATTTCATCAATTGTAAAGATATAGTTTTAAAGTTTCCAGAAATCACTTCCAAAAAACTTCCCTATTTTCAGCTGGTTTAATAATTTTTCCATCTTTATGTTTCAATAAATTAAAAGTCACAACCACAAGTCTCAATTTTCCTTATCGTCCACTCAAATATATCGATCTCTATAGGGGCGAACCGCAAGCTGAAAAAGGTGCTGCTGCTGATGAAGTGTCCAAGGTGAGTTATTGCTACAGATGAAAATATTAAGTTTAGTTTCACCTGTCTTCACTGATTATTACTAAAAAATTTTTTTAGAACTTAATAGAAAAAAGTGAAAGAAGCACGCAGTGAGATAAATTTAGTTAAAGTAAAAATACTCAAGTAGCTCCGACACCTATAAATTCCAAAAAAATAACTAGTGTTGATTTTTATGTGTATTTCTTTGAAATTCTTTTCTCCCTTTTTTGAAATAATTAATTTCATCACATTATTACGTGAAATGATGTAACAATAGGGAGTCTAAGAAGAAACCACACTAGGCAAGCAACTACATATCTCATGTTCATGTTATTTCATGCCTCAAATGAGAACAATAGACGAGTGAAAACCATCAGCCATGAATGATATTTGCTGCTGCTGTTGTTCACTGCCATTTAGATAATTCAACAAACGTTCATCCCTAATTTAATATCATCATCACCATCAGTAAGGCAAGCAGGCATGCTTTTAAATTATGGGCGATCATTTCAGAATGTATTAGCTTACATTTCAGCGAGCACATTTAATTTAACTTAGGCAGCAACTATTCAGACTTGAATTACGACATTAAATTGCTCCCTTCTAGATTTTTTATTTTTTATTTTTTCGTTTTCCTACTAACAAATGAACAAGGCCTAATGTTGTGCAGCTAAGCTCGTTTTAACACACAATTTAAATAAATAATAATGATAATGTGAATTATATTCAGACAACCATACCAACGCGACCGCATTATGTTAGTTAGTTAAAAAATGGCAGAAGTGAAAAGCGAGCAAACATTTTTCACATTTCATGCCATGCCAAGTTGCTGCTGCTGCTTAGTAATAAACTACTAATTAGAATAACAAATTTTAGCTGACTGCTTTGATGGCTTTTTTATGTTTTCATACATGTGAGAGAGGGGCTTTTTTTTGAATAGCCAGTGAGGAAAGTTTTAAGGAATTTGCAATTTTTTATTGAATTTTAGTAAAAAATTTGAATCTAAAATAACGAATTATTTAAAAATGATGAAAATTTTAAAAATAATGGTTATTTGAAATTCTAGTTTTTTAACAAATTCGGTGTTTTACTTAAGTTTTAAAAATAACGACTATATTCATAATTTTTTTAACTATAAATTTAACGGTCATTTTAAATATAAAAAAATATTAATCGTTATTAAATTTTATTTTTTCTTCAAAATTTCGCCACTGTCAAAAATCAAAAAGAAAATATGTTAAAAAATTCATCGCATGTCCACAATGTCCTGTTTACTAACTCACCTGTTTGCATAAAGAACTTTTAATTTCATTTTAACGAAATTAATTTGCCTACTTTATGCTGCCTCGCTTAAATTTCAGAGGCGTGATAATTAATGATAAAATTTACCTTTCACATGCAAGATAAGCAAGAGTTTAAAAAGTTTTTCATGGAATTGGGTCATGTCAGTCAATTCTCAGAATTTTCCACTTATCATCTTTAAACTCGCCTTTTATAAAGAAGAGCAATATGTGAGAAGTTTTTCTAAAGTGCCGCTTACTGATAAGCCAAATTTTATGATGCTACACGCCTTATTCGAGAGCGTGTAAAGTGACAGAGGAGTGAAGTCAGTCATTTCAAGGTAATCGCTCATAATTGTAAGCATTTAGACGAAATCGCGTCGGAGTTTCGAGGAATTCATCAAGAAGCTAAATTTTATGGTTTTATGACTTGCTTCTCACACTTTAATGCACTCATTTATAAAACATGACTAATATTTTTTAATAATCTTGTTAAAATAAAATCGCATTTTTTCTTGATAAATTACACATGTGAAAAAAACTTGTTCATCCACAATGCGGAAGCCCAAAAGGCTCAATTTAATATTTTGTGTTAATTTTTTTATAACTCTTGAAAAAAATTCCTTTTCTCACCTACTTATTCAATTCGCAAGAAATTAGTTTCTATTCCATAACATGATTTATAATTTACAACACGCAAAGGCTATAACCATAAGATTAGAGCAGCAGATGTTTCTCAATTGGTTTTTTATTTTTTTGCAAATGTCGATAATAATAAAGAGGCATCATTGATCATAAAATAATGAGATGATGGAAAAGAGCAAAAAAACGAAAGGCTTAATATGGCTGTAAGGTACAAAAATCAGATCTCTTTTTTACTGCATGCTCACGACCAGTAGTCGCGTGGACTTAATCAAATATGATGAAATGAAAATTTAAGAAGAATTTTTAAAGTGATTGATTGATTGGTTGATCGATGTTTTTTGATGGAAATTTTTTTGTTTTTTTTTACTTTTTTTGTTTACATTTTTTTTGAAATTTTTGTAAACAAAAAGAAAATTTGTTATTGTTTTAAATAATTTTAAAATTTTTTTTCACAGTTATGAAATAATTACAAAATAAACTTAAATATCCTTAAACTTCCTACATCATCAAAGATTACTTAATTTAAGCTTCAGTTCTCTCAATCCTTATCTTTCTACAAAAATTTTCATTTCCTACAAAAAACAACCAGAAGAAATTAAATTTTTATTCTTATCTGATCAAAATAATTTCAGTACCTAAAAAGAACATCATGATGAAAAAGAAAAAAATTCTAAAATCATCCCTAAGAAAAAGGTTTATTTTGTTTCAACAACAAAATTAATTTGTTGGTGGTATTTTTTAAAATAGAAAAAAAATTCATTTGGTAGTAAATTTATATAACACTGCGCTGTTCTCTAAAGAAACTTGTGACAATAAATCTGTCACTTTAAGTAAAAAAATATAGGCTGAAGAATGCGGTTATGAAAGAGAAACCCAAAAAAATATATCCTTCGTGTTAACCTTTTACAATTCAATTAATTTGTGTCGTCGTCGCTTTTTGGACAAATTTTTATTTTTATTGTTTCCAAAATAAAACAATCGTCGATGAAGATGTTCTTTGCATGATTTTTATTTCTTTTTTATGAAACAATAGAAAGAGATGCGGCAAGCCCTAAATAATAATCGTGTGTCTTGCAAACCACTTATTACTTTTTTTCTTTCTTTTTGCAAGGGTGTAGGTGCAGCACAAGATTGAGTTAAAAATGCAAATTTTTATATACATTAATTCTCAACTTCTATCGTAATAAATAAGCATAAAGTGGTGTTGAGGATGCATGTCGCAACCGCAGACGACGCTCATTCATAAAGTAACTTTTTATCATATCCATTTGCCAGCATCGAGAACTGTCTTTCACTTTATTGTGGCCCACCCAGTGTGGTCATAATAAAATTTACACCACCAACAGATTAGCTCTGGCTCATTATTGGGAAAAAGATATCGTCGCATGTAGCATTACACATTTTGACACTTTATTGCCACGTTTAAAGAGATAACAGCGACTGACTGACTCTTTTCTTGATGCTGTTGCTGTAAATTACATACACAGGTAGGAAATGAGCCATTTGTGAGTTTGTCTCCTAATGAAAATGTCTCAATCGATTTTTTCTGTCTCGACACTTCTCAATTTTCATTCACTTCTCTTTATTTTAGATTTGGTGTGTAAATTGATAGTCGTAAAAATGATGCTTTCAATGATTAAGAAACGCATTCTGAAGAGGAACTTTTAAAGGTGTTAGGCAATGTTGATAAAGTTTCGGGTAACTAATTATTCAATTTCCTATTTCAAAATTCTTGGTTTGGACGATGTGAAGCTGAATGAAATTTTATTTTAATATAAAACGATGTTTTCATAATTTTTTAGATTTTTCAATGATTTAACGTATTATTGAATTTTGAAAATTTCATTTATTTATTCTCAAAAAAAATTTTTAAGTCATAAATACTAAATATTTTAAAACTTAATAACAGAATTTTAATTTAAATTTTTAATAAATTTTGCATAAGAATAAAATTTGAATTTACAAAAGCCGTTATTTTCTAGAATTTTTAAATTGTCGTAATTTTTAACTTTCTAATTTAAAGTTTAAAACTTTTTATTCAAAATATTTTTAAATTATGAATTTCTTAGTTTATAAAATCTTCAAAATTATTTTTAACATTTAAAAAGTCGTTGATTCGAAAAAAATTGATTTTGAATTCAAAAATTCCGTTACTTTAAAAATATTTTAGTATATATTATTTAGCTTTGATTCTCAACTTTCAATAAAAATTTTATTATTTTTATTTTTATTAATCAAAATTTTAAAAATCTTTCAGCGCTCACAGCATAATCTTCGGTTACAGAAACAAATTCTTCTGCAGCGGTTTCTTTCCTTAATAAGATAAAAAGGCATAATTTTTTTTAACGACAAACAACAAACAAATAACATTGTCAAAGCTCTCAACCGAAAATTAAGTCTAAAAGACCACCTTGACAGTCATTCTATCAACATTTTCCATCTTTTTCTATCACTTTAGCATAAAATTCATTTTGACTTTTGAAATTTTCTATCGTGTAACAACAGAAGCAAGTTTTTTGAATATTTTGAAATTCTAAAATTTTTAATGCCACTTCTGATCAGGTGCACATAAAAATAAAAACTCAATGATGCGTGATTAAATGCAATATTTCTTTTGTTATGTTGAGAGAGATTTTTTGATCCTTTTTTATATGAATTTCTTTTGGAAGAATTTTTTATTATTGTGACTTAAAAGTCATTGGACCCTTTTGTCCATTCTTTTCAATCTCTTTTATGACAATAAAAAAGTGAGAAAATTTATAGAATTTGTTCAGCTTATGAAGTAGCTTTTTATTGATGGTTATTAGTGACTTTTTCACTTCAACTTCTATTCATTTGATCGGTTCTATTGTTTGAAATCACTTAACCATCATCATTCGTGAGAAAGTTGTCTTTTTAATGGTTGGCATGATTTTGCATTTGATAAAGAACTAAAAAATCAATTGCGATTTAATGACCTGTTTCCACTAGTTATTGTTCTTGAATGAATTGACATGAGAATTGCGTGATTGAGGATGAGAATAATGGGAAATAATTAATCAGCTCTCTTTCATTTATCTGTGTGCTCCGGATATTTCGATTAATAGCAAAAAATTAGCAGTAATTGGCAATTGAATTGAGTTTAAAAAGAAAGATTTCTTTAAAGTGTCAATTATTTCTTTGTAAAATTGACATAATAAGATTGACAATAATAAAATTGATGTACAGTTATAGACAATTTGATGATAGAGAGAAAGAAAAAATATTGAATGAATTTTACAGAATTGAAAAAAATCAAAATAACGGATTTTTTTAAATTTCATAATTAACAAATTTTATCAATTTGCAGAGTTGGAAAAGTAGGTCTACTTTTCATATTAAATAAAAGTAGAAAGTAGGTTTTTATATGAAAAGTAGGTAAAGTAAGTAGCTACTTTTCCAACTCTGTCAATTTGAATAAAAAATAAATTTTTTAAAACCCTAAAATTTAAAATTTGTTATTTTTAAAAGTTCAAATATTTTTTGATAAAAAATTCAAAATTTAAAAGATAACGATATTCCGAAATTTAAATTTTTGTTTACATTTTTTTGTCTACTTTCAGAAATCTACAAAATTTTTAAAAAATGTAAAATAATAAAATCTATTAAGTTTAATTATTATATAAATCTTTCATGTTTAATTTTTCCTTTTTTAGCAAAAACAATAATTTTGTAACATCTTGTTTTTAAAAATAATCTATAAATAACAGAAAATTTAAATCTCATAAAACACAAGATAAATTCCCAACAAAAAATCCATCATTTCATGCTGTTTGGTTGCTGCCTGATTGCGCTTTAATTATAGCACTCACCACACACATAATGAGACTGAAATGATATACATTTATATTTTTCACTCCATCATTAAAACTCTCTGCCTTTTTTGATTGTTTTATTGTTGAATTGCGCATGATGAGTCCGAATTTTACAGCAGTGGAATCATTTAATGGTAAATGAAACTGATACGTGCTGGAATGTTTACAAGAGTGCAATTTTGTGAGAGAAAAATGTTTTTCCCATCGCACATGAGATAATTTATTTTTATTGAAGTAATAGCCAGTCAGTCAGTCAGTGCAATTTTCGCATTTCGAATTTATATCAAATGAAAAACATGTAGATGAACCGTGACTTAAACGTTTTATATATTTGTGAAGAATCTCACAAGCATCATTAAAATTCTTTTACTTCTATGACAAATGATGATCCATAAGAAGATGAAAGTCATGCAAAGAATTCTTTAAATACCTCTGAATTACGAAATTTTCTATTGTATTCAAATTTCTTTCATGAATGTGTTACAATAACAATGATAACAAATAATTTTTCTCTCCTCTTTGTATGTCTGTATTGTGGAGGGCCAAATATGCTACAAGTCCAAAGTGCCGTCCCTTTATGTTGCGCGGAATTTCTAAGAAAAAAGATCAACCCCGAATCTGCTGCTCAAGAAAGAAAGAGAGACTTTCGTGATCACAATAGATATAAATCGATTTAATGCGGGCAAATGCAACACATGTAGGAGAGAATGACTTCTTCTTCTTCTTTTTTACTTTTTGCTTTCATCCTTCTTCAAAAAAAAAATATTTAGAGAAAAGAAATTTTTTAATAAAAATAAAAAAAGACATAAATATTAAGAAATAAAAGTTATTATTAGAACAAATAGAAAAGAAAAAAGGATCCTGGATCACGCAATGATGATGATGATGGTAGAATGGACTGAATAATGTTAAAAAAATATTTTGTAAAAAAAAGAACGCTATTCAAGACGAAGAAGTCATTGCTATCAAGATCCGAATCCATAACCTTTCAAGTCTTATCTTATTTTCCAAATTAAATCTTGTAAACTTAACTACAAAATGTCAAATTTAAGTTTCAAATCTTACAAAAATCAAAATTCTAATCCTAAAACTTAAACTCTTTCAGCTCCCACCAAAATTTATTTCAGTTCAAATCCTTTATCTATTCCAGTTGTGCTGTCGAAGCAGCAATTAAATGATTTCAAAAAGATGCCCATAAAAATATTATATGTGTGTGATGAAATAGGTCAAAAAAGAAGTCCATATGCTACAACTCAAAGAAAAATTATTTTTTTCGATAAATAAATTTATTGCCACTCTTTTGTCCTGCCTGCATCTCTTCCGAATTGTTTTTAGAGCTAAACAGAAGAAGAACAAAGAAATTATTACTTTTTTTCTTCTATACTTGCCATGAGTTATGATTATACGGTTAATAACATGAAATTGGTTGCATTTGCCATAAGCTTTTGTTCATTTCTTTTGTTTCGTTATTTTTTGAATTCATCAAATAAAATAAAATTTTTTAATGTTTCTATCTGGCGATCCCTTTTCTGTCAGATTTGCTGGCTGGTTGATGAAATGTTTGTGGATTTGAGGCAACAGTCGGTTAATGAAGGTCTGAAAGGAGGCACGCAAAATTTGAACATTTCTAAGAGAGCCATAAAGTTTGAACTTGTGCTCGTAAAATTCTATTTTCACTACCCGAAAAAGGAACAGAGTGCGATCTTTGATGTTATTAATTTACAAGAAGTCAAAGGGTGATCAGCAAGCCAAAAAAGCAATTCACAGTCGTTTCCCGTTCATAAGCCATGCCTAATGAAGTTCACGAATTGCTTTAGTTCACAAATGGTCAGATCATAATTTTAATTTTATTTTTTTTCTCTCTCATGCTCCGCATGTCTGACAATGTTTTTATTTCTCTCACTTTTTTTTTTGATTCTTTACCAAAAATGTAACCGCAAGCTATTTCTTTCGTCTCAGAATATACAAGAGAATATATAAAAAGCAAGGAAGATAATGAGAAAAAAGAAGATTTTAATTCTTGTGAGAAAATTTAAAGAAATCTTTTTTGAGGATTTTTTTTGTGATTGCAAAAAAGGCCTTCAAATTTTAAGGTTTGGTTTTGAAAGTTGTACTAAAATTTTCAATTATTTTAATTTATTTTCCTAATATTTGCTACAAAATGACATTTTAAAATTGAAAATAAAATTAAACTTGATTTGTTATAATTTTAATACATTACAGCAGTGGTGGCCAACCTTTTATGAGTCACGCTACATTTTAGAATGGAAAATTTTGCGGCACACTTGAAAGTAAAAAAATTTTTGCAGCACATTAGATTTAGGTTTTGGTCTAATTTAAAATATTTCAAATTGAATTTGGGAATTTTTCACAGCACACAGGTTAGCCATCACTGTATTATAATATTTAAATAAAAGAACTTTCATACATTCTAATAAAAAATGTAAACAAACAATTTGTCAATTTTATTTCGCTCAAATCTTTTTACAGACATCATTCTAAAAAGTAATAAAGTTTTTAGACGCTTGAGTATAATTCATAGTTGATGATAAAAATAAAGTAAGAACTCAAAATGAAGTTAAGACTTTAAAAAATCAAAATTTAGTATTAATTTAAAAATTAGCAAAAAAAATTATAATTACAATAGATTTTAAACATTTTTTTATTATTTTCAAGAATTGAATCTTTATATTCAAATTTATTTCAAATATTTCATTTTTAATTCTATAAAAATCATTACAAAATTCAATTCTTAAATGCTTTAAAAAATATCTTTTAAAAACTAAAAATCTAAAACCACATTGAAAACATTTCCACCCATTTTTAACTTTCATTTTACACATTAATTATTCTCAAAACCTCAAAAACACTTTGCGTAAAAATTTAATTTTCCATAAACAAATTAAGCATGAAAAAAGAATTTCGCAAATACGCCATCCTTGAGGCTTCTCGTTAATTCAATATAAAATGAATTTTTTATTGCCTCAGATTTCTGCACTAATTTGTAGACTCTTTTATTAGCACAAAAAAAAAAAGAATTTTTAATGTCTCATCAACTGTGGCTGTAGCAAATAAATCATTTTTTTTCTTTGCTTTCTTCCTCCATTCGTCAGTCAATCGCAAGTCATTGTGATTTATTGCAATTTTATGCAGTTTAGAAATCGCATTAAAGACATTTCATTCCGCTAAGCTTAGAATATTTTTTTCTTTATAATTTTAATATAGCAATGATGATGGTGCCTTTTCAGCAGTTGCGTTTTCGGTTAATAAAAGATATCAAAAAAGATTGAAATTTATGGCATTCTTTTCGCCTATATTATTAAATTTTATGTTCTCGTCCTGCATTTAAAATAGAAGTCGGGGCTATGAAAATGAAGGTAATGAAGTTCATCTCCGCCCAGTTTGGCCGCCGATAGAAATATGTGTACAGCACTTTTTATAGTATTAATATTAAAGCAGCAATCTTCACCTCTCACGGGCTGCTCTCATCGGATTTGTTTATATGAGCAGAAAGTTTTATTTTTTGTATATCTTCGAGGCCCTCGAGAGAGAGAGAGTTGAGAGATTATATACTGAAGAGACTCCTGCTTGTGCTTCTGAATAACTGTAATGCCTAGAGCTAAGAACAAAAAGGAATGCCTTTTATTGCTTTAACTTTTTTTTTTATTTCAGTCGCCTTTAAAAGGCAGAAATAATTTTCTTTTTATAGATTTTTAATTTTTATATGTAAATTTTAAAAGCGAGCGAGCAGAGAACAAAGATGTATAAAAATTATATGTTAATAACTTTTAAAAAACATGCATATGACTTATGTTTTTCTATGTGGCGACTGCTGTGAAGCATTATTGTAGATGATCAGTTTTGACAAACTTGTTTATGGATAATGTGAATTACTCACGTGTGTTTACATCACGCATTGATAATGAACTACCTAACTCGTACACTTTCATTCTTTCTATTCTCAATCGATAAACTTATGAAAGAAAGTCAATTAATCAATGCCATCAGTACATTTGACTTTTATTTGTTTTTTTACTCTCGAGGATAAAATTTTCCAAAATCTGTTATGCTTTTAGAAACTTGATTGAGAAGTTGAAAAAAACATGCACAAAATGATGAATTGCAATATATGTGTGTGCCATGAATCAAACAAACATGTTGAACATATTAATACATTTATTTTTGCGCTACCTGATGATCTTGAATGATTGAAATGCAGTTAATAATTCTTAATTGATTCTATAACAAATAAAAAATTAATTAAAAAACGATAATAAATTCGATATGAAATTGAAGAAAATTGTTGTTTAAATTTTAACAATCGTTAAATATGAATTAAAAAAAGATAATTTAGAAAAAACTTATCATTTTTTTAAAATATTCAATGTTTTTCAAATCAAAAAATATATTAAAACTACCGTCTTCCCCTCGAATATAAGACCGTCCTTCTATTCAAATTTCGTGAATTCAAAAAGTTTAACGTACTTTTTTCTATACTAAAATCAAAACAAAAACTGAGCAACGGTCCTTTTATTTGAATAGAAGGACCGGTCCTTATATTCGAGGGAGACGTAGAACTTAAATTTATTATTTTCAATCAAAGGAAAAACTACTTAGGGTTGAGCGACATTTTTTTGTTGTCGGGCAACAATGGCAATGTTTCGCAATTTGGGGCAACGAAAACACATCACATGAGACAAATAATGTTCGGCGTGACATTGAATTTTAATAATTCTTGTTTATTTTTATCTTATTTAAGAAATTTTATAAAAATCATATATAGTTATCATTGGTATAAAAATCTGCATTTGATTGAAGTACTAAATCAAAAATCTTACTTTTCTAAATTTTTTCAAATGTTTTTGTTTACATTTTATTGTTCATTGTTACATTTTATGTCGTTTTACAAAAAATTGTAAACTACGGGCAACAAAGGGCAATTTTGGTTGCCCCAATAATTTTCCGCTTGTTTTAATAAATATATTTAAGACCTAATTTTTAACCTTAATCGTAAAAGTCATGAAAAAGAAATTAAATTCATTGACAGTAAAGAACAACAAATAATTTCAAAACAGTTATAAAAAAAGAATCTTTCAATTCTTTTATCAACCTAAATATCTAAAATCTGATGATCTCATAAATTCACAATTTGTCTCTTGAGAGTGAAAATACAGAAAAAAGAAAAAATCGACAACAATCAACCTTCAACCATAAAACTAATCCCAATGAAAAAAAGAGTTTAAGACTGACTAACTAAAAACACACACAAAAAACAAAACCATAACGCGAGATGTACAAGATTTGAAGAAAAAAGCAAGCCATAGTGAACAAGCAATTAAGGTGTTGAAAGATAAATTTCCATAAATAATAAATTGCATAATATTCAATTGCAAAGAATTTCTTACGATTAGAACAACTCAAATTTATCTAAATCTTTCCATTCACAAAAAAATGCGCCAAAATTTTTTTTCTTATCTTTTATTTTTTGACACAGAGGAAAAGAAGCGTAAAATGATATTGACCGGAAACAAGATGAAAAAAAATATTAAAATATCTGTAATTCTTTCTTGCTGCTTCCCCATCAGAAGGAAATTTTAACACTCAAATGCTAAATTAAAAATGCACATTACAGGTTTAGAATGAGAGCTATAAAAATGAGATTTTATGACCCCAAAAAGCAACACAAAGTGTCTGTTTGAACAAAATTTTAAAAGTTTACTCTTATAAACAACAAGCATGAAAAATATGATAGGTTATTAATGACGCTGCAATTGTTGTTATAAAATTAACACAAATCCAAATGACTCTATTGAGAACTTTTCACCTCGACCATTAGCCTCTTTTTTATCGTGATCATGCCAGGTGATGAAAAAAATCCTTGAATAAAACAAATTGCTTTTCATTTCATTTCAGTGTTTTTCAAGAAATAAAAAAAGTGTACAAACAAAAAATGCCCAATTGGGGGGGTGTAACATAAAATATAAAATTTTTGAAGGAATAAAATCAATTTCTTAAAGGTTTGGATATTACATATTTGAAAGATCATTAGAATTTTGTATTTTGAAATTTAAAAACGTTTTTAAATTTCAACGATCATTAAAAATTCAAATTTAAAAATTCTTGTTTTACGTCTTTTTTTGTTCAAAATAAAAACATCTTTTTAAATTTTAATTTTAATGTATTCTCAGCTGTCAAAAAATTTAGATTTTTTAATAACTTATCCAAGAACAGACGGACCAAATTCATATGTTACATTAATTTCAAACAAAACCATTATCTGAGAGTGCAGTACACTCAGCATGTCACCCACTACACCATACGGTTGAATTCAATGACAATGCACTTTCATGTCAGACTGACTATGACATTGGGAATTAATGATGATGAAAAAAGTAGGAACATTACCATTTATTATTGCACATCATCTTCATCATCGAACGATTTATCTTTGAAGAAATCATTTGAATGAGTAATGTGATTAGTAACAAGAATTCAACACACCGTTTTACTATTCGTATACCTACCAATATTAAAATAACAGCACCATCACCATCAATATTGTAAGTAACTAGCCAACTGACTGACTTTCAATGACTTGTTGTCGAGCTTCGAACATCATCAATCAAAAAAAATATGTATTGAGACAATAGGAAAAGAAAAAGAAAGCCAAAAAAGCAAGTGAAAAACAATATTAATAAATGTGTGAATTTTGGATATTATGTGAGTAAGTCAAACACACAAAGTTTACAGTCAGTAAAGAGATCATGGTATCCCTTGCATAACCAGCTTACCTCTTGCAATGAAATGATCACAATATTCGCTTTCAATAAAATACAAAATGTTTGAGATATTATTCATGCATTCTTTTTTCTTTCTTATTTTAAATTTATTGAGTTTTTTTTTATTGAAATTGAAATTTTTATTCTTAACGTACTTGTTGGATTTTAAATAACAAACTTTTTAAAAATTCGTTAAAAATAGATGTTTCTGTAATCAAAAATATCTTGAAGAATGTCTTAACTTTTTTAAGGAATTTTTATGTAATTTTCAAAATCAAGGAACAAAAGAAATTAAAATTTAACGTATTTTTCAATTTTTATTTCAAAAAAATACGCTTAAAAATTTGTAAAGAAATTTTAATTCTTTCTAATTCAACAAAAATTCGAATTTGAATTAAAAATATTCAAAAATTTAAAATTCAATCAATTCTTATTAAAAATACTTTC
>CM031380.1:8442247-8479758 GCA_018290095.1 Polypedilum vanderplanki | reverse complement strand
TTCCTCCAAGATGATTATAATAATAAAATATTCATTTGATAGTTAAACATTTATGTACATTTTTGTGTAATTCAATTGTGATAGTTTTATACTTTTTGAGAAAATAAATGCTATTCAAGTACAATATGCCATAGCATTTTACTACTTATAATATAAATATAATAATTAATGTTTTAAGATTATTAGCTAATATAAATCAGATACAATTACTTGCCCAGGTATTAATTTTACTTCTTTTTTGATTATTTTGTCTTTTTTTAAATATCTATAAATAAATTAAATCTTCCATCACCAAGTAAATTCCAACAAATCAATTATGCTGTTTGTTGCTGCTGAATTGCGCTTTAATTATGCATAACCACCACTAATGAGCTGAATGATATACATTTATTTTTTCACTCCATCATAAACTCTGCTTTTTTTTGATTGTTTTTGTTAATTGTGCATGATAGTCGTTTTACAGCAGTGGATATTTAATGGTAATAACTATAACGTGCTGGAAATGTTTACAGAGTGCATTTGTGAGAGAAAAATTGTTTTTCCATCGACATGAGATATTTATTTTTTGAAGTAATAGCAGTCAGTCTCAGTCGCATTTTGCTATTTCGAATTTATATCAAATGAAAATGTAGATGAACCGTGATTACGTTTTATATATTTGTGAAATCTCAAAATCATTAAATTCTTTTACTTCTATCGACAAATGATGATCCATAAGAAGATGAAGTATGCAGAATGTCTTTAAATACTCTGATTACGAAATTTTCTATTGTATTTCAAATTTTGTCTATGAATGTGTTAGCAATAACAATGAAACAAATAATTTTTTCTCTCCTCTTGTATGTCGTATTGTGAGGGCAATTGCTCAAGTCAGGTGCCGTCTTTATGTTGCGGATTTTCTAGAAAGATCACCCGTTGCTGCTCAGAAAGAAAGAGAGACTTCGTGATAAATAGATATAAATGATTTAATGCGGGCATGCAACACTGTAGGAAGAATGACTTTTCTTCTTTCTTTTTTACTTTTGCTTCATCTCTTCAAAAAAAAAATATTTAAAGAAAAGAATTTTTTAATAAATAAAAAGACTAATATTAAGAATAAAGTTATTTTAGACAAATTGAAAAGAAAAAGGTCTGGATCACGCAATGATGAAGAAGTGATGGTATGATGAAAGGAATAATAATGATGTTATAAAAAATATATTTTATGTATATAAGATGAGAAGATAATAAAGTCATAGACGTATGAGAGTAATCATTTCGTCTTATTATATGACCGTATCTAGAAAGTATCTAATAGTTCTTATTTCATTATATAATTTCGAAATATGTAATATTAAAAATCTATTTAGAATATTTCTCTTATGATGATAAAAAAAATTGACTCAATAATGTATAAGTACATTATATTAAAAATACTTATACGTCATAAAAATACAATAAACTAATAAAAAATATCGGAACATCATAGAAAAAAAAATGTCGAAACTCTTTCAACGAAATCTCTCCTAATTTTAACAAAATTATATATACTAGTTCTAACATTTCTCTTTTATTTTTAATTTATTCCAGTCTTGTGCTGTCGAGCAGCTATCTAAAATAATATTAGAACAAAGAATTGCAGCAATAAATTTATACATTATATTAAGGAATGGTCTTGCTATGAACTGTTTTCATGTCCAATAATTCAGTAGGAAATGTAATGTAGCGCAAATAAGAATCTAGTTTTTTGCATAATATACAAATTTGACTCTAGGACAAATATTCGTTTGGATACATGATTTCTGCATTTGCAATCTATACGTGTTACTCATGTATGTTTAATGAATGACGAGATATTCATCTACTGCAAATTAATATAAATTTTTGTATTTCATTTACTATATATAGCAAGGTTATCGCAATATAAAACGGTTAGCATGATTCGATGCAATTTAGCCTAATATAGCTTTTGTTCATTCTTTTGTTTCTGTTTTCACCTTTTCAAGTAATCAATACACATAACTATTGAAAAAAATTATTCCTTTATTTTTATTTGGCGTCCCTTTTCTTGTCAGAAAAGTTTGCTGTAGATGTGTACTTTGTCAAAACTTTGTTGGCATTTTTGGAGGCATGTCGCGTTATGAAATGGTCTGTTAGTGCAGTAGCCAAATTGAAGTGTTCTAAAGGAAGAGCACATAATAAGAATAAATAGACTTGTGTCTCGTACTTCCTTTAATTCCTATACCGTATATAAGGGAAATGAAGTGGCGAATTACTTTTATGATGAGTTATATTAATTTACAAGAAGTTCAGTGAGTGATTCTCACCTAGAAGAAACAAACTATCTCCAGTTGCATACTCGTATCTTTATATTTTTAGAAGACGGTTGTCGATAAGAAAAAGGTTTGTATAACTCACGACATGCTTTAAGTTACAATGGTCCATCATATTCTAATTTATTTTTTTTTCTCTCATGCTCCGATGTCTGACAGTGTTTTTATTTCATTACTTTTTTTTTTGAATTCTTTACCAATGTATACCGCAAGCTATTTTTTGTCTCAGATATACGAGACATATTAAAAGCAAGGATAAATTGAGAAAAAGAAGATTTTAATTCTTGTGAGAAATTTAAGAATTTTTTTGAGGATTTTTTTTGTGATTTGCAAAAGGCCTTCAATTTTAAGGTTGGTTTTGAAAGTTGTCTAAAATTTTTCAATTATTAATTTATTTTCCTATATTTGCTACAAATAATTTTAAAATTGAACGTAAGATTAAGCTTGATTTTCTGATAATTTTAATACATTACAGCAGTGGTGGCCAACTTTTATTAATTACGCCAATTTTAGAATAGAAATTTTCTACGGCACACTTGAAAGTAAAAAAAATTCGCGCACTTAAATCAAATTTTGGCCTAATTTACAATATTTCCTAGTTGAATTTGGATTTAATGCACAGGGGTTGGCAGTTACTGGATTATAAGTATTTAATAAAAGAACTTTCTACATCCTTAATAAATGTTAAACAAATTGTCATTTTATTTACTCAATCTTTTTGCGACATCGATTCTAAAAGTATAAGTTTTGAGCTTGAGTATATTATAGTTGATGTAAAATAATATAAGAACTCAAATGGCTAAGAACTTTAAATCAACAATTTAGTATTATTTAAAAATATAGCAACATGAATGGGAAGTTCTCGCGTAATCAGGATTAGCGCATTTTTGGCGCCTGATCATTATATTACAGTTGAATAAAAATAGGTTAAGGATTTGAATGTTTTATTAATCATAGTGTTTTGAAATGGTGAGTTTATATTCATGTACTCGGATGACTAATGGTTTGTGAATGAATGGATACGATTCATAGATAATTCGACATTATATTTCGATTCGTCCAAACACTCATTCGATCTGTCGAGCGTTTGTTGTCTATCGCGTGGTGAGAATAGTTGTGCCAAAAGATTGAGCATGATCGAGTGGACTGCCCAATTTCATTCGTGATTAAATCGCAGATCAGAATATTTTCACTCTGGTCGATATAATCTTTATTCAAAGGTTTCTTTAGTAATCGAGACTCGTGATGGATATTGTTAAGATTAATTTTTCAATTTGAAGGCCATTTATTTGACGTGATTATTGAGTTGCCTTTTCAATTTTGATCCGATCTGTGATTGCCGGAGCTCAATATTCAATTTGCAGAAGTTGATCGTTCCGAATGCTCGCGGTCGGACCCCTTAATCAATTTCGCGATTTTTCTTCAAACGTCTGGAATGTTGTAACTTCATTATCGACTGCCCGCATTTTGAAGTGTGACGATATGACTATTCATGAAATTTGATCCGAAACGATTTGGTTATGTTTTCGAATCGATTGTGTGTTGTGTAATGTGATTTGAATAACATTTTTCAGTACGATACGAAGAATTGATACTTACACAAAAAAATTTTCAATAAACTTTTGCATTCAGATTTTGCTTTTTGTTTACATTAACTTAATCGCAGCTTCGCGCACTAAAATTTAAATTTTCCGTTACATTTTCGATTTCGAATTGTAATAAAATAAATAATACAAACAATACAAAGATAAACGAGTTCAACAATTAGATTAGAAACTTTTATTCAATCTTTTGATATTTCGTTCACAAACTTTCGATTCGAGACAAATATTGATTTCTGTATATAATCAAGTCAAATTTAATTAGTTCCAATTTTCGCCGTTGGTGGCGCTGCATCGTTTTCGCGCGAAAAAATTTTGTTTACAAATTTCAATATGGAAATTTATTTCGTAATTTATAGATTATCGTAATAAGTGACAACTTTATAACTATGTTTCCCCGAACTGATTCGATAGCACAAATAAAATGCAATAACTGCAAAGTTTCTAGCTATTATAGTTTTTCGAGATCTCAAAACCCGCGACACAGCCGAACAGCCGAACAGCCGAACAAAGTGAGATTATAAGCTGCATTGTTGTTCCAAAAATGCGCTAAAAATTATAATTACAATAAATTTTAAACATTTTTTTATTCTCAAGAATTGAATCTTTATACTTAAATTTATTTCAGATATTTTATTTTTATTTCTATAAAAAATCACTACAAAATTCAATTCTTAAATGCTTTAAAAAATATCTTTTAAAAAATAAAAATCTAAAACCACATTGAAAACATTTCCACCCATTTTTAACTTCTCATTTTACACATTAATTATTCTCAAAACCTCAAAAACACTTTGAGTAAAAATTTTAATTTTTCCATAAACAAATTAAGCATGAAAAAGAATTTCGCAAATACGCCCACCCCTTGAGGCTTCTCGTTTAATTCAATATAAAATGAATTTTTATTGCCTCAGATTTCTGCACTAATTTGTAGACTCTTTTTATTAGCACAAAAAAAAAGAATTTTTTAATGTCTCAGTCAACTTGTGGCTGTAGCAAATAAATCATTTTTTTCTCTTTGCTTTTTCTTCCTCCATTCGTCAGTCAATCGCAAGTCATTGTGATTTATTGCAATTTTATGCAGTTTTAGAAATTGCAGTGAAGACATTTCATTTCCGCTAAGCTAAGAATATTTTTTTCTTTATAATTTTAATATAGCAATGATGATGGTGCCTTCTTCAGCAGTTGCGTTTTCGGTTAATAAAAGATATCAAAAAAGATTGAAATTTATGGCATTCTTTCGCCATAATTATTAATTTATGTTCTCGTCCTGCATTTAAAATAGAAGTCGGGGCTATGAAAATGAAGGTAATGAAGTTTCATCTCCGCCCAGTTTTGGCCGCCGATAGAAATATGTGTACAGCACTTTTTTTATAGTATTAATATTAAAGCAGCAATCTTTCACCTCTCACGGGCTGTCTCATCGGATTTTGTTTATATGAGCAGAAAGTTTTATTTTTTGTTATTCTTCGAGGCCCTCGAGAGAGAGAGAGAGTTGAGAGATATTATATACTGAAGAGACTCCTGCTGTGCTTCTGAATTAACTGTAATGCCTAGAGGCTAAGAACAAAAGGAATGCCTTTTATTGCTTTAACTTTTTTTTTTATTTCAGTCGCCTTTAAAAGGCAGAAATAATTTTCTTTTTATAGATTTTTTATATTTTTATATGTAAATTTTAAAAGCGAGCGAGCAAAGAACAAAGATGTATAAATTATATGTTAATAACTTTTTAAAAAACATGCATATGACTTATGTCTTTCTATGTGGCGACTGCTGTGAAGCATTATTGGTAGATGATCAGTTTTGACAAACTTGTTATGGATAATGTGAATTACTCACGTGTGTTTACATCACGCATTGATAATGAACTACCTAACTCGTACACTTTCATTCTTTCTATTCTTAATCGATAAACTTATGAAAAGAAAGTCAATTAATCAATGCCATCAGTACATTTAGAATTTTTATTTGTTTTTTACTCTCGAGGATAATTTTTCAAAAATCTGTTATGCTTTTAGAAACTTGATTGAGAAGGTTGAAAAACATGCACAAAATGATGAATTGCAATATATGTGTGTGCATGAATCAACAACATGTTGAACATATAATACATTTATTTTTTGCGCTACTGATGATCTTGAATGATTGAAATGCAGTTAATAATTCTTAATTGATTTCTATAACAAATAGAAAAATTAATTTAAAAAACGATAATAAATTCGATATGAAATTGAAGAAAATTGTTGTTTTAAATTTTAACAATCGTTAAATATGAATTTAAAAAAAGATAATTTAAGAAAAAATCTATCATTTTTAAAAATATTCAATGTTTTTTCAAATCAAAAAATATATTAAAACTAGAACTTTAAATTTATTATTTTCAATCAAAGGGAAAAACTACTTAGGTGTTGAGCGACATTTTTAGCGCATTTTTGGAACAACAATGCCGCTTATATCTTCACTTTGGCTGGCTGGCTGGCTGGCTGGCTGGCTCCCGGCTGGTGAGGCGCGAGATCTCGAAAACTACAATAGCTAGCGACTTCCGGTTTGCTGTGTTTGATTTGTGCTACCGAGTTATTGGCGGCATTCTTCATTAGAATGTTGTTACTTATTGCATTAATTAGGAAATTACGAATTAAAATTTCCAAATTGAAAAATGTAAATAACGCGAAGTTAGCTGCGAAAACGATTGCAGCGCCACCAACGGCAAATGTTGAAACTTCAAATATTTTGAATATTACTCAACCGTTATTTCAAATCAACAAAATTTATTATAAGATTCTATAAATTGCAAAATCTGAAACCGTTTAGTATTTTAGTTGCTAATAACTAAAATAAACTTAAACTTATTCAACTAAAATTTAATCGATTAAGCTTTTATTTTTAATCGAATAAATTTAAGTTGATTTTTAGTTATTTGTAAAACGGTTTTGGACTCTGGTAAATTAAGCACCAATTAAAAACGCTCGCCGTACTTTTATGCATCAAAATTTTATAAATATGTTTTCCCTATATTCTTAATTTATTTCGATCAAATTATTTTTAAGTGTAAATTTATTTCTCAAACGAATCTAATAATTCTGTAATTTGTTAACATGCCCTGATCTAGGCACCAAAAATGCGCTAAAGTAATCCGACTTATGGCGGACACTTTTCCACCGTTTTTGTTGTCGGGCAACAATGGGCAATGTTTCGCAATTTGGGGCAACGAAAACACATGTCACATGAGACAAATAATGTCGCGTGACATTTGAATTTTAATAATTCTTGTTTTATTTTTATCTTATTTAAGAAAATTTTATAAAAAATCATATTATAAGTCATTTGGTATTAAAATCAATGCATTTGATTGCGTACTAAGATCAAAAATCTTACTTTTCTAAATTTTTTCAAATGTTTTGTTTACATTTTATTGTCATTGTTTACATTTTTATGTCGTTTTACAAAAAATTGTAAACTACGGGCAACAAAGGGCAATTTTGGTTGCCCCAATAATTTTCCGCTTGGTTTTAATAAATATATTTAAGACCTAATTTTTAACCTTAATCTAAAAGTCATGAAAAAGAAATTAAATTTCATTGACAGTAAAGAACAACAAATAATTTCAAAACAGTTATAAAAAAGAAAATCTTTTCAATTCTTTATTTCAACCTACATATCTAAAATCTGATGATCTCATAAATTCAACAATTTGTCTCTTGAGAGTGAAATACAAGAAAGAAAGAAAAAAATCGACAACAATCAACCTGTCAACCATAAAACTAATCCCAATGAAAAAAAAGAGTTAAGACTGATGAACTAAAAACACACACAAAAAAACAAACAATAACGCGATGATGATGACAAGATTTGGAAGAAAAGCAAGCCATAGTGAACAAGCAATTAAGGTGTTGAAAGATAAATTTCCATAAATAATAAATTTGCATAATATTCCAATTGCAAAGAATTTCTTACGATTAGAACAACTCAAATTTATCTAAAATCTTTCCATTCACAAAAAAATGCGCCAAAATTTTTTTTTCTTATCTTTTATTTTTTTGGACACAGAGGGAAAGAGAAGCTGTAAAATGATATTTGACCGGAAACAAGATGAAATAAAAATATAAAATATCTGAATTTCTTTCTTGCTGCTCCCCATCAGAAGGAAATTTAACACTCAAATGCTAAAATTAAAAGTGCACATACAGGTTTAGAATGAGAGCTGATAAAAATGAGATTTTTATGACCCAAAAGCAACACAAAGTGTCTGTTTGAACAAAGGATTTTTAAAGTTTACTTTATAAACAACAAGCATGAAAAATATGATAGGGTTTATTAATGACGCTGCATTGTTTGCTTATAAAATTAACACAAATCCAAATGAGCTCTATTGAGACTTTTTCACCTCGACCAATTAGCCTCTTTTTTTATCGTGATCATTGCCAGGTGATGAAAAAAAAGTCCTTTGAATATAAACAAATTGCTTTCATTTCATTTCAGCTGTTTTTCAAGAAATAAAAAAAGTGTACAAACAAAAAATGCCCAATTGGGGGTGAACATAAAATATAGAAATTTTTGAAAGGAATAAAATCAATTTCTTAAAGGTTTGGATATTACATATTTGAAAGAATCATAGAATTTTGTATTTTGAATTTAAACGGTTTTTAAATTTCAACGATCATTAAAAATTCAAATTTAAAAATTTCTTGTTTTACCGTCTTTTTTTAATGTTCAAAATAAAACATCTTTTTAAAATTTTAATTTTAATGTATTCTCAGCTTGTCAAAAAAATTTAGATTTTTTAATTAATCTTATCCAAGAACAGACTGACCAAATTTCAATGTTACATAATTTTCAAACAAACCATTATTGAGAGTGCAGTACACTCAGCATGTCACCACTACACCATACGGTTGAATTCAATGACAATGCACTTTCATGTCAGACTGACATTGACATTGGGGATTATTAATGATGATGAAAAAAGTAGGAACATTACCATTTAATTATTGCACATCATCTTCATCATCGAAACGATTTTTATCTTTGGAAAAATCATTTGAATGAGTAATGTGATTAGTAACAAGAATTCAACACACCGTTTTACTATTCTATACCTACCAATATTAAAATAACAGCACCATCACCTCAATATTGTAAGTAACTAGCCAACTGACTGACTTCAATGACTTGTTGTCGACTTCGAACATCATCAATCAAAAAAATATGTATTGAGAAATAGGAACAAGAAGAAGAAGCAAAAAAGCAAGTGAAAAACAATATTAATAATTTGTGGAATATTGGATATTATGTGAGTAAGTCAAACACACAAAGTTACAGTCAGCTAAAGAGAATCATGGTATCCCGTTGCGATAACCAGCTTACCTCTTGCAATGAAATGATCACAATATTGCGCTTTCAATAAAATACAATATGTTTGAGATATTATTCATGCATTCTTTTTTCTTCTTTCTTTTATTTAAATTTTATTGAGTTTTTTTTTATTTGAAATTGAAATTTTTATTCTTAACGTACTTTTGGATTTTAAAATAACAAACTTTTAAAAATTCGTTAAAAATAGATGTTTCTTGTAATCAAAAATATCTTGAAGAATGTCTTAACTTTTTTAAGAATTTTTATTGTTAATTTTCAAAATCAAGGAACAAAAGAAATTTAAAATTTTAACGTATTTTTCAATTTTTTTATTTCAAAAAATACGTTAAAAAATTGTAAAAAATTTTAATTCTTTCTTAATTTCAACAAAAATTCGAATTTTGAATTTAAAAATATTCAAAAATTTAAAATTCAATCAATTCTTATTAAAAATACTTTCAATTGGACATCAATTTTTTTACATTTCAAAGTCATCATAAACAACCTAACTAAAATACAAATTATTATGAAAAATTAAAACAACGCACATCAGATGTACACACAATTTTTTATGAATATGAATTGACTTACTCAAAACAAATCAGCTGGTGTCGAACGCCTTTTTTAACATCGTCGCTGCTGGTGCCTTCCTGAGAAGTACTTCGAATACATTTATTATGTTTTTTATTATTTCGACATTCACACGTCTGATGTGTGCATCAACACTCCAAAAAATATAACAACTTAGGAAAAAATCCCTTCATGACGCCCGACTGAATTTGAATGCAAGAAAATTCTACCAAGAATTGACGATTGCCACACAAAGGCATTCTTTTTACGCCCATTTAAATACTAATAAATATTTTTTTCTTCTCAAACTTAGTTCATTAAAAATCCATCGGCTCAGACACAAGAGTAAATTCTGCGTGAAATAGGTTTCTTTTTTTCATGAATTATTTGACAATAATTACAGTTTTGCACTCTCTTTGATCTTCTAATTTATGCAGCTTTAAAAATGAAGCAAAAATGTTTTCATTAGTCTTGAAATTTATGAAATAGTTGGCAAGACATTGATGTCACATTTTATGATGCTTGAAAAATCGATTTCCAGTGAAATGCGACGTCATTAATCGTCCCAGACATGCAGTAGATGCATTCATCCATTTCACAATATCTTGATTGATTGATCTTGTAAATGTCAATTGAATTCTTGTCTCCTTTTTGTCCGTATCTTAAACATTTAACATGTAATCCAAAAATTATTAGTTCATTTTTCAATTTCGCTACATTTTTCATTTTTTTTTTCTTTTTTCTTTGCTGTTGCTTCTGTATGTCAGTCGATCGTCTTATGTCTGACACGGATTCATGGATAATTAATTTTCGTACGAGATAAGATTTTGGCAGGTGAAAAAGAGAGAGAACTAAAAGGAAATGAAGATCGAGAACGTAATCTTTTTTTACTTCTTGCGACTGGTCATTAGAAAAGGATCAGATCGTTACACAACAGGAGCTCAAAAGGTAGATTATTTTCGGTTGGCAAAAAATGGTTTTTATTTTATATTCGGTAAGGTTAATGAAATTCTTTTGATTTTTTTTTGTTATGAAAAATAGTAGTAGAAAAAATAATTATAGGGCGCTTATTTTTTAAGAAAGAATAATTAATGAAGAAACTGTTTTTATGTCTTAGAAGTGTTTTCGTTTTATTTCATTAATGAAAGAATTCTTTTTTAAATTTTTTGTTAAATAAAAATTTAACTCAGAAATGAATCGTTTAATAGGAGAGTTTTTAGTTATTAAAATTTATTTTTTATAAGAAGAAATTAGATTTTAAAAAGAATTGTGAATGATTTTTAAATAACGATCAATTTAAATTTGAATTTGTTGTGCAACAGTTGAATTGTCATTTTTTTGCAAATATTCGCAAAAAAACTTTTTTTATATTTCTGAGCATGTTTTGTATTAAAACATCAAATTTGTTTCTTTGAAAAAACTTAGTTTTGATCTTGTTCATTTTTAAAACTTAAATCATTAAACAAAATTTCAATTTTATATTTGAAACTTAACGAAAAATTTGAATTTTTTGTTGCGCAACAGTTGCTTAGCACTTTTTATTTAAAAAATAAAGAATTGAATTCTTCAACAATTTACAAGCTAAAAATTTAAAATCAAGTCTAAATCATTTACTAAATTAACAAAGAAATCTTAACTTTTAATCAATGAAATCAACAATAACAAAAAGTCCTGGTCAGAAGTTAAAAGGCAAAGAATTTATTTGAGAACCGAAACAAATCAGAAATTCTAAAGAGTCCTCAAACCTCCTCATCAGCATTATACTATCATCAATCCTCTAACATCCCTCAAAAATTCCATCAATCGGAAGAATTTCAAAAGGTGTTGTTCTTTTAACTTCAGTTGACAGTCCAAGAATTCCATCAATTTATGAAATATCTTAAATAAAGAAAGCCACCTCCATATTTGAATGAGTGAAGAATGAAAAAATTCATTCTGCTTTACACCCCGCCTTGCCTTTCATTCTTAGAAAGCGATTTCATTCTTCTTTCTTGGTCGCTTATTCACAATTAAACCACACAATCAAGTCATGTATAAATATGTTCAATAATAAAAGATCAAAGCGAAACGCAAAAGTATAAACATAAGTGACTGTTACATGAAAGGGAATCAGCATCATAAAAGTAAAATTAAGCGTTCAAGTGATAAATCATCAAATGCTTTTCGAACGTATATGAGAGAATGTATCGATATAATATCGACATAAATGTTTGTATGTCCATCTTTTTTCCTCAACATATATCAAGCATCATTATTAGAGAAAGGCTCAACATGACAGCATACACTTGAAAAATTTTTCAATGAATGCACTTAAAAAATTACATAAATATTTTCAATTCTTTATTTATTTAATAAACAATAAGCATGAAGTCGAATTTTTTGAATTTTTTTATTAACCGTTATTTTTAAAATTTAAAATTCTTTACAAATTGAAAAGAAAATAAAAGTTTTTTTGGTAAAAAGGTTTATTTATAAAATAACAAAAATAAGTCCAAAAAAGTTTTTAGAATTTATTTGACCGTTATATTAAAGTAAATTTTTATATCCAATTTGACCGTTATTTTGAAAATTTTAAGTAATTTCTGTAAATTTAATTTATGTAAATTCTTAAGAATATTTTAATTATAAAAAGTATTATGCATTTATTTAATATTTGAATTTAATTTAAAAATAACCGTTATTTCAATAAATTTAATTAAAAATTTTATTATTTAATCAAACTTAATTTTTTAATTTGTTGAAAATTCTCACAAAATGCGCTTCAAAAATTTTGCCTCTTTAGTTTGCTTACATTTTATTTGCAATAAAAAGAGTCACATTAAAAAATTGTTCAATAAATCAATGCGATTGTGGCAGCAATCCAATGTAGGCTGAGTAATCAGATGATTTAGCAAAACTACTCAATGCCAATTTTATTTCTTTCAGTTCATTCTGGTTCATTCTCGAAGAATACTTACGAAGAAATTGTACATTTATCATTTTTAAAAATTGTGATGTGTGCGCGCTTTTACTGCAATTTTTTTATATGGAATTGTGAGACAGTCAATGATATATGCGATATTTACAATTATGACAAGACATTCGTTCTAGCCATGCATGGAATTTCTCAATAAAAATATGATAGTTAGTCTTTAATGAGAGAAAGAAGCTAATATAAACTTCAAAAAAAATTTTTTTATGGAAAGGAAGATACACGAAAAAAAGTCCACTTGAAAAATTTTCAAATTAATTTTGAAATTAAAAAAACCGTTGAATTTTTAAAAAATTAAATATGACCGTTAATTTTAAAAATTATCAAGAAATTAAATTTTGTTCATATAAAAACTTCTTTGATGTCCCAAGTTCGTATAAAAATCTTCCAACAACGCACGATTTGATTGATTTGTGTCGGATAGCCCTCTAAGTAGAGAACACTATCATATTTGACTTTGAAGTCGGACCTTTGTTGTTCAACTACCTCGTGCGCGCAACTCACCATTCGATTCCACGCTCTTTTAAACTTAAGTTCTTTTTTATTGAAATATCCCATGGAGATCAAATATACGCTGAGTTGCGCACTTTGCTCTCATCTAATAAATAATCGACTAAAAAAATCCTTTCGAATTAAATCAAATAAATTTTCTAATTTATCAGAAAAGCATCGCGTGAAGTTTACTCATAAAGCAGCGGACTTTTAATTGAAGATGATTTGAGCATCATTAGGTGGGCTTACTGCATCAAGCTTGCATCAACGCGGGAGTCCAACAACCAACAAAAAAATAAATATTTATTTTTCACTCGCCAATTTTGCGCCTTTCAATTTGAGTAGCAGCTCATAATCGCTTTATTAATGTGTCAGGCTCTTTTTTGAAATGATATTTTTTTTCTTACTTTTAAAGTGTTAATTTAATAATTTGGCTTTATTTTCTTAATGTCATGACAAAAAAAAGTGAGTGAAAAGAGCTCGTAAACAAATTTAATCCGCTCATCTTCTCATACTCTAATGGGCCCAACAAAAGTAAAATTCACTCTTTGTGTGAGGCTGCTTTAATCCCTCAATGGAATTGAAGGAACATTTTTGTCGCCATTTACCATATTTTATCGCCTTTTGCCTCGTGTTTATATAAACACTTGTAATGCGTCACAAATCGATATTTATCGGTTGATGGACTGATCATTATTAATTGCATGTGGAAATATTAAGAGAAATAAATTTCGCATTTTAGGGACTCGCTTGTGTAATCTTTAAGCTTGTTAAGGACTTGATTTATGTGCTTTTTATATTTTGTACTTTCATTCTTAATTTGCTCAATGATTTAAATTATTTTACATAAGTAATTGAGATTATTTATGGTGACATTTTTTTCTTCAAAAACTCTTAACTGAAGTTGAAGCTGCTTATATTGAATTTTATTATTTTATTTTTAGCTTTTAGAAATATTTTTTTGTGTTAAGAAATTTTACAGTTGTCAAGTAGCAATTCAAAATGATTTACACAAAAATGTCACTAATTCATTCGAATTTCTTTTTAATTCGATCGAAACTTTAGTAAATTAAATCATCATTAATTTTGATATAAATTTCGACCATATTAAATTTTATACGAATGAATTAGAGACATTTTTGACTCAATCAACTTGAATTGCTATATAACTTGACTTGACATATTTACATGACTTGAAATGTTTACTTGATTTGGCTTTCATTTCACTTGACTTGATTGACCTTTTTACTTGACTTTATTTTGTTTATTTGCTTTTGTGCTAATCATACGAAATTTTGATTCATAACTCAGGAACATAATAAAATTACATCAAAATTTCTTCATTAACACAAGTTTCACAATCAGAAGTTACAAATTAAAGTAAAAAATAATTTTCGATTAGACATACAAATTTGCAATTTTTTAGCAATGCATGATTTTATTAAAACAAAAAACTTTTTTATAAAAAAACTGTTTATTTTAGCTTTTACATAAATTTTTTATACAAATTAATTTTTAAAAAATATTCATTTCAATGTTTTATTTTTAAATTTCAAAAGAACCCACACACGAGCAGTAATAGAAAGAAACAGAGTGATATTCTATTGATAAGCTCGCTCATGTTGTTCAAACATATTTCCTTTTGACTATTTGATGTCATGCCGCTTTCAGTTATCTTTAGATTTTTTTATTGTTACTAACAAAAGAAAATAAAGCGAAGCACAAAAATCGATAAGGAAGAGGTGAAAGAAAATCGTTTCCGATAGCACTCGAAAAGAAATAATATTTTGTAAATATTTATAGATGTTGTGTTAAGGTGCCCAATAATAATGCCAGAGCCACACGTATCCATTCAATAGACATAGACCTCACTCGATAAATGCCGACAAAAGGTGAAACAATGCAAACAGAGCTGTTCGATACTTTATTTTTTTAAAACTCGGAATTATTATTGGACAAATATTTTTCAACATTGAACTTGATTCGAGAGAGACCGCTTGGGTCCAATTATCGTATGTCATTTTTCTCTTATCTTCGATTTGCACCTATTTGTGATATTTCCGTTTCTTTACATTGCTTAATGGTACTCTAAACATAAACCAATTCTATTTTTAGTTTGCAGACAAATAAATGAGCTAGAAATTCATCATCATTGCGCCAATGGTGATTAATGCTAGATTTAAATGAAGAAAAAAATTCTCATGACTACGAAGAGGTCGCAGTCTCATAGCCATCCCCAAAAAAGAGTCTTTAATATACCATATCGATGCCTATCATCGTTACTTCTTCTTTTTTGTAAATATCCACTCATCTCCACTGATGATGAGCATTTCAAAGTTTAAAGGTAACACAATTGAATTGAAAATATCCATCTATAAACCAAACAAAGAACTATCAATGATAAATCACCCAAGCAAGTATAAGAGAGAGAAAGAAATTTTTGAAATTGTTTTGAAAATTTGTAATAAAACAGTGTTGGAATTTTTAAACATTTTATTTTTATTAAAAGAACTAAAAATGTCAAATATTGAAATAACGGAAAATTTTTAAACTTGAAATTTCTAAAACCGTTATGAAATAAAATTTTGTTATTGATTTTTTTTGTTATTGTTTTGATTTTTAAAGAAAAATCTAAATTTTTTAAAAAATTATGTGATTCCACGTTTTAAATTTTTTTTAAAGAATAACGGCCAATGAAATTTTAAATTCAAAAATTTAAAAAACTTTAAATTAAAAAGTTTTATAGCTTACACAATTGTTGTTTTATTTTCTAAAAAAATTAAGATGAAAGAAATTAATTTTCAATTTTAAAAATAACAGGAAATAAAATTTAAATAATAAAAATCCGTTAAATTAAAAACCTTTCTTTCCAACTCTGTATTCATGTTTGAAAAACTGTAGATAATTGTGGAATTGAGGAGCATCTCAAAAAAGGAGGGTTTCCACATTGAGAGTGAGCACATTGATACGGTAATTTATTATCCAAATAATTATCAAGGTGAAATAAGCACTTGAAACATTTGTCTACTTCATCAACATAAATAGCTAAAAAGATGTAGAGAGAAAGAAACATGAAACGGTGAGAATGAGGATTTATGATGAAGAAGAAGTCAAATAAAGATTCCACAGCCAAATGTGTAGTAGAACAAGCCACAATAATAATGAAGATTTTTCTTTCATGTTCTCTATATATGAAGCTCTTTTTTATGATGAATATCGTTTGTAATCTATCATTGAAAACAATGCTAATAGAGATTGCCGAACATTTAGTTGAAGTTAAATAATGTATTAAAATAGAGGACCGGTAAGAAATTTTACCATGCGCTCAGTTGGAGTTTGTGTGATAATTCACAAGTTTGTTGAAAGGATTTGATTGATCAATATGATGAAATTGTATTTAAAATAAAATTTTATTAATTTTTAAATAAATTACGGTTGGAAAATTTCAGGTGAAAATTATTTGTGGTGAATAAAATATTTTGGTGAAATTTTTATTGTTGAAATATTTTGTGGTGAAATTAAAATTAACATTTCTTAAAAATTTTCTTTGAGAAATAATGTAGGTAAAAACATTAATGGTTAATGAATTCAACTAGGAATTTTTGGAGAAAATCAAGTAAAAATTGGAATGATCAAAATTATTAAAAATTTTATGGTGATTTTTTTTTAATTTTTTATGTTGAGAAATTTTGTGTTGAAAAAAAATCGATAAAAAACATTTTCAGATGAAATTTTTTGGTAAATTCACCAAATAAATTTTGGTGAGAAATATTTATGGTGAAAATCAAAATTTTTTAAAAAATTCCTAAACATTAACAAAATCCAAAAAGAAGATTTCTTCTAACTGGGTCGTAACAAAAACAAATTTTTTTTACATTGTCAAGAAGATGAGAAACGAGCAGTGATCTAAATCTATTCTAAAAAGTTAAACAAATTACTTCATGAATGTCCATAAGGTACATGGTACTCATTTAGAGCAATCACATAATGGAAGATTGAATCAGTAATTGAAATTTCGTGCTCTTTTTTCCTTTCTCATTCAACTGCCATCGCAGCTTCTAAGTTTCAGTATTTTAGCTGCCTTCTGCACGCCCCCACGAATCCGAGCAGTGAAACGTAATTCCTTTCATTGCTCTCTCGCACTGAGTCAGTCAGCATTCCATGGAGGTTTCTTTATTTCGTGGGAAATCGCTTAAGGCTCAATGCGGTCACCATAATGTACTGTGTAGATTTTTAAATTATGAACTGAATAAACCTGAAATCAGCGAGCATTGCGCGAGAATGAATATGGTAAAATGACGAGAGAGAAAAGGAAAAATGCCATAAAGTGTACAGCAGATCGTGGAAAAAAAGAACTGGTCTTCCACACTCAATTATTATTATTAAAGTTTAGAGAATTTTTCTCATATAATGGCTGACTTGTTACTTAAGCAAATTATGATATGCGTGAAGAATGAGTCTGAAAAAAAGAACAAAAACTGAAACTATTTTGTTTTTTGTGTGATCATTTAGCAAAGGTTTTAAATTAAAGCAAAATTCTTCAAATTGCCTTCCTTGCTTTGATTTAAAATAAAAAAACTGAAATCTTATCGCGCGACTGACACACCTTGCTTGTTTTTCGCATTTCTTTACGTGCTCTCATCGTGTTGCTGCTCGTAGAATGAAAAACTACATTTCTTTATGTGCCAGAATTTAAAGAAGTTTTTTTAGGTAAAATGTTCTGTTTTTTATTTCACCCAGTTAGGAATTTAATTTAAATTAGCAATTTAGCATAGACGGAAAAATTTCCTACTTTTAGTTTCATCACTAAACTGACTGGAAATCACAAAAAAATTATTCAGTTACATACGAAAAGTAGAATTTTTACCTTTAGTCAAAATCAAAAAAAAAATATTTTTCAAAATAAAAAAAATATCCTAAAATATTTCATAAAATTGTCAATTTTTAAATAATTTTCCAACCATTGCCTAATTCAAAATGGGACAAAACTTCTTCTTCATATTTTTCTGTAACACAAAAAAGCAGAACAAAAATCAAAGAATTTAAGTAACACAAAAAATTCTTGAAATATTTTTTTTCTGCTCCTCTTCGTTCTTTCTTGATAAACTTCCATAAATTACCAAATCATTGTGGACCAACAATAACTACATCCAATGAAAAAAGAAGAAATCTGTATCTCAATGGATGCGTGTGAAAAAATGAATTTTCATTGTCGTTTTTGCAGGCGCAGAAAGAAAAAATTCCAATCGGTCGATACTTTAATCAATCAAGAGTAAGCAATGAATTGCAAGAATTTTGAAATTTCTGGCAAACAACAACAATAATAAAAAAGCTACAACATTCCGTGATACCAATAATCATCATTTCTCTCAGCTTGATCGATTTGGAAGAAAACTTTTTCGACAACAATAAAGAAAAAAAAGTGAAGTGGATACTTAAATAAATATATTAGAAATTAAATAAATTTGGACACGCTTTTTATTTAAACGACTCATCACGAAACCTTTTGGCATGATATTTTGATTATATTTTTCATTGAGTTTTTTTTTATATTTCTTTCGCTCGCCTTATGAGTGAGTGAGTACCAACTGCGGGAACTTATCATCAAATTTATGATTCAAAATAAAAATGTGAATGAGCCGAAGCAGCGAGAATAAAAAATCACGAGCGAGATACATTTTTTTATTCTTCATCTGAAACAATAGTCGCGTGTATATTATGAGAGGAGACTTTTTAAAAATTATGAACCTTTCATAGCAATATAAATCTTTAGAAACTACCTTAAAATCGTTAGCATAAATAATATCGTGTGTGCCTATATGCCGATACAAAAAAAAGAATCTAAAAGAAAAGAATTTATGTTTATTTATATGGATTTTTATCTTAAAACAGAAAGAGAGAGAATGAAAGAGGCAACTACCTAATTTAAATAAAAGCAAAATTTGCCTTAGTTTTAGGCACATATTCTCTCATTTGCATGCGTTGTCGAATGCTTGTTCTTTTCAATATTGAACAGATGTTTTGAGACCTCATTGGCAATTAGCAAGATAAGCAAAAATTAGTGAAAAGGTAAAAAAATTAAAAACATGAAAGTGAAATTTCGTTTAAATTTTTATTTTAACGTATTTTTAATTTTTAAAAATTTTTTGATTGGTTACTTTTGGAATTTTCTTTTTATTTATTTATTATAAAAATGGAAATCAATTTAGTAAAATTAAAATTATTTTATTATTTTTAACGAATTTTAAATTTTTATTTGACGGTTATTTTTAAAATTTTCTACAAATTTTAATTTGTTTTCAAAACATAAATAAATTTTAGAATAAAAATTTTATAATTTCTCAACTGAACAATTTTATTAATATTAATTTTATTTTTATTATTAACTTTTTTTTAATTTTTGAATATTCAAATTATATTTACTCGTTATTTTTTAAAACAAAATTATTTAATATTTTAAAACTTTCGTTTAAAAAAATCAATTTTATTTCACAACATTTGCTCTAATTCATCAATAACAATTTGTCACTCTTATTTCAATCAAAATCTGTCATTTGTCTAATTTAAAAAGATTTCTTCCAAAGGCGAGCAAATAAAAAATCTTTTGCGACAAAAAAGAAAGGAAATCACTCATCCGTCAATAAATAGAAATTAAATTGCATTTGAAATCGCATGCAAATTCCTTTTAAGACCATTTCCCACGCTCTTATTTTTATGCATCAAAGAATTTCTTCACACAAAATTGAGACAATTAAATTTCAAAATTGACATTTTAGATAATTCAAATCATGCAATCTTTTAAGTCTGCAATTTCAATTGATGCAAAAGATTTTTAAAAAATTCATTGAGTTGGCGTAAAATATATGCATGCTTTAATATCCTCTTATGTTTACATTAATCAAACAAATTGATCAATTTTTCCACTTTTGATAATAAAGATGTTTCACCAAGCAATCACCCACATGCTGTAAAAGCATAAGAAAAAAAATGATCACCTTTCGCAGTCGACTGTGAAGGAGCGAAAGCACTTGAAAGTCATTTTGTATGCAAACACACACACCATTGCTTTGTTGCTCTCTCTTTCGCCTCATCGTCAAGAAGGTAATAACAATTTGCTGAACTTTATCGATAATCACACCCAAACAGATTTATTTATTTATCCTCTTGTACTTACTTACCTTTCTCATATGAAAAGCAATTCAATTTATGTGGCATTGCAATAAGGAAATTTATGAACATTTACTAGCATAATATTTTCTTCCACTAGATAGACTGTAATGATCATGTTCCAAAAAATAAAAGTATTAAATGAGTTCAAAGTTGAATGTATGGCAAGTTCTAACAATTTGAATGCAAAACTTGGCACAATATGAGAAATAAATGAAGAAAGAAGAGAAGAAAAGAAAAATGTGCGAAGGCGTCTTCGCATATATTCCATACGCTGAAATAGACCCGCTGTGAATGTGGCCGGAAGGCAAGTAAATTTTGACCCGCAATTCGATTTCATCATGAAAACATTCCCATTGTTAATTCTTTCTTTCTTTTTCTCGCTCTTTTCTCTCTTTTTATTTTATTCTCTCTCAGTGCGAATTTTATAAAATATTGCGAATTATGCTCTTTCTCTCTTTTTTGGTTAAAGTGAATTATTTATAAATTATTACCATTCAATTCATAAAATAAAATTTTTATTAAAGAATTAAAATATGCATTTAGCAAAAGTAGAATTAAAATTGAAAGTTAAAAGTTTAAAATTTAAATTCAAATCTTGATATGTAATTAACAATTCAATTTCAGTTTATTCCTTTTGCTCAATTTTAAAATATTTTCGTCTGACAAGTAAAAAAAGCAGACCAAAGCATTTAAAAGTAAATGAAATCACATAAATTAAGAGACAGTCATTTTATAATATAATATATTTGTCACCTTCTTAAGATTCCTTAGATTCTCTACACAAGATAATTTTTTTATGCTTCTCAATGAGTCAGAAAGGAAAAGTATTTTTTTATATCCACACTTCTTATCTGTGCACAAATATCTTTTTTTAAATAAAGATTTCTTCAGGTGTATGCATATGTTTGTGTGTGAGTAAGTAAGAAAGTAATGCGATCTCAAAAGAGCATGTAAGCTAATAATTCAATTCAAATTAATTTATAACATTAAGGTGACAAGTTCAACAATGTGTGACAGGCAAGAAAGAATGAAAGAAACAAAAAATAAGCGAGCGTAGAGCTCATTAATCCAATTCAATGTTCACCATTCTTGTTGTTGTTCTTATTTCATTTAATTTTCATAGTTCATTGGTTTTACTAAGAAATAAATTGGAGCTGCTCTTGCGGCATTAAACGCAAAATCATCGATTACATTTCAACACTCTTTTCTCTTTTAATTTCAATGTTATTAATTACATTGTTGACTTTTTTATTTTTTGATTTGACATGAGTAAGATTAATTCTGAGAAAATGTTAATTTGAAATTGAAAATGAAATTTTTTTGATTTAAGTAAAAGAAAATGGCATCCAGAGTTGTTACAGGCGACAGGCGAAAAAAAATTGAAATTTTTAAAATTTTATTTTTTTAATTTTTTTGAGTATGATAATTATAAAATAGTATGGGAAAAATATTTTTAGAATTTTTTTCAAAAAATTTCAATTTTCCCGGCCCAAAAACTGTTCTTCACTAGCATTTTTATCTATTTTTGTGTTTGAAAATTCATAACTTTTCACCAACTTATCAGAAAAATATGATTGATAGCTTGTTAAAAAGGTATTTTTAAGTCCTTTTTAATAATATATTATATGTAATATAAAAACTTAAAACTATGGTCACAAAAGCAACATTATTGAAGTCACTATGGGATTTTTTGGCATTTATTTAGGTCAAAAATTCGAAAAAGCATCAGAAAAATTATTTTAATGTCTTAAAATATTGTTTTGGATTATTTTTATACAAAACACACAAAATTTTTCCAAAAAACCGATGTGCAACAAGAGTGAATGCCCTAGAGCATATGTTGCCAGTCTGAGGAAGTCTTTTTCAAAAAAATTTCAAAATTGACTGAAATATCTTTAAAATGATAAAAAAAAAAAAAATATGCAAAATAAAATTAATTTGCATTTTTGAAGAAATTTCGATGCACTTTCCTCTACGAATTTTATCTAAAAAATTAATTTTATGGCATATTTTTTCATTTCTTGTTATTTTAAAGATATTTCAGGCAATTTTTAAAAATTTTTCCAAAAAGACTTACTCAGACTGGCAGCACATGCCTTATGGCATGCACTCTTGTTGCACATTGATTTTGCGGAAAAATTTTGTGTGTTTCGTATAAAAATAATATAAAACAATATTTTAAGATATTAAAATAATTTTTCTAAAACTTTTTCGAATTTTTGACCTGATTAAATGCCAAAAAATCCCATAATGATGTCAATAATTGTGCTCTTGTGACCATACTTTTAAGTTTTTATATTACATATAATATATTATTAAAAAGGACTTAAAATTATCTTTCTAACAAGCTATCAATCATATTTTTCGAATAAGTTGGTGAAAAGTTATGAATTTTCAAACACAAAAATAGATAAAAATGCTAGTGAAGAACAGTTTTTGGGCCGGGAAAAATCAAAAATTTTTGAAAAAAATCAAAAAAATATTTTTCCCATACTATTTTATAATTTACACAACCAAAAAACACACCACACTGATCTTTTTTTGAAAAAAATGTTCACTTATTATTTTTTGTTGACGTTATTGTTTTGAATTTTCAGATCAAGATATTTCACTTAATACTGATCCATTCTTAGACATAGTTATATCAAAATAATGCTTATTAAACGTAGAATCTATCTATGACAATATCAATTCGATTTGTGATTAAATGTTTTGAATTATGATGAAAATTTGTATTTTAATATGAATTTTTTGATAAAATTCAATCGCAAATTTTACGAATTGCGCTGGATTGCGCTGGTAGAGGCTTATACAGTAGATAATTTCTGTTGTAATCTACTGATTTTGATAGGTCTGATGGAGTTCCAAGGAGTTCCGGCTAGTAATTTTGAGTTTAAAAAATTGGAAAAAATTAAAAATGGCAACACAAAATTCAGTATGAAATCGCATTTAAAACAATTAAAGTCTTTTATTTGTTGTATTCTACACTATATTAACTTACTTTTGATATATACATGTTTAGAAATAGTTCAGTATTAGCCGAGAAATCTTGATCAGAAAATTTCACATAAAAATGTAAACAAAAAAATTGTCAACTTTGAATCATAATTTCTCAGTAATTACGCAGTTAATTCACTAAATAATTCACTAGAATAAACTTCAGACTATGCTCTATCGATTAGTATATAATTGAAGAAAACTTTGAGAAATCAACAAAAAATAATAAGTGAACATTTTTTTCAAAAAAAGATCAGTGTGCACAGGTTTGATTTTTCCGACGAAAAAAATTTTTCGCCTGTCGCCTGTTCGCCTGTCACAGGCGGCCTTTTTTGACAGGCGGCCTGTGAAAAAGGCGCCTGTCAAAAAAGGCGGCCTGTGAAAAAAGGCCGCCTGTCAAATTTTTTTTCACAGGCGGCCTTTTTCACAGGCATGCCTTTTTTACAGGCCGCCTGTATTTTCGCCTGTAACAACTCTGATGGCATCATTATTTAAGAATTGAAATTGAAATATTAAAAATTATTTAAAAAATCGAATTTTGAATCTTGATAAGGATTTAAATGCTTCTAAGGTGTCTTTTTTTTATTTATAAATAAAATCTTTTCTCATTTTTAGCGCATTTTTGGAACAACAATGCAGCTTATACATTCACTTTGTTCGGCTGGCTGGCTGGCTGGCTGGCTGGCTGGCTGGCTGTCCCTCTGAGATCTCGAAAACTATAATAGCTAGCGACTTCCGGTTTTTTGTGTTAGATTTGTGCTTAAAAGTTAGTGGCGCGACGCTTATTTATATTTCTGTCACTAGTCATATAACTTGGGAAATTGCGAATTACTTTTCCATATTGAAAATTTGTAAACAAATTTTTTTTTCGCGAAGTTGACTGCGATCAAAAAATTTTTTCAGCTGCGCGTAGCCAACTTCGCGAATTTTTGAATTTGATCGTTATTTTCAAAATCACCGAAATTTATAAAGACGATTTCGAGAATTTTAATAGATCAAGATTATTAGCAGCAATTACATTACTCGAGTTTTCATAAAATATATTTCTATATGAAAATGTAAACAAAACAAGAAATAGTTGCTGAATTCTTTATTGACTGCTATTTTCTACAACTTAATTTCAATTATTTCATTCGAAACAGTATTACAAATGAAATTTACAATACATTTGAAATTTACTTTAACCAGTATATCTTATCGCATGAATCTGTTTTACACAGCATCTAATATTTCTGTAATTGTTATAAACTCTGATTTAGGCACCAAAAATGCGCTTAAGTACACCGATCTGCAACACGGGTACTTGGTCACTGGTTTCTCTAAATTTCATCTAAGGTGTCTTTTTTTTATTTATAAATAAAATCTTTTCTCATTTTTTCTCTAAATTTCACTAAATTTAATTTTTTTATGAAAATTACTAAAATATTTTTTTGCTAAAATTTTTGGTCAAAAAACCCAACTAAAATAAAGAATTTTAATAAAAGTATTTGAAAATGTTAGAAAGTGTTAGAACTTTATAAGTCAAATCTAAATCAAAATAAAATTTAATTTTACTTTTACAAGAATTTTTTTTCAAACTCAATTCTTAATACTAAAAATCGTTTCTAAAGAAAAAAAAATGAAAATCATTAGTCAGTGTTTGTTTATAATAATATACAGAAGATAAGTCGTTAATATATTTTATTCGAGCAATAAATTCGAGTCTCTGAGGTGAGTTTTTTTATTCTCTCTCTTTTTTTGCAAACAATAATAAAAAAGCCTGCGAGAGAAATTGCAAAAGTTATGAGATGCAATATTATCAGACACACACAGCAACAGCAAGAAAAAAAGTAAAGAGTTGTTGTTTTAGGGCAATCATTGGATAAGTGATCAAGTACATTATCAGAATGTATGTAACTGCTTGTAAGCTCAATGGTAATTAATGAAATGCAACAACCAGATGTGATTACACAAGCCAGCAATAAAACAGTCCAAAAAAGCAAGAAGTACAAGACATTCGGTAATCAGCGTGCGATAAAGGCTTATTAAAATTGTATTTTCACATAACATAACAAGATATATCGAGTAAGAGCACAAAAAAAAATTTTTTTTTGAAAGAGAGAAAGAAAAAGAACATGCGGAACAAGAATTCTTACAAGGTCTGTACAAAAATTTGATCTTTGAGTGGCCTTTCTTCTTCTTATTTTTATTCTTCATGGCAATTCATTCGTGCTCTCACTCAATGTGTTGTGTGTTTTTTTTCGGCCACAGCAACAACAGTCCTGAAATTTTTACTTTTTGTTATAAAGGATTGATAACTGGGAAAATTTCAGCCTTGATTTCTAAGTTTGTCAAACTAAATTAAAAATTGAAATTGATATTAAAAAACAGAAAATGAAATTATAATTCAAATCATGAGAAAATTAAAAAAATTATCGAATGGATAAAAACCTTTTTTTGTGATCAACTAAATTTTTACTTAACTGTTAATTCCAAAATAATAAAGTCACTTAAAAAATTTTGTATACCAAAAGAAAGCTTGTTTCAAGAGCTATCAAAAATTAAATTCATTAAAATTATCATTATTATATTTAAAAGTGAACTTTTTGATTAAAACATAAATTAGAATCTTTTTTTGAAAATATTTAGAACTTTATAGATTTTCATAAAAACAAAGCTAAAATTTTGAAGTTTTGTTAGAAAGGGTTAAAACAAAATCAAGAAAAGAAACAGAAAAATTTTAGTAGAGAAAATAATATCAAATTACTTGCTATGAACTATAAAAAATTTAAATTTTAACATCTTAAAAAAGATTTTGTTCTTTAAATTCAGTTTTCGTCAACAACTTTACAAGATTTAATTTATAAGCATTCAATAGAAATTTGCAATCCAAAAATCAAATCTTGAAATTATATGAAATTTTGCATTTTAAGATTTGTTATTTTTTTTTTCAAATCGATTCTCAAATTTTATCAGTTTCCATCCCTTTTTCTTTCAATCTTTTTTATTTCATTTTTTCAAAATAAAAGCACACACAACAAATCGAGAGAGAGATAGAGAGAGAGAAAAGCAACAAAACAAAAAATGCCCAAAAAAAATAAAGAACATTTATTCCATATATGTTTATTTCTTCTTTTATGTGTATCAATAAAAAGAACTGTGATTTTTATGTCTTATAAGCAAAGAAAAAGAAAAGAAATTTTTTGTCATGACAAATACACGCGTGTTTGTATACCTTGTGCTTGTATTGCTTCTTTCTCAATTCCCCCATCGTGATGATCATCATTCTTTAAGAAAAGGTAGAAAAAATTGTTGCTTCATCTTCATATGTGTTGAAATTTCATCTACAATCACAATAAGTCAACACAATTTTGTACAAATGTAAACGTAAGATCTCATATTTGTATGTGAGGTGAGATCGTTGCTTACATGAAAGAGGGCAGTAGAGTCGTAACGATTTTTATTTATTCTTTAGTATTTTTCTTTCCTTTAGTTGTTTCTTAGACTCTGTTAATAATGCTACGTCTTTATGCTCGCCTTTATCGTTTCGTCAGTCGTCGCGCTTAGCTTAAGTCTTAAAGTAATTGAAAAACAACACACAAAAAAAAAATAAAAAAAAATTTATCCTCGCTCTCTTGTGCATAAATTAAAAATGGAGATTGATTTAAAATAAAAAGTAGCAAGCAACAAGTGAATGCAAGTGAATAAAAAAAAATTTTTTTGATGACGTACTAAGAAAAAATATTAAAAAGTGAACAATTTTTGAAAAACTTTTACTTGAATGATTGTGATAAATAAAAATTCTAATGTGATAGACAGCAACAATTTGACACTAATGATGGAGTCGAGTGATAGTAATGATTGTGAAACAACAACACAGCAACAAGCTGCAAATCGTGCAGAAGAAATTGCAGCAGCTGCAGCTGTCGTTTTATCCTTACAAAGCACAATGGTAACAAGCTTGCAACAAGCAGCGATGCTGCCAATAAACTCACCAGCAGCGACAGCCTTGAACCTGCAAGCACTTGAATCCTATTTCACACTACAGCGACTATCGTGCAAGTCTGAAGTTCTAAGAATGACACCGGGTAATAGCGGTCCATTGCCATCACTTCATCATTTTGCCGCGGCTGCTGCTGTTGCGAATAATCAATCAGACTTGTCAACGATAAAAACTAGCGACTTGGTCGATGATGATGACGAGGAAATGCCATTAATGACACATGATGATGAAGAACACGTAGAGAATGATGATGATGATTTGGCAGTTGAAGCTAATTTACCGTCGGATGATTTTTCTCTTGATAGTAGTCTTCCAAGTCTTCTGATGAGCTCATCATTTCGACAAAAGTTCAATCAAGAGCTTATGAATAAGAAAACAACTGAAATGCTGCTCAAGCAACCACTATGTTCCTCAACCTCTACTACAATGACAGCAACAACAACAGGTGCAGCGATCTCCGACAAACAACAATCAACAGCGTCATCAACTGCAGTCGCCGCCACACAGAGACCAAAAAAGCAATTTATATGCAAATTCTGCAATCGTCAATTCACAAAGTCCTATAATCTGCTAATTCATGAACGTACACATACTGATGAGCGTCCATATTCTTGTGACATATGTGGAAAGGCATTTCGTCGTGCCGATCATCTAAGGTAAAAATTTCTACGATTGATTTTTATTTTGACTGATTTTTAATGATTGCAATTTATCTTTTTACAGAGATCACCGGTCGGTAATATCAACTTCCATTGCCAATGGCTGTGGTGTTAATTATTAACTCTTCCTATATGTGAGTGAATGAAAGAAAGTTTGCCACACATGTTGACAATTGAAAATAACTTTAATTATTATTATTGAGTGAGGAAAAAAAATCTTCAATTCCAGGGTGGCATCAAAGTATGAAATTTCCTTTAAAATTATTTTGAATTTTTGTACTAAAATTTCAAATTTTAGAACAACCGTTAAATTTTACAAACAATTTCTTTAAAATTTGTAACTGAAACAAATTAAATCCACTTCCGTCTTGCAAAATTACATCAAAAATTCAAAAAATTTCTAGAAATTTTAATATTTTTATTTTTGCTTTCTTTCAATTTTTTTTAATGCTGAATTCAAATTTCAAAAGTTTTCTTTTTTGTACCAACAATAATTTCGGTTAAGTTACCCTGGATTTAATTCTGATTTTTACTAAAGAAAGAAAAAGAGAAAAGAAAAAAATGAACAAAAGGTTGAGGCATAACTGTTACGTAAATTTATTGTGTGTGCCTTAACGAATGACTTATGGTACTGTCCGTTGATATTCTTCTTTTTTCATCATTTTTTTACCTTCTCATTATAAGCGCGCGCCTTGTAAATATCTTTCTTTCTCTTTATACACATATTTCACATTTTATAAAAAAAAGTAAGCAAGCGAGCATTGTAAAGAGAATGGAGAAAGAAAAAAAGAAGAAAAAAAAATGCTATGCTCGCGCAAGAACAAGAGAATGTAACACGTGTGAACAAGCATCTCTCACTCACCCAGTTGGAAGTGTTCACCTCCCCAATATCATTTTTATGAGGAGGCATTGATTCTGCAATTTGTTTTGTATTCAGTATTATTTTAATTTACAGATATATTCATTCTAAAGAGAAACCATTTAAATGCATCGAATGCGGTAAGGGATTCTGTCAATCGCGAACTTTGGCCGTACATAAAATTCTTCATATGGAAGAATCACCACACAAGTGTCCTGTCTGCAATCGCTCATTCAATCAACGATCTAATTTAAAAACACATTTACTAACACATACAGATATCAAGCCCTATCATTGCAGTTGTGGAAAAGTTTTTCGACGCAATTGCGATTTAAGAAGGCATAGTTTAACACATAATTTAGGTAATAGTAGTAATCATAGTTCAACTAATAGCAACAAATCATCGAGATCGTTAAATGAATCATCTGCAACGTCATCATCATCATCGACTGCAGTTAACTCATCAAACAATAACAATAATAATAAATTTAATATTGATTTAATAGCAGCTGTTGAATGAAAAAAAAATCTATCTTACTTTTTTTCTTTCTTCTTTTTCTTTTCTATTTTATGATGAGCGAGATAATTTAATTAATTCAAAAAAAGAAGAAATTTTATTTATTTTGATCTTGAGAAATTTAAAATAACTGTTACAAATAAAATTTTTAATTATGAACAATTTATGGAAATTAAAAATATTTAAATAGATTGGAAATTTGAAAATGATACAATTTTTCTAAAATTCATTGAAAATTCACAAATTTAATAGTTTTAAAACCAAATAGAAATTTTATTGTAAAAATTTTCAAATCTTAGAAATTTATAAAATAACGGAAATTTTTATTTAGAATATAAAGTCACAAATTTTATATATTACCAAATCAAGAAATTTGTATTCCTTAACTTTTGAAAAAAAAAAAATAAAACCATTTATGTGACTTTATCAAGAATAACATAAATTTTAAAAATTGCGTACGTAATTTTATACGTATACGGAGCATAATTTTTCAAATTTTTAATGTATTTCAAAAAATTTAACGGTTATAAAATTTCTCAAGAATTTCAAAGAAAGATTGGAAAAAACCTCATAAAATGCAATAATAAATAAAAAAAAATGAAATTATATTTATGTAGATAAATTGAATATGCACAAATGTGATGACTTATGGAAAGCATAAAAAATGTGCATTTCGTATAGATTTATATCGGGCACTTTATGACATATTAATCTAAACTTGGCAATCTCTTCCTTTCATTGCTTATTTCTGCACATACACGCATAGAAGACTGTTCAAAAAATTTTATTTTTACTCGCTCAAATGCCTTATGCCTTGTGCCTGCTTTATTTTTAAAAGGAAAGAAAAATGAGTTATCGAGATAAGTAATTTGTTAAAGCGCATAATTTAAGTAGAAACAGAAAAAAAGAAACAATTTATGAGTTATGAAATAAAAATATTTTTTTGATCTGATTAGACATTTGTAATGAAACATTAAATTACTTATTACTGGCTTCCACTGCTTCGCATGCACGTCTCTCCTGTCCTTCAACACACAGCGATCATTTCGACTCGCCTCTTTGCCATTCAATAGAGGCATTTAATCGGTTGAAAGGTTAGCAGCTTAGAAGCTCTGAAAAATTAACACAACATTCAATTGTTTTCATAATTTATTGTTTGTGGGAGCGATTTGTCAGTTTTGTTCCATTTAGGGAACCTCACACACTTCTCGGACTATTTCAAAAAATAAACTTGTAGGAAAAATATTTTTTTATTTTCATAAAAGGCAACAAATCAATATTTTACAATTCGCTAAAAGATTTAAATATTTTATTGGTTTACTTCATGTCTCTCACTCTCGTAATAATAATTAATGATAAATATGCTGATCATCAATCATCATAGGTACACATCTTACTAGTTAACATTGAGAAAAATCTATCAAAAGCAACAAACGATGAGCTGCTTATTTTTGGAATATTAATATTAATTCCAAACTTCGATATCTTCTTCTTCATCATCTCTCGTTGTCTCTCACTATTTTTTCGACATCAATCAAGGTTTGTTAACTATTTATTTCTGTTTTGTTTACAAAATGTTGTTATTATGATAAATAATTTTGTTTTTAATTTATTGATTGATTAAATTCTTGTTTATATACCAAAATAAATTATTTTTTCTATTTATTATTGTTAATTACAATTTACCTTTTTAAACGCATTTTTTTATAGAAAATGCTGCTTATAATTTCATTTTTGTCGGCTGTCCCAATTGCTTCGAGATCTCAAAAAGTATGATTTCTAGAGACTCTCTATATTTGGCATTTGATTTGTTCTATTAATTTATTGTGACAAAATATTATTAAAAAACTGTCACTGATTGCATTAATTTAGAAATTATAAATTTAATTTTCCTATTGAAAATTTGTAAACAACAACATTTTTCGTCGCGCAACATTTTTTGTCACGCAACAAAACGTAATTTGATTTTGACATGGCCGTTATTTTCAAATTTATAAAATCTGTTTGAAAAACCACTCTTAAATTCTGTATTTGTTAATATAACTGATCTGGACGCCAAAAATTGCGCTAAAGTCATCTGAGAGTTTCAACAATTTGTTTTACTTATTTTTTTTGTTTTATTTTCTTCTTAAAATTCAATTTCAAATCAAATCAATAAACAAATTTAAAATTCACAATCCTTGATAACAAAAATTTAAAAAAAAAAACAAAAAATAATAAAGTAACGAGAGAAAATCTTTAAAAAGCTGTGGAAATGACAAATGACTACTGAATAATGTTTTTAAAATAAAATGTTTTAGATGAAGATACAGACAGGGAAAGAGAGAGAAGTGAAGAGCAGTAGATCAGTGGTGTGAAAGATTTGAATGTTCTGATAATATGACTGGCTGGTTGGTGTGAGATTGTTTCAAAAATGAGAATATTTTGTGTTGAAATGCTGGTAGACGAGATTATGTAGACTTTTTTATCTTAAGATTATCGTTGGATAATTCTTTGACTCCAAATGTTTTAAAAGTATTGAAAGGCAATTAAAGTATTTAATTACTTCTTAGTTTGCTCTAACACAAACACATAAAAACATTTTGGAATTTGACATTCCAGTCGTCTCACAAATCCAATGAAGCATGAGAAATTGGATGACTGTTTTGCTCAGGTAAGCATGTTCTTTTCATTTGAAATAATCCGCGCATTTGCTCGCACATTTACAATGAATATTGAGCACAGGCAACAACATGTTGACTTCTTCTTCTTCTTTTCTTTCCTTCTCCATTCGATAATTCTTTAAAATTATTATATATCATTTCATTAAGTGGATATCATTTTCATCAATTCGTCCGCAATGCGAAGGAGAAAAAACATCGAGAAGTATCGAATTACAAAAAGAGAGTCGCTTGGTCGGCGAATATTGCCATACCTTGAAATCGCACGAGAGCTGTAAATTTATGCAAAATTATATACATTTTTAGTCTTTATTCTCTCTTTTGTTTTTTTTTTCTCTCATTTAAAAGACGATGACTTAAAACATTCCTTACTCACTTACTCTTACTCTTTCGTGAATGGTGTGAGTGTGAATTTATCGATAAAATGATATAATGTTTTGTGAACAACAAGTTGAGATAAAAGACACAAATTAAATGACTTACCTAATGCAAAAACACTGATTTATAATAAAAGTCGAATATTTTTATATTAAATTTCATTTTCTTGATAAATAGAAATATTTTAATTGAAAAAAGTTGTAAAATATTTTTAAAAATTTCTTTAGCTATTTTCTTTCAGTAGTTCAAAAATTTTTCAATAAAAATTGAGAATTTAAAATAAAATTTATTAAATGATTTAGAGAGTATGAAATCAAATCTTAATAGAAATCAAACTTTTATTAAAAATCAATGTTTTTTGTTTTTTTTTTAATTTATGAATGATTGAAATAAACAAATTCAAATGTAGAAAAGGAATTTTTGTGCTTATGGTACATTCCAATACTTAAATTTTTTATGAGTAATTAAATCAAAAATATAATTTAAAATTCATATTTGAATATAATGTTTCTATCATTAGAATAATTTTCCAAATAATTTCAAAATAAGAAAAGTAAAAGATTTTAATAATCTGAAATTAGAAAAATCGAATCTTGAAGTTAACTTTAATATAACTACTTGAAATATATCATCTTTTTTTTGCTAAATAACTAAAACTGTTCTTAATTCAGCCCACATATATTTTCACAATTCTCTTTAGAATTTAAAATTTATTTACTTCAATGATCAATTCACGAATGTAACATGACAAAAAAACATTCTGTGTTTGTCATCAGATACAAAGTCAGATGACACAGATGCTGTTTTCGATTGCTGACAACAGAAAAAGTTAAGTGGAGCAAGAGAAAAAATAATATTTAATTGAAATTTTTGTGTCAAAATGCATTTGGTTTTATGCACAATCGATCAAGTAAAATTTCAACCACGTGTCAAGTTCTTTCAATGTGTGGGATCAGAAGTAAGAATAAAAAGTATTCAACCTTGAACACAAAGCTCATCATCGTCTAAGTATTTTTGTGTATTTTGTTAAATGTCCATCGATCCATCATAATCATTCAATCAACAGCAACAACAACAACAAGCAGTTTATGTGTGTGGTATATAATCCATATTCAGTAATTGAACTAATGACACAATTGACATTTTTCCCTCTTTAAAAAGAAGAAAAAGAAAGAATAATTTCATGCTTCCTTGAACGAATGAATAGACCACAAATAGGCAATAATCTTTGACAGTTTTCACCTTAATTCTTTCTAAAAAGAAAATATTGATCCTCATGCTTATTATCGAAAGTTGATGGTGCCATAAAACATCAAGAGGCGGCACATTTTACTACATGTAATTACGATACATTAATATTTGTGCAAGAAAGCGAAAATGTTGTTTATTTAAAGCATAATTCACGAGCAGAGAAAGAAGAAAACCTCATAAAGAATATAAAAAGATTTAGAGGCAAAAGAGCATAACAATCGCCTGACTTGCAATACAAAGTGCCGACGGTTTAAAAGAGCATACATTTAAGAATGCTTTATGCTCGCCTTTTTGACACAATTTTCTTATGTATCCTCACCAGAAATTTCGAACGCGGTTTTTGTGGGATTTTCTCATCTTTATTTTTATTGTTCTTCTTTTATTCAATAATAACATAATCGAGAAAATTATTTTTTCGGCACATTGTTGTCGGGTATCTAATGAAATTGTTTTTTTAAAGCATCCAATGGGAACATATGATTAAATGTTGAAGAATTTTAGCAAATTCCAATATTATCCAACTGGTAAAACTTTTTCCATCTTGAACTCAATAATTAAGAGCTTATTAGTTATAAGAACAAATAAATCGTAAGAATTGTTTCCATCGATGCGCTCTCGCCCTTTTAACAGGCATTTTTACAGCATTTTCTCTCTCTCGTTGCTCATAATTTTTTTATGACTTTAAAGAACAACGAAATTAACAGTTTAAAACAAGAGAAGAAGATATGTTTGTTTGTTGTTATGTTGTTGTTATGCATGGTGAGAGAGAGAGCAGCATGCACACATGCGGCTTAAGGCGAATTGCAAGTTGCTAATTTATGCACATCTTTTTTTTCGGATTTTTGAATTTGTTTTCCAAATGAAGAGAGAAAATTGCAAGTCAACACCACTTTGGGACAACTTCATTCAGTGCCAGAAATTTTTTTTCATTCATTTATGTTTTTTTTTTTGCATGCAAGAGAAAAAGAAAGAAAATTGATAGCGAATCTCAAAAGAGTGAAAAAGAAATTTATTTTTCTCTTAGTATGCTGTACAAAGTGTCCACCAAATCGATTTCATTCTTTTGCTGTATTTTTTGTGTTGTTTTTCAAGGCAGAGAAACTTTTTAATTCTCAAAATTTACTTATTGATTTAATTTCCCATAAATACTCAAGAATTTAAAAATATTCCAATTGCATTTAGTTTATTGACAATTGTTTTATCTTGCTAGACCATTTCTTGTTTTAACAAATAGATTTGAGCTAATTTTTGCAAAATTTCAATATTTTAAAAATGTAAACAAAAACCAAAACAATACAAACTCATTTGTTTATATTGAAAAACTTTAATTTTCCTATAAAAATTACCAATTTTAGGATTTGATAAAGTCACAAAATGACTAATTAAAAGCATAAATGATCAATATTAACAATTCTACATTAAAATATCTTTTATAAAACAATATCTAGCTGCTTTCAATCAAAAGTTTCATCACCTTGTTTATTCATTACAAGACACATCATCAAAAGCGATCCAATCGCGTCTCATGTCTCAAATAAATCTTTTACATTACTTCAATTAAGAGAGAAAGAAAAGAGCATAAAACAATTGCTACGATGTTGATGCGTAGGTGTTCATTGAATTGCTCGCGGGGCAATTTAAACAATTCAGACGATGATAATATGAAGAATTCGCTTCGTTTCGATACTTTATTCCACCCATTAATGTAGCTTGAAATGTTCTTGCAAATGATTTTCTTTCTCTTACTTGCTTGCTTGTCTATTCATTGAGTTGATTTCGATATATATATTTAATTCCGTTAAAGTATCAGAAAGAAAACATAGAAGTGACATTAAGCTGATCGTGTGAACTCAAATATACTCTAATTTTCAGGTGTTCATCTATAATTAGCAGAAATCACAAAGATCTAATTTTTCTTAGAACAAAATTTAATCTATTTAGTGATGAGAAAGAATCTGAAGAAGAAAAATAAACGAACTGCATCATCAGCAGACTGCATGTGATCATCAATAATGAGTATCGCTCACAAATCGGGTCAAAATGTTTAACCGTTTTAAACTTTACCCTGCAATTATATCATCAAAAAAATACTGAGGCAAAAGAGGTAATTATAAGGATATGCCTTGCAGACCTTAACCAAAATAAAACTGTATCAATGTAAAACGCCCTGGCGTTTAAAAAAAAAAATTAAAATTTTTCTCTCTCTCTTTTGAAAAAGAATGTGAAATGTTTATTAGCTGAAATGTCATCATTTATGAATCCATCATTTTTCTCGATCTACACCTCATGCGGTCGTTCATATAACGCTGAATATATGATCAGTACAAGAAAATATGCAAACAATGTTCATTGATCGTAAATGCTTTTAATAACAATGCGGTTTAGATATAAAAAAAATTGCGTTAAAAGAGAACGACAGAGCGATGAATCATTTGCACACACGGGCGAATTGAGAGTGATAAGACACTCGTTATTTAACTTTGATTTATTTGAAAATATTTAGTCAAATTAGTTAAGAAACTTATTGAATTCATTAATAGGAAGTTAATATGAAGCATAGAATAGCTTGATTAGGCTTTTTCTTATCTTAATGGCTTCTAAAATTTAACAAAATCTTCCGAAATAAATTAGAATTATACTAAAATAAACAAAGATTCAAAATGTAACAAACCAAATCAAAAACAAAAAACATTTTATCAAATTTTTGCCAAAAATCTTACAAATTCAGGCTAATAACTAGCTCATTACAAGGGATAAGTTAAAAACATTAAAAATAACACCAAATACTTTTTAATTTCAAAGAAATATTCATCAAATTCAGTCTCTTAACCTTGAAAAAAAAAACTCCGATTATCGGCACATTACATCACGTGGGAAATAAATCATTACATATCATAAATGATGTTCAATTTCTTTTAAATTACATTCGAAGGTCCCAAAAAACAGGTTTAAATTGATTTACGTTCAAATAAAGTCACGGATTTTGTTATTCACCAAAGTTCTGTGAGTACGCATTTTTGCTTATTCGACAAACGCCATTCGTTAAGAAAGAATAAATGAATGCGAAATTTAAATAATATTGAAGAAATGATTATTATTGTTGTGCCATCGTGGAGTCGCCTTTGCTTTACATATTTTCTCTCTTTTTGCATTAAAGTCAATTTTTATTGCATGAAATGGTGGTGGTCTTGCACTCAATGATGAAATGAAATGAGCCAAGGCATGAAGAGAGCGAAATTTTGAGATTTAATGATTATTATTATTATGACATTAATCAGGGTCTTCAGGTTATTCATTCATTTTCACTTTTGGTTAAACAAATCAAATTTAAAATTGATTTGCAAATTGAGGAAGACCTCACACAATAACATGCATAAATTATCATCTATGGCTTGTAATTCATTATTTTTACATATAGCTTTTGCTAATCTGCATTTTCATCAATATTTATAAATGATGACATGCTAGCAAATATATCGCCTTTATTGCTCTTATTGTCATAATTCTTTCTCCTTTTAAATAATTAATTAATTAGCAAAGAAGATAGATTATTACATCTAATAATCAATTCATTTTGTGACGAGTGGGTATAAGAATAAGGGACCATAAAAATCAATAAAAATCCTCAATGCCCTTAGACTTTATGAGGCCCTAAACCATAACATTTCTAAACTGTCAACTGTGAATCATTTCATTCTATCTTGTTTCATCTCTCAAATAATCAAAAGATTAAATGCCAT
>CM031380.1:8278403-8440693 GCA_018290095.1 Polypedilum vanderplanki | reverse complement strand
CATACTCTCTAAATCATTTAATAAATTTTATTTTAAATTCTCAATTTTTATTGAAAATTTTTTGAACTACTGAAAGAAAATAGCTTAAAGATTTTTAAAAAAATTTTACAACTTTTTTCAATTAAAATATTTCTATTTATCAAGAAATGAAATTTAATATAAAAATATTCGACTTTTATTATAAATCAGTGTTTTTGCATTAGGTAAGTCATTTAATTTGTGTCTTTTATCTCAACTTGTTGTTCACAAAACATTATATCATTTTTATCGATAAATTCACACTCACACCATTCACGAAAGAGTAAGAGTAAGTGAGTAAGGAATGTTTTAAGTCATCGTCTTTTAAATGAGAGAAAAAAAAAACAAAAGAGAGAATAAAGACTAAAAATGTATATAATTTTGCATAAATTTACAGCTCTCGTGCGATTTCAAGGTATGGCAATATTCGCCGACCAAGCGACTCTCTTTTTGTAATTCGATACTTCTCGATGTTTTTTCTCCTTCGCATTGCGGACGAATTGATGAAAATGATATCCCACTTAATGAAATGATATATAATAATTTTAAAGAATTATCGAATGGAGAAGGAAGGAAAAGAAGAAAGAAGAAGTCAACATGTTGTTGCCTGTGCTCAATATTCATTGTAAATGTGCGAGCAAATGCGCGGATTATTTCAAATGAAAAGAACATGCTTACCTGAGCAAAACAGTCATCCAATTTCTCATGCTTCATTGGATTTGTGAGACGACTGGAATGTCAAATTCCAAAATGTTTTTATGTGTTTGTGTTAGAGCAAACTAAGAAGTAATTAAATACTTTAATTGCCTTTCAATACTTTTAAAACATTTGGAGTCAAAGAATTATCCAACGATAATCTTAAGATAAAAAGTCTACATAATCTCGTCTACCAGCATTTCAACACAAAATATTCTCATTTTTGAAACAATCTCACACCAACCAGCCAGTCATATTATCAGAACATTCAAATCTTTCACACCACTGATCTACTGCTCTTCACTTCTCTCTTTTCCCTGCCTGTATCTTCATCTAAAACATTTTATTTTAAAAACAATTATTCAGTAGTCGTTTGTCATTTCCACAGCTTTTTTAAAATTTCTTCTCGTTACTTTATTATTTTTTGTTTTTGTTTAAACTTTTTTTGTCAAGGATGGTGAACTTTAATTTTGTTTTTTATTGCTTTGATTTGAAATTGAATTTTAAGAAGAAAATAAAACACAAAAATAAGTAAAAAAAATTGGTTGAAACTCTCAGATGACTTTAGCGAATTTTTGTGCCCAGATCAGTTTAATTAATGATTAGAAAAATACTAGAGTCGCTTTTCAAAGAGATTTTATAAATTGAAAATAACGGCCATGTAAAAATAAAATTACTTTTTGTTGCGTGACAAAAAAAGTTGCGCGACGAAAAATGTTGTTGTTTACAAATTTTAAATAGGAAATTAAAAATTTATAATTTTTAAATTAATGCAATCAGTGACAGTTTTTTAATTATATTTTGTCACAATAAATTAATAGAACAAATCAAATGCCAAATATAGAGAGTCTCTAGAAAATCATACACTCATAGAAAAAAAGTAATACCAGATATTAAATTTGTATGAAAAAATTTAATACCCGGTATTTTAGCTGAGAACTTAAAACTATAGTGTTAAATTTTTAACACTAAAATCATAGTATCGATTTTGCTCAGAACTTAACACTGAAGTATTAAAATTTAAACATTCAATCTTAAAATTTTAAACTTTATGGTATTAAAAAATAAAGAATGATTTATTAAAATTTAGAAATATTTCGACCCAAAAAATTCGAAAATTAATGCAGCTTAAAATGCCTGTATTTCCTTTTTATTTTTAATTTACTTCATTAACCAACGGTTTATTAAATAACTTATCTTAATCAAAAATTTTATAATACTACACTTAAAATTGACTTGATTTTTTTTTGAATAATATGATGATAAAGATTCAGTTGCTCACTTTTCTCTCATAACCACTGGCATTTTAGATTCATTCAAGATCTAAAATGATAACAAAGAATAAAATTTATGAAGTTTCAATTTAGATTACAGAATATTTACCTGAACATTTCAAAATCCTCTTCGATATTTGATGAACTTATTTTTTTCCATGATTTTCTTCAATTTTGTATATCTGAAATAATATCAAACAGATATATGTGAATTAATAGTAAATTACCTTGAAAATTTCTTAAGTCCAATTGATACAATAATGGTGTTCAAACTTAAATGAAAAATAGGAATAAAAAACTTAAATCAAAATTTGGTAAAATGATGCATATTTAATTAATTCGCTGATTTGCTTGTGATGTTTTACTGAAAAACCTAAATTACAATATTTTAAAAAAGAAATATAAGGTTAAAATGCAGTTAAATGATCATAAAAAATGATTTCTTACATAACATAAACTAAAGAATCTTACCAAAATATTTATTGTCATTTTTCCTTAAACATTTATTTCTAAACACAAACTTTCACTTTCTTTTAATTTTTTAACACTTCTTATTCACTTTTATGCATGTTTTATTGCTGCAACACACACAAATACCACTTTTTTCAAAATAAATAAAACTTTAATTGCTCTTATTTGTTAAAAAAGGAGAACAAAAATATATTTTGATTCATATATTTAAAAATTAGTTTAAAAATGTTAAAAAATTTAAGATTTTAATTTTTAAAATTTAATATTTTGTATTAAATTTTCGCTGTTTGGCCCGTTTTTTCTAAAGTTTCAAAATTTAAATGCCATAGTAATAAAATTTTAGCACCAAAAAATAAATTTTAAACACTGAATATTTATTTTTTAGCATTTTATGTTTAGATTTTAAAACTTTTATTGAAATTTAAACATTTGGTGTTTAATTCATGATCAGACAAAATTTTAACACCAAAATATTAATTTTTTTTCTATGAGTTGTACTTTTTGAGATCTCGAAGCAATTGGGACAGCCGACAAAAATGAAATTATAAGCAGCATTTTCTATAAAAAATGCGTTTAAAAAGGTAAATTGTAATTAACAATAATAAATAGAAAAAATAATTTATTTTGGTATATAAACAAGAATTTAATCAATCAATAATTAAAAACAAAATTATTTATCATAATAACAACATTTTGTAAACAAAACAGAAATAAATAGTTAACAAACCTTGAATTGATGTCGAAAAAATAGTGAGAGACAACGAGTGGATGAATGAAGAAGAAGATATCGAAGTTTTGAAATTAATAATTAATATTCCAAAAATAAGCAGCTCATCGTTTGTGCTTTTGATAGATTTTTCTCAATGTTAACTAGTAAGATGTGTACCTATGATGATTGATGATCAGCATATTTATCATTAATTATTATTACGAGAGTGAGAGACATGAAGTAAACCAATAAAATATTTAAATCTTTTAGCGAATTGTAAAATATTGATTTGTTGCCTTTTATGAAAATAAAAAAATATTTTTCCTACAAGTTTATTTTTTGAAATAGTCCGAGAAGTGTGTGAGGTTCCCTAAATGGAACAAACTGACAAATCGCTCCCACAAACAATAAATTATGAAAACAATTGAATGTTGTGTTAATTTTTCAGAGCTTCTAAGCTGCTAACCTTTCAACCGATTAAATGCCTCTATTGAATGGCAAAGAGGCGAGTCGAAATGATCGCTGTGTGTTGAAGGACAGGAGAGACGTGCATGCGAAGCAGTGGAAGCCAGTAATAAGTAATTTAATGTTTCATTACAAATGTCTAATCAGATCAAAAAAAATATTTTTATTTCATAACTCATAAATTGGTTTCTTTTTTTCTGTTTCTACTTAAATTATGCGCTTTAACAAATTACTTATCTCGATAAATCATTTTTTCTTTCTTTTAAAAAATAAAGCAGGCACAGGCATAAGGCATTTGAGCGAGTAAAAATAAAGTTTGTTGAACAGTCTTCTATGCGTGTATGTGCAGAAATAAGCAATGAAAGGAAGAGATTGCCAAGTTTAGATTAATATGTTATAAAGTGCCCGATATAAATCTATACGAAATGCACATTTTTTATGCTCTCCATAAGTCATCACATTTGTGCACATTCAATTTATCTACATAAATATAATTTCATTTTTTTTTCTTTATTTATTATTGCATTTTATGAGGTTTTTTCCAATCTTTCTTTGAACATTCTTGAGAAATTTTATAACCGTTACATTTTTTGAAATACGTTAAAAATTTGAAAAAATTATTAAATTTTATGTTATTTTTGATAAAGTCACATAAACGTTTTTATTTTTTTTTTTTTTTCAAAAGTTAAGGAATACAAATTTCTTGATTTGGTAATATATAAAATTTGTGACTTAAAATTCAAAAAAAAAATTTCCGTTATTTTATAAATTTCTAAGTTTTTAAAAGTTTTTACAAATAAAATTTCTATTTGGTTTTAAAACTATTAAATTTGTGAATTTTCAATGAATTTTAGAAAAATTGTATCATTTTCAAATTTCCAATCTATTTAAATATTTTTAATTTCCATAAATTGTTCATAATTAAAAATTTTATTTGTAACAGTTATTTTAAATTTCTCAGATCAAAATAAATAAAATTTCTTTCTTTTTTTGAATTAATTAAATTATCTCGCTCATCATAAAATAGAAAAGAAAAAGAAGAAAGAGAAAAAGTGAGATAGATTCTTTTTTCATTCAACAGCTGCTATTAAATCAATATTAAATTTATTATTATTGTTATTGTTTGATGAGTTAACTGCAGTCGATGATGATGATGACGTTGCAGATGATTCATTTAACGATCTCGATGATTTGTTGCTATTAGTTGAACTATGATTACTACTATTACCTAAATTATGTGTTAACCTATCCTTCTTAATCGCAATTGCGTCGAAAAACTTTTCCACAACTGCAATGATAGGGCTTGATATCTGTATGTGTTAGTAAATGTGTTTTTAAATTAGATCGTTGGAGAGTATGAAATCAAATCTTAATAGAAATCAAACTTTTGTTAAAAATCAATGTTTTTTGTTTTTTTTTTTAATTTATGAATGATTGAAATAAACAAATTCAAATGTAGAAAAGGAATTTTTGTGCTTATGGTACAATCAAATACTTAAATTTTTTATGAGGAATTAAATCAAAAATATAATTTAAAATTCATATTTGAATATAATGTTTCTATCATTAGAATAATTTTCCAAATAATTTCAAAATAAGAAAAATAAAAAGATTTTAATAATCTGAAACTAGAAAAATCGAATCTTGAAATTAACTTTAATATAACTACTTGAAATATATCATCTTTTTTTACTAAATAACTAGAATTGTTCTCAATTCAGCCCACATATATTTTCACAATTCTCTTTAAGATTTAAAATTTATTTACTTCAATGATCAATTCACGAATGTAACATGAGCAAAAAAACATTCTGTGTTGTCATCAGATACAAAGTCAGATGACACAGATGCTGTTTTCGATTGCTGACAACAGAAAAAGTTAAGTGGAGCAAGAGAAAAAAATAATATTTAATTGAAATTTTGTGTCAAAATGCATTTGGTTTTATGCACAATCGATCAAGTAAAATTTCAACCACGTGTCAAGTTCTTTCAATGTGTGGGATCAGAAGTAAGAATAAAAAGTATTCAACCTTGAACACAAAGCTCATCATCGTCTAAGTATTTTTGTGTATTTTGTTAAATGTCCATCGATCCATCATAATCATTCAATCAACAGCAACAACAACAACAAGCAGTTTATGTGTGTGGTATATAATCCATATTCAGTAATTGAACTAATGACACAATTGACATTTTTCCCTTCTTTAAAAAGAGAAAAAGAAAGAATAATTTCATGCTTCCTTGAATGAATGAATAGACCACAAAATAGGCAATAATCTTTGACAGTTTTCACCTTTAATTCTTCCTAAAAAGAAAATATTGATCCTCATGCTTATTATCGAAAGTTGATGGTGCATAAAACATCAAGAGGCGGCACATTTTACTACATGTAATTACGATACATTAATATTTGTGCAAGAAAGCGAAAAATGTTGTTATTTAAAGCATAATTCACGAGCAGAGAAAGAAGAAACCTCATAAAGAATATAAAAAGATTTAGAGGCAAAAGAGCATAACAATCGCCTGACTTGCAATACAAAGTGCCGACGGTTAAAAGAGCATACATTTAAGAATGCTTTATGCTCGCCTTTTGTGACACAATTTTCTTATGTATCCTCACCAGAAATTTCGAACGCGGTTTTTGTGGGATTTTCTCATCTTTATTTTTATTGTTCTTCTTTTATTCAATAATAACATAATCGAGAAAATTATTTTTTCGGCACATTGTTGTCGGGTATCTAATGAAATTGTTTTTTTAAAGCATCCCAATGGGAACATATGATTAAATGTTGAAGAATTTTAGCAAATTCCAATATTATCCACTGGTAAAACTTTTTCCATCTTGAACTCAATAATTAAGAGCTTATTAGTTATAAGAACAAATAAATCGTAAGAATTGTTTCCATCGATGCGCTCTCGCCCTTTTAACAGGCATTTTTACAACATTTTTCTCTCTCGTTGCTCATAATTTTTTTATGACTTTAAAGAACAACGAAATTAACAGTTTAAAACAAGAGAAGAAGATATGTTTGTTTGTTGTTATGTTGTTGTTATGCATGGTGAAGAGAGAGAGCAAGCATAAAGCACAACATGCGGCTTAAGGCGGAATTGCAAGTTGCTAATTTATGCACATCTTTTTTTCGGATTTTTGAATTTGTTTTCCAAATGAAGAGAGAAAATTGCAAGTCAACACCCACTTTGAGACAACTTCATTCAGTGCCAGAAATTTTTTTCATTCATTTATGTTTTTTTGCATGCAAGAGAAAATAAAGAAAATTGATAGCGAACCTCAAAAGAGTGAAAAAGAAATTTATTTTTCTCTTAGTATGCTATACAAAGTGTCCACAAAATCGATTTCATTTCTTTTGCTGTATTTTTTGTGTTGTTTTCAAGGCAGAGAAACTTTTTATTGATCCGCATTTACTAATCGTTTAAATTTCTATAAATACTCAAGAAACTAAAAATATTTCAATTGCATTTAGTTTATTGACAATTGTTTTATCTTTGTTCGTTTCATTTCCTGTTAAATCAAATAGATTTGAGCTAATTTAGATGAGTTTTTTCAAAATTTCAAAAATTTTTAAATGTAAACAAGAATCAAAACAATACAAACTTGTTTGTTTACATTGAAAAACTTTAATTTTCTTATGAAATTTACAATTTTAGGATTGATAAAGTCACAAAATGACTAATTAAAAGCAATAAAATGATCAAAATTAACAATACTACATTAAAATACCTTTTATATAACAATTTCTAGCAGTTTTCAATCAAAAGTTTCATCATCTTGTTTATTCATTACAAGACACATCATCAAAAGCGATCAAATCGCGTCTCATGTCTCAAATAAATCTTTTACATTACTTCAATAAAGAGAGAAAGAAAAGAGCATAAAACAAATTGCTACGATGTTGATGCGTAGGTGTTCATTGAATTGCTCGCGGGGCAATTTAAACAATTCAGACGATGATAATATGAAGAATCTCGCTTCGTTTCGATACTTTATTCCACCCATTAATGTAGCTTGAAATGTCTTGCAAATGATTTTCTTTCTCTTACTTGCTTGCTTGTCTATTCATTGAGTTGATTTCGATATATTTATTTATTCCGTTAAAGTATCAGAAAGAAAACATAAAGAGTGACATAAGCTGATCGTGTGAACTCAAATATACTCTATAATTTTCAGGTGTTCATCTATAATTACAGAAATCACAAAGATCTAATTTTTCTTAGAACAAAATTAATCTATTTAGTGATGAGAAAGAATCTGAAGAAGAAAAATAAACGAACTGCATCATCAGCAGACTGCATGTGATCATCAATAATGAGTATCGCTCACAAATCGGGTTCAAAATGTTTAACCGTTTTAAACTTTACCCTGCAATTATATCATCAAAAAAAATACTGAGGCAAAAGAGGTAATTATAAGGATATGCCTTGCAGACCTTAACCAAAATAAAACTGTATCAATGTAAAACGCCCCTGGCTTTAAAAAAAAAAATTAAAATTTTTCTCTCTCTCTTTTGAAAAAAGAATGTGAAATGTTTATTAGCTGAAATGTCATCATTTATGAATCCATCATTTTTCTCGATCTACACCTCATGCGGTCGTTCATATAAGCGTGTAATGATCGGTTATAAAGAAATATAAAAATAGCAAACAATGTTCATTGATCGTAAATGCTTTTAATAACAATGCGGTAGAATATAAAAAAATTGCGTTAAAAGAGAACGACAGAGCGATGAATCATTTGCACACACGGGCGGAATTGAGAGTGATAAGACACTCGTTATTTAACTTTGATTTATTTGAAAATATTTAGTCAAATTAGTTAAGAAACTTATTGAATTCATTAATAGGAAGTTAATATGAAGCATAGAATAGCTTGATTAGGCTTTTTCTTATCTTAATGGCTTCTAAAATTAACAAAATCTTCCGAAATAAATTAGAATTATACTAAAATAAACAAAGATTTCAAAATGTAAACAAACAAATCAAAACAAAAACATTTTATCAAATTTTTGCACAAAATCTTACAAATTCAGGCTAATAACTAGCTCATTACAAGGGATAAGTTAAAAACATTAAGAATAACACCAAATACTATTTAATTTCAAAGAATATTCATCAAATTCAAGTCTCTTAACCTTGAAAAAAAACTCCGATTATCGGCACATTACATTACGTGGAAATAAAATCATTACATATCATAAATGATGTTCAATTTCTTTTAAATTACATTCGAAGGTTCCAAAAACAGGTTTAAATTGATTTACGTTCAAATAAAGTCACGGATTTGTATTCACCAAAGTCTGTTGAGTACGCATTTTTGCTTATTCGACAAAACGCACTTCGATAAGAAAGAATAAAATGAATGCGAAATTTAAATAATATTGAAGAAATGATTTATATTTGTTGTGCCATCGTGGAGTCGCTTTGCTTTACATATTTTCTCTCTTTTTGCATTAAAGTCAATTTTTATTGCATGAAATGGTGGTGGTCTGCACTCAATGATGAAATGAAATGAGCCAAGGCATGAAGAGAGCGAAATTTATGAGATTTAATGATTATTATTATTATGACATTAATTAGGTCTTCAGTTATTCATTCATTTTCACTTTTGGTTAAGCAAATCAAATTTAAAATTGGATTTGCAAATTAAGGAAGACCTCACACAATACATGCATAAATTATCATCTATGGCTTGTAATTCATTAATTTTTACATATGAGCTTTTGCTAATCTGCATTTTCAATATTATAAATGATGACATGCTAGCAAATATATCGCTTTATTGCTTCTTATTGTCATAATTCTTCTCCTTTAAATAATTAATTATGCAAGAAGTAAATTTATTACATCTAATTAATCAATCTCATTTTGTGATGAGTATAAATAAGGCATAAAATCATAAAGAATCCTCAATGCTTGATTTTTATGGCTAAACTCATAAACATTTTCTAAACCATGTGAATCATCATCATCTGTGTTCATCTCAAATAATCAAAAGATTTAAATGCATGGTCGAGAACAAGAACAACTTCCTATCACACATGAAGTTGACATAAATTTATTTTTTTGGGTTGTTTTTAAAAATGACAACAGAGTGCCATTAAGAATGGGTCAGTTTACAATAGAAGTGATCATCAAATGACACTTCAAAGAACATTTACATAATTCTTCTGTCAACTTGAACACTTTTTGATGCTCTTGAAGTGAAAGAAAGAAGAAATTGTTATCTTCAAATATTGTCCTAACTTGAAAATGTGTTGATTTTGGTCTCTTACTCGATGAATGAATTTTTAAATCTTAGAGATGAATGAATTTCAGCTTAGATAAACAGGAAAGACGGTATTGCATGAAAGAAGGCAAACAATCTTTTCTTCGGTTGACAATTATTGAACAATATTTTTTCTGTATGTGTGTGGCAAATATTTAAGTTTGTTAGGAAACTTTTTGTCGTTTCACACTCAATTTTAGCTAATTTTCAGGTAAATGACGAAAATCGCGTTAGCGCACTTTTTCAAACGAACATCATCGGAACAAATAGCAATGTTTTCAAGTGAAAATCGTGATTTCAAAACTTCCGTCTGGCGCTCACAATCTTTACTTTACTTGACTTGATGTACATAACTCACGGCAACGGAAATCATCGATAATTTCGCCACATTATGAAAAAGAACAAAAGAATAAAAAAGAGAAAGAAAGATGAAGAGGAAAGGATTTATTGTTTACAATATTCAATCCATTAATCTGCATTATTTAAATATTCATTCATTCCGATTTTTCACCCACGCAAATGACTCTTTTCTTTCTGCAGCTAGTCGTGTGCGCTCATGAGAAATTGGTATTTTATATTGAAATATCTTTTAAGTGATCAATTTAGTTTCATTAAACTTCGCATCAAGTTATTTTGCTGACCAAATAATGAAAGAGACAAAAGACGATGAAGAGAAAAATTTAATATAAAGTAAATCAGCAAAAGAGATGAATCAAGGTTAGGACTGTCTTGCTAATTATTATTTTGGATAGAATGTTATTGATTTCAATGAAATATTGCTAATAAAATTAGAATTCTTTGTTTAAAAATGATTTAAAAATTTATTGATAAAAATGTAAACAAAACTTTGTTTACAAACATACAAATGTAAACAAACAAACCAAATTCAATTTTCTAAAAGAAATTTCTGTTCAAATCTAATGCAACTTAATTAAAAATCAATTCATTAACAAATAATGCAAATACATTTAAAGAATGCAATCGAATTTCCCCATTTTTCATATTTTCAAAGTGTCTAAGTATTGACAAAAAGAGAAAAATTTCATGTATTTATTCATACATATAAATCCTGTCAATGGCAGAGCGAAAAAGGGAAGAATATAGTGCATGTAGTGCATTTATGTGGCTCCATTTATGATGATCGCTTTTGTGATTATGCCAAACAAAAAAATAAATAAATTTAAGAGAGCGCTTGCGCTTTCATTCAACACACACTACAAAACTGAGAAACATGTTAAATGCAAACAAAAACCTCGCTTAGATCAAGCTGATACTGATACTGTGTGCTGAAAGAATGTTTAATTTCTCTCTCCTGATTTTCCTTTTACCTCGGTCTTATGTGTATACACAATAAATATATTTATACTCTCTTTTCGGACCAAAAAAAGCGACATTATCGTTCATCTGATACATTTTATACTAATGTGGAGATTTATGCTTCGAAATGAAGATTTATATTTACACAGAAAATTAGAGACAACTTTTGCCGGCATCATGAGATCCTTTGCTTTAAACTCAAACATTGTTATCAGCATGAATTTTTACCGGTGTGTGCATAAAGGACCTCACAGAACTATGACGATAACTTGATTGACTCATTCAAACTTAAACAAAAGAAGAACTAAAATAAAAAGACAAGCGAAGAACATGTCCATAATTAAATTAATTTTTCACACTTAAACAATTCTATTAAAAAAAAGCGATGCTCATTTCCCACGAGTGTGTTACGACAAGCATAATTCGGTTTTTATTGCCTTATACACACATATATATGAAGATGCTTCAAGACAGAATGAATGAGAATAAGAATAAAAGAAGGAGAAGAAAAATTTCAAGATCGTATCATGCTTTAACAATTTAATCAAAATATTTGTCAACCGAAAAAATAACAACAAGCAAAAGAGAGAGAAAAAATCAATTTAGATCTATCAAATTGACACACAGAGTGTAATAAAAATAAAAACACATTTCTCTCGCATCTTGCGATTGATCTCAGTCATTTTCTCTCTTCTTCTGCTGTTGTTGCCTGATTTGGATACAAGAAAGAGTTTATTAAGACCACCATGTCATGTCAAATGAATGCATGAATAGAATTGAGGAAAAGAAATATATAAATGTTGTACACATCCATAATCAATTTTTTCTCTAGCATTCTTACTTTTTTATTATAATTTGAATAAATTAACGCGCATCATGTTTAAATATGTTTGTGTGTGAGGTGGCGAGGATTAAATTTCAATCACATTAACAGCTGTGTGCTTTTTTGAATTTTTTATTTTGACAATTAAAAAAAAAAGTTTCTCTATCTCTAATGATAACTTCATTATGGCAAAATTTATCTCATTTAATCAATTCAACACTTTTTTGCTTGTGTATAATTCATTAAAATGCTTTTAGCAAATATTTTGTAAAAGTTTTGCATTTTGACTGAATTGAATAAAATTGTAATAAATTTATTTCAAAGAAAAATTTTATAGAGTTCTGTATACGTTAGTAAAAGATTTATTAATTAAAATTGTCTCTGAATTTAATAAATTATAAAAATTTTCATTTTTTGTTTAAAACTTACCCTATATCATCTCGGTTATTTTAGTCATCTCGGAAATTTCAAATTTCATATAACCGTTAAAACAGAAATTTTCAAAAAAATTTTAAATGGCTGCAATAATGAAACAAAAACTGATTTTTACGATTATATTTAAGCAAAAAAAATGCGCCTAATTCAAAAGATTACACTATTTCTTTCAGTCGTGACATCTGTGATGCTATAATCTCCTCTTAATGAAACTATCATCATCAAAAAAATAAATGTCGCCTTTTGTATGTCTTCTGTAGCGAAAAAAAACATAGTCAATTTTTTTTGAAAAGTGAGAAATTTATTCAATGCTTATGAATTCTTCTTTTCAGTCATAAAAAATGTCTCTCAACCATAAAGCATTCAACACTTAAGCACACAACGAACAAAAAAAATCTAAATACACAGTCGTAAGAAAAGAGATTATTATAAATTTATATTGTCAAATAATAATTCGACACTATTCATTTGGTTATTAAATGGAATTTTCTCTTCTTTTTCTTTCACTTTTGCCTCGACATCGACGCTTGCTCTTGCTCCTTCTTCTTTTTCTTTTTTGACTGTCGACAGAGATATATTTTAACTCTTATTTACAAAAAGACTTTTTTTCAATAAAGTGGCTATGTTAACAAGAGACTTAATAATATTCATTCTTGGGATTTATTGAAAATTGACCATAAAGCTGGAATATTTCAATATTTGTTCTTCTATTCACTCTTTTCAACGCTTTTGTCATAACTTCATAATGATGATGATGATCCTCTATAATAGCCCCAATTTAAATGACTTAAACAATGCAAGTAAGTTGACAGCATCATTGATTGTAATCTTTTTGTTTAAGAAATTTATGAGAAAATTATGAAGATTTTTAGTTAACTTCAATAATGTCGAAATTCGTGGTGATTTTTTAAAGTTCTGTTATTCATTGCATAATTTCTATTTACAGCAATTCTATTCATACGATTATCATTTCGTCTAGAAATAAAATTTCAATATTTAGCAAAATATAAAAATAATTTTCATTTACCTCACAATAATTTCTGGATTATTTTCATGATTTTCATTACCATTTTTATTACGAGTGCAAATTTTAGCAAAAATTTGACACACTTGAATAAATAATTCAACAATTGAAATCAATGAACAACCGAGAAAAAGTCCTAATAAGCCACCAGCATCAGCAAACACTGGTAATTAAAAATTTTAAAATTTAAAACAGTTAAAGTATGCAGAATAAAATTGTAACTTACAATTTTGTATTTTGTATGACACGAATTTTTCAGCTTCTACAATCAAATAACTTTCAAATTGAAAACTTAAAGCTGAAAATTCTGATCTAAAATTTTTAAAATTTAAAGATTTTTGAGATCTGTTATAAAATTTTTACTATTTATTAAATTAAAAACTACTCACCCATCGACAACTTTCTTAAAAATAAATTTCAGGATCAGAATTGTCTAAATTTGATGTTCGTTCATAAGCTACTTTATATTCAATATTATTACATGTATTTAAACAATTACAAGTTTTATTTTTTGATGTTTCCTTGTGCCAATCAGCAAGTGATTTTATGAAACACGAATAGTTTTCATAATCACAAACTTTAGATGCTGATTTACGTGGCATATAGAACATTATACATTTGCATTGATTTAAAGTATAATTGACCATGCATTCATATTCACAGTTTAGTTTTGTATAAGCTTTGAAAAATTGAAGTTTCCTTTCCCCTTCAAAATAACAATCACGAATTTCAGGTGAATAAGAACGAAGCGATTCATCACTTCTAAATGATTGAGCACTTAAAGTTAAAAGTTTTCCTGTTCCTAATTGTACACTATATTCCTTATGGAGTGGACTTAAAATTTCATTTGGTAGATGGATATAGAAACTGAATGATTTTGCAAAAGACCAACACAAATTGTTAGTGTCAGAAGCATTGATAAACATGTAAATATTTTGATATGCATTTCTTTCTACTTTTGCTCGCAATGGATATAGAAATCGTATATTGTTAAACTTATAATCAAGAAATTCCTTATCAAGTGACCATTTTGTAAAATTCAATTCATTAATATTAAGTGATTTCGGATAAACATCAATTGCAGCTGTTACATTTGGATAATCAAAAGCTGAACTCAAATCTTCATTATTAAAAATCACAGAATGTCCTTGAATGTTGAAAGTGTAACAAAAACCTCTATGAGTTATCATTCTAATAAAAACTTTTTTACAACGATCTTTGGCTCCATTTCTTCTACAACCGAATAAAACTTCATCAATTGAACGAAAACTTTCATCAAGGAGCTTCAAAACATCATTGTTATCTCTTCTTCTATAAAACCTTTCTAATTTTAACAAGTAATTTAAATCACAAGTTTGAATATTTGAAGTCATGTAATTAATTTCCGATTGTGACAAATTTGGATAAACATTATATTTTTTCTCACGAAATTTCAATTCAAATTGTGCTAGATTTGCAAGTTGATTTTTAGCAAATAATGGTGAGCAAATTGTGACAGCTGGAAATGGAATATCTGTTAATAACTTTGATTTTTCTCTGACTAAAATATCAGGCTCGAATGTCCACTTCATGTAAATGTTATAAGCATAGAAGCCAAAACCAACATTTGATAAAATAAAAATTATAAACCACAATAATCGCACTAAGATTTTCTCATTTTTATCAAAAATGTAGCCTATTCCATGAATTGTGCTTTTTTCAAGTATATTTTTATTTTCAGGTGACATTTTACAAATTGAACTGTTTTGAATAAAAAAGAAAACTGTAATGAAATGAATATTTAAAATTTTATAGAAACAAACTTTGATAATTATCACTTGCATGACTTTTAATTAAATTTTATGTCATAACATGCAACAGACTTTACATTAGAAACATGATTTTTAAATAATCAACACATTATCACGCTATATGACCTTGCCATTGAATTATTTTTCATAACATGTGTCTGACTATTGATTTTTATGTCTCATAATTTTTAATTAGAATTGACAACAGTTGATTAGCCATTAAGATAAAAATTTAATTATTTATCTGTAAATTTATTCCAAAAAAAAAAAAATGAAAATTTCCTAATTTTCATTAAAAAGTTTCATTTTGCATTAAAAATTCTCTACTATTCAAATTATTTTACTTTTTTGTATTGCTTTAGAATCAAATTTAAATAAGTAACTTACAAAATCATCTGCCTTGTCAATTCTGTTTTTAACTTCATTGCACATTAGTAAAGTCAATAAATATCAGTAAAAGAAAGTTTATGATATGAATAGTGACGCCATGCAACAATGTAAGTGAATAATCTTATAAGATTCCACAACAACTGGAATGTCCAGTTGATGCGATAAAAAATTCCATTCACAGCTATCATCATTTAGCTGAAAGATTGCGTGTGTGTTCCTTAAATGGAATTTCGCGAAATCTTATCACATTCATAACTGTTCCAAGTATGAAAACAACAAAGATTCCTTAATGTCGAATATCAAATTTCAAGAAAAGATTTCTTTTTTTGGTTGAACTTACGTCATTGGACAACGAGCGCGCGCTCTCTCTCTTGAAATTTATCAGATGCGGTGGCTTGATGAAGAAAAGAGAAATAAATTAAAAAGAATTAAAGAATTCATCAGCCACACACAAAATGCTTGTGTACGATACGATCACAAATTAATTATTTCCTGACATTTAAATTTCGTCATGAGACTATAAATATCTCAATCTCATCTCCTTCAATTTAATTCTTCATTATTAACAACAGCACCTTAAATACTGAAAATGACTGCTTGTTAATAATGTGCCGAGATTTGAATTGAAAAGGAATATATAAAAAAGAATGTTGAATGTACGATAAGATCTTTACAGCGTCTTTTTGATGACTTTAGGAATGTGCTTCACACTCTCTCGCTTCTTTCTACAGCTTCCAACTGATTTCATTCGTACGCAAATTAACTCCTTTTTGTTGATTATCAATACTTTTTATTATATTTTGTTTTACTAACTGTTTTGTGAAATTGTCAATGCTATAAAAATGGAAAATATATTTTTATTGTCATATAAATTGCCTTGTGAAGCTTCTTTAATGAATAAATTGTGAAAAGGATTTAAAAAGGTTTCAATTTATAAATTTTGTTAAATGGAAAAATTGGTAAATAAAATTTAAAACTGATTTAGTAAAATTTTGATTAATGTTTGATATTTAAGATCAAATCTTGATTAAAATTATAAATGAAGATTTCTGTGCTTCATTTTTTTATATCATTCAAATTCTATTTTGCTTTTTATATTTTTGCATAATTTTCTTAATAAAAACATCTCCTCCATTTATCTTTAAAATTTCGCTTCAAATTTTTAATGAATTTTCTAAGAATTCATTTTAAAAAAAAGACAATTTAATTTAAAGAAATTAAAAAACTATTTAGAAATTAAATCTTATAATTTCATGAGAAATTGAAACTTTTCAATAATTTTTCTTACTCAAATTCTATTTAAAATTCGTTTTTTACCAAAAAATTCAACAATTTTTTTTGCAAAGAAATTCCTAAAATCAAAAAAAATCCTTTTCATTTTCTGACACTTACTTACCTACAACATCGACAAAAGAACATAAAAAGACAGAGAGTGTAAATTACAGTCACATTACATTTTTTCGATGAGGTGGTCGCACAGTTAGAAGTCTCATCTCATAATTATGTGTTCCTTTTATTTTGTCATTCTTTTCCTTTAATCATTATCAACAAAGATAGAAAAAAAATTACACAAAAAGATGACCATCCATGAAATTCGAATGTTTTGTAAACATTTCTATGAAATTTTTTTTCTTGACATGTTTTTAGTAAAATATTGTCAAAATAGAAATAGAAAGAAAGGAAGGAGGAAGATTTCTGAGTAATCTCATAACGTATGACAGTAGAAAAAGATTTTTGTGGATCATCCTTGACTTTTTTGTTCTATAATCCCAAAAAACTGACGTGATCTTTTGCAAAAAAAAATATCCTTGAACAAGCGCGTCTAATCCGTAGATATTTACATCACCTACTGTGATGTACAAGCAAGGGATCAAGGACACAAGTTGTCTCTTTTGACAGTCATAATCGGATGTCCTTCGTATTTCTGCTAAGAAAGTTAATTTTTTAATGCGATTTTCTTTAATTGAATTTCCTTCTTAGAAGAATTTTTCTTTCTTTTTTGGAATTATTGCTCTTTGATCCACACTTTTTGGTATCAGCATGATGTCTTGACAGTAGAAGAAAGAGAGAGAAAAAAATTAGCGGCACTTGCCAAAGACGATCAAAAAACACACAGTCGCTAGAATTATCAATTTTTTATCATCGAACATTTATGAAATATGTGACTTCTTAAAAATAATGGTTCTGCTGATATGAATCACAAAAAGATGTTTTTAATTGTTAGTTTTTTTCTTTAAAATTTATGGACATTCAATGAATTTTAGTTTCATCTCTTTCCGATCTTTTTCCACTCAATTAAGGAGAAAAATTTATTTATTTTGTAGCTTTTGCCGACGATGACGATGAACTGAAGCTTAATGCGATGAACTAAATTAGGCAATAGATTAAACAGAATTATAGTTTGGCGCTAAGACTGGAATAATTATTCAATTTTTTATGACTTTCATAATAGATCGAAATTGATCAAAATATTTTATTAAGAAAGAAATTTTCAAGTAACTTTAAGCGCATTTTAAAAAAGTTTAACGAATTTTTTTATTTAGGAAAATTTTACCAATTTAGAAAATAACGGTTTTTAGAAAATTAAAAATTTAACGGAAATTTTAAACTTAAATTCCTCAATGGTTTTGTTTACATTCTGAAAATTGAATATAAATCCAAAATGCTCGAATTCTACAATAATAAGACTCTAAATTAATTATTGAACAAATATGAACCCAAAATGATTCCTTAAGTTTTCTTTCGTCTCAAAAAATGAGCTAAATAAATTATTAATAATTTCTGATTCATTATCATCTTTTCTCCAAAAAAATAAAAGAATCATAGGAGCGAGAGACAACTGTGATACTCCTCGCATCTATTCAAAAGTGTATTCTACCCTATACAATTCTCAATGGGGGGTCAAATTAGTTGATGATTTTATTTTGAATATTTTAAGCATTAATTTTTACTCAGTTGTTGGTTTTAATTTTTTGTATGCTTTGGCATTCTTTATTCTCTTTTCTTTTTGTCTCTCTCTTGAAAATTGGTGATTATTAATAATTCGGTAGATATCAAAAAGAATGAGAAAAAAATTATGATTATGGTGGAAGGTTCGACTATGGCCAATTATTTTAGTAGTCTCAGAAAGAAAATAATAAACGTGTGACTTCTTGACCACAATCAAGACCCGATTTTTGATTCCGCAGTTTCGTTTATGAAAATTTATTCACGAAATCAATTCACAGTATGAAATTGTTTAGAAGTTCTTTCTCCTGGCTCATCTTTTTAAAATTAAATAAACCACCGAAAAATGAATGAAATGGATTCCGACCATAAAAAAAACTTCTAAACTCTTTCAAATTGTCTTCGAAATGTCTTGCTGTGGGGAGTCAAATATATTATATGATACTTTTAGTGTATATTTCTGCAGCAAAAGCAATTTGTTTCTTCTTTTGTTTTCAACTTTCTGATAAAAAATGTTTTTAAATATTTTTATTGATTTTCATAATGTGTTACAACAGAAGGCTTCACATATGAGAATTATTTTTATTTCTCCTTCTTAAAATGTTTATTTATTTTCTTCTGTCTTTTTTGTGTCCAAATATTTCATAATGTTATTAGAAATTCACCAAAAGATAAAGATCTTCTGCTGCAGATAAAGACTTGCATAAATTTAAATTTGAATTTTGCTTTAAATTCTTTTCTTTTATTGACTTTTCAATTATTGTTGAGAGAAATTATTTCCATTCTTTAAATATTTCTAAATGATAGTTGAGTTGGAAATTTGAATTTGTATTTTTTTGTTCTTTAAAATTGAAATTTGTCACACAGATTTTAAATTAGAAATGAGAAAATTTTATGGTTTAAAAATATTTAAATTCAAATCTTGAAGTAAAATAAATAATCGTTAAAATAAACTATCGTTGTCGACGATATTATTCTTTTTTAAATTCATTTAATTTCTTTTTTTTTATTGAATTTTTTTTAAATCAATTTTTTCACTTTATTCTATTTATTCTGAAAAAAATTTGTGAATCTACAACAAAATATTACAGTATCATTTATAGCTTCCCTCAATCATCATTGAAAACAAAAATTTCTCTTCATAACTTCTCACCTTTTTTCCAAAGAAATGACGAATTTTTCTATCTCTAAAACCAACAGTTTATGCATGCATCATAAATATTTCTTATGATTCAATTGTATGAATCATGACAAATGAAGAAAATAAAAATGACTGACTTTTATCATAACAGTAATGACAAAAAAAAGAGAAATTGTTTGTAAGTTATTCAAAATCAAATTAGAGAACTATTAACAAGGCTTATATTGTTATAAATGTAAATTGTCGGCACTCACTTTAAGATTGCCATCGATTGAACGCAAGCACTTATGTTGCTCTTTCTGATGAATAAAAAAGAAACTTTTTATGTTCGAGAACACTCGAGATTCATTCATTGAAGAATGAGAGAGACTCCACTCGATGCCGCAACAACAATAATGGCATATATGCCTTATATTATAATTTATTATTGACTATGATACTCTCTATTTAGATTTTTTATTCTCTCTTTTTAACTCGCGATCAATACCGAAACAATTTGTGGTATTTAGACAAACATTTTAAATACTCTTTCAATACTTCAATATTTCATTGTTGGCGATCAATTGCTCGCGCTTTATGAATCGATTAATCGATAATTCTTCTCTTTTCCACCATGATCAATTCAATAAAAGAAAAAATGAATAAATCATCATTGGCAAGAGATATAACAACAATGCAAGATCAGACAGGTGAGGATTCCCAAAAAAAATATGTATATGAATGTGTGCTTATGAGAGTCTCTTAACAACAATTGTGATGAGAAATATTTGTCGGCAAAATGTGAAATATTCGATGATCATATCATCTTTCTCTCTTCTCTTCTCCCTCTTTGTATCATTTTAGGATTGATCAGCATTACAATCAAATGATTTTTACTTTGGAAATGATGATTTGATGAAATTTTTATGATGAGAAATATGGAATAAATAAAAAAAGAAGCGCATTTTTTATTATTTTAAAATTTTAATGATGAAAATGTCTTTAAATAAGACATACTTAAAATAATTTTAAATTTTAAATAGAATTTATATGATGTAAATAAATTTCGAATTCGAATCTTGAGTAATAGAATTGTTTATTAGCGAATTTGATTTTTTTAAATTTTTTTTTTTAACATTCATATTTTTCTGACATTTATCAAATTCACTTTCGATTGAAATTTTAAGAAAAGGTTTTTATATACATTTTGTTAATGCAATCAAAATTTAAAATAAAAATTAAAAGATTTATATTAAGGAATATTTTCAATCTCAAATCTTCAAAGTTAAAACTATTTTAAAATGTCTAGTTCCTATTTTTTGCTAAAAATTTTCACAATGAAATATTTAAATTTTATTTTTGGACAAACTGCTAGTAAAAATTCTTTTTGAAAGTAACAAAACTTAAAAACATCTGTAAATCATAAGCCAATATAAGCACAGACTTACAAAACTTACTCATACGCACATTGATCTCATGTCAAATTAATTAAGTGTATAATAAATTATGATGAGCGATATTTCATTGACTATTTAACGAGCGAGGCTTCAACATCAAACAAAAAAACGAAACACTTTGAGTTCGCCCCGAAGCATCTCAATCATTGGGCATCAGATCATGCTCATGGGAAAAATGTATGTGTTTAGTTTTTATTTTCGGCTTTATCATCAACACAAAATCGACACATTTCAAAATAATAATCTTCGAGACTTTCTAAGTAATTCGATTATAAACAAGGAATTCCTTTGCCCGCTTTTGTACACACAACACAAAAACATTATTTTAATCGATTCATGCTGTTTGTTTTGTCAAGAGTCTTTCAACGAATGAGAACAACATGGGAAGTGAGTCAAGTCATCGCGAGAGCAATTTTTCAAGCTTCATTCTTGCTCTTTTTTGATATCTATTCATTTTGATCATGAGAAAATATTTTAATGATTGAAAACAATTGAATTCTTCTTTGTTTTTAATTTTTAGATGAGAAAATATATTGATAGAAACTTCTGGTTTTCATTTGTTGTAAGTTTATAGACTTTAAAATTGATAGAATTGAACACTTTTCTTATTAATTGCTTTAAAAATTGAAAATTTTGGGAAATTACAGATGTAAACAAAGAAATCAAAACAAAAAATTTTTGAATAGAAATTTCACTCAAAAATGATACAAACTCATTAAAATTAACTCAAAAATACTTTGTTTAAAGATGAATTCAGTTATTAATTTTAAACTTAGGAATTTCAATTGAAATATGATCAATATTCATTACAATATTTAATTAATAAAGCTTCTAAGAATGAATAATTTGTTAAAGTTCTTTTATCTTGAAAAATATTCACAGAATGTCGCTACTTGTTGTTAAATTTAATTTAAAAATGATTGAATGTTTGTGATTATTATTTCATAAGAATTTGTCTCCATAGCCTTAGTAAGAGAGAGAGTAGCAAACAAATTCGCATTTAAAGAAAACATTTCTGAGAAACAGTCGAAGCATAAAGACGGTAGATACGAAGCAAAGGTTCAACTAGCCTCCTTTAATGATAATTATAGGGAAGGCATTCATGATATTAATTTATGATATTTTTCATTCGTCCATATTTCACTCGCACGTCAGCTTCAGTTAATGAGTTGTTGTTATTGCTGCCATTGCCTAGGCATTCACCTGAAATACACGAAAGAGAGAAAACATTTCATGAAGCAGCCACATATTTCTCACATGATGATGATAATGATGATGACCGGAGGGCATAAAAGCAAATCGGATCGAAGAAATATCCCAAAAAAAAAGAGTTGAACGAGAGGGCAAGAAAGAAAGAAAATTTAGTAATTTAGCAAAAGAAGATTCTCAGGAATCATGTGTCACAGCGGGAATCCTTTTCACAAATCAAATTCATAACTCGCGCTTGCTTGCTTGTTTCATAGCATTGAATTGAAAAAATTGAGAAATTGGAAATCCTCCTAAAAATATTTTCTTTATGTTTATGCGCTCGCGCATGGCTAATGGAGGCGAAATTCGATCTTACCATCATTGGAATTAAATATATACAAAATGATACTCTTCCTGACATTTAATTTTTCTTTTGCTTTCTGCATTCATTCAATTATTATTTTTGTATTAAGGAATTTTTTTATGCGGACCAACATTGATACTGATTTTTATTGAAAAGGAAGTCGAAACAGTATGATGTCTTTTCTGCTGAAAAATAACGATTATGAATGAAAATCTTTTCTTTTTTACGTTTTTCTGTTCTCTTTATTTATTATTTATCCTTCTCTGTGTCTATATCCAAGCGAATAAAGAAATTATTTATTTTTAAACTTACTATTGAGAAAATCTACACAAAAAATTATTATTTTTGAAAAAAAGAGAAAAAGTAAAAATGGAAGTTGATTATCAATTGCAAATTTCTTATATAAAATAATGATTAAATACGGTAGACTAGAATCTATTCTAAGCACGGCTTAAATTTAATAGTCATTTTTCTTTTTATAATGATAAATCTTCACTTATATTTATATTCAAAAAAAAGTTTTTTTTCTTTTGCAAGATTTCATCGTCATTTTTCTTCTTATGAGCTAAAATCTTATTAAAAATGCAAATGAAATTATCTTATTACAGAGGAGAATTATGCATCATAAGCATTTTTGAATGGAAGAGACAGAAAAGTGGACAAATTATGATATCAAAAATAAACTGTTGTTGTTACTGTTGAATTGCATTTCATGCTTGCTGCTTTTAATTTCTCAGAAATTTCTCGCATTCTTTTCTTTTGCTCAATTTTCGTATTTTTTTTAACCAGAAAGATCAAAAAGTTTTGGACTTAATTGCTCTTTCGCTTGAAAGATTGTTGTTATTGCTTTAGAAAGAAGGAATTTGTAGTGATTCTTAAAATTTTTAAATTTCTTTTTAAAAACTTCTAAATTGTTTCAGAATTTTACTATAATTTGTAAAAATCGTAGACAGCTGGAAAAAAATTCAGATAACAAATTGTCTGGTAGTCCAAAACGAAAAATAACGGTCGTTAAAGGAATTTCGAAAATTTTCGTTTGCAACTACGCAAAAAAATTTTTAAAATTTTAAATTTATTGAAAAAACCAAAATTAAAGCGTTTCCTCATTTTGGTAAATACCAAATAGGTTCAAACTTATTGATTGATGTTGTAAAGTGTTTATGAAGAGTCAGAAATCAAGATAAAGAAAAAAATTATTTTCTATTTAAATTTTGTTTTCGAAAAGGGGTGTGAAAAAATTTTAAATTTTCGAAATATCGTTTGAATTTTTCGAACTTATAACTGACAATTTTTCGTTGTGAACTACCAGGCAAAATGATAAAAAAGAGTTCTTAAAAAATTCACTTCCATGAATGAAGTTTCTTTAAAATTAATTTTAAAAATCACTTCCCTAGATCAGAATATTGAATTTCGATTCTAAGCATCAATTTACATGTATCTAACAACGACTACCATCATCATTGTCACAAAAGTATAAATAGAATATATTGAATAAAAAATTCTTTCATTCTTTCTTTCTAAGTTGTCTTCTGTTCATTTACATATTTTATAATGCTTTATCGAAGAAAAAAAGTAATAATTTTTTTATTGTTCCGCTAATAAACCACCATCAAAGTTCTTCTTTTCTCTCCTTGTTTAATTTTCATGTATTTGTGTGTGTGTGACAAAAGTGCCAAACAGCACCTTTATAACTTTATCGTAATTTATTCTCACACCACACGATGTGCTTTTTTTATTCTTTTACACGAATTCAATTTATTTTAATTTAATTTGGTGCTCTTGAAATGACCACAACAAAAAAAAGAGAAAAAATCATAAACCACAGAAAAAACAAAAAAGAAATCCTCACTGGGTTTCTTTATTGTCATGAATCTTCTCACACCTGATATGTATTCATATGCAGATGAGTCACATACACACGACGATATGTGTAAATTTTTCATTTGGCGCTTTCATGACAAGACACACAAAAAAAGCGATTTGCGGCTGGGATTTGGATCTTAAATCCTTATTGTCTGTTTTTTGTTGTTTGCTTAAAATTTCAATTTTCAAAAAGCGTTGAGCTCTCTGTTCCTATAATTTATGTTTTAACGCGAAAATAAAGAAATATTGAAAGGAGAGAAGGAAAGAAATAAATGGAAATTCATTGAATGTGTAAACATCGAAAGAAGAGAGTTGAAAAATATTAACAAATTAACCATAATGTCTGTTTATATTCATGAAAAACTCGTAATGAATGTCATCAATTATGATATTTGAGCTTTGAGAAATTTTTTTTTTTTCGATTATGCGAGAAATTTTCAGAAGTTACATATTATTTTAAAACTGGGTCAAAATGACTTAAAATCTATCTTTTTTCACGATTTCTTAATTTATGAGAAGTAAAATGTAAAAATATTATTAATCCAAATAATTTTCTCGATAAATTATTAATTAATTAATAGAGAGATGATAAAAATGATAAATTTTTCTTTCTTTCGTCTTCATTAATCTTATGGACTTAAATTAATTAATACAATGATAAAAAGAATTTTTTTAAAAAAAATGTTAACGCAAATAAGACAAAAAATATGATCACGGTGGCTGATCTATTCATTCGCTCTGCCGAAAGGTGATGATGTTGTTGTTGATGATCTCATAGCGATTATAATACTTATTAATTGGCATTTAGTGAAGATTGAAATTTGATACGTTCTGTTGTTGTTGTATAATAAAAAAATTTTAATTCCAAATTAACACTTAAATATTGGCTTTAATATGTATATTATTAAAAATTAAGTAGTTGAATTTTTATTCCTGCTCGCTACCACCTGCTTAAATAAAAACGAAAATGATCACTGCTTAATACGATCGACAATTGCAACAATTATAATTGTTGTTGCCATACGAATCCGAATGTATAGACCTAGATATAAAGAGAAGAAAAAAAAATCATAAAATTAGTTTTTTATGTTCACAATGTGCAGCAAACGTAATTCAGCGGCACTTAACGAGATGACAATTTATGACAAAAAATAAAAAGAAGGCGGAAGATGAAATGTCATATGGAAGTTGTTGAAGCTTCATCTCACATAGTGCAAATAACAATTTTTACAAAATGAAATCAAATCGAATAATATTTATAAAGTTTTTACAAAAATCAAAATTTAACAGTTTTTAAAATTTTAATTTTTTGTTTACATAATAAAAATTAAATTTAAAAAATTTGTAAATTTCTAAAACAAAAAATCAAGTTATGCTACTTTATCTTAAATTTAAAAATAAATCTTTATATCAAAAAAAATTATTTAAAGTGATTTCACCTTGTTTACATTTCATAAAAAAAGTTAATTGCGGCTTAAAAAAACAGCCAATGATGCGACTGAGAACGAACGAGGATGAATAAAAAGAAGAAGAGGAGGTTTAATAATATAAGGTTTTATGACTTGCACATTAGCATCAACGCGATACAAATATAAAAATGTCAATTATTTCGATTATAAAAATTGGCAGATTAACACCTTTATAGCCAAGATCGTGTGTCTATAATTGAGCTTCTGCCAATTATGCCAATTAAAGAAACCATATAGTGTGAAAGGGGAGAGAGATAGAAAAATACATTTATATATCGGAATGATTATTATTAATAAGTGCTGAGCTGTGTACGTGCTGAATTAATTGACAATAATAACAATAAATGATAATTACAGTTGATAGAATGAGCATTTAAAATTATACATATATATTGAATTAAATTCTATGAATTGTTATTGTGTAATTTTAAAACCTCACTCTATCTAAAATGTTCAATATTTTTTTGACATAACTTGTCCGCCTTCATTAGATTTGAAATAAAAATTTCTTTATGAAAGAGCGGAAAGAAAATAAAAAATAAAAAAGAGTTATTGCTAGTATTACTATGATTATGTATGTCAAAATATATTGATATTAACATAAAATATAAAATAAATATATATTTGTGTGTCCCTCACCTTTAGCTTAGTGTTTTTTTTATTTTTTTTTTATATTTTTGTGTGATTTTTATATAGTTTTTTTGTGTGTACACACCACAGATAGGAAGTATCATTTATCGCCATATACATTGACTACATCTACAAGAGAAAAGAAAGTCATGCCATAATCCATTTTGGTTATAATTATTTATTGTTTGATGTCTCAAAAAAATGTGTAACGAAAAAATTATTTTCAAAATAAAAAAAAATTGAAAATTAATTATTTTCGTCCCACAATAAAAATAAAATCTTTTTTTCTACTTTGTCACGTTAACAATCAAAAAAAAGAAATTTTATTAAATGTTTCAGGTCAAGAAAGTGATTGTTAACATCACAAATGATTTCAATTGACAACTTCAAAAAAGGAGAGATAGAGAAAAAGTTCTTTTGCGTGTATGTACTGCACAATTTCTTTTTTTCTTCTTTATAATTACTCTCATGACCCACATGTTCATATTTCGCGAAATCATGTCCAAAAAGATCTCTTAATCGGGTTAATTTGATTGTAAAGAGGTTCAATTGCCTCTCTCATCATATACAATGAAAAAGTCATGCTGGATGACGTCACAATAACCTCAGCCAAATATTTATACATGTGGGCTGATTGCTGATGAAAAACTGACAGTTAATTATAAAGACACATCATTAAAAAATTATTCATCAATGGCCTGAAGTGAAACAATAGAGAAGCTCGCATCATAACATATAATAATAAAGATTGAGCGGAGAGAGATCGTTGGTGGGTAAAAGTCTATTTTGGTAGTTCACAAATAATATACCCATCTAGTAGTAGTAAAGAGAAAATATCAAATTACAATTAAATATTCTCCTCTGCATACAGAAATCACGCAACAATCAATGGGCTTTTCTGATGAATTTCGTAAGACTTTTTTATGCTGTTGTTGTTGCGGTTGTCATAAGGCCACTGGAGGAGGAGATTTAATTCGTTTGGGAAATTAAGTATGTGCATAAATAATAGATAGAGATTGATTGTTTTGGTAGTAGGCACAGAGAGAGACCTTTTTTGACCTTTTTTGACCTCTTTTGATGTGAATTAAACTTTCAAACTATTGTTCAATTTTTTTATAATTATAGCAGCAGCAGCTAATACTTGCACACCTTTGCATTTTTCAATGAGGACATACATGTTTGCAATTAAGAAATAATGGAATTTTTTAACATTGATTTTTCAGTTCAGATTTAAAAAGTTTCGACAAGATTAAAATTTTAATCTAATCAAAACTTTTTAACGAAATATTTTCTGTTCTTCGTTAAATTTAGATTTTTAAATAAATTGTAAACAAAAAGAAAATTTGTCTTTAATTTATTGAATTAGTGATTTCTAATGCTCCTATTTATTATTAAAATGTAAGTTTATCAACATAAATTGAAAAGGAGTCAAAATAAGTAACAATTTATAAAATGGTAAGTCATTTTATAAACAATTTTTAAAATTTCTATTATTTCTTTTATGCTTTGCACTTTGACTTCAATTCTTTGCACATTTCATTTCATATTTACTGCTGCTGTTGTCTCAAAACTCTTAAATGTCTCTTTCTCTTTTGTTGATTAATAGCTACAGGGAAGACATTAAAAGCCATCCACATATGACATAATATAGTGAGGAAAAAATAAACTATTAAAATATAATTTTTAGAAATCTTAGGGAGTATTGTGTAGTATTTAAGGAGTGCGAGTGACGTATAGCTTCCAGTTATTGCAGCAACAAAGAAGCAGAAAGTTTAGTTGGTAGTCGCGCGCGCCTTAATTGAATATTGAATACTGTATATGCCTACTACTCTTGCTGTCTTTGCTCTGCGGTGAATGTCTCACAAGCAGTCAACAACTATTTATCTATTTTTCTCTATATATTTTTGTTTGTCTCAACCGAAAGTTGATTGAAATGTTAGGATGAATAAATTAGAAGTTGCCATATGAGAGACATTTTTATATATTTTTTGTTTAGTGTTATTTGAATTAATTTTTTTTGTTTCGGTGCATAAATAAATTTTGAAAGTATTTACAAAATGAGGTGGTAAAGAAATTACTGAAAATGTGAATTATTTTATTGTGTTTGTGTGTGTGGATTAATAAATAAAAATAATTTCATGCTTTTAATATGTGTGGTGTGTTATCACTCCGATGTTTATCAATAATAGCAATCGTCTCTCCCACGAATGCTCTTCTGTCAATATTGCTAATAAAAAAGTCGTTGAATAAAAATTATTTAGGGAGTTTAACTATGAAACTCACAATATCGGCAAAAAGTAAACAAATAATTATCATAAAATTATTTAATAATTTTTTTCTCACTAACTCACTCACTCAAATAATAGAGCGCTATTGCACAGTTACACACTTTTTGAGCAGTTGTTGATAAAAAAACATCTAATGATGCCGACACATTTTTATGACATGCTTTAAAAGAATTATAATCGTATGGATGAATAATATATAGAGTGATGATTGTAAATTCATTGAATTTTAAATTATTACTAATTAGCGGATGACATGTAATTTTAATTAAGTTTGATTGAAAATTCTAATTAAAGTGTGAATTCACTTTTTTTTATGATCGAAAAAAGAAAAGTATGAAGTGTAATTTTCTTTTATTGCTATAACATTCACAATTGAATGTGAATTTAATTAATTACTACTTGTATGAAAAAGATTAATTTATTAAGTACATCAACGATTCAATTTTAGAACATGATCACAACGAATGGATGTGTGAATAATATTTCTTTGTCAAATCAAATGACGCTGCTGACTAGAGTGATTAATTTAATGTTCAATAATTGACTGAATTACAGGTTATATTTCTCTAATCTTCTAGTAATCTCTAGAATAAGATTGATTATAACTTGTTTTAAAAAATAGTTAGACTTGAGAACTTTTTAAAACTGAGATTTTCTGATAAATTTACAAAAATTTGAAATAAAAAAGAATTCTTCAAGCCTTGACTAAAATAAATAAATAAACAAGAAACTTTCAATAGATGGTAATCAGTCTATTATCATTACATATGTAATATAAGTCGCTAACAATAGATATTTTCCCTTTGATGTTCGTCAAACTTAATCAAATATTGACTTTACCGAGTGTGAAATGTGAGCGCTTAGAAATTTGATAATTTCTTTCTTGGTATTACACCTTTAAGTTTATATTTCCTTATAATTGAGTAAATGAGTGAGATAAGTGAAATTAAGAAAATCATTTAAAGTTAAGCATTACAAAACGAATTAATTTGTAAAAATCAATCATATGAAACCAGATAAAATTGATATTTAATACAACAAAAAAATAGTGAAAAAAACAAATTTGTTAAATGAGTAAAATGTAGTTTAATATTTACCTGTGCTGACGTAAGTTGTCTTGACGTTTAAAATACTTTCCGCACACCTCGCAAGCATATGTCAACTCAGGACTTTTGTGGGTACGCTCGTGAATCATCAAATTATAGGGTTTAGTGAAACGTCGCTGGCAGAACTTGCACACAAATTCACACTTTGGTCGCATTTTACGACGGAAATCCGACCGACGGTCGTCATTATCAATTCGCATTACCGCAAACATTTTGGCTTTTTAAGTTTTTATTTTTTTCTCTTTCTCGTTCGTCTTTTTTTATTTTATTTTATGTTTTATATTTGCTGAGAGAATTTGTTCTTTTTTTGGCTATTTCAAGCACACAACAGACAAGAAAACTTTTTTTTTTAATTCTCCTTTGTCGTCGTTATTATTGTACTTTTTTTAGTGGAAGAATTTAGACACTCAGGAAAAAAGAGAAGGGAATTGAGTTTGTATTTGAAAATTTTCTCTCTTTTTTTTTATTTTTTGCTTTTATTATTGACGATATTTGAAACTGATTGTGTTGTGTGTTCTCCTTTGTTGTTGTTGTTAAAATCGCTTAATGCATTAAATCGTCGTCAATTCTTCTTCGATTCTTTATTTTATGGATCGTTCTCTTTCTCGCCTTATTGTATGTGTCTTCTAAGTATTAAATCTGTAAATAAAAATAAAGGAAAGAAAGAAAGGCATAAAAAAAGGCGTTAAAATTGTGTGTCTCTTTTATCTAAATTGCTTTAAATTAATTTTGTTTCATTCGCTCTCACACACATTCACTCGTTCACTCTCTACCGTAAAGTGCGACTAAAAGCATAATCAACAAGCTAAATGTCAAACATATGTGATATCATCCGAATGAGTTATCATCACAACTGCTCTCTTCTTTTTTTTTGGCTGACTCTGACTTGCTGTTTGGTTGGTTTTTTTCTCTAAAAACTTCTTTTTTATTGAATGCTTTTGCGATAGCAGCCTCAGTGACGACAACGTGAGGCTTAATTTATGCAAATGTCTAGATTAATTCACGAATTAATTCTACTGTCGATATTAATGCAATTTTTACACCTGAATGACTTCTACATAATTTCTTTTAACTAAAATATGCAACTAATCCACTCTCACTATGCACACAATTTATTGTATTGAAAAAATGAAAATTATTATAAATAGTTTGACACAAAGCAGTGCAATTGAATTTCAATATATTGAAACACGAGTGAGAGAGCGCAGCTAATGTGGTCTGAGGCAAATGCAATAAAAATTATTGACACTTATCGTGACTTTGTTTATAAAATGACAAATTATAAGTGCCATTCGATTTCATGCCTTTGCTGCTGGCATGAAAAGCAATGTCTAATGGCGTTTTCTACTACTAGTTTATATTTCAAATAATAGCAAATGTCTTGCCTTTTTCCGATTGTCAGCTTAAATGCATCTCACAAAAAAAATGGAATTGTAAATTATTGTATCTTATAAATCTAAGCTGCTGATTGTTTGTATGAATTGTACAATGGGTGGTCAAATACTTTGAATGAGTCACAAACATTATTATGACTAGCTCAACTAGATACTTTGCCGCCGATGACTTGAGAAAAAAATATTTTCTCACCGATAAAATGTCGCAAAAAATAAAATTATTAAATTATTCAAAAATTATTAACGTGATATAGACAGCGCTATTTTTTGTTTCTTTTCTCAGGGAAACATAGTCATAAAATTATTAATAAAATGAAGATGATGTCGGCCAATAAATTATATTTTATGGTTCCACTTGAATGTACAACTTCTTAATTTTTTTCTCTTTTCTCTCCTTTCTTAAAAGAAATCATTTTTTCATTGTTTTTTTGGGAAAAAGATTTAAAATTTATTGAATAGTTTGATAGTCGCGCCACTTGATGTATCGACATGTATAGTCATAGACTCTTCTATCTCCTGCTTGAAAGAATAAGAAGAGTCGGCAAAGGTTCTTTCTTGTGAGAACCAAATTATGAATTATTTTTCAAGGCTTGTGAACACTTTATGATTTTTAATAAATAATCTTTTTTAAAAATATTGCTTGACTTTTTGTAAGATAAAATATACAATTTTCTAAAATAAAAACTAAGAAAAATTTCAATTATTAAGATCTTCAAGACTAAAACTGAAAAGGATCAAAAGAAATTGCAAAATATTTAATTTGTAAAAAAAGAATCAACTTAGAACAAATGTCATAGTCAAGTGTACATTAATCTATCAATTATAAATTATCAATTCTACTTCTTTCTTATCGATTTTAGGTTCTTAAAACCGATAATAATAGAAAACTTTAATTGAAACAAAAATCTAAAATCAAAAACTCGCCCTAAATTCAGAAATGTTAAAAGTTCTCTAACCTTGAAACTCTTTAACTAACTCCATTGAAAAATAGATTTGATTGAGCATGTTATATAGTAATCATAATGATTTCCTCGTCAGGCTTTTAATACAAAAAATATTTCACACATTAGTATGAAGTGCAATAAAACGATTTCAATTTATAATCAGCAGCAGTAAAAAAAAAGAAGGAAGCAGTCTTTTAACTAACTTTTTCTTGAATCTAGTTAACATCATTATTGATGAGCTACAAAGGCAGTGACTGCCTTTCTCTTTCCCATGCAATGCAAATTTAGTTCTTAAAATTTAAATAAACAATGCCGCTCGCGCACAAACAAACACAAACTGATCAATAATTTTCATAATTTTATTATTATTCGAAGATTTTTCTTCATCAAACGATCATAAATAAATTTATATATTTGGGTGCTTTCAAGTGAAAAAGACAGCAGTCATATTTATATAGAAGAACCACAGTCTGCTTAACAGAAGGTATAAATGTGCGACATTAAAATATTTTTTATGATTAGAAGTCTCAAGCACCACCGACTGACTGCTCGGCTTGTTAATTAGTTTCTGTTTAACTTCAAAAATTATGAATATCATCTCTGATTTTTCCAAGAGACATCGACATCATCATAAAATGAATATTCTACTCTTCTCAATTCAAACGAGACCAGCACAAATATCCCCAAAAATAGTGTCATTAAAGTAATACCGCCGGCAGCGAAGATCGAGGTGAGTTTGGCATGTTAAGTTTCGCTCCATGTGAGCAGCAAAAAACAGCAGCAGTCAAGCTGGACTTTAATAAGGAGAAGTTGAAAAGAATTTTTGCGACATGGATCCATTAAAACACTTACATTAACCAAAATGAATGGCAATAATTCTACCAGAAAAAGGCAGACTATATAATAATATCATATGACAATGTAGGTGGACGGGACTACAAAAAAAAATAATCATCAGATATAGGCCATAAATTATCCAAATTATTAAATAACTTTTTTGTTCTTCTTTTGATTCTTCTATATCATTTGAGAGCTTCGAAAAAAAAACTTTTCCACTGTGGAGCAGCCGTTAAATGTTAATTAGATTTCTTTCCGAAATTGATACTCTCAAAAGAGAGATTGAATTACAAATATTGAGCTTCTCTCTTTGTTAAAAACAGCTGTGTTTGGAACTATGAGTTATTGTCACCACCAAACACGAATGAAATCAATTCCAAGGTGCATTTTTTTGAATCACAAGCAAGTGATAGTTGGCAATAAATTCAGTCAGCCATATCAAAAAGTGTCATTTGTTTGGGCTAAAGAAAGAATGAAAAATTTTCGGACGAATGTCATATTTAATTGGCGATAAATACGAATGCATTTGTCAAGTCGTCATCAAGGCAAGTAAAAAAGGCAGAAATTTGATAGCCACCTATATTGACATTAATTTTGAAAACAAGACAAAGATAATCAAGGTAAAGACACTTCCATTAATATGAAGCTTGTGATTCTTTAGATAAAGGTAAAAATAAACTTTAATTTAACATTATTTCATTATTATCTACTTATTTGAGTATAAAAACTTTTATTTCTTGTTAAATTAAAAACATTATGATCTAATTTAGATAAGATATTGCATGAAAATTTAATGAAAATTTTATTTTGTTTTGATTTTATTGTTTAGAAAAATGTCTTCTTTCAATTTAAAATATTATTTTCTCAAATCAACAATTTATGAAACACTGTCATTACCTTGACAAAAGAACTCACAAATTGCTGAATGAATGAATTCAAAATGAGACATTAATGGCAATAAATTAAGAGGTTAAATTGTGATGACAAATGCAATTGAAAAAAGATGAAGATTCCTCATTAAACGATAAATTAATTCCTTACAACTGTCTTTTGAAAGCTGGCAAGTAAGCCATAAATTTTCTCTTCCTAAAAAATACCACAAAAGAGTCCTCAATTCAATTTTCTGCACATTTTTGTGCTCTTTTCTCATCGTGTGTCGTGTTTGCATTCAACAAGCTTTAAAATTGTCATTAAAGCATGAAATAAGTTAAGGAGAAATATAGGAATGAGTGTGGATAAAGACAAGATGTTTGTGTCCGAGATGTGTCACACCTTTTGAAACAAACAGGCAGTGAGAAAGAAAGAAAAAGATTCTTTAAAGAAGATGGAAAGAAGGGAAAATTTATTAAGTGTCGCAATGTGAAATTGGCAGGAGAACAATGGAGAATTTATGTTATTGTAGTTTTTTGAGGCCTCACACACAGATTTTTATCTTTGCTCTACCTTAAAAGATCCTTTTTTGTGTCCTTTTCTTTCTTTTTCTGAGGTAGAAGGTGAAAGTGAGTAATCTGATGCTTAAATTGACTGTTTAAGTTTTTATTATCGAGCCATTAAGTCACACTTATCTGATTTCATAAATGCGGTTACTTCTTAAGACACCTTTTGTTTTTCTTCTGATTTCACAATAAAAAATTTGGAGCTTCTAAGAGGGAAAAAGGATTATCCTCTTTCTTTCTGTTTTTCTTGAATATGTCGCACCACTATGATCGGATCTTACACAAATATTGTATGTTGTTGCTAGCTGAACGACGACGACAGGCAAGTCAGCAGTTTTACATTTACTGCAATGGAACGACACAATCTATCATGGCGCATCTCGTCTGCATTCCTTCAATTTCCCATACATACAAACTAAACGACAACAAATGTATATATTTGCATTAAAAGAGAGAAAGAAGGGAAAAACAGAAAGTCATCAATATCATGAAATTCCCATCTTAATTTATAAAATGACTTAACAGAAATGGGAAAAGAAGTTGCACATTCTCTTGCATTCTTCACGTTAGCGACCAAACCAACTCTCTTACAACAAGATGAATCCCAAAAAGCCAAAAATGCGACAGTGGAGATAAAGAAAAATTTATATATCGGTGCTCTCATGTGAAAAAAGCTCTCCTCCGCGCGAGCCTGACTTTAAACAAACAAAGAATAAATAAATAAAAATAAAAGAGACTTTTTTATATGCAAATTAAATTAAAATATGAAAAATGCATTTCATGGCACTAAATAAATACAGAAGAAGACAAGAGGACCCGAATCAAGAGAGAAGAGAGCAGCAGCTTCCAGTTCGCATCCTTGCAGGCAGACGAATTAAAAACTCATTTATCAAACAACATGTAAGAATTTACCGCATGGTATGAAAATTAATATTTGCCACATGAGACATGTCTCTTAAATGCATTCATAATTAATTTTCATTTAATTTAATTAATGAAATGTCAATAATTTTTTTTTTGAGTTTCTTTTAAGGATTGTAAACTCTTTTGTTTACAAATTTTTAACATTTTTGAACCTTAAGTATGAAATCAAGTCAAAAATCTTTAATAATCAGTTTCTAATCCTTGAAATTCTTTTTTAAAAAATGTAAGGAAGCCTTTATTGAATATCGATGTGTCATCATTATACAAGAACTTGATGAAATTTCAAAAGATTCCCATGAGATTCTCATTCAAAAAAGAATAGAAAAATTGAGCTGTCAGTAAGTCATAATAAAGTGAATACAATTTTTCATTTAAACTGAGTCATTTGAAATTCTAAATCATCATTTACATACACTATTTTTCCCAGAAGAAGCTCATTTCAAACAATGAGAGCAATCAAAGAAACTTCCACTATAAATCACAGTGACTTGATTGATCATCATGTGAGAAATTAAGAAATCATACTCAAAAAAAAGTTTAACAATTCTTACCACCGATGATGTTAGTTAATGCATGCATGTTCTTTCTCGTTATGCCACTTCACATATGCATATTTATTAAAATGAACATGCATAAACAAGCAGCAGGGAAAGAAAAGAGAAAAACACAAAAATTAATTTTTCATTCATTCAAATAAACATAAAGAAATAACATGGAATAAAATCAGCCACTGGAATCACGCAAACAACAAGCACCGAGTATGTGCAAATGTAAATATTTACTCATTCATACATACGTGCATGCCATGGCATCTTCTTTCTTTCACATATAAATATGATGTATGAATGTTTACTCATGAGTAATCAAAGAGAATTTTTTCGTGAATGTTGTGTAACACGAGTAGCTACTTACAATTTCAACAACTTAATTCTCTTTGTATTTTATATTTAAACAAGAAGATGTAGAAAGACTAGTAGCTTGCGATTTCTTTAACTCTCATGAGAGACACAGAAAGAAAATTAATTACATTTAGCGCTTCTGTGAATCACATTTTTACTGTCGCAACGAAACAGTAAAAGAGATAGAGAGAGACAGAATAAGCGACGGCAAAATAATGTGTATTTTTTGGCATTGCTCAGATGGGCAATTAAAATCCACTTATGGGGCGAATGGAACATGTAATCATCTCAGTAAAGAAGAAAGAGAAGTGAATAAATATTCAATAGAAGGCACTTGAATTACACGCGCTGTTGATAAAATGGGCGGCGTCAAGACCAGTAGCCGAAGCAGTTTCGGACGATTTAATTGAAAAAAAAAACACAAGCGAAGTGAATGGAAAAAAAGAGAAGTGAAGAGAAAGAAAACGGCGGTGGTTCGATAAATCGCTACTGAATGTTCTTCATTATTCAATTTCCATTGGATGAGAAAGTCAGTAATTTATATCGCGATTGCAAATGGTGATGAAATTTCTCTTCTTGAATGCTGCCACGAGTGAAAGTTTTATTTTGCTGTCTATGTCTTTATAATTAAGGGACACAAGAGTGAAATTTTCTTTATTTAATATCAAAACGACATGCAATATATTAAGATAAAAATCAAGACATAACTACGCGTATACAACAAGAAATAGAAACTTTCTAAATTACTCACCTACAATTGACGAGTTTAATGAAAATTTTATTCTCGATTGTCCACAATTAAATTTTCTTTTAATTTTTATTTTAATTCACTCACTTGATAAAGTTTTTATAAAAAATTTAATTTATTTTTTCACCATAAAATTTTTAATCAACATAAAAAGTCACTTTTCAGGTCACAAGACGCAAAAAAATTATTGTATGTTGTAATAAATATTATTATATTATATTTCTTTAAAATATATTTAACTTCCGAACGCTTCTGTGCGTATCGTTATTATGACTAAATTGATATTCAGCACTTTTAGTTTATACGACTCATACGGTTTTGCTTTTTTTTTCTTCTTCGTCTACAGTTGCCTTCTCTCCGTATGTATAAGCTTAGCACGATGGTACAAAATAAAATAACGAAAAGAAGAAAAGGAAAAAAAAATCTCCAGTGAAAAGGTAGGTTGTGTATTATTATTTCACGATGTTTCTTCTTCTTCTATCTGGTAAGTCTTTTTTTTCTCTTCATAAAATATTGGAAGGTGGCTACTTCAACTTTAGAGTCTCTTTTCTTTATGTATATATCTCTCACTTGAATGAATGAAAATGTTTGCTGCCTTTACTCACTCACAGTCAGTCGGTCGATCGGTTGTCGGTGAGAGAGAGAGAGAGTCATGCATATACACACACATGCAAATGTGATGTTCAATGAACGAATGAAGTTGCTCTCTGTACTTCTTTGGCCAGTACTGGCAGTTAATTCAATATATACTAGTGTCTGTTAAAAAAAATATAACCAGAAGTCAAAGACTCGCTCTCTTGCTCTTCCAGCCATACGAATGAATTTAAAGTAGCTGGAAACGAACTTCGGCTCTACTGCAATATAAGAACAATCGCTCAGCTGTCTTTGTGTTGCCTCTTTTCATTAATACTCTCTCTTGTACATTCATAAAAAATACGATAATTTTATAGTCGATGTTGCTGCTGCTGTTGTTTGCTACACATACACAAGCATCAAGATTGATCTATCTCACTCATATATATGGAAATTCATTCAACAACAACAATTTTGTACACTAGTAGCTATATCTTTTGCTCCATTGCCCCCCGTTGTACAACTTACTAACTTAACTTTATTCCCGATAGTACCGAAGCAAGCAAGATCTATCCATGTGTAAGTATAAGGTAAATAACAGAAGAAAAAGTCGTGAATGAAATTCCCCTTCGCGTGCATCAGCGAATTAAAACCGATCGTCTATATAACTACTACATTCGAGTGAACCTTTTTCTTTCTTTTAAAAAACTCCCTGAATTCATCTTCGACTTTCTTCTTTTCTTTCTGTTTTGTTAAATAAGATCACAAGAAGAAAGACGTCTTACGTCAACGTACGTTTGAATGTTGATTTTTTATGGCTCCACCTATGTGGTTTTATACATTAATATATCTATGTATATGTGTATTTAGTATTTTTGTGGTTAATGATTTTAAAAATATCAAGCCACGCCTGTTACGTTCACCTATTATCGACAGTCAAGCACGAATAAATTATTGGTAATAAATTTGAATTTGTATTTGTGAGAAGTCACTCGCTTTTTTTTGGGTTGCAACTTGAATTACGCAAAATGAAGACTCACTAGTTGCTGCTGCTCTTAATTGATAATGACCATAAATTCATAGATCTATCTAAATTGAATGTGACACATTAAGGGTGACGATAATGATGTCGTTTTTTGGCACCTGGCAATAGCATTGGAATGAATGGTCATTAACAAGAAAAACAGGGCTTGCGGCAATTGATGAAATAAAGGCGCTATTTACGCTTATTATCTATTTGCCAAAAAGAAACTTGTGATTTTTCCTATCTCTAATTTGCTCTTGAAAGGTGCAGCAGTAAAAAAAACTTTTCACATTTTACAACTTCCTTTCTGTTTCACAAAAAAAAGTAACAAAATTGAAATGTGAATTTCATGATCAGGTAACAAAAAACACATAAAGAAAGAGAAGAGTGAAGCACGACACGTTGTAAATCATTTTTTTTTCTTTTTACCGTAAAAATGCCACATGCTCTACTTCTCATTTCATACACATATCACGCTTAAGTGTGACTTTTATGACACCATTTTTTGAAAATTAATTGAATTTCATTGTTTTTGATATTAATTTGTGGATTTATTCAATTCAACCGCTTTACTTTTTTATGGACCTAAAGCAGCTATTTCTTTCTTTCATAGTTCGTTAATTTTTTTTTGAATTGCTGATGACGATTGGTAATTTTCTGAATCAGCAAAACAGGAATTTCTAGTCATAAGAGTTCACAAAGTTCACATATAGCATCCGTAAATGAGATGATACATGAGCCTCGGCAGCATTCAATAGACAAACATACAACAAATCAATGATGAAGGAGGAAGAAAAATTATTCAAATTGATCTTACCATTGAGTATAAATCTTTTTCAAAAGCTAAGAACTGAACTGAAGCTCATCTTCAGAAGGCGTGGATGGGATTTTGACTTTAAGATGAAATAAATTCTATTGCTAGTCAGTCGGCAAGTTTTGAGAATTTTTTTTTCTTTAAAATTTAAATTCAAGTTTCGCCCTCTCTTTCCTGAGAAAACTTTATACACAATTTTTTTTCGGTTGCTCCCTTTTTATTCAAGTTTTGACATGCTCTCGAATGAGAGAGTGAAAATCAACAAAACACATTCCTTTCCAGCAGACAGACCAATAAGCGATTCAAACAAATCATTTCTGAATGCTACAAGTTCCATGAAATAAAATCGAATATGAAGTAACCAAAACTGAAACTCATAAACAACAACGTTTTGATTATATTGAGCTTTATGCCTTTTTCAACTTCTTTTTTGTTTTTTATATTTGCTTGTTCAAAGCATGAGAAAAAACCTCCAGAAACAAAATAATCAATCATTTAGTTTTTTAGCTACTATACCCACGAGAGTGAGAGAAAAATAAAGCAGCAACACAAAACATGAAGTTTGAAAGCTTGTTACTTTGGCAGGCGCCTTTTAATTTTTTTTTTCTCTTTTTTTGCTCATAATATGCTCAATATTTCCATTAAACATGGATTGAAATTGTAGTTAACATATGAAAATTTAAATGTCTATAGCAACTGTCAATGACTGACTCATAAACCGCAATGATTTTTACTTTTTTGAATTAAAACATTATGGTAATTTGCTTCAAAAAAAAAAGATTAAACTTCAAATATTGTTATAAGCAATCACATTAATATCATTATAGTATTATTACTATTGCAGCAATGGTCATTAAAAAATTGTTGTTTTTCGCTTAGGCGATGAAAACTGGGTTTTTAGCAAGTGAATTTTTTTATTTCAACTCGAGAGTTAGTGAAGTTTGGCAGTGCATGCTATGGTGAAATAAATGATCAATCGACCGACTTGCTTAGTTACTTACTGCACATGTGGCAATGTTAAAAAATGTTTTATTTTATTACCATTTAATAAAATTTATGAAATCATAATCGTGGCAAAGCTACAAAATATAGCTTTTTCTTCGACACTCTGCGGCATCGCAAAACAATAAATTTTCATTGTATATGGGCATTCATGAGAGACAGAATTAGTAACAATTGAGTGTGGCAGTTTATGCCGACAAATAACCAATTACATTGTTGATATATTCATAGACTCGAAAGACTTGCTCTCTTTATATATAGTCAGTGAAAGAATAACTCAATCGAAAAAGAAGGCACTTACATGCACATGCCCACAAAAAGAAGTCTCCATTCACTCAGTCAATTCTTTCGCTTTTTCGTCTTTGAAATTTAAATTTTTATTTTTTTTGTATCATTGCCTTCACTTTATTGTGCAAATGAATTTGAAATAAAAAAGAAAGAATTATTCTCAGAACTTCAATAAATCAATGCAATGGCATGATGATGATGGCAGCAAGCAAGATTCAAAGATCACACAACATCTTAAAATGCAAAATGTCTCAGACTTTAATTATTTTTTTCCTCCTTCTCTCGCTTGCTCGCTGCATTGAATTTTTATTTCATTCTTTGTGTAATCGAATTGCATGAATGCAACATAAATGGTGTGGTATATTTATGACAATAAAAATACTTTTCATTTATGCTAAGAAGTTTTAAGCGCATTTTTATGTGACATTTTAAAGTATCGACAAAATGAATTTTATCTTTTTGAAATAATTTAGGCTATAGATATAAAATCATTCAATTCACATAGCAAGAGAGAATTGCGAACGCATGAATGGGAGGAAGGGAATGGGTTTGAAGAAGAAATTTTTTTTGTTACATTTAATACTTCTTTTTTTGCCTTTCAATATTATAATTTTATTCATGGGAACGAAAGGCAGAAAAATCTTTCACGTTAACCGAAATACAATGGATAAAAGAGAAGAACGATATTATGAAAATTGCGGAGCACAAATCGCGTTCGGTATTCAAAAGTGCCTCCGAGGCAAATTCTCAATAAAACGAAGGGAAAAATTTACATTTTTTACAATAATAAAATAAGTAAAGAAGAGAGAAGAATCGATAATAATGCTGAATTGTTATTGAATCGTTGGTTGAGGTTCAAAGTGAAAAATGGTGGACCAATATTATGTTCATGCATGCATATATGAGAAAATCAAATTACGAATATTATTGATGTCGATATATTTATTACGTCACACTCACACACATCGTGCGGCTATTATACATTTTTCAAGCTCACCCGCGAGAACGAGTGAACTTATAATATAAATATTCCAGTTTCCATAATTTAAGAAAATAAGCATCCTGCGTGGGAACTGAACAGTAGCATTCTTTCTCATTTTTGCTTCTTGCTACTTCGCTATCGCGCACAACTACAATGTTAGCGAATTTTATATGTTTTTGCTCTTTTGCTGAAGTTTTCTTTCATTCGATCAACGTATGTAGAGGCGGTGCTTGCTATTTCATAGAGATGATGGAATTTATATTTTTTTATAATCCTTACTTCGCGAAGATCTATGAAGCAATTTATTATTCGCTCAACTCAATTAAGATCTCTCTTGTTATTTGTGCCTATCAGCATTGATTATAAAATTATTTTTTAGCTCTTGTCTCTTATTTTGATTAATAATATATCATTACTAACGCAAATTTAGTTTTAGCACTTTTAAATAATATATGCTTATAATACCATAATGACTGACTTCATTATCATTAATTATTAAACTTATTAAAATGAATGATGATGTATGAAAATTAAAATTATTCATTTTATAATTTATTCATAATGAGTTGTTAATTAGGTATTAAAACATAAGAAGTAAAAGATTTGTCAAACTTTTAAGAACTCAATAAATATCTCTGTAAAGATTGTCATAACTGTCAATTGAAAATTCAAAATATTTTAAATATTATTAAACCGTTACATAAGATGAAATTTTCAAAACATTGCACAGCTCGCAGCTCGAAAGTTTCGGATTTAACTCAGTGCTGATTTTTGAAGAAAATTATTAAAATTAATTTAAACTCTTGCAATTCGATTAATAGTGTCTTCAATTGTGTGAAAAGTGATCGATCACCATGTTCCGAACGATTGTTGTACGAAATGAGCGCTTGCTTCAGAGTTCTATTCGTCAATTTAATAAAAATAATACAATTCGCTGCTTGTCATCGCAATGTTTCCAAAAAATTCAGATGACAAGGTAATTAACATTGTGAAAGACATTAACTAATGAGTTTTAACTAGTTCTATAAAGTGCATAATAAGAAAACACTGAAAATGAAAACAAAAAAGAACTTTTCGGCATTTTCACTGCTTCAATCAAAATGATTATATCACAATCGACCTCTCTCTATCTCACTCACTCGATTTTATATATTCCTTGAATTCATTTTTGCTAATATAACATATTTACACATGATCTTTACATTTCTATTTATTTCTTTCTTGTGATCGTACGATTTTGCCACATTGTAAATATTTCGTAGTCTTAATTCTCACTTTCTCTAAACTCTCTCTATATTTCTAGAAACTGCGTTCAAAAGACAAGAATTTTGCAACAACCAGCAACATGGAGAATTGGTTTTAATCGATGCTATGCAGATGTACCCGATCACATAAAAGTCTTGTTGCCAGCACTGAGTCCGACCATGGAGATGGGAACAATTGTCAGTTGGGAAAAGAAAGAAGGCGATAAGTTGAATGAAGGTAAAAAGTAATGAAAGTGCATGAATCAACATGTGTTATTAAATTTGCATTTACTATTTTTAGGTGACTTGTTAGCTGAAATTGAAACTGACAAAGCAACAATGGGCTTTGAAACACCGGAAGAAGGATATTTAGCAAAAATTCTTTATCCAGCTGGTTCAAAAGATATTCCAGTTGGCAAATTAGTCTGTATTATTGTCGAAAGTGAAGATGATGTTGCAGCTTTCAAAGACTTTAAAGACGATGGTTCAGCTACTTCTTCTTCTGCACCGAAAAAAGCAGTACCCGAGCCTGCTGCTGCTTCAGCGCCAACGCCTGTTTCTGCTCCTTCATCTCCACTTCCAGCCGCAACTCGACCATCAGGCGCAATCACTGCAAGTGAACAAAAATATGGTGATCGAGTTCTCGCTAGTCCAATGGCACGTCGTTTAGCTGAAGCACAAAAATTGCGCTTGGAAGGTCAAGGAAGTGGCCTTTATGGTTCATTAACTTCAAAAGATCTTGGTGGATTACAAACTGAAGGAAGTGCTCCACAAATTTCATCAGCACAAGCACCTGTCATCCCACCAAGTCAAGCTTATATCGATATTCCAGTTTCAAATGTTCGTGGAGTTATCGCTAAACGTTTATTAGAATCAAAAGTTTCTATTCCGCATTATTATCTCACTGTAGATTGTAATGTTGATAAAATCCTGGAACTACGTGCTCGTTTCAATAAGTCATTAGAAAAGTCTGGAAAGAAATTGTCAATCAATGATTTTATTATTAAAGCTGTAGCAACTGCTTGCAGAAAAGTTCCTGAATGCAATTCAGCATGGCTAGGAAATACTATTCGACAGTAAGTTTAAAAATATTTGATTAAAGCACTTGAATTGATAACGTCTTACTAATTCTTTTATAGATTCGATTCAGTTGACGTTTCAGTCGCTGTATCAACTGATAACGGATTGATCACGCCAATTGTATTTAGTGCTGATCGTAAAGGAGTCGAAGCTATCTCAACAGATGTAAAGACACTTGCAGGAAAAGCTAGAGAAGGAAAATTGCAACCACAAGAATTCCAGGGTGGCACTTTCACTGTTTCAAATCTCGGAATGTTTGATGTTACTCATTTCTGTGCTATCATTAATCCACCACAATCGTGCATCTTGGCAGTTGGTGGTAGTCAAAAACGTCTTGTTATTGACGAAAATTCTGAAAAGGGGTAAGTAATAAATCTATCGTTTATTGACTTGTATTGCAATTTAAATGTTTTCTTTGTAGCTTCAAAGAAGCAACCTTTATCTCGGTGACTTTAAGTGCCGATCATAGAACAGTTGATGGAGCTGTTGGAGCCCGTTGGTTGCAATATTTCAGAAAATATATGGAAGATCCTGCCACAATGTTACTGTAAATTTAAATTAGGTTCTACTTCGATCCAAGTCATCTGAGCTGCTTATGCTTTGCAAAGTTTTATAATTTTATCATTTTCACACATAGGAGAAAAATTCATATTTTCAACAAAAAATTCTTTTTTCGTTATAAAAATTTAATCATAATTGGTTTATCTATATTGTATGTAGAAAATGTTCTGCGCTGGAGTGCAACTATAAAAAAAAGATTGATCTAAATTTAAGCACTGAACTGTACTCAATGAATCTGAAATAACAAAACAAGGAAAAAGCATCCTAACAAGTTGAAAGAACTTGATAAAAAATGTTTAAAAAAACATGAAAACGTTAGTTTAAAAATAAAATATAAATTATTCGAATGAAAATTTTTGCTATTACATAAACTTATATTTGCAGCTTACTGAAAAAAAAAATGCATTCCACTTTAATATGAAAAGGAAAAAGAAAAAAAATCGAGGCCAATGTCAGAAAAAAATATTCTTTTTCTTAAAGAAAAACTTTTAATTTCCATTAAAATTTCAAAATAAATCAATTTCACAAGAAAACAATAATAGATCGTCAAAATGATAGACAATAATTCGAAAAGGTCACAAAAAAACTTGATCAAATTTTTGATGAAAGAAGGAAATTTAGCTTATAGACATTTCTAACATTTATCATAATTATATTTAAAATTGCCAGCATAAATTTGTTGATGATGTTTGTGATGATTGGATTGTTTTAATATGATGAAGTACTTTTTTTTTATTTAAAAAAATGTCTCATAATAGTTTAAGCATCCAAATCACTAACAAACAAAACCTCACGATTTTGTAATCCTGCTTCCGTTATAGTTTGACTAACTATCGTTTTTCGCAGATTTTCTATAACTTCGCTGACTGACTCATATCCAGAATATTCATCTAAAATCACTTTCCCACATTCTAAAATGCGCTTAGGAAAGTTTTGAGATATAACAAAATTATCCGGAGCATTTGGATGACAGAATAAAAAATTATGAATGTCCTAAAAATATAAAACGAAGAAAAAAATTGGAAAATAATCAAGAAAAGTTTTTTACACTGTACTTACATTAAGTGTATTATTTTTAAGAAACCTTCGAGTTATTCTCATCCCATTTGGCAGTTTAAAAACGATACTGATTGCATCGATCGTTTTTTCAGAGGGTTCACTAGGCACTTCTTGCACCAATTCCATTTTCAATCGCTCTTTCAAATCTCGTCTTCTATCATTCGCCTCTTCTGCTTCACGAATTTCCTTTTCTATTCTTTCAATTTCCTCACGCTCTTCTCTACGTTTTCTCTCTTTTTCACGATCAGCACGCAAACTCTCTTCATATGCCACATCTTGCTGTGCTCGCAATGTTTGATTAAAACTCCTCTCTAATCTTTCATGTCTTGCAGCATTAAGCCATCTTTCATTATCGCTAACAACACGTCGCATACGAACTAACAATTCTTCAGCAGTACAATCACCTTCCATACGACCCATAATTGTCATTTTATTATCACGCAAAGCTATCATGACAAGAACGGGATAATGACCAGTACGAGCACTAATTGAATGAGACACTCGATAACCCTCGGGAGAAGAAATATCACATCCCCAAAGTATCATATGATTATTAATATATTCAATGACATCTGGATTAGAGAGTGTATTGCGACAAAAATTAATTGTTTCAGTTATTCTTTCTTGACCAGACATGACAGTCGGTGATGATGTTTCGGAATGAAGGTATACAAGAAGAAATTTTAATTCCCTTTTAGCATCATTTAGCGCTTGTGCATAAGTTCCCTGATAAAAAACCGGATGAACAGGATATTTGCTATTGTAATTTTGAATAAAGGACGTAACATCTTCTAGTGGATTTGTTACAACTAAAAAAATAATGAGAAATAGGAAAATTTCAAATGATGAAATTCATAAAATGAATATTTATGTAAACAAAACAACTTACTTCTATCACGCTCCGTAAATACCGAAAATAAAGTTTGAATGAATGTTGAAAGTGTTGAATAGCACCAATTTATAAGTGAGTTTACGACGTAACTAAAAATCCCAAAAATTCCACCGCTTCCACCATTATTATTACTATTATTATTTCGGTTATTGCTTACGAATATGTGTTGCAGGAATCGATCATTTATAACTGCAGGCGCTCTCGTATCAGTCGATGAAGCATACATTGAGGGCATACCTGAATTAAGTTTTTCTCTTTCAGCGAATGCTATTTCTAAACTCCAGTGATGACGAATTAAAATATCTCTACACACATTTATATCTTCTATTCCTGTCAATTCTTGAAACTGCAGCACCTTTTCGGTCTCTTCATTTGTTAATTCTACGTCATTCATGTTTAATTTCTAAATTTCTTTCTTTTCTTTCTTCAGTAAAAATGAAAAATTATGACTTTGCGAAAAAAGATTTTAGTTTTTAAATAAATTCACTTTAAATTTAGACTCTTTTGCGTTGATTTTATATTACATTGATGAAATACTATCTTATGAAAACTTTATCATAATTTTTAGTGCACTGCATCAATTTTTTGGCTCAATTTCACAGAAAATAAAATTTTGTTACGAATTTGGTTTTCTCCCCTCAAGTTGAATTTTAATTTCTACTTAGTGATTTTCCCCACAAAGTCACAATACAGATTCAAAATACGCGATAGATTTAATGGCGTTTTTGATTATCAAAAAATTAATTTAATAAAATAAAAATTAATAAATTCTCATACAATTTTAATACACTTTAAAAATTATTGCATATCAACAATAACTGTCATTAAGTATTTGAATAATATTTGTATACAACTTAAATTCAAATAATGTTAATTTCATCTTGTTATCTTGAAGAGAGAAGACGTGAATTTAAATACACATTTATCTGGTTTCAGTTCTTCATTTTGACGAAATAATTCATATTAAATAAATTTTTTAACAAAAATAAACAATGCAAGTCGCTTTATAGAAACATGGCATCGAAGTATTCTCTCACACTCTTCAGTAAACAAAAACACAAAATTATTCCTTTTTAAGTTTTTCAGAATAATTCGCACAAAAAATGTCACATAGCATTAATTTAGAAACCACAAGAAGTATTCTTATTGATATTCTTAAAGCCATAACTTTACCAGAAAATAGTAAACGAATTAATGATGCAAAATGTAAGTAAACAATTTTAAATTCTTCTTATTAGACTCAATCAAATCAAGACAATAAGAAATTTTCATTAAAAATAATTACATTTAATAGCTGCCTCTGGTAAAGAAACAATAAAATTTTTCCAAAACGTTTTTCCCATCGTTATGGAAATTCAGATGCAAGTTGTCACAAAGTATGGCTTTGCAGGGCGAGAGGGTCTCGTATTATATGAGCAGCTTGTGAGAGAGTTTGAAAATACTGATCAAGAAATTGCAAGATTGCGTGAACAAATAAGACAAAATTATCTTCCACCTATGTCTTCAGGTTCGTCTCCAGATATTTTAATATGAAAACTACAAACTCCAAAAATTATAACAATAGAACTTAAGTAGAGAAGCACAAGATCAAAGACACACACACTGAGAAAAGAACTTTTATGAGTATTTTTTAATTATTCCAATTTATATCAATATTTAATCAAGATAATGAACAACACCAAGTAACAATTATTATTCCATATAAGATAACTAATGAATTGAAGACAGGATTTTATTAATGTTAAACAAATTGACTGACTAACAAACGATATTTTTTAAAGAAAGTATTAAATCAATTATAATTTTAATTTTTGATATTTTAATAAAGGAAGAAATGTAAGAAATTGAAATTCTGATTGCTTTTTAAAATGATTGTAAAATTAGAACACATCATTTAGCGCGAATATCTTAGAAGGCAATAAATTGACCCACTTACCCAGTTTAAAAAAAATTTAAAAAGTTTGCTTTCAAAACACATCATGAAATGAATAGCTTTGTATCATTGTAGAATTTAAGAAGTGTATCTTAATATTAAAATAACTCATAGATAAAGAAATTGTCAAAAGACAGCACTCATGAGAAAAATATTTATGAAAATTGAAAGCACTTGCTCTTTAATATCTCTGAAAATACGTGACACAATTTTCCAGTACAGTACACTGCATTGGTTTTGGCACATTTAGAAGAGCTTTTCGTTATGCAAAAGTAATGAAATATCTACCTGAAATTCAATAAAATAAGACCACCGCCACCAATAGCTACACATCGACAAATAAAAGAACAGCATGTTTTTTGTGTGTACATGTGTCGTTTATAGAATTTATAGATTTATTTGTCTAAGTCAGAGAGCATAAAATTTTATGATTCACCCGAATGGTTGTACTATAGTTTCAGTGAATTTTATTATCTATCTCTCTTCGTATCTAGCCATTTTCTCTCCGTATCCAATCGATTAATGCTAAAATCAATAATTTGGCCAGAAGCTTGACTACGTTGTTTTTATTATAGCTCCTTTGATAGTAAAAACTATGCCTTCACGCAACAAAAAATAGGTTTGTTATCACCACTCTGGGAATTACATATTTTCATGCGTTCATAAATTAAAGCATATTCAATTTATTTTCACAACACCTCAAATGGATTAAACAAGTTAAAGAAATTTTTTCTCAAATTATTTGGCTACTGATAAAATTTATAACTTATAACGATAAACATTCTGTTTTGGCAGTCATTGCATTGTAATCACTCTTTAAATATCAACCTTGAACTTAAAATAACATCATGTATTTACCGCATTATTCTCTTTTCTGAAGTACTTACTGTTTATGATTGATTTTTTTGTTTTCGTTATGATGAAAATAGACCATTGATTCATCAAACCACTAAAGTGCAGAAATATATAGTTGTATATATCGAAATTGATTTTTACTAGATAGATATCATGAATATTTCAGATTATAGAGAACAGTGAGTGGAAAAAATCTCAATCTAAATTATTTACAAATTCAAGTCATTTGTAAGCAATAAACGTGTATGATGGTAGATATGAAGATGCTGCCACAACATCATGAGGTATAACACAACTCAGAAAAAACGATAATCATATTGAAAATGTTTTTCTCGGTTTGAAGATATCTCAAGTGTATAATCTTAAATCTTGAAATGTATTTATGTGATGAAAAATTATGCGAAATTTGTTTCTGATTCTAATTTTGCTACTGAACAGTTTGCTGCTCAATTAATATCAATTAGAGTGAAACTAATTGAATTAGATTTTTGCATTTCAATTTAATAAAAAATATTATAAAATAAATTATTAATTTTAACGATTAATTTTAATTTAAAAATTCAAAATTTAAACGATAAATTTATAAAAATTAAAAATTAAATTCTTTATTATACACCCTCATCATAACGCTGTAATAACTTATTCTTTTGACGCACCACAACCGCTGATGATGATGTGGAACAATTTGCTTTTTAAAAACTTTCTTCTCATCATCCCACGAGTTTCCGACAGCGAACGAAAAATTTCTGAGTCATTGAGCTTTAAAGTGCTTTTTCAATATTCTCGCAAGCTCCAAATCATATGGTGTATCGATTTCTAAAGAATCCTTGCTTCTTATCTCAACTACGTCACAACTGAATGAATGAAAAAGATAATTTTTTCTCAATGAATTGAAAATGATCAGATAGATAAACTCATATATACTTATTATTCTGAAAAAGTCCATCATCGAGAAGTTTACGCTTCGCAAAATAAAACATCCCCGTTTCAATGTACTCGCCATTCCAATCTTGTCGACGTGGTCGCTTCTTATTATCAAAATTTGCCGGAATGAATTTTTCTTTTCCTTCGCTATTAGAATGTTTCCATCTCAATTTGAAACTTTTTACCACAGAAAAAACGCAATCACGTTGAATTGTGAATTTCCGAAATGCATCACGTAAATAATGATGGCTAATGAAGGGCGACGTGCACTGAATTAAAGCTAAATTCTCAACATTAGGATGATGCTTCAAAAACTCTTGCACTGCTTCAATTGATGTTGACTCGTCTCTTGCATAATAAGCATCTCTTTTATGTACCGTTGCATTGTCTTTATCAATGAATTAAGAAAAATTTAAATTAAAAATTTATATGGAAGAATTTTTTTATTGTCATTTTACATTTTTCTGCTTCTTTTGCAATTTCTTCATTATCAGTCGAGACGTAAATGCTTGAAAATACTTCCGCCTTATAAATTTCTTTTAGTGAAATTCCCAACAAAGAAACTCCATCTATTTCTTGAATATTTTTCATTTTAATCCCTTTAGAACCTCCTCTCGCTAAAATAAGTGCCACTACAGATGAATCATCATCATTTGAAAAATTATTCTGACAGACGACATAACACAATAGCGAAAAAGAAAGAATGAAATTTTTAAGCACAAACATTTTTTTCACAAAAATTCTTTTCTTTTTCACTTTGTATATTTGTTGACATGAAAAAATATCTTTTTATTTTGCTTATAAGCCTTCACTGACACTTTTTCGTTCGTGTGTACACGAAATAATTCAATTTTGTAAGCGATGAGTTTAATTTATTTAAATTATTATCATGAAGTAAAAGCGAAGCATTATGAGCACGAGACTAAATTATTCTGACCTGAAAATTCAATAAGTGATGAGTAATTTCGTCATAAATTTTTAGTTTTTTGCGTTTTTAAAGACTATTTAATATGACGAAGGGATGTTCACTTGAATGACGCATTATATTCCTTTTCTACTTTTCTCATGAAAAACATTCCTTTTCCTTATTGAATTAAAATGTTTTTGTTGCTCTTCCCCTTGAGTCAAAGCTTATTCTCTACTTATGATGTGAAGTGAAGTGATTTTAAAAAAGCAACAGCAAAAAATAAAACGAGCATTTTCTTATATTGCTAAAGTTTTCTTTTTATTTTTTATCTTTTCAATTTGGACAAATCACAATGTTTTATTTTTCTCTTTCTCCACAACTTTTTTTTTCAATTGGGAAACAATTCTAAGTGGTACATAAGAAAATACTATAATTTTTCATCTTTTCGAATTATTTTTTTTTACACTAAAATTTTTATTGCCAATTAAATTGGAGAATTATAAAGCAATTTTGGACTCTTTATCTTTATAATTTTTATTTGCAAACATTCCAAATTACTAATGAATAATTAGCTTATATAAATATGCAAGAATGCGATTGACAAATTTAAATTTCATTAAAATTTTTTCTCTTTCTTTTTTGCATTCTCAAAGGTACAAACCTATACGATAAAATTGAATGTCAATCTCTATTATATCTTAATATAATTTGCTCCACTCATCTCCACAAGATATGATGATGATGCCAGATGCATGACTAATAATGCAAATCACTAATTTCATTATTTATTTTATCAATACCATGATAGATATATTAGAAAAGAACGAATGTCTTTTTTTCACTAATATTGCTATAATTTCTCATATTAATCTCTTACGAATTTAAAAACTTTCATTATTCTAATCATTTATCATATTTTGGGGTTTTCATTTTTTATATTTTTTCAAGAGTTATAATTTTTGTTTGGGAGATTATTTTCCACAAATGATGATGATGATATCTTAAATCTAATTTCTCTATTTACCCTTATTTTGTTTGTAAGCAAGAAATAAGAGAATACTTCAATTCTTTTGAGTTCTTAAATAAAACTTTTTTTAAAAAAAGCTTTTTAACGAAAGAAATTTAACGAAAATTTTGATTGTAAATAAATTAAAAACTTTCCTAATCAATTATCATCTAAATTTATGAAGTTTTGAAGAGATCCGAAAAAGAAATGGTATATTCTATTATTTCTTGTTTGTAACATGACTATGGCAAAAGTAATATGTATTGTAATTTTATTGGTTTCTTTCAAATGTATTTTTCTCTTATTTATTCATTCATATCACAGAAAAATTTACATTTTAAATGATTTCGCATGTGTTCTTCTTTTGAATATGTATGTTTGTAAGTGTATGTGTTGTAAATTCAAGGAAAATTATTATTTTACGTTCTTTCTTAAAAATGCATTTTAAATTATTACTCTTTTATGTGTGTGAATATTTTTATGCTCAACCACACAATTTTTAATGACCTTCTTGTTTTTGGTTTTGTAGAATGTAAGGCATTTTCTTCTTAATGATTCTCTTTTTTGCCCGTCGCTTCTTTATTTACTATTGAAATTTATTTTTTCTCATTTACTTAATTTCATTATGCTGAGGCAGTTTTTATACATAATTTTTCTTCTTAAAAATTCAGTTTATTTTAAATTCTACCACTTTAAATTTTTAATGGCGCTCTATGAATTTCAATACTTATGGAAAATGCTTACAATTTTTAAATAAAAAGTTTACAACCTCGTCCTTGTGAGTAAAAGTTAAAGTAACTCGTAAAGAAACATGACTTCCTTTTTCTCGTAATTTATTTTTCACAATTATAATGCTATAGCCACTAGCAATTAAACATACTGCACATTAATAAATTTATGTGAATATGTACGAGAGGAAGGCTATAAAATGTGGAAAATAATCTTTAGTTTTGCCTCTTACGGCCTTCAAAGTTTATTTTTCTTTTTAAAAATTTTCATGCCTATACATTGTAGAAAGTACAAGAAGAAGAGCAGTAGAAAAACTTTGAAAGTTATTGCAAAGTTTAACTCATTCCGAATCCCTCGTTTCCTTCGCTTATGGCAATTAACAGTGCTCGTTCAAATTGTTCATAACTCTCGTAGTCAGGTAAGCACAACTGATTGAAACTGTCGATAAAAGAAATAAAGAAATGTTAGTTTGAATTATTTAATTATCAAGTCTATGCGCTAGAAGAAGAGAAAATAAAAAACTTCTCTAATTACCATGTATGTGCAGTTGGTAAGTTAGCGAATGTTGGTGCAGAAGTTATCTGAAACTTTGGATTTAATTCCTATGTAAAATAAATGAGAAAAGAAGGAAAGTTAATGGAGAAATTATTTACAATAGAGCTTTACAAACCTGAAATCCGCCGTGAGGAAGTTGAGAACAACCTGTTGTGAACTGCAACAATCGAGCCATTTCAGTTTGAGAAAAATTGCTAACAGCTGCCCAAAACCAATCTAATACTCTTCGAAACTCTTGATTTGAGCCATTCACAATATGGTTTGCTTTAAAATCTGCTATTGAATATTCACCCGTACCACAAAGTAAAAGCTGTAGCATGAAAAGACAGAGTGAGAGAGAATGTGAATGACACAAGAGAATAAAACTTTATATAGTGCAAGTACCTCGAGTTCATTTTCATCAAATATACTCAAGAGATTATCCGGTATAATAAGATTTAATCCTTTGAGAAAGCTGTCAATTTCTTCTTTTACATTGTTCGAAAGTCGATGTGTCGCTAGAGCATCGAGATATTGACTTTTATTTGAATTTCTCACTCGAATTTTTGAGCCATTTGGTATAAGATCAACTGTCCGAATTAATTGTCCCATTGTATTGTCATAAACTTCTTCCACAAAGTAAATCTCAACGTTTTCATTCTTATCAAGATCTGTATCGAGAATATATTTAATCTTTTGCAAATATAACTCAGGATCATCTTGTTCGAAATGCTTATAATGTACTCTTAGCCCTATCAATTGCGCCAGAAATGATCTTGTGAAACGAGCTCGAACTAATTGCCTATAGCTACTTCCTAAAGCACTTTCTGAATGATTTCATACATAAAGAGAAAAAATAGAGAAAACAAAATGTGAAATATAAATTTTTTATCCCTTTTAACAAAATAAAAAAAGCGTTTTTAATCTAAAGGCTTAAGAACTTTTTGTTTAAATTTTCATTTGAAAAAAAATTCATAGTTTTAAGTAAGAATAAGGATTAAGTGAAAATAATAAAGGAAAATCTTCAATCCCTACTTTCGAAGAATGAGAAACTTTGCAAATGAGAGCACATTAATGAAGATTTCAACAGCTGAACAAGTGAATTTTCAATATAAAAAAGTCATTTATTTTAAAGCGTTGCCAAAATAAAACAACAAATGCTTTACATTGTTGCCGCACGAAAAAACGAATCAACAACAACACATGTCCCACACAAAAGCTGCTTATCTCTTTCATAAAATATATATATGTACTTGAAATCCGATATTGCATAATATAAAATATTAATATTTTCTCTGTCTATATACACTCACCATATAAGCATTTTCCTACAATTTTTCCAGCAAATTCATAATATTTCAATTTTAAGTGGCTTGCTCGGTTTTGGTTTGGATGCACTAATGCTTGTCGTTTCTCATGAAACGTACAAAATAATCCTCCATCGACAGGCTCAAAAAGGGCAGTACATATTAATTCAATCCACTCACGACGCAAACCGCCATAATCTACACCCTGTTTAAAGAGACAGAAGGGAAATTAAAAGCGTGTGCATGTAATAAAAAGTTTATCTTTGAGGTGTGTTACTAACCTGTTCGCCCTGAAACGTAATTTCAAAGTTTCCGCACCAATCTGACACTACACATATAAACGAAGTACGAAAGTATGATTGTAGAATGAAAAGGTATCGCAATTAAGTTTAAAAATATGAAAGAAACAGAAAACTTACCTGAAAAGTTTTTCGTCGCTTTCATGCTCGATTCTAGAATTTTTTCGCGTTGAACTTTTAGCGAGATTTTTTCATGAAAACAATTTGAGCCATGAAACTTTCTAACTTCGTGATAGAAGAAATCTTGCTTGTCTTTGAATGTTTCACTACCCCCAATATTTTTTATTAAAAAATGAGTGAATGTTGCTGCAATTAAATTTCTATCTTTACTTGACAACTCAATTTTGGGTTGAGAACCATCATCAATTATGAAAATTGTACCATTGCTGCTATTGCTACTACTGCCATTATTATTGTTATTATCATCATTTAATGTCGATGTTAGAGAAGAGGATGATGATGATGATGACGTTGTGGCAAGAAAATGTATCTATAGGATTGAAATATTAAAATGATTATCGAGAAATTACCCACACATAAAACTTTTTTTTCTGTTTGCTCTAAAAACATTGCATGCACACATGCAAGCAATTTATGCAATAAAAACATGTTATTTTTTATCCACAACTTTTTTCATTGTGTTCTAGTCATAGATTATTATCATTATTTTCCTATACATAGATATTTCTATATTTTTGATCAAGAAAAAGTTTAAAAAAAGAAGAATATTTTTATGATTTACTCACTCTTGTGGACGGACATACACGAAAAGTTGCAATCCTTTTTGGAATTATTTTCAAAATCATTTCTTTTATTGTAAATTGTTTCGGACCTATATAACAATGCACTTTTCGTGGTTTTGATTTTGGTTGTCCAGCGACACTCAGTAACTTCGCATCATATGAAATGTTGTGCTTTCTTGATGCAATATTTTTATGTACCAATGTTGTATCACAAGAGCTAAGAACAATCAAATCAAAATGTGCGTTTGGAATCTGTTGACCTTCATAAGTTATACGAGCACGTAAACAAATTGGCTCGGGAAATAATACAATCACATTGATACGTGAATTTACTTTATCATAGCTCAATGTAATGGCACTGTTATATTTCTCGCATATTTGATCATTAAGGTCATATATCTCAACCAGATATCCTCTTATCGGATCTGAATCATTATCAAAATTCGTGCACAAATTTCCAAAATCATCGCGAGCTTCTATGTATAAAATATTTGGCAAACCCACTTGGCATACAACAACACTCGAAGAGCGTATAAGTCGAGAACGTGGAGCTGAAATTGCTCCTGGGACGAAGTTTCGATAAAATGGACTTCCCGCAATGTGACTGTTTCCAATCATTATTGAAATTTTATATTGTCCTGCTGTGCGAACGGTAAATTTAACTTTGGCTTCGTTTGCATTGTTTGGATCTGTGCTCGAGCCTAATTCACTTATGGCAACAACTTTTTTTGCGCCTTCTGCCGTAACTTCAACATAAAATTGATCTGTATCGCATATCCAATAAGCATTACCATTGCGTTGAAAAAAACGCACAGTAAAGCTCACTGTATTACCAACTGGTGAAGGATCTAATAATAAGAATAGTACAATGATAATTTTTTCACAAAGTAATTAAATATCGTACCTTGAAAATGCCATTCAACGCGACAGTTTGATGGCAATAGATATTTGCCAGTGACATATTGCAATAGTGAATGACGTGCTTCAGGCGCTAAAGATGTATTTCCACTGATTGCAGCCAAGGTTACTAACCCAGCAACTGACACCGAGACAACAAGCATTCCTCCCCATGTCCACGCATCTTGATGATTTGAAGTTTTCACAACTGTCGACCACAAATCAGCTTTCAACATTTCAAGATTAGATTTTGATGTGGGTAGTTTCTGTCTTGCCTGATTCCAAATGCCAAAATCTTTTCCTAGAATTTGACTAGCTCTTGAATCTTCCAACCAATATACATCTTCTATCGATGTTACTTCTATAGCAATCAATCTAAACAAGAAAATGAAAATTTTGATTTACATGATATGCATGCATGAGTTTAACAAAGATAAGACACTCTGTTATATGACAAATTTGTTAAATTTAAAAAAAAAAAAACAAATAGTCAATTGATCAAAGTGTATTTTTCGTATATTCATGCATATATGTACCTTGAATAATAACTCTGAAGTCGATTTTCTTTGAGCCATTCTCGCAAGATTAATTTCTGTTGTAGATTCAATGCAGCTCTCTGCAATCGGTGTTCGTCGCTTGGTGGCAATTCTTTGGTTAGCAATTCTGGCAACATTTCGGGATTTCCACAACTCGATAAAGTAGAAATTCCTTTAAAAATGAAAAAATACGAAATTGAAAACGTAAGCATAAGCAAAAGTCGCTTCCGACTATAAGAAATTTTAATGTCAATGTCGACTCAAGGTTATCTTTCTGTCTCTATTTTATTCTTCTTCTTTGAACTTTTTGAAACGAGAATTAGTCAATAGAAAGAATGAAAAAGCTTTTCCCGCCCCTCACTAAAACTCTGATGCGACAATTTATTATGACTCTCTTATGCTTCAAAAAGTGTTTTGTGTGTCTTTATTTTCTGCTCATTTTCTCTTTTTATTTTGGAATATTGCCCAATATTAAAACAATGAGCAAGAAAAATAACTTTGAGATAACTTTCAGAAAGAACAAAAATTCTTCTTGCAAGACTAAAATCTTTATCATTTCTGATAATTTTCTTGTTTGTATTATTGCAATAATGTGCAATTTTTCATTTTTGGTGTTAAGTAGAGATTTCAGAGTTTCATTTTTAAAGAGACATTCTCACTTCTTAAAAGTATTCGTTTTAAGAAATTGAAGAATTTTTCTTATTTGAGTTTTATTTTAAATTTTAAACAAAACCAGTTTTTTGTTGAAAATAATTAAATTTTAGGCTTTATCGTGCTTAATGTTTGATTTTATTCAATAATTTTATGTTAAATTCGCGAAGTATTTTCTCATAATTTCTGAAAAATATTAATTTTTTTTAAAAAAAGGTCTCACATAAACCAAAACATTTTGTAAGCTCTTAAATTTTGGAAAATTTGTTCTTGTGATGATGTTGGCAAACATTCAATATACAATTGCATGAAACTTACATAATGAACCATCAAGATACATCAAGAGAGTACTCAACAACTTCAGTTCATCTTATTTTGCCATAATCTCACTCACTTTTGTGCATATGCTAATGTAAACTTTTAATCTCTATATTTTCCTCTTCTACTAAAGTCCTCATCTTTTTTTTCCTCTGCATACAATATATTTATACATGCATCTGCACAATTCTCCTTTTGCATTCTTTTTAATTAAGTGGGAACTTTTGCAGTCACAAACTCATAACGATAATGTTCTGTCGGAATTGAGTAAAAAAGCTTGTGCTTTTTCAAGTGATAATCATCGTTACAATGAGCACTCGCTCGCTTGAACGACGACGATGAAAGTTGTCAAAATTCATTACTAAATTTTTTGCCGAGAGATCAGAGAGGAAATTAAATTTATGCAGAAAACACAGGCAATGACTTGAAATATTCATCACCAAAAATGAAAATCGATTAAAATTCAGCGCATTTCAGAGAGTGTAAAAAGTTAGTAATGTTACATCATGCTTGTCTTAGTAGAACATGTAAGTTGGCAGTTAGATAGGGATTTTAATCTTTTGTAACATGGGTTTATTTAATGACTTTCCCTCTTCTGGGTTATAATATGTAAAGTGAAAAGTTTTGAGAGACATTTTCGCGAAGTGAATTTTAATCTCGAAAGCTTTTTTTTCTCCCATGAAATTTTTATATTTTTCAAATCAAGCTCACGAAAGAAAAATATTTCCGTAAATTGCAAACATTCTTTTATTGCTCAATTGCGTTACAAAAATGTTTACCTAAGCTATTTTCATTTTATCCGATAAGAAAAATTATCATGCATGGCTTATTAATTAACGAAAAAAAAATGAGAAAAATTTCCTAAGAATGAAATCGATAAAAGATTAGAAATGAATCTTATGAACAAGGAAATAATCATCAAGACAAAATTTGAAAATGTAACAATTAAAATTTAAAAAAAAAATATAAAATCGATAAAATTTAATTTACGTAACTTTTCTAAATATCTATTCCTTGTTTGTGTGCGAGATCAAATATGCAAGAGAGATAAATGAGATGAAAATTTATGTGTGTTCTCATTAATTAATTTCATTGTTCCGTACAATTATCACTCAATTAGATCTAACCACGTGTATGCATTTGCAGAGAACTATAATTCAACAATTCCGAATCAAAAACATCACAGATTAACATGCAAAATCTTAATTGCGGAACTATAAATCCAAATCTATCACTTCCATCGAATTTAAAATGCTAGCTTGCTATAAAATATTCAAATTATAGCTTTTAAAAGCATTTTGTAAATAAAAGATGAGAAAACATCAAGCAAGTTTGTATGTCCATTTATACAATTTGTGTTTTGTTAAATTGCAAACCATAGAAGAATGAAATTTTACCTTTTTTCTATTTGTTTATGAATTATGCAAACGGTAAATGTTTCAAGGCGAGGCAATAAATTTCAAGTAACCTTTTACCTTTTTCTTTTTACAAAAGCCTAATATCCGCAAAAAATATTTTAATTGAAAGCATCGGAAATTGAAAAGTTTTTATAAAAACCCAAAGTGAAATGAAACCACAAATACAAAAAAGAAGATTCACGAATGGACAGGGAAATATTATTTTATTATGTAATTCATGAGAAAGATATGATGCGCATCGTGACTAGTCAAACAATTTATTTTTTCCGATGATTTATTATATCGAGAGAAAAAGCTATTTTGTAGGATAAAGTAAGAACTTTTGTGATTTGAATAAATAGCGTAAAAAAGTCTCGCTCACATAGAATAAATTTTTCATTTTCGTGGGCAAACAGAACCGTTCATGTAATTTTGCTTTTTATTTATTCATCGGACAAACATCGCACATGAAAGCATTAAGGGTAGCTGCAAATTAAAACTCACCAGACGAGGATGAAATTGAATGCCGCATCGTAGTCATTCCAATTGAATTAATTTCTGATTCAGGCGACCACATTTTTACGATATTTGAAATATATTTTTAACTTTTATCTTATCACAATTTGCTTAAATATTTAAAAATTTACTCTCTTTAAAAATATTCAACTTGTGTTGTGTTTCAATTCCAACAGCACACTAAATTTCACATGCTACTAGAAAGATCCTATTTTATTTCCTTCTTCTTTTCTCATTCACACACATACACATATATGAACGCAGAGAATGATTGATAAATTACAAAAGAGCTTTTCGCTTGAGCTCGTATTGTTCAATCGTCGTCGTTTTCGACTCTCTTTTTCCACACGAAAGCAAAAGATGGAAAAAAGTTTTCATTGCTGCGTTCTTTTGAATGAATGTTTTATAACTTTTCTTCTTTTACAAGTAGAATAGGGACGGAAAATGAGAATAAAAGGAAAAAGATATGCTTTTGTATGTCCATTATTTTTTTTAAATGTGTGTATATATAAGTATTGCTTTTTTTTCTTTGACAAAATGCAAATTCAATAACTTTTTCACAACAATTGTAGATCATTTAAATGTCATCAATGTTTATCCATTATGTTTGCACACATAAAAATGAATGTATATTGTAGGGTTATTCGCTTTTATCAAAAAAATGGTGTTCTTTTTCACAAATACTTTTTTCTGCATGTCACTGTATAAACATTTGCGATAACTTTAATTATGTCTATTCGGAGAACGAATAAAAAAAGTCATAAAATGTTTTCTATAGCACTTTTGATATACTTAGTAGCTTAGCTCGGTATGAACTTGAAAACTGATTGTAAATGTCATTTACTTTAACACAATTCATTTGTTTTTCTTCACCTAGTTGCTATGGAATTGCACATTATCACAAATAAGTAAAGAGTAAATGTTTGAATTTAGGTTGCATGCATATGAATGACTATTGTTAATATATATATATATTATTAATTATATTTTTGTGTTTTTGCTTGTAGAGAAATCACAGAAATGAGCTTTATTCACATAAATATTTAAAGATCCCTGAACTCGACTTTCAAAGAGATTTTTTTTAATAAGGTTCTGCTATTTTTTTTATTTAATTCTCAGGTATGATTTTTCTGTGTAAATATTTCTCAACACAATTCACACATAAAACTGAACTTAAACTGCACAAATAAAAGTTTATGAGGATTTCTGTGTCACACGTACTCTCATGAGAGTGAGAGCGAACAAGCTTTTGCCTCCGTTTCTGAAATTTTCTGCTCAATTTCAGCAGAGTTTTCTCTCTTTATTTTCTTCTATGTTGGCAAAAAGTCACACTTTTTTCATAATGTAATTTAAAAAATTATCCATCAATTTATTTTCTTTTCACACACAAAAATCTAATTTATTGGCAGCTCTATGTATTTTTCGAATCATTTAACGCTAATCCGAATAAAATGAAGGCAAATGAACGCATTTTTCAATAACTTTTTAGGGCGTCAGAAAAGGGAAAAACTGAACGAAAAACGGAGTTTAACTAATTTTCACGTCCGATACAATCGACCAACTTTAGGAGACTGACTGCGAGGAGAAAGGTTCTGCTGTTATATTCTCATTTCTCCCTTACATGCATACAAACGAAAGCTTCCGAGCAACGGTGAGAGAGAGCGAAATATTCTGTTTACTCACCATTCGGCGAATGAATTGAATGAATGAGAAGATGTGAAGCACATGGCAATTTACAAATACACATCTGATTGTCACATGTTCTTCCATCAAAATGAATTGAAAGCTTTCTATCAACTCTCTGAAATCTAATAAAAAGCTTTCATATAGAATTAATTCAATTTGGATATTTGACAAAACATATTTTTAGCAAAATTCAATCGATATTTATCATATGGCATAAAAATTAGTTGTTTAAGGTTTTTTTTGTTTGCCTCACACAGCCACTGGATTTTTGTTATCACTCTTTTTATTCATACATGCGCACAAGTTTACTTTTTCACACAAAATATTTCTTATTGCTGTAAAGCTTTTCTCTCTTTCGTCAAATGTGTTGCTTATAAAAATATTCTCAATTACTGCTAAACATTCTCATTATAATCTTTTTAATAAAACACAAAAGCGAAAATTTGAATAGTTTATATTTGATGATAATGATAGAATAAGTAAAAGAATTGAGTGTGTCTAAAGAAAACCTAAAGAAAACCTTTGCACGTGTAAAATAAATTAAAAAAGTAAAGTCATTTTGTCAGAAACAAATATTTGTTTTGATTCTCTATATGACAAATATACCTTCTACACTGAATAATTTTAATAAAAATGCGCTTACAGAATTTATTATCAAGAAAGTATGTTCTTCATTATTATTCACAAGTGGCATGTGCCAAACAAAAAAGTAAATGAAAATCATGCTGCTGTTAATAGCAAAAACATGCTGATTTAATGCATCGCTATTACTCATGTTGGGAAATTAATATAAATGACAACAAGAGAATAGTAGTAGAAACATATATATTCACACAGGTCGGCTAACATAAAAAGAAAATTAATAATAAATTGTATTAAATTGTATAACCTGTTGAAATTCTCGTTTCTTTTTTAACGTTCTACCCTTTTATGCTATCTATTTCAATAAATAAAGTTTTCAATCACATAAAAGAACTTTTGTTTGCACGGAATAACCGAATAAACTCTTTAATTTTCCTCAACCACCTTCACCACACTCGCGCGCTGTTTGTAGAATAGTTCTACAAACGCGACTGGCAATTTTATTCGGTAAATTACCTCTCTATCAAAAAAAATCTTTTATATTTGATAAGCAATAAGTTCTGAATTGTTTATTTTTTTTTTCAACATAATTGAATTGAGGTGTATTATGAATTGCACGAAAAATCCCAAATGTACCTTATTGTCGAAGACATAGCAATTGTTTTATTTAAAATAAAAGAATAGAGAGGAAGAAAAGAAAATTTCGAGAGTGACGAGACAGCGCGATAATATTGATATTTGTGTCAAGGATAGATAGAAAAACGTAAAAAAATTTTAACAGAAGAATCACAAAGTTTTAAATTGCTTTAAGTACTTACCAAAATCACGAAATAGTTGCTTATAAGCGCCGAGTTCATTCTCATCAAGCCAATTATCGACAGAATTCTTATTGAACTCATCGAAATATTTCGTGTGAACACAAATGATGATTTTCCACAATGAAATTGTAAATGTTAAACTTAAAACTATTGCCAAGACAATTTTGCTGACTTTAAGTAGCATTTTATATAAGAAAATAACAAGATACTGTCGCCAAAACATTGGCAAAACAACTAGCACTTTCACACCTTTTACATTTCGCTTTAATTAACGCGAAAATGTCGGAAAACTGTGAAAAACACTCACTTTTATGTATTTATCGCTATTTGCGAATTCACAGATTTTTATCGAAACAAATGCAGATGCGCATTCGGGCGCTTTAAAACACACGTGAAAATGTTTCCTCTGAAAAATTTAACGAAGCTATTTAAAAGCTCTTTTTCGTAAAGCTCATAAAAGCTTATATTTAAATTATTCAATTCATTTTTTGCTAGCAAACGTTCACAATTTTATTTTTGATAATTTTTTATGTGCAGAATTAATGATGTGTAAATATGCATTAGTAAACAGCGTAATTATAAGGATATGCGTTGTAATAAGTAGCAGCTGAAGGGTAACCGTATCTAGCAAAATATGGTGAACGATAGAAATTGGTATAAGCATTTGAATAGGCAACTGGGTAATTTCCATATGTGGCCACAAATTGTGGTTCTGGTTTTGGTTCTGGAGTAGGAACAGCCAAAACGCATGCGATGGCAGCAAGAACGATAATTGTCTGTACATAAAAATATTTAGAAATTTATTAAAATCTGTTAATATTGACTTACAACTTTGAACATCTTAATAGGAAAGATCTGGGTATGGAAATAAAATTTCGAATTTTGTCGAAATTTTGTCGAAATTGATTCCGAATTTTTAAATGCTTGATGACAGTTTTTTCTAAATTAGATTAATTCTTCTAAACAAAATAAACTTAAGTAAAAATTAATTAAATTTGCATAAAAATATGGATTTTTAATAATTAAAATTAATTATGAAGAGAAAATTGTAAATTGATATTAAAAATCTTGTATTAAGGCATTCATAAATTTTAGAAGAAATTTCAACTTAACGTTTTTTTAAAATTTAAAAAATTCAATTTCGAAAAAAATTTTATTTCCATACCCAGGGAAAGATTTTTTAACAGTAGCTGTTGCTTTTATGATTTCAAAAATTAACTGATGCAGTTGCAAACAAATGAGTACCCTATTTATACTTTCCAAATAACTCATTCTATAAAGAATATTAATGCAATTCTATTTAAGTTGAATGCGAAAATTCTCGTCTCCATTAATTGTATCATTTTACTAGGTTTAACAAAATGCTCACTCCTCTGCCACCTTGTATTTTTACATAGTGGTAACTTAATTTGTAATTTAATATCTTTATTGACAGACAGAATAGAGCATAGCTGTGTTTAAAATAATGAATGCTTATTGAATATTAATTAAAAATTAAACACGTTATCAAATTACTATGATTATTCAAATGTGCACTTGTTAAACCTCACACATAGGGATCACAATGCTGTAATTAACATTATTGACAATAGCAATCATTTAAAGAATATTTTTTCACTTTTGCATAAATGACTTTATTGAAAATGAATACATGACAGGATTTATAATGCTTTCTTTATCAATGTAACGATAATAAAGGATTTGTTTGTTTAAAGGTATCGAACTGATGGATAAGCGCCAATGTAGCTTGCATAGGGATAACCTGAATAAGCATATGGATAAGCAGAATATGCTGACACTGCTGGTACGGCTGAATAGGTGTATGGAAGAGCTCCGTATGTACTGACAATTGCACGCTTCTCAACATTTTCTGCTGGTGCAGCAAAGACAGCAGCAAAAAGTGCGAATACAACAATCAACTGTAAACAATTCTAAATTAATCACAGTCACAACATTTTTTATAATTCTACTACTTACTGCCTTGAACATTTTGATTTGAGTTTTAGTTTTTCTTAGATGATTTCTTAAAGAGCTTTGAAAATTGACTGATGGTTTCAATCACAATTCGGCATCCTTTTATACTACTCAACGAATAATTTTTTTGGCTAACGCTCACAGATGAGAATGAAAGCAAAATCAGCTTCAGACCATTTTTGCAAGTTCAAGGGCGAATAAAACAAGTTTAGGTGATTAAATTATTTTCGCTGTTCCAATTTTTTTTTCTCTCTCTCTCTCTCACTCTATTCTATTGTTCTAACAAAAGTGTGTATCATTTGATCATAACCTACGACTTGTAATAAAAATGAGATTTTTAAATCTTTAATAAGGAAGCTTAAAATCTAGATGTGACATAATACTTGGTAGTTGGCGGTAAATTTCATGAATGATGGATTATCATACATTATATTTTACCATTAACTCAATATCTGCTGATCAAATGATTAGCAATGATATTTTTAGCAATTTGAATTACCAACAAAAGAAGTAATTTCTTTAAAATTCAACTGTATAAAATTTCAAACCAAAAAAAAATCCCTTTTGTGCGTATAAAATTAGATCAACCACACCTCATTGATCAATCAAAAGATGAACTGTAATAAACTCTTTTATTTTTAGAAAATCTTATTAAGGTGACACACAGCAAAGCAACACTTATGTCCGGTTCAATTTTTATTCAACAAGTTTATTGTTTTGTAAATTAATTTTGTAGGCGTTTGTATTATGTGTGTACACTTTTAAGTATTTTCTAACATTTAAAATTTCATATTGCACTACATTGCATATCAAAGAAAACGAACTGAAAATTAATAGTAAGAGAAAGTAAAGAATTTCTTTTTAGATATTTTTCTAACACATTATTTTTATTATGTAGATAGTTACATACTGTGTAACAAGTTTAACATTTTGTTTTCATGATCAAGGTCACGTGCAGTAAAGATAGAATGAGAACAATCTTTGCCTACTTATTATTCAGTAACTAATAGTGTAGAACATTGTTGTAATGTGAAGCTGCTAAATATTCGCTCGTGCAGTAAATTACACTTTAAAAGGTTTCGCTTTAAAGTCAAACATTTGGGTAATTTACATTGAATAAATTATTTACACAAAAGAAAAAGTTATCGTTAACTAATTAATATTTTGATTATCTATTCATTTGACTCTCCCGTTTGGTTTTTTGTTGCTAGTGCGACAGCAACGACAATTAAATATATGTAAATATTTGAGAAGTTGCTTATACATCCATTTCGAATTGGTTCATTTGCAAGAGTACTGAATTCTTTCATAGGAGCCCAGTCACTTAGTCCAATAACGTTTCTTGCTGCTATTCGAACTATATATGTAGTGTTTGGTTTCAAATTAATTAGCGTATATGAAACGTTAATTTTAGCTTCTTTTTCTTCATAAAACGGATCTTTCCATTCGAAATTGTTCTTGACAAAATCGTCTTTACATACTAATTCAAATCTATAATGTGTTATTGCAAGAGGATCATTGGGGTCAAGCATGTTTGATCCTACATATATATCTAAAATTTTATCTCCTGAACCAATCAAAGAAATTGTATGCGGTGGTTCTGGTCGCTTTCCTTCAATTATTTTAATTTGCATGCTGGTTTGATTTAAAATATTTCTTGCAATACACTTATAATCGCCAAATGTATTATTAGAATGAAAATTAACCTATGATGAGAAAGAAATAAACAAGAGAATCTCTCAATTAATCATTTAAATATTAAAACGCAATATGTGGTCATCATACAGTTAATTCCGAAAAAAAATCAGTATTATTGATGTGATGATGTGACATTTTCTTTCCATTGTGGTACCACAGAAATGTCGGTAAAGGATTGCTATCAGCTTCACAAATTAATTTAACTGTACTATTGGCTACTGCATATTTAGTATATACTAAATTTTCAAGCTTTCCATTAACTTTTGATCGATTTGAATACAATATTTCGGGAGGATCTGAAATGATGAATGATAATGGATAAAAGTGTGTACATTCTGATCATTTGTCAAAAGAACCTGTTTGCATGAAATCAAAATTTATTTATTAAAATGATTCCTACTCACATTCAACATTAAGCTGAATGGCTAGTTCCTTCATATCCGTGATACTTTTGAAAGTCATTTGAACTGCTTTACACGTATATTCTCCAGAATGATGTCGCCCAATATTTTTTATAAACAAACTGTCTTTCTTCTTAATGAAATGTGATGTAAGTTTCTTTTCGAGTTCTTAAAAATACATTTTGAAAAAAGCTTATTTAAAGAGAATTTTATGTATCGAATCACTCTTACCTAAAATTGAAATGCTTTTGAAAGACCAATGAATTGTCGGTTGTGGATTTCCATATGCAACACAATTAAGGGTAACATTTTCATGTTCTTTCACGCTAATTTCTTGTTGAAGAGGTTCAAATTCAATTGGAACTGTAATAAACACTTTTGAATTAGTCTATGATTGATATTCAGTCACGCAACATACCATAAACAGACATAGTAAATGATTTTCTGTCGATATTTCCCACACATGTCCATTTACCATTATCATTTTCATCAATTGTATCAAAAATTAAACGTAATGACTGAGCTTGTGAACCTAATGTACTGAAATCTTCGACATATATTCGTCCTTTTTTACTATCAACTGTAGTACCATTAGGATATTCCCAATGTATGTCACTACCATTACAGGTTACAAAACAATTATCATTTACAGAACGTATGAAAATTTCGTCATTAGGCATTATAAAGACTGGATCTATTTTTCTCTTTAATTCTTCACTATCATCTTCCTCACATTTAACTGCATCTAAAAAATAAAATAGTTTTGGATATGTGTGAAAATGCATCATCGAGATTATTGCCAAAAAAGAACAATAAACCAAAGACGTATAATATTTTTTACTGGCGTCAGGATGTCTGGCGCCCGTCAAGAACACCATTAGAATTTTTTTCCTTAATGAAATTCTAGACTTTAAAGAATAAATTCTGATTGATACTTATTAGATAAAGAATTTGAAGAAAGTGTTAGAAATTGTATTATTTAATCCTTTTTTGTATTCTAATTTTTAGAATCTTACTTTAAAGAATTTTCTTTGAAACATTTTATTTTAGGGGTTAGCTATTATAATTTAATAGATGAAAGTTTTTATTAAATTGAAAATTTTTATAATAAAATATTGAACAAATCATTACCTAATAACATTAATAAAATAATCACAAGAATAAATTTTTTGGCACAATTTTTTTGCTCCATTTTAATATTCTTAATCTCACTAAATATTTGATGCTAAATTTAAAAGTAAGTCAATTTGAACAAACTCAAAAAAAAAAAATTTCTTAAATTTTCTATAATCAACCGTTATCACTAAAAAATAAAAAAAATTTACTTCTCTCATCGACAAATGAAAGAATAATGAGCAAGAAAGAACGACAACGATAGGATAGAAAATATATTTTTCGTGAAAAAAGGAAAAAGAAAATATTTTTATGAATGAAGCACGTGTTTATTCGTTTTACGCATGCTTACGAGATGAAAACAAATTTTATTCGTGAATGGACATATGAATGAAAACGACCACAAATTTGTAAGAGAAAAAAAGATATTTATTTTGAACATCAATGAACATGATTATTCACTCTACACTAAAGAAGAAGATTTATAAAAATGTGTTAACGATCAATGCCAGTGTGATGAGGAAAAATGTTACAATTCCTGTTGCTTTACTGACACTGTTTGCTTCTTTTTCTTCTTCAGTTTTCTCTCTAATTACAAACACTTGATTTGATGTGCCATACTCATTTGATGCAAGACATGTATATGTTTTAAAATCTTCCTTAGAATTAATTTTTACTTTCAATGTAGATTTGTGATTATGGGTTTTTATGTTGGAGAAAGTTTCATAACCAGATGCAAGCCAGGAGAACGATGGATTTGGTTCACTTTTTGCTTCACAGTCTAAGGTAATCATTTGACTAATTTCAGCTGTAATTTCTTTTTGTTCATCATTTTGTTGTGGTGCATCTAAAAAATGTAATGCAGTTGAAAAGTTTTAAAATTTATTTTTACCAACTTACACTCAACAATTAAGTTATGATGTCTCTCTTGAATATTTTTGAATGAATCAAGTTCTTGAACTGCAACACATGTGTATTTTCCGGCACGATCAGCTTTAACATTCTCCAATAAAATTCCATCATTATGTGGCTTGTAATCCTTATTTGGAACTTTAAATTTAAAAAAATTATTCACAATGTTTTTTAAAGATTATTTCAAAGGACTCACTCAATTCTTGTTCCTCAAAATACCATGTAATTTTTTTAACCTTCGGCACACTTGTAGTTCTGCATCCTAATACAACATTTTCATTTTCTTTAATTAAATGTTCTCGACGAAAATGTGGAATAGTCAAAGGATCTATAAAAGCAATTTGATTATGAAATTTTATAAAATTGTAAGTTAAACTTACAATATAATTTCAATTCAAATTCATGTTTTACTTCATTTGATGAGCATGTATATGTTCCAATGTCATTTGAATTTATTTGCTTTATTGTTAATATTGAAGCATCATTTGACGTATTATTGATTTGATATTTATCAGATTCAATTATTTGAGTTCCATTTGGAAGAAACCACTTAACGTTTTCTCCATTACATACAAACTGCTTATCGTCGTTTATAAAACTTACAATCTCTTTGTGAGACGTCTTGGCAGCATATACTGACCCTGAAAAAAAATATTAATAGAGATTTTACAGAGTAGTATAAATTTTCATTATCTAAAAATAGCCACTCGTTTTTTTATATATTTATTTCACTTTCTTTCTTTTATTTGCAATTACTTAATAGCTTTTAGAAATAAAGTGGATGAGTGGTGCTAATAAATAAACATAAATTTTAATTTTTCTTCATTTTCATTATAAACCCATTAATTGATTCTACACAAGTTTGATCATGGAATAATTTTTACATAAATGGTTAAAATTATGATCATGTATCAAAACATTTCTAAACTCACCAAAAATGACAATATTTAAGAAAAGAAAATTTTTTTTGAACATTTTTATTATTAAATCGATCCTATTCAGTATCAAGTACCTATCAGTTTAAACACAAGAAGAAGACTGAAGATTTTCTCAGAAATGTTTTTTTCCGTTGGAATTTTGAGTAGAAAATAAGTTTTTACACATGTTTGTAAAAGTTATGCTTAAATTCTTATACACATAATGTCTGGCTAATGCCTGAGTATTTGTAAAAAATACGCTTTATTCGTTGAAGTGTCTTTACCAAGATGATTTGAATTTTTTTACAAGTCATGTCTCAATTTTGCGTAATGCTTTTCTAGTAATATTGAAAGCATAAAATCCGCTTGCTCAAGATGATCCCTCTGCGATTTATGAGAAATTGTGTAAAATGCTCAGCTAAGAAAATTACACATTATTGAAAAATTTCTTCTCTTTATTTTATTTTTCTCTCTTTTATATGAAAACCCACATTCGCATATCATTGCGAATGTAAAGCATAAATTTTTCTCTCATGTTTCTTAAATTTTACATCTCATTTAAAACTTTTAAGCCTAGAATATCTAAACTATGTTTCAGTACTTTTCGTGTTGTATTAAAAAGATAAAGACGTTGTGATGCTGTTTCTTTACATTCACAATTTTTTACTGACAGTACTTTCCATGCTCGACTAACAACATTGCATAGATCGAATGTATATTTAACCAAAATACACGATTCTAATTCTTCGTAAGAATGATAAATTATTTCAGGATATTTAAGTATAAGAAATATCAACTGTTGTGCTTCTTGTTCTTTAAGCAAATCAAAATTTAATTCTTCAGCTTCTTGAATGTGTGAGTTTTGATTTTGTAAACTATAGAGACGACAATGCGTGTATTGAAATTTTATTCCTGTATCACCAGTTACTTGAAGAATTTTATTCCAATCAAATTCATAATCACGTTGTCTACGTTGTTTCAAATCATTCACAATGATTGCTGATGTGCCTAAGATATCTGCAATAGATTCGCCACATTGTGAGAGATCGACTTTTGTTGTTTTAGATTCTTGTTGTTTTTTATACATCAATTCTTTAGCTTCGTCTAAGATGTCCTTGAGAAACACAATCTTTCCCTTTCGTGTGCTCATTCCTTTGATACGTCCAAATTTTATATGATGAATAAAACTGTCACTATCGAATCCTAGTTGATTAACAACACTTTTAATAGCTGTGAAATGATCATTCTGTCCATTATCAACAACATAAAATATTCTATCCATCTCATATTTTTCTTTTCGTTTTAAAAATGCTGCAATGTCACGAGTTAAATATAAAGTCGTTGAATCGCTTTTTATAAAAGGAACTCGTCGATTTTCAACTTTAACTATAATTTTTTCATCAGTTTCACGCTCAAGTAATTTCATTTCTTGCATCAATGAAATGACGTCCTCAATATTTTTACGACGATACATTGATTCAAACTCATAGCTATCGTAAATTACATTTAATCTCTCATAAATTAATTTAAGTTCATTAAGTGTATATTCTCTAATTTTATTCCATTGCTCTATGATCTCAGCATTTTCTCCAAATTCCATTATTTCAAAAATTTTACGAGCTTTTTCAGCAACACATGGATCTTCTGATGTGTTTGCAGCCACATATACACGCAATAGATTTTGAAGTGGGTTTTCTTTTATTTTCTCATCACTCAAATTTTCCATATCAATTCCTGCTTTGAGAAAACCAAACTGTGTACCATAATCACCAAGATAATTCATTTTTATAACTCGATGATTAACGCGCTGAAGTAAATTTGAGAGAAAATTACCGATAATTGTACTTCTCAAATGACCCACATGAAATGGTTTTGCGATGTTTGGGGAACTAAACTCAACAATAAATTTCTTTGATTCATTGCATATTGAGACATCAGTTGCATTGGAAAATGACTTTTTAATTGAATCATTGGATATTAAAAATGAAATTTCTTGTGTATCAACTTTAATCGATTCAATGTGAGGATTTTTTATATGATTCAATATGTCAGTGCTAGCAAATGAATTTTTGACCAATTTAAGTGGCAGTTTTAATTCATATTTATCCTTATTCTGTTTTATTTGTAAAAGACCTTGAAGGTTTAATTTATTACCGGGATATAACTCATTTAACTGTGAAAATAAAAATATGTATTAATGAATTGTCATTTTTATAAAATTTTTAACATACCGTTGCACTAATTATGTTTCTTAATTTGACTGACATAGCTTGTATTTTACGATAAATGTTATTTAGTTGTGCAACAAATATTGTTTCTTTTAATTTGTTTTGACGTTTTGACCACAAGTGTGCAGCCCCCAAAAAAAAAATTTTCGATAAGTTCCGCTCAATCATTTTTTGTTGGATTTTTTGTTGCTGATTAATTCTTAAATTTTGTTAAAAATGAACTTTGTAGGTGAGTAAAAACCATTGTATAATGAAATTTATCATTAGTTTCATCAAATGTGCATAGAATAACACATCATAATAATGAATTACACAAGATTTTTAACTTTTATTATTTTACGAAAACTTTCACGTTTTTATCTTGTCTTTTTATGTCTATTCATCATAATCGATTTCTCAATAAATTAGTTCGAAGTTCAACTGGAATTGATGTCTGGGAGATATCGAATAAAGATGACCCAGTTCCTTCGAAACGTGTTTTCAAACCATTCTTTAAAGAAACTAGATCTGCAGCGAGATGTCTCGCTTATAGTGAAAAATATTTTGCGTGTGGCACTAAGGATAATGTCAAGATGTACAACTTAAATTATGAACTACAATATACTATCCCATTAACACGCAGCCATATATTGAAATTTTCACCAAAAGGGACTTATCTAATAGTCTACGAGATTTTTATCAGCACGAAAGAAAATCCAAACAGTCCGAATCTTTTCATCTATGATGCTGATACAGGTAAAGAATTGATCAGCTTCGTAATGAAAAAACATAGTGAATGGGAACCATTCATTTCCAACGACGAGACCTTACTTGCCATCATGATGAGTGGTGATGTTCATTTCTACAATATCGCTAATGGAACATTCACTAAAACAACACAAAAATTGAGCGGAAAAGTTGGAAGCTTCTCACTTTCGCCTGGGCAAAATACGCATGTTGCGTTATATTTGCAAGGTGTAAAAGGAAGCCCATCGATGGCAAAATTATTTAAATATCCCAACCTCGATGCATCAGCGACAGTTGCTTCGAAGAGTTTCAGTCAGGCCGATAAAGTTGAAATGATTTGGAACAAGAAGGGTAACGGATGTCTTATTATCACATCTACTGATGTTGATACCACTGGAGTATCATATTACGGCAAACAAGCTTTACATTTCCTAGCAACAAACAGTGATTCATTTAGTGTACCGTTAAAGGGAGATGGTCCAATTCACAATGTAGCTTGGAGTCCAAAATCTAACCAATTTATTGTTGTTTATGGCTATGAGCCAGCCAATGCTTCTCTTTTCAATATGAAGTGCGATATTGTATTTGATTTTGGCACTGGTATTCGTAATTGCATTTACTGGAATGATTTTGGTAATTTGGTGCTATTCGGAGCATTTGGAAATCTTCGTGGAAATATTGAGGTCTGGGATCTTTCGAAGAAACAGCAAGTTTCAACTAGTCTTGCTACAGATACTACTTTACTTGAATGGGCGCCATCAGGAGATGTGTATTTTACAGCTACTACTTGTCCACGTTTGAGACAAGGCAACAATTTCAAGATCTGGCATTATAGTGGCGCATTGCTATTTGAACTTATATGGCCTGATAAGCAGGAACTTTATGAGCTTGCATGGCAAAAGTATGCAGAAAATTTCTTTAAAGAACCAGTCATAAGCTCCAACAAGATCGAAGGTATTCAATCAAGTCAACCACAAGCTAGTACTAAAAAATATGTACCACCTAATATTCGTGAATTTGGAGAGACAGGCGAAAGTTCAAGTTCAAGTGTTGCGCCTCCAGCTCAAGGTCCGATTCCAGGTAAGAATATTAATTAATCAAATAATAGATCGTTGCTCTTAGTAATAGGGTCTTGTTTCTATCAACGGCACTTTTAGGTTTGCCACCTGGATATACATCATCGTCAAAATTTACTCAACCAAAAAAATTTTCACAACGACAAAGTGGCAATAAACATCAAAACGCAGATGGAAAATCACAGCATCAACAACAACAACGTCAAAAACAAAGAGCTAAGCCAAGTAATAATGATAATAAAAACAAGAATAACAATGTTCAAGTTGACAAACCGCAAATGAGCGAAGAAGATAAAAAGAAAGTTACAGCAATCAGAAAGAAGTTGAAGGATATCAAGGGATTGAAGGAGAAACAAGAGAAGGGTGAAAAATTGGATAATAATCAAGTTAAGAAGATTGCAATGGAAGATGATTTAAACAAGGAATTGAAAGCCTTGACACTTTCCTAAAAGTACTATTACAATATAAACATTGCACATGTGAACATTTTTATACGTTGAAATATGATGGAAGCAAATAAAAAAGTTAATGAAACGAAACAGAATATATAGGATAAGAAATTTTTTACTTCCACGCTTTTAAATTCAAAAGAATTTATGACTTTCAGATTTTGGCGCCATAAAATTTTGTTGCAACCCCCTAAAACTTTTTTTTGAGAAAAAAACTTCTTCAACAAAAACAAAAGAATTTTTTTTATTTTATCATTAAATATCTACAGTTAATAAGTTGTAATATTTAAAAAGGAAAATATGGAAGCTACAAAACAAAATGACGATGTAGTTACTATGGTAGATGTATTAGCTCAAGAAGCAGGTAATCTCAAAAATTTTAATGTATCATCAACCTTTTTGCTAATAATAATCTGCATTTAAAGAAATGGATGAAGAAAGCTCAGCAGTACTCTCTGGGTCAGATGAAAATAAGTGCACGTATAATGATGGATATATTAAAAGACAAGCTTTATATAGTTGTCTTACATGTACTCCAGAAGCAAAAGATAATGCATCATTGGCAATTGGATGTTGTTTAGCTTGCTCTCTAGTTTGTCATGAATCTCACGAGCTAATTGAATTATATACTAAAAGATTGTTTAGATGCGATTGTGGTGTTAAGAAAGGATCAATCAAATGTCAGCTTGATTTTTCAAAAAAATTACCAAATGCTTCTGAATCTTCTTCTTCTTCTAATAATACCGGTTTAAAACAACAACCAAATGAACATAATCAGTATAATTTGAATTTTAGTGGTCTATATTGTACTTGCAAGAGACCTTATCCAGATCCTGAGGATGAAATTGAAGATGTGATGATTCAGTGTGTTGTTTGTGAAAATTGGTATCATGGACGTCATTTGTCGAATGGTAAAAATGTTCCTGATCCGAGCGCATATTCTGAAATAATTTGTGATGCATGCATGGTGAAACACGAATTTCTACAAGATTATGTTGGCTTATCAGTTGAAACAGTTGATCCCGAAGAATCAAGAAATGAATCAACATTAAATGTCACATCTCTAGATGAGTCTGCTCTTAATGATGATTGCAATGAAGTGAAAAAGATGAAAATGTCTGATGATGCATGTATCAGACCGAAAATTGCTATTAATGAAGGTGAAGTTAAGAATGTTAAAGCAACATTCTGGAAAGATAATTGGCGTCAAAGTCTTTGCAAGTGTGTTAAGTGTGTCAAAATGTATGAGGACAATAAAGTTCAATTTCTCTTGGATGAAGAAGATACAGTTCATTATTACGAACAACAAGGTAGAAATAAACCCAAGACAACAATCTACGACTCTTCCTTACAAGCATTGTCTAATTTACCAAGAGTCAATCAGATTGATGCCATTTCGAGTTACAATCGCATGAAAGAGAAACTTTTTGAGTATTTGCAAACATTCGTTAACAATAATCAAATTGTTACCGATGATGATATTAAAAGATTTTTCAACACAATGAAAGAGAGTAACGATAATAAGAATGTTCATCAACCACATTTTTGCCGCTAATTCCTATTATTTTACTTCATATCACATACATACTTAAAGTATTTTTCATCACATTGCTTAAAAATTAAATGTATTACTTTCCATCATTCAATAAAATTACATAACGGTCATTTAATTTAAATTTTTTTTGAACTTTTAAGTTGTTATTCCCCTTTATCTTCACCTCTCTAATTTCAAAAGAAAAAAAGACAAAAGAGTAAAATCAGTCAGTCAGTCGACGAAAATCATAAGAATTTTGAAAAGTGATATAGAAAGGTTTATAATAGGTTTAATTTTAGTAAAAGTTTATTTGGATTATTCATAAATTGTTGCTTTACATATATTTCAATGGTAAGTCATCGATTATTATCGATTAATATAAAATTTTGTGAAAATAAAATGTCACGAAAAAACGCAAAGAAAAAATGAAAAAAATGGCCAGACACAAAAAGACTTTCGTCACAAATTTCTGTCTTTTCAATGTCTTTTAAATTATGTACAGCGTCTCTTCAATTATTTCCTGTGCTCAAATCGAGTTATTTTGCATTTTTGTAAGCAGTTATTCAACATGAGCAATATATTATAATTTTCCCATATCTACTTTAAATTGATATAATTAAAGAATAATATTTCATCATCATTATCAATAATGCGAGTCATAGTATAATATGATTTTTCTGGAAAGTTTTCTCTACGACGTTGATCTTGAACAAAAGTCTAAAACAAGTTTATGAACTTTTCTTTTGCTCTCTCATCCCATCAAATGACACGAGCTTTGATTATCGATTTCTATATTTTCATTTTCCTCTTTTTTTCTTGCTTGCTCGCTCACTTACTCCATCTCGTTGCATACGAAGCCTTTTTGTCGTAAACTAAAGCTGCAGTTGCCTTGGAGTTGCTAAAAATTTTGTTTCTTTACCAATTAAAATTTTTCATAAACATGTACATCAGAAAATTCCATATAATATACGTACACGTGCCAGAGTACTACATAAAGAATTGTTGCTAATGGAAAACTACATCTATGATTTTTCCCATAGTGCATAGTAACCCAAAGTATAGATATGTTCATTTGAAAAAAATCAATGCTCTTTGTGCATAATCATTGCAGTGGAAAATGTGAATTCAAAGTTGATTAAAAGTGTACCTAATTAAACAATTTTTATTATTGAAGTGTTATGCAATAAGCGAAAGAGTGAGTGAATTAGTTTTGATGATTAAGTTTCGTTACTATTTAATGCGCAACAAAATGAATTCAAGTTCAATGAGACGAAAAATTTTATATTCGAATAGAAGCTATCTTGCTTTACATAAAAAAATAAAAAAAATGTATCTCATTTTGTCTTCACCTTCTATTCTTTTTCTCGTGCTTGCTAAACAAAAAATACCAAAAACAGTTTACTAACAAAAGATATGACGTTTAACGATACAAAAAATATTGTTAAGTAGCAGACAATCGCGCTTGCAAACAATCTTTACGAAAAAACCGAAGAGTAGAGAAGAAAAGAAATAATTTGGAACCAGGCCAAATTCAGCGAGCTAAGGCCATGACAGTAATTCACATTGCTCGAAAGAAAGAGAAAAAACTTGAAAAACAGATTTTATTTTCACAAAAATATCTTTGTATATGCGTATAAAACATAGTAATGAAAAATGAAAACAAAAAGAACCAAAAGGTTAATATTTTGTACGCGATCGACGCAATATTTTTAAACACATAGAGTTGGCTAAATGAGCCGGAAGTAAAGTTTTTTTTTCTTCACTTTTTATTTTAATTTTCGTCTTGCGTTTATTGATTAGTGCCTTTTCGTAGTTATGAAAAAAAGAGTGTATTAAATGAATAATTTATCTCTCACTCTCTTTTTTCATGGTATTATACTCACAAATGTAATAATAGCGGCACAATACTCAATGTGGCATTTTATCTACAGTCCACAGTAAGCAAGCAAGCAAGTAGAAATAAAAATTTATAAATATCGAGAGCATACTTGATTATCAAATTCTGAGTAATGTAAGGTGTCTGGCATTTCGTAACCGCATAAATTTTTTTTTATATTTCATTTCACGTTCCTCGCAAGCATGATTCATCGAAATAAATTGCGAGAAAGAAAGTGTGTATTGGAGAAGGAAGCTGTTTGAATTTCCTACAAATAGTATTACATACATAAAGAAAAGACAACACGTTAAAACAGCAATTTTTTTCGACATACACACACACACGAATTTTCACATATGAGCTGCTCAGCTGTATTTATGTTAAATAATAAAAACAACGCATGTTCACAAGTAATATAAGTGCTTTACATGTGTTGTTAAACTCGCTAAAAAGAAAAACACAAATCTTTTTGCTACATAATAACTGTAAAAGAGCTCACTCTCTGTATACTTTTTATGAGGCTAACTGAAATCAGATGATCAAAGATATTCAATTCCGCTTCTCTTGCTGCGCTCTCAGTTCGTGACTATTTTCACTTTCTCTTCAAATTTATACAAGCATTTTTAATACGCGCATTATTTATTTATCATCTTTCTTTGCTTTTCTTTACAGTAGTTTTAGTAAATACACAAAAAATTCAGATTAGTTGCTGCTTCCTCGATCGACCGAGAGAGAGAGAGAGAGAGAGAAAGAAAGGAAAAAGTAACACAAGACAGACTAACAAAAATATATATTTCACATCGTTCAGTCGTATTAAGAACATTCAAAGGTAATGGAATTTTCAATTTTATACTAGCATTTTATTCTTCTTTACTGTGTGTGTCTCTTTGCACAACTGTTTCGACAGCACTCTTTCAAACTCATTATTATGTTTCATAACAACCAAACTTTAATGCACTGCAATTTTTGTTTTGGCATTTTCTTCTTTTTTTCTAATATTTTTTTAGTTGAGTAAATAATGAGTTTATCAAAAATTACAAAATACGCAGCAATTGGTGTTGGACTTGTCGTTTTTGGAGAAATTTATTTTGAGTGTACAATGTTTATTAGAAAATTTTTACAATTGAGAGATGAATCAAAGGAGTTGAATGAGGTGATTTGTACAAATTCGGTGTTGAATTATGATTCCGAGTTTTTGCGTCAAATTAAATTTGCTGATGAGCGAGCTTTACATGTAGCAGAAATTCTCAAAAATTTGATACTGTCTGCGAGAAAGACAATTCATATTGCTATGTATATTTTCACAAGTCGTATACTTGCTGATGCTTTGATTACAGCGCGCGAAAATGGAGTCGATATATATTTAATTATAGACCATTCAATGGAAGCTGCTTCAAATACTCAAGTTCATTTACTGAACAAGAAAGGAATTAATGTAAAAGTTTGCCATGACAATACATTGCATCATAAATTCTGTTTGATCGATGTGCCGAGTAAAAATAAAATATTTTTGCCAATAAAAAAAACTATTGCAAATGATAAACCACGTCAAGTTTTCATTCCGAATAATGGAATATTGATTAACGGAAGTCTCAATTGGACGCAAGAAGGAATGACAAATAACTACGAAAATATTATTGTGACTTCTAACAAGGCCATCATTGCTGGATATATCGATGAATTTATAAAACGTTGGAAATCTGAAAAATCACGCGAGTTAAACATATGCCAATAATCATCTTTTTTCATTATGAACGGTTATTATGTTAAAGAAAAACATTAAATAAATTTTCTATGATACATTTCATCTCAATATATCTATCTCTCATTCTCTCTCAATTGGAATTTTATTACGACATAATCAAGTAAATTTCATTTACTTTAAACACAAGCATTGCTATGAAACAAAATTTACACAATTGAATTTATAATGAAAGAGCGCTTCAGCGTCATTCTCATTTACAGAATAAGATTGTTAAAGCATAATATTTATAATTATTGTCATTCACTCAACAACAATTACAACGACTTTGTCAGCTCTGTTGACATTTATTCAAGACAATGCAATTTAATAGTATTCATTTACTTTTTTACAGATGAGTGACGTCGATCCAGAAACTCTCTTGGAATGGCTCTCAATGGGTCAAGGCGATGAACGAGAAATGCAATTGATTGCATTGGAACAGCTTTGTATGCTTCTTTTAATGAGTGATAATGTTGATCGTTGCTTTGAAAGTTGTCCACCAAGAACATTTCTACCGGCATTGTGTAAAATATTTTTAGATGAACTTGCACCTGAAAATGTAAGTTATAATATTATAAAAAGTTAATAATTTTATTAATGATGTTTTTTTTTATTACACAGATTTTGGAAGTTACTGCACGAGCAATTACATATTATTTAGACGTTTCAGCTGAGTGCACACGCAGAATTGTATCGATTGATGGAGCCATCAAAGCTATTTGCAATCGCTTGGTTATTGTCGATCTTTCAAACCGCACAAGTCGTGACTTGGCTGAACAGTGTATCAAAGTACTTGAATTAGTTTGTTCACGCGAAGCTGGTGCTGTTTTTGAGGGCGGTGGTCTAAGTTGCGTTTTATCTTACATCAGAGATAATGGTTCTCAAATTCATAAAGATACACTTCATTCAGCAATGATTGTTGTGTCTCGTTTGTGTAGTAAAGTTGAACCACAAGGAGCAAACATTCAAACATGCGTAGAAAGTTTGAGTACATTATTACAGCACGAAGACTCATTAGTGGCCGATGGTGCACTTAAATGTTTCGCATCTGTTGCCGATCGATATACACGAAAAGGCGTTGACCCCGCACCATTAGCTGAATATGGCTTAGTAGATCATCTAATAATGCGATTAAGCAATGCAGGTGGATATCAAATGCCTTCAACTTCAACGGGTTCATCTCAGAATCAAAACAAATTGACTGTTGCTGCCTCATCAAATGCACCACCAAAGGCAACAGCGAACGATGGAAATAAATCTTCGCAATCAATTGCAACGACAATATCATTATTATCTACATTATGTCGAGGTTCACCAAGCATTTCACATAATTTACTTCGTTCAAAATTGCCAGAAGCCATGGAAAGGGCTTTAAAATCGGACGATGAAAGATGTATACTCGACTGTATGCGACTGGCTGATTTGATCTTACTTTTATTGTTCGAAGGACGTCAGGCTCTTGGCAGAATCGGTGGATCTACAGGTCTTGTACCGAGAATTCGACGCGCTGATTCAAGTACGGAAAGAATTCATCGACAATTGATTGATTGCATTCGTAGTAAAGACACAGAAGCACTTATTGAAGCAATCGAAACAGGAGGTATTGATGTAAATTGCATGGACGATGTAGGTCAGACATTATTAAATTGGGCGTCAGCTTTTGGAACACTCGAAATGGTTGAATTTTTATGTGAGAAAGGTGCTGATGTTAATAAAGGTCAACGAAGTTCATCACTTCATTATGCTTCTTGCTTCGGGCGACCGGGAATCGCTAAAGTTCTTTTGAAACATGGAGCAAATCCTGATTTGAGAGATGAAGATGGGAAGACACCACTGGATAAAGCTCGAGAAAGACCAGAAGAAGGACATCGTGAAGTAGCTGCAATTCTTCAATCACCTGGTGAATGGATGACATCTTCTATAAGAAGTGATCCATTAGATCCAAATAATGACAGTAGCGAGCCACGTGGTGATCCCGAGATGGCACCAGTTTATCTTAAATTTTTCCTCCCTGTTTTCTGTAAGACATTTCAAAGTACAATGTTATCGAGTGTCCGTCGATCTAGTCTTGGTAAGTCAAATAAATAATTTTAGTAACGGTTTAGCGATTTTTTAAATAATTTTTATTTGTTCAGGTTTGATTAAAAAAATGGTTCAATATGTTCACAAAGACGTACTCGCAAATTTGTGTGCTGAACAAGCAGAGCCCAATTTAGGAACACTCTTAGTTGAAGTTGTTGCGAGTGTCCTTGATAATGAAGTGAGTATGAATTTCAATTTAATAATTAATTCAAACTATGAATATACATCATCATCTTACACACACACGCTACAATGAAATCCCATTTTATGTAAACAGAAAACAAATTTGATTATGTGACATGGAAACTAGTTAGATCTTATTTCAATAAGTTTAGTCTAATTTAATTTATTTTATTCTATCTCTTTCTTTATGATTATGATGATTCATACTCGTATTTACAGATTGACTACAGTTGGCCTCCTTTAACTAAAAGTAGTTGTGTATTTAATAAGAAAATTTGTGGGCCAAAAGGTGCAATAATTCCACATATATTAAAGCAACGCCAATGGCGTTATATAATTCCTCCTTCTTCTACTCCCTCCATTAACAATTGGTCGTTGAAATTTAGCGGTTCGGTAAATTTTAATTGTTATATTTTACGTTTTCAATTTTCTTCTTTCTTCATATTTTTAACCCTTTTCAAATTGTTTTTATAATGTTTTCTTGTGTGTGTCTCTCCATCTTTTTTATTCTCTCTCTCTCTCTTTTTCTCGAAAATCAATTTAACAAGCATTCTTGTGATTTTTTGATTATTAATAAAACATGTCATGTGATTTCGCTGCATGCGTACGCCATAAAAACACGCATATATCATTCTCTAACAAAAATTAGTAAATAAAAATACTTTTGAAAATAATATATGACACACACATTATTAACCACACAAAAAAAGTTACTTATCATAGAGACTTTGAACCTGTCTCTTTCTAAAGCAAGCAAGATTAAATAAATCTCATAAAGACCAATTGTTAATTTTTGTAAAATTATCTATCGTTTCCATATCATTGCGTTTTATTTTGTCTTATTGTTTTTGAGTTTGCTTTATTTGTTGATTCAACCTAAATTGAAAAAATTTCTCCATGGATTGCAATAATTATATAAATTTCTCTATTTATGAAAATAGGACGATGAAGATGGACATTTGGTTGTTTTGACAATAATTGAAGAGCTCATGAATAAGAGACAAGAAGAATTTTTAGATCATTTTGCACGTCTCGGAGTGTTTTCCAAAGTTCAATCACTTATGGGTTCAAATGGTGAAAGTGATAGCAGTGATGTAATTAAATCACAAGATGAACCGACAAGTAGTAAAGCAGCATGTAAAGGTAAGGAAACTATTAAGCTTAATAACTCGTTTATGAATACATTAATAATGAATGCTTATCTCAACAGACAACACACCATCAACAAGCGATCCTCAAGAGGACGCAAAAGAAATACTTCCTGGAAAAGGTAACTTAAAGCTTAACTTGTTTCTTATTCAAGCACATTTTTACTTAAAATCTTTTCAAAACTCATTTATGTGTAGCTTATTTCTGGCATGATTGGAGCATTTGTCGTGGTAGAGATTGCTTATATGTTTGGTCAGACTCTGCAGCACTTGAGCTCTCTAATGGTTCAAATGGTTGGTTTCGATTTATTCTTGATGGAAAACTTGCGACTATGTATTCTAGTGGAAGTCCAGAAAACGGAAATGATAGTTCAGGTATGCTCTTATAACTCTTTCTTTGATTCGTTTTTAGCGCATTTTTGGAAAAAAAATACGCTATTATATTCACTTTGGCTGTTCAGCTGTTCGGCTGGAACACTGAGATCTCGGAAACTACAAAAGCTAGAGCTTTCCGGTTTCTTTTAAATGAATTGTGATATCATGTAAGCGTGCACAATCTACTTTATATTGAGCCTAATTGTTGTTGAGAATGACAATTTATCAAAATTAATTTCAATTGAGAAATTTTCTGAACGTAAACAAATATGGAGGAATGCGTCCAGTTAAAATTTTTTTTTGAAACACTTTTGACCGTTATTTTCATATACAATTTTTATTCAAAGAAGCAGTAAAAGGTTCATTATTATAGTTAATCTTCTTTTTAGGTTTACAAAAATTGAAATATCTCATTAAATTGTAAAATTCTTCTTCAAGTGACTTTAATAAATTGGAAAAAGAATATAAATTCTTCAATTCCATTTACATTTCATCAGATTTTAACATGTATTGTGGTCTGATGAATTAGAAAAATTCTGCAGAGTTGATTTTAAGATAAACTTAATGAATTCAAAAATTTTTTAAAAGACCAAATTTTGAATAAAATTGTGATTTTGTTAATAGACACTGATCTGTTGCACCAAAAATGCCCTTAAATCATGTATTGCAACGCATACTGATTCTTTAACAAAAAGTGGAAAAATTATTAAACTCTTAATGTGTTGATATATATTAACGACTTTGATTAATCATACAAAAACGTGATCATACATGTATTTTTCTTTCTTCTTGTATAATATATGTGTTTATTAAAAATTTATGTCATTACATTTAATTATAGGAAAAAGTCGAACATCATCGGATGCTCTTTCGAGTGAAGGTAAGTAAAGAAAAGCAAGTAACTAACATATTACACACATAAGCACAATCTGTTATGTTAATTTCTCAACTCACTTTATAATATCAATAATAATAATATACTTTTCTTGATTATAGAAAACCGTGGAGAATTTCTTGAAAAATTACAACGTGCACGTGCAGCCGTTCGTCAGGGAACACCTTGTCCAATTTTGTCGTCACCTGGTCCATTACGAATCGTTGTTGGCAACTGGGTATTAAACAGTCAAAAAGAAAATCATTTGCATATCAACAATTCAGAAGGCCATCAGGTGAAGTATCTTTTTCTCTCATTTATACCTTAAATGGATACAAGGAAGTTATTAAAGTATTAATAATGAACTCTCATCATCATTTATTCGTATAGGTAACAATTTTACAAGATGATTTACCCGGATTTATTTTTGAAAGCAATCGTGGAACAAAGCATACATTTACGGCAGAAACAACACTCGGTCCTGATTTTGCTTCTGGTTGGACTAATGTGCGCAAAAAGAAATTACGTTCAAAAGCCGAAGCACAGAAATGTCAAGTTAAAAATCTTGCACGAGATTTATACAACAGATATTTTAAGGCCGCTCAAGCAATTCCTCGCGGTGCTGTGGCAAAACTTTCAAACATTGTTCGTAAAATTGAATTGGCACTTGAAGAACAATGCTTACCGCATATTCATCATGGTGAAATAACTATTACACAGAAGCAAACAACCTGGCAAGAAAATCTTCGCTCAGCATTGAATGATTTGGCACAACTTTTACATAGTGATAGTGTGATTAGTGCATATGAAATGTATAGTTCTGGTTTAGTGCAAGCATTAGTTGCTGTTTTGTCAAAGAGTTGCTGGGAATTGGGATTAAATCGCAACAAAGCAAGTAAATATCAGAAGCAACGCATTGCAATTTTCAAAGATTGCATATTTAAGAATAAAACTTTAGACAAAAGTACAGCAAGTATCCTCATTCAGAAACTTGTTGCTGTTCTCGAAAGCATTGAAAAATTACCGGTTTATCTCTATGATTCACCCATCGGTGGTTATGGTATTCAAATTTTAACAAAAAGATTAAGATTTCGTCTTGAGCGCTCTGGTGATACACTTTTCGATCGAAGTGGTAGAAATTTGAAAATGGAACCTTTGACTACCGTTGGTCAACTCAACAAGTTTTTACTTAAGATGGTTGCAAAACAATGGTATGACATGGATCGCTCAACTTTTCTGTATTTAAAGAAGCTGAAGGAAAACAAGAATAATAATGTTTTTAAACATCAACATGACTTTGACGAGAACGGAATAATCTACTATATTGGTAGCAACGGAAAATCAACAGATTGGGTGAATCCAGGTCAATATGGATTAGTTACAATAACAAGTTCTGAAGGCCGTCAATTACCGTATGGTAAATTAGAAGATATTCTATCACGTGAAAGCATCAGTGTAAATTGTCATACAAAAGATAATAAGAAGGCTTGGTTTGCAATTGATCTTGGAATGTTTGTTTTGCCATCAGCATATACATTGCGACATGCACGCGGTTATGGACGTTCTGCATTACGTAATTGGTTATTCCAAATGTCAAAAGATGGTGTAAATTGGGTTACACTTGTCACACATGTTGAAGACAAAAGTCTTGTGGAGCCTGGATCTACTTATACATGGCAAATTGAATGTCCTCCTGATGAAACACAAGGCTATAGACATGTTAGAATTCAACAAAATGGACGAAATGCATCAGGTCAAACTCACTATTTAAGTTTGTCAGGCTTTGAAATTTATGGAAAAGTAGTTTCCGTTTGTGAAGACATGCAACGAACAGTTGCAAAAGAAAATGAGGCAAAAATGCGTCGTGAACGACGTCAAATTCGATCACAATTGAAACATTTTTCGCCAGGAGCGCGTGTTGTACGTGGAGTTGATTGGCGTTGGGATGATCAAGATGGTGCAACAGAAGGAACAGTTACAGGGGAAATTCACAATGGTTGGATTGATGTGAAATGGGATCATGGTTTAAGAAATTCATATCGCATGGGAGCAGAAGGAAAGTATGATCTTAAGCTTGCAAATAGTGATAATTTGCCGAATTTCGATTTATCATCGACAACTGCATCATCAACGAAGAAAACAAGCAGTGCTGCAGAGAAAGGAAATTCATTGAATAGTAGAAAATCAAGTTCTACACCAAGCCTTCCAGAGGCTACAGATTGCAAAAATTCTGTTGCATCGACTGAGCAAGCAGCATCTGCTGATAATTTGACATGGAATCAAGTTGAAGTTATTGCCGAGAATGTTTTATCGAGTGCACGTTCTGATATTGCAAGTGCTGCATCAGATTCACAAGGAGGAGTTTCAGATGTTTCTGTAGCACATTCGCTTCATTTGCCTGATCTCTCAACCATCAATTCATCAAGTTTCTCTCTGTCAGATTTGGCTACTATTACAGAAAATTTATCGCTAAGTGGTGAAGATAAGCAACTAGAAGAGTTGGCTTCAAATGCTGCTTCAGCAGAAGCTTGCACAAGTAGAGATTCAATAATGTCACGACAAACAAGCTTCAGTGAAGATAAAGCATCAAATTTGAATGAAGCAAACAACAAGCTTAATCTTAGTCAATCAGCAAATACCATCACAAAAACATTGCATAACACAAAATTAGAAATGCTAGATAAAATTGATATGCTACGTAACAATACAAACAGCTTACTTTCATCAGGAATATTGTCTCAAAGTAATTTATTGTCATCAGTCAAGCTGTCGTTGCCGAAGAATCAAGATTCATCATCATCTACTACTACCACCACAACGACCTCAACTAATAACAATAATAATAAGAACAATATAAACCCAGACGATCGAGATTCTCGTTTTAAAAAAGCCTTTAGTGAATTCGAAAAATATTTGCAAATTCCATCAACTGACGAAGGTTCTTCATCGTCATCAACAATGGGTACGTTTATTTTTGTATTTATAAATTTGTATCGATTTTACTCATTTTGTTTTTATTTATAGCTCTCGATGGCCAGGGAGCAACTGCAGTTGCAATGGCAGCAGCTTTAACTAGTCCACCACCCGTTTCAGTTTCATCCTCTGTTGAAACTCCAAGTTTATTAGAAAGCATTGCAGTAATGGCACGTTCACGAAATGCAAACAATAATAACAATAATACATCTGAAATTGCTGGCGGTAGTATGAATAACTCTGAAGTTGCTGCTAATAATCAAGGTGTTGGTGCATATTTCCCTCGTGGAAGCAACTCCGTTACTAGCCTTGTAAAATTGGCTTTATCTAGCAATTATCCAGGATTACTTAGCACAGTACAAAACAGTAATTCAAACACCGGATCAGTAAATCAATCAGTTGGAAATAATCCATCATTGACAATGAGTTTGACATCTACATCGAGTGATAGCGAGCAGGTTTCGTTAGAAGATTTCCTCGAGACATGTCGACCACCTACTCTCTTGGGTGAATCAGATGAATTTGACGACATTGATGATGAAACTGTGGACGATGAAAATGAAGATGAATATCAAGAAGTTGGAAATACATTGCTACAAGTTATGGTATCACGTAATTTGCTTTCATTTATGGATGAAGAAACGCTTGAAAATCGTTTAGTAGCTGCTGGAAAGCGAAAGTCGTGGGATGATGAGTTTGTTTTGAAGCGTACTTTCTCTGCGCTCATTCCAGCATTTGATCCACGTCCAGGACGAACAAATATAAATCAGACATCAGACATTGAAGTTCCACCACCAGGCACAACCAACACATCAACACAAAATAATGAGACATCACAAATTCCTCAACCTTCTTTGTATTTAGTGTTACGTGGTCCAAATATGGCTGGCGTCAATGATGTTGAAATTCCGTTAACAAATCCTGATTGGACAATTTTCCGCGCCGTACAAGAGCTAATTCAATTGACTAATTTATCAAAACAAGACAAAATGAAAAAGATCTGGGAACCAACATATACAATTATTTATCGTGAGGCTACTAAAGACGATAACAGCAACACAGATGAAGGTCGAAACACACCAATTTTAATTTCAAATATAAGAAGTGCTGGTTCGACATTGTCTCCAAGCTCACCGTTGCCAACAACACCGACAAATACAAACAATTCGCTACAATGCTCAGTCGATGATGTTTTGCAACTTCTCGCACAAATCAATTCTATTGATAATTCTTTGAAAGCGAATGAAAATGTATCGAGTGGAGAAAATGCTCACTTAAGTGCAGATCTTTACATGAGTAAGAAGATTACAAATAAACTGCTTCAGCAAATTCAAGATCCACTTGTATTATCAAGCAACAGTTTACCATCTTGGTGTGAAGATTTCAATCAAAGTTGTCCATTCTTATTCCCATTTGATACACGCCAAGTTTACTTTAATTGCACTGCTTTTGGTGCTTCACGTAGCATTGTATGGTTACAATCGCAAAAAGATGTAACTCTCGAAAGACAACGAACACCGGGACTTTCACCACGTCATAGTGATCAGCATGAATTCAGAGTTGGACGTTTAAAACACGAACGAGTAAAAGTTCCACGCTCAAAAGAATTGCTCGAATGGGCAATGCAAGTCATGAAATTGCATTGCAATCGTAAATCAGTATTGGAAATTGAATTTGTCAACGAGGAAGGAACAGGTTTGGGCCCTACATTAGAGTTTTATGCACTCGTTGCAAATGAATTGCAAAGATCAGACTTAAAAATGTGGTTGTGTGATGATCATGATGTGATTGCTAGAGAAGATGATAAGCAAATTGATGAAGATGGTGCAAAACCAATTGGCTATTATGTGAGACGTCCAAGCGGTCTTTTCCCTGCACCATTGCCTCAGAATTCTGAAATATGTGATAAAGTTGCTGAACATTTCTGGTTTTTGGGAGTTTTCATTGCAAAGGTAAACATTCATAAATTTTGTTTCTAAAAAAAATTAACAATTTCATTTTTGACATTAATAGGTTCTTCAAGATGGAAGATTAGTTGATTTACCACTCTCAAATAGTTTCCTACAATTACTCTGTCACAATAAATCATTATCGAAAGTTAAAATACCGACAATAAATAAAACAACTGATGATCCAATGACCTCAAGCATCATGTCGGAAGAGAGTGATCGAGATTTAGCAGAGACGTATTCAAAACTTGCAATGAATGAATATCACAATGATAAAGCGTGGTATGAAGGCATCTTGACACATGAAAATCTACTTGAAATTGACCCAATTCGTGCTCAATTTATTCACGAACTTTCTGAGCTTGTTCAACAAAAACAGAATATTGAGCAGAATGATGAAATGAGTGCGGCTGAAAAGTTGGAGAGAATAAATCAACTTAAACTAAATACAAAATCAGGAGAGGTTGCTCTTGAAGATTTGGCTCTCACATTTACATATTTACCAAGCTCAAAAGTTTACGAGTACTCAGCTGCTGAATTGATTCCAAATGGAGCAAATGTTGATGTCACCATAAATAATGTGGAAGAATACTGTGATTTAACAATTAAATTCTGCCTACAAGACGGAATTGCAAAACAACTAGATGCTTTCCATAAAGGCTTCTGTGAAGTATTCTCGTTGAATAAATTGGCTGCGTTTACATCTGATGAGGCAAGGAAAATGATTTGTGGCGAACAATGTCCTGAATGGACACGCGAAGAGCTCATGAATTTCACTGAACCAAAACTTGGTTATTCAAAAGACAGGTGAGCTTAAAATATTTATAAAAATACTGACAAAAGTTAAATCTTTTTTATTTTTAGTCCCGGATTTATTCGTTTCATAAATGTATTGATGAATATGACTGGCGAAGAGCGTAAAGCTTTCTTGCAATTTACAACAGGTTGTTCAAATTTACCACCGGGTGGTTTTGCAAATCTACATCCACGCTTAACAGTGGTACGAAAAGTCGATGCCGGAAGTGGAAGCTATCCGTCAGTAAACACTTGCGTCCATTATTTGAAATTGCCTGATTATCCAACAGAGGAAATTTTGCGTGAACGTTTACTGAGCGCCACCAAAGAACGTGGTTTCCATTTGAATTAAAATCATTTATTGAACAATGATGACGATATATTTAAATGTCTAAATTATTTTTTTGCTGTTTGATTAATTCATAATCTTAGCTCCAAAACGGATAAAAAGCGAGAAGAAATAAAAATTTTAGAGTTTATAACAATTAAACACACACACATACACAGAAATAATAAAAATGTTTGAAAAAGTTTAATTATCTTGTTAAAATAGAGAAATTTGAAGGATTAATAAAACAATTTTGATCTTAAATAAAAATCGAAAAATTGTCAGTTTTCAAATCTTCCTTCAGGTTTTTTTTGTTTATAACTTGATTTTTGTAAAACTTCTGATTTCAACTTATATCAGCTAAATATTATAGTTCAGTGCCCTTTCAATGATCTATAATACCCAATGGAATTATTTTTTATAAAATTTAATATTTTAAGAATTTTTACTAACATTTGAATTCATAAAAATATAAAGTTCATTTCGATAGATTCTTTCATCATTTTAAAATCAAGTGTTAATTTCATAAAATGATGAAAAATTATGTTCGGCTTTTTATGTAGTGTCATACGTTTTTTGGTGATTTATTCGGGCACCCATTGAGGCAAAAGGGGTTCGCAGTTATACGCTCTTAAAAAAACAAGCTGTGCATCACTAAAAATTTTTAAGTGATTAAAACAGTCAAAAGATAAGAGCTTTAAGTGCGTAGAACAAAAGAAAAATTATTTTAATCGGTTGACGAATAAAATTAGTGAGAAAAAATTGCCGCTGGACAGTAAAGTGAGCGCGAAAGGATAACTTTCTAAATTAAGGTAAAGAAAATTTTCTAGAAAATTTCAAACTCATTTTTGTGGTCAAATGCAATTGTTTCTTAGAAATGAACGATTGAAAAATGTGACATTAGTGCTTGTTTATAAAAATAAAACAAAAGTTTTAGCAAAAATTCTAAAATTTATTGGCTAAATGTTGAAATAAATTTTTTTTAAAGAATCAAGATGGAGACTATAAAAATGTTCAATTTTCATTATAGTCGGCTTGATCAGCAAAATTAATCTGGAAGTCGAGAGGTGCTTTTTGTAACTCAAGAATAACAATTTCATTGTCTCCAGTCTTCAAAAATTCCTTCGCAATATACATAGTCATTTGAGGTCCAATAGACCAATAACGACCCAAATTTACGCCATTAACAAACAAATTTCCCTTTCCCCATCCATTTCTAATATTCCACCAAGTATCTGCTGGTTCCTCATCAATTGTTAGAGTGCCTTTAAAAATAACTGGTCCATTTTTTAACCAACCATTTTTAGCAGGTGAACAAGTAGTACATTCTGCACTGCTACTAGACAAAAATGATGAAATACCTGAGTATTCTTCAAACGGATAACCAGTTATTATCCAGTCACCTAATTCCTCATAATAAGGCTCCTCAAATTTCTGCAATGTTACATTTCCAACAATGCCTTTCAAATCAAAATTCTCTTGGAAATTTATACGTCCCTGATTCTCAACAAGAATTTGCAGCTTCTTGCCAGCATATCCTTTTTGTATTGGCATAGATTTGATTCCATTCTCTCTTGATAAAATACCAACAAATCTCTCATCAATATAAATTAAAGCACGGTCTCTTAATTTTTCAATCACTAAATTTGATGGATCTCTTGAGAAAGTTTTAGGCAAATGTGTCTCATAGAGAACAAAGCCTGAAAATTGATCAAGTTCTTCAAAAGTTTTCAATCTTCCACCAGCGTCAATTGCATTTGATCCTAAATTTTGTCTTCCAACTTGTGAAAACATTGTATTTACTGCAGTGACATTAATTGATGGATAAATTTTCTTTGTAGATGGATCCGGCAGATTCAAAGGAGGCAGTTGTAAGTACTAAAAAATAAAAACTTGTAAGAATGTAAATTAAAGTTTGATAAGTAGCTTACCTGTGCAATAACTGATCTAAGAATTAAATACTTCGGAGTGATGTCTCCTGGCTCACTTAATGGTGCATCATAATCATAACTTGTGATATCAGCCATATATTTTCCAATACCCCAATCATTTGCTCCTAAAATTCAAAAAGTAAAATTTAATTCAATTGTCTATAGAAAGCCATCAATTTTTCTTAATTACCTGCCCAAAAACCAAAATTTGTGCCTCCAAAAAACATGTAAAAGTTGACATTAGCATTATATGGTTCACTCAACATGATTCTTAAAGTTGCTGCTAATTCAGCTGCATCACGTCTTGCATTTGGTTCTTGCCAATGCGTTAACCATCCAGTATAAAATTCAGAATTAACAAATGGACCATTTGGTTGAACTTCTCGTAATTTATTAAAATTAAAAGCAACTTCTGATTCATTCGCAATACCAAAATCGGTCGTAACGAAAACATCTTTAACTTGACCACATGCTAATTCATTGCCGATAGGACGATCAGTTGTAAAAAGAACAGCTTTATCTTCCGTGTGCTTTAATGTCAAAACTTTTAAAAATTCTTTATATTCTTCATCGCAAACTTGATAAGCTCCATATTCATTCTCAACTTGCACCATAATGATATTGCCACCATTTCCATAAAGATAATTAACAAATTTTGGCATGAGCACATCATACCATTTTTCAATTTCATTCAAATAATTTTGATCACTTGTACGTACTTGAATTCCTGGATATTTTGTTTCAAGCCAATAAGGAAGACCACCATTGTCAATTTCTGCACAGATCTGTGAAAATTTTCACTTAAAAATTAGTAAAATTTTTAAAAATCAACTCACATATGGACCAGGCCTTAAAATGATATAGAGATCTTCTTCAGTTGCAATTTGAATAAATCTTTCAACATCAGCAATTCCTTCCCAATTATAAATTCCATCTTTTGGATTATGAAGCGACCATTGAACATAACTAATAATGCATAATTGTGTCATAAAATAAATTTCAATTTAACATGATTTCACTCACATATCAACAGCATTCAAACCACTTGCTCTCATTTTCTGTAATTTATCTCTCCATGTATCTTGATGCGCACGAAAGTAGTGAAATGAACCAGCGACATATCGAAATGGCTCTCCATCCATCAAAAAAGTATTATTTACATAGTCAATGTCAAATTTTCTTGTCACCTGCAGCATCATAACAATTATAGAAATGTTAACAATAATTAAACAAAGATTTTACCATTTTCCGAGTATGATAAGATATGAATTATCAAAAAAAAATATTTTATAAAATTTTATACTCAAAAAATTAAAAATGGTTGCGTGGAGAGAATTGATGTTGAGAGCGTAAAAATGGAAAAGTGAGAGAACTTACTTGAGTATGGCATGACAAAAAAGAGCAAATTACGATAAACGTAAACAAAACCGGCTTCATGATTTTCGTCTCTCTTCTCGTTGTTCGTGTCACTTCTTAACACTTTGAAATTCAATGCACGACTGAAGTATTTGAACAAAAAAATTATTTTAGTGAATTTTGAAGTATACTGATATGATTGAAGAGGAGAATGATTAAATTTGAAGTGAAGTGGCAAGAAAATCAAAAATGGAATTGCATGCACGTGACAAATAAAATATTTGTGTCCTTCTATTCATTGTTGATGTGTTAGAACTTGTTTCAATCATGAACATGTTTGCAAAATTAAAAATTACTAATTGACCATGTGATGCGACTCTGTAAACTTTTTATTTTCTAAGCATTTGTCATAATTAAAGATTATTGATAAAAGCAATTACACAATTAAGTGCTTTTATTAACCATTTAATCTTATCAAATTTTAAATGTCACTTTACAAAGTTATGAAACAGAAAATTATTTAAGCAGGAGTATCATTAATGAAAATTGGACCTTTTACAAAATGCATTTTTAAATCATTTGAAGCTTGTTGAAGTTCAACTAAGAAAATTGCATTTTTGCCATGTTGTAAAATGTCTTTTGGTATGTACAAAGTAATTTGAGGACCAACTGACCAATAACGACCTAAATTAAAACCATTGACAAATAAAAATCCTTTATTCCAATCACTTGTATCCCAATAAGTGTCAAATATTTCTTCATTGTCATTTATTGTGAGTGTTGCATGGAAAATTATTGGTCCATTTGATGCTAGTCCACTTGAATCAATTTGATAGTCATTTGAAGCTCTTGCTAAACTTTCTAAATCTACTGATTTATCAAAAGGAAATCCTGTTATTGTCCAATTATTGAATTCATATAAATTGTTAGAAGAGGCATCAAAAGTTTGAACTGCGACTGTTCCTCTGATTCCTTTGTAATCATCAGTGACACCAAAATTTAATCTTCCCTGATTTTCAACAAGAATCGAAAGCTTTGAACCATAATCAGCATTAATAGGAAGAGTATTGATGACATTTTCACGTGATAGTAAACCAACATATTCTTCATCGACATAAACTAATGCTCGATCTCTCAAATCAGTAATAAATAAATTTGCTGGATCTCGAGTGAGTTTTGGCAATTCTGTCTCATAAAGCACAAAGCCAGAAAATTGTTTCAATTGTTCAAAAGTCAATAATGTATTTGATTCAATCGGACGTGATCCTAAAATATTTCTGCCTTCTGCTGATAAAAGTGAATTGACTGGTGTCATTGTGAGAGATCCGGGAGCCATTGTTTTTATTTTCTCAGGAATTTCTAAATCATCTAAACTCAAATACTGTTAAAAAAAAAGAAATATTATAAATTTTCTACAATGTTGATATGCCAATACCTTCTGAATGACTTCTTTAAAAGCATAAACTTTTTCTGTGGGATTTCCTGCTTCATCCATTGGTGCATCATAATCATAACTTGTGATATCAGGCATATAATTTCCAATGCCTCTCCCATCAGCACCAGACCAAAAACCAAAATTTGTTCCACCAAAATATACATAAAAGTCAACATTTGCTCCAAGTACTAACATATGGTCAAGTGTTTTTGCTAATTCAGATGTATTAGTCACTGAATGTGAACCTTGCCATAAAGTAAACCAACCAGAATAAAATTCAGTATTGACCAATGGTCCTGTTGGCTGATATTCTCTCAATTTTGCAAATTTTTCTATTACTTCGTTGAATGACGATCGACCAAAGTCAACTGTAATAAAAACATCCTTTACACTTCCACATTGAATTTCCTCATCATAAGGCCAATCAACAGTGAAGAGGACAGCATTTCCTTGTGTATATTTTAAAGTCTCATCTCTTAAAAATTCTTTATATTCATTATCACATGCACTATAAGCTCCATATTCATTTTCAACTTGCACCATAATGATATTGCCGCCATTTCCATAAAAATGTTTGACAAATTTTGGCATAAGCTTTGAGTACCATCTTTCGACTTCAAAAAGATAATTTTTATCACTCGTTCTCAATTTTATTCCTGGATATTTTGTTGCAAGCCAATAAGGTAGTCCACCATTGTCAATTTCTGCACAGATCTGTGAAATTTTTTATATAAACTTTTTATTTAGATAAAAAAAAATTTCTCACATATGGACCAGGCCTTAAAATGATATAGAAATTTTCTTCAGTTGCAATTTCAATAATTCTCTCAACATCAGCAATTCCTTCCCAATTATAAACTCCATCTTCTGGATTGTGTAAAGCCCAATGAACATACAAATCAACTGCATTAAGACCACCAGCTTTCATTGTTCTCAATCTTTCTCGCCAAACTTGTGGTAATGCACGAAAATAATGAAATGCACCAGCAACATATCGAAATGGTTTTCCATCCATCAAAAATGTATCATGCTTATGATCTATTGTAAAGTTTCTCACCTTTTAATCAAAAATCAATTTTACCCAAAATTTTGATTGATTGACAAATTTAATTACCGATGCTTCATGATTATTGTCAGAAGAACGACTGAAATAAATCCCAAGCACTGTAAATCAGTTCCAAAATTAAATTTGATTTTAATTTGTCATTTCTAATAATCTACCAATTCCAACGATTGCACAAATTAAGATAAGAACAACAGCAGCGATAATGAAAAATTTATATTTTCTAAAAAATGTTTTATTTTGGTCTTTCATTGTTCTGATAATGTCCTTTACTTCTTGCTTACTCAACCACTAAATAGCAACTGAATTGGCAAGAGAGTAGGAAAAGTTTATAAAAGACTATCTTATCATCAAACATTTGGTCTATAAAAAATTAAACTTTTTCATCATTTATAAAGATTGGACCTTTTACAAAATGCATCTTGAGGTTGGTCGGGGCTTGTTGAAGTTCAACTAAGAAAATTGCATTTTTGCCATGTTGTAAAATGTCTTTTGGTATGTACATAGTAATTTGAGGACCAACTGACCAATAACGACCTAAATTAAAACCATTGACAAACAAAAATCCTTTATTCCAATCACTTGTATCCCAATAAGTGTCAAATATTTCTTCATTGTCATTAATTGTGAGTGTTGCATGGAAAATTATTGGTCCATTTAATGCTAGTCCACTTGAATCAATTTGATAGCCATTTGAAGTTCTTGCCAAACTTTCTAAATCTACTGACTTATCAAAAGGAAATCCTGTTATTGTCCAATTATTGAATTCATATAAATTGTTAGAAGAAGCATCAAAAGTTTGAACTGCTACTGTTCCTCTGATTCCTTTGTAATCATCTGCTATTTGGAAATTGATTCGTCCCTGATTTTCAACAAGTATTGAAAGCTTTGAACCATAATCAGCATTAATAGGAAGAGTATTGATGACATTTTCACGTGACAATAAACCAACATATTCTTCATCGACATAAACTAATGCTCGATCTCTCAAATCAGTAATTAATAAATTTGCTGGATCTCGAGTGAGTTTTGGCAATTCTGTCTCATAAAGAACAAAGCCAGAAAATTGTTTCAATTGTTCAAAAGTCAATAATGTATTTGATTCAATTGAACGTGATCCTAAAATATTTCTGCCTTCTGCTGATAAAAGTGAATTTACTGGTGTCATTGTGAGAGATCCGGGAGCCATCGTTTTTATTTTCTCAGGAATTTCTGATTCATCGACGACATCAATGTACTAAAAGTATTTCAAAAGTTTTAGAAAATGAAGATATTTGGTTAAATTAATTTTTACCTTTTTAATAACATCACGAAAGATCATGTACTTCTCAGTGGGATTTCCTGCTTCATCCATTGGTGCATCATAATCATAACTTGTTATATCAGCCATATATTTTCCAATACCCCAATCATTTGCTCCTAAAATTTTTTTTTTTTCAAAAAATTTTCTCATTTAAAAAAGAATTCTTTATTACCTGCCCAAAATCCGAAATTTGTGCCACCAAAGTACATGTAAAAGTCAACATTTGCGCCAAGAACTAACATATATTCAAGTGTTTTTGCCAAATCTTCACCACCTCTTCTTGCATTTGCTTCTTGCCAATGTGTCAGCCATCCTGTGTAAAATTCTGTATTGACAAGTGGACCTTTAGGTTGAACTTCTCTTAATTTGTTGAAATTATACATGACCATAGAGAAATTATAAAGACCAAAATCAGTTGTAACGAAAACATCTTTAACTTGACCACATTTCAATTCATCATCAATTGGACGATCAGTTGTGAAAAGAATGGCTTTGTCTTGTGTATATTTTAAAGTTTCATCTCTCAAAAATTCTTTATATTCTTCATCGCATGCACCAAATGCTCCATATTCATTTTCAACTTGCACCATAATGATATTGCCGCCATTTCCATAAAGATGTTTCTCAAACTTTGGCATAAGCTTTGAGTACCATCTTTCGACTTCAAAAAGATAATTTGTGTCATTCGTACGAACTTTAATGTTTGGATATTTCGTTGCAAGCCAATAAGGCAGTCCACCATTGTCAATTTCTGCACAGATCTTAAGAAGTACAAATTTTTATGTATTTCAATCATAAAGTATAACTTAATTCTCCTAAAAATCAACTCACATATGGTCCTGGTCTTAAAATAACGAAAAGTCCTTCTTCAGTTGCAATTTCTACAACTCTTTCAACATCAGCAATTCCATCCCAATTATAAATTCCATCTTCTGGATTATGAAGTGACCATTGAATATAAAGGTCAACTGCATTAAGTCCACCAGCTTTTAAAGTCTTTAATTTTTGACGCCATGTTTGTGGTAAAGCTCTAAAATAATGAAAAGATCCTGCGACATATCTAAAAGGTTTTCCATCCATCAAAAATGTATCATGTTCATAATCAATACTAAAACCACGTTCATGTTTTTCTTCATCATTAGATGAACGTGTTAGAACCACGCCAAGAACTAAATATCAAAGAAAAATTAATAAAATTCACTCACGAGACATAAAATTAATCTATTACCGATTCCTACAATTGCTGCGATTACAATGATTGCAGCAGCAATTGAGATAAGACATTTATGTCTACCACAGAAGCCTTGTGTCATTTTTTTTCGTCCAAACTCTTCAATCGTTCAAATACGACTGAATTTTTTTTTCTCTTTTTGAGCATTATCAAATGGCAATTAATTGAAAATCTATCTAATCAAACTCTCGAAAAAAAATTAAATTTTTCTCTTCTTACTTCATTCTCATTTCAGATTCCGCCTCAAGCACAACAGCAGCAAATTCCGCCATCACCTCAAGCACAAATTGGACCGCCACCACCTGGAATGAATCCAAATCAGCCACAACAGCAACCTGGTCCAATGAATTCAATGCCCATGCAACAACAAGGTCCACCACCACCAATGATGATGACACAAGGACCAATGCCACCAATGCAATTGCAAGGTCCACCGATGCCAATGATGCAGCAACCAAATATGATGGGACCTAATGGACCACCTATGCAAATGCAAGGTAATTTTTATTATTTAATTAACTAAATAATTCTTAATTGATTGTTAAATTATTCTTAATAGGACCACCTTTGCCGCCACCACCAAATCATCATACCATTCCACCTCAAGCACCAGGACAAGAGAATTTAAATGCACTACAAAAAGCTATTGATTCGATGGAAGAAAAAGGACTTGTTGAAGATCCAAGATATTCACAATTGCTTGCTATTCGTGCAAATTCAAAAAATTCTTGTTTATCATCGCCACAATTGGAGCAACTTAGAAGTCAAATTATGGCATATCGTCAATTGGCAAGAAATTTACCATTAAGTAAGAATATTGTAAGTGGAATTCGAGGACAAAGAACAGATGGAACACCACCACAATGTCAAACACCACCTGGAAGTCAACAGCCAAATAATTTGCCACCACAGCAAGCAAATTCTCAACCTCCAGCACAAGTTATGCCTGGACAGCAACAACCAAATGCAGCTCCAAGTCAAGGTAAAATGCCTCCACAAAATCAACAACCGATTCCTATTATGCATCAACAACAACCACCACAAGCAAATCAGCAACAAATTCCACCTGGACAACAAATGCAACCAACTTCTGAATCAATGAAAGCAGCAACACCAGCTCAAAATGCACAATTACCACCTGGTGCACCTCGACCAAATTCACAACCGCAATCACCAAGAGCAGGAGCACCAGCAACAACTCCTCAACAAATTTCAAGCAAAAATCGTGTCACAACATTACCTAAACCAGTTGGTCTTGATCCTATAATTATTTTACAAGAACGTGAAAACCGTTTAGCATCAAGAATTGCTTTAAGAATGGAACAATTGAAAAATCTTCCAACAAATATGCCAGAAGATTTAAGATTGCAAGCACAAATTGAACTTCGTGCTTTGCGTGTTCTCAATTTTCAACGTCAATTGAGAAGTGAAGTAGTTCAGTGTATACGACGTGATACAACACTTGAGACAGCTGTCAATGTTAAAGCTTACAAGCGAACTAAACGTCAAGGCTTACGTGAAGCGAGAGCAACTGAAAAACTTGAAAAGCAACAAAAATTGGAAGCAGAAAGAAAACGACGACAAAAGCATCAAGAATTTCTTGCACTTGTATTACAACATGGCAAAGATTTCCGTGAATATCATCGCAATAATTTGGCTAAATTAGGACGAATTAATAAAGCAATAATCAATTACCATGCTAATGCAGAACGTGAACAGAAGAAAGAACAAGAACGTATTGAGAAAGAACGTATGCGTCGTTTGATTGCTGAAGATGAAGAAGGTTATAGAAAACTTATTGATCAAAAGAAAGATAAACGTTTGGCATTGCTTTTGCAACAAACTGATGAATATATTGCAAGTGTTACAGAAATGGTTAAAGCTCATAAAATGGAACAACAAAAGAAAAAAGCTGAAATTGAACAAATTGTTAAACAAAGAAAACGAGAAATTCTTAAAAGTGGTGAAATTCTTATGCTTGATGAAAGCAATGAAGCAATTGATAGTCGTGTTACTGTCAAAGAATCACAAACAGGAAAAATTATTACTGGAGAAGAAGCTCCTACTTTAAGAAATCTGTATCGATGGTTACAATCAAATCCAGGTTGGGAATATGTTGTTTCTGATAGTGAATCATCTGACGTTGAAGATCAAGATGAAGGTGGAAAGAAACATGATAAGAAAGAAGGCGAAGAAGGCAAAACAGAAGAAGAGAAAGCTAAAGAATTGATCAAAAAAGCTAAAGTTGAAGACGATGAGTATAAGGCTGAAGAAAAGAATTATTACAGCATTGCTCACGACATTAGAGAACGTGTTACAGAACAAGCATCAATTATGGTCAATGGCAAATTGAAAGAATATCAAATTAAGGGTCTCGAGTGGCTTGTTTCACTTTTTAATAACAATTTGAATGGAATTTTGGCAGATGAAATGGGTTTGGGAAAAACCATTCAGACTATTGCTCTTGTTACATATTTGATGGAAATTAAAAAAGTCAATGGACCTTTCTTAATTATTGTTCCACTCTCGACACTCTCAAATTGGTGTTTAGAATTTGAAAAATGGGCACCATCAGTAATTGTTGTATCTTATAAAGGTTCACCTGGCGCTCGACGTTCAATTCAGAGTCAAATGAAAAATCAAAAGTTCAATGTGTTGCTCACAACTTATGAATATGTCATTAAAGATAAATCTGTTTTGGCTAAAATCATGTGGAAATATATGATTATTGATGAAGGTCATCGTATGAAAAATCATCATTGCAAATTGACACAAGTTTTAAACACTCATTATAATGCACCACATCGCTTGCTATTGACTGGTACACCATTGCAAAACAAGTTGCCAGAATTGTGGGCTTTATTGAATTTCTTGCTCCCATCAATTTTCAAATCTTGTGTTACATTTGAGCAATGGTTTAATGCTCCATTTGCAACAACTGGTGAAAAAGTCGAATTGAATCCTGAAGAACAAATGTTGATTATTCGTCGTCTACATAAAGTCATGCGTCCCTTCTTGTTGCGTCGTTTGAAGAAAGAAGTCGAATCTCAATTGCCTGATAAAGTTGAATACATCATCAAATGTGAAATGTCAAGTCTTCAACGAGTTCTTTATAAACACATGCAAAGCAAGGGAGTTTTGCTTACTGATGGCTCTGAGCGTGGCAACAAAGGAAAAGGTGGTGCAAAGGCACTTATGAACACAATCGTTCAATTGCGTAAACTCTGCAATCATCCATTCATGTTCCAGCATATTGAAGAAAAATATTGCGATCATATTGGTGTCTCAAATATCGCTAATGGTCCTGATTTATATCGTGTTTCTGGTAAATTTGAATTGCTTGATCGTATTTTGCCTAAAATGAAGGCATCTGGACATCGTGTTTTACTTTTCTGTCAAATGACTCAATGCATGACTATCATTGAAGATTATTTAAGTTGGAGAAAATATGGATATTTACGTTTGGATGGTACAACAAAATCAGAAGAACGTGGTGATTTGCTGAAAAAATTCAACAGCAAAGGATCAGACATTTTCATTTTCTTGCTTTCAACACGTGCTGGTGGTTTAGGATTAAATTTGCAAACAGCTGATACTGTCATTATTTTCGATTCCGATTGGAACCCTCATCAAGATTTGCAAGCACAAGATCGTGCTCATCGTATCGGTCAACGTAATGAAGTGCGTGTTTTACGTTTAATGACAGTCAATTCAGTTGAAGAGCGTATTTTGGCTGCTGCACGTTATAAGTTGAATATGGATGAGAAAGTTATTCAAGCTGGTATGTTTGACCAAAAATCAACTGGTAGCGAACGTCAACAATTCTTGCAGAGTATTTTGACACAAGATGAAGGCGATGATGAAGAAGAAAACGAAGTTCCAGATGACGAAATGATTAATTTTATGATTGCACGTAGTGAAGAAGAAATTGAATTGTTTAAACAAATGGATGCTGAAAGAAAAGCAACTGAAACAAAGAAGCGATTAGTTGAAGAATGTGAATTGCCTGATTGGCTTACAAAGGAAGATGATGATTGCGGTTGGAATGATGATGAAGACGATTCAGCTATTCTTGGTCGTGGCTCACGTCAACGCAAAGAAGTTGACTATACTGACAGCTTGACTGAAAAAGAATGGCTAAAAGCAATTGATGGAGATGATATTGATTTTGATGAAGAGCTTGAAATGGAAGAACGTGAACGTAAGAGAAAATCAAAGAAACGTAGAAAGGATTCTGATGATGAAAGCATTACATCGACAATTACTAAACGTAAAAAGGGAATTACTGATCCCAAAATGAAAAAGCAAATGAAGAAAATTATGAGCATTGTAATGAAGTACGAAATTGAAGGTAGAATTTTGAGTGAACCATTCATGAAGCTACCATCACGCAGAGAACTTCCTGACTACTATGAAGTAATTAAAAAACCATTGGATATTAAGAAAATTCTTTTGCGCATTGATGAAGCAAAATATGTCGATTTTGCTGATTTGGAAAAAGACTTTTTCCAATTATGTCAGAATGCGCAAATTTATAATGAAGAGGCATCACTTATTTATGAAGACAGTATTGTTTTGCAAAAGATTTTCTCTCAAGCAAAACAAAAAGTAACTGAATGTGAAGAGTCTGATGAGGAAAATAAAGATGGTGAGTAAAGACAAAAAATATGGTGAAAATTGTTCGACTAAAAAAATTATTCTTTTATAGATGATGAAGACTCGAGTTCATCTGATTCTGAGAGTATGAAGATGAAGCTGAAGCACTTGAGTAAAGCTTCATCCTCAAAAGAGAGTTCATCATCTAAAAAGACTCCAGCTAGACGCAGAAAGAATGCTAAAAAGTATATCAACTCTGATGAATCTGATGAGGATGATGATTAAATTTTGATTTAAGGTTTCTTACTATTATTAGATTTTATGTATAGTTTTATTGAGAGACAGACATGATTTTATTTAAAGGTACATCCCCACTTATTATAATTTGTATTTTCTGCAAAAAAAAAAATTCTGAAACCAATAAAAATTTAGCTTGACTAATTGGTAGCAAAAAAGAAAGAAATGGACTTTTAATTTATAGTTAAGAATATTTTATTTTCATTTCTTCTCTGGAGTTTAATAATTTTTGATACAACATTGAAGTTCACAGGAATTGTTTTTTGTGTTTTTCATATTCAACTTCTTTTTCCTTAATCTCATAAAGGAAACAACTTTCATTATTAACCGAATGTGAAATTATATCTTCACTCATTAAATTAAAAAAATATTAAAACAAAAAAATAAAAAAGAATCTGTATGTTAGGCAGAATGAAAAAATCTATATTGAATAAGTTCATTGATTAGCGGCAATAAAATCGTTTATAATTTAAAAATGAGCTTTTTTGTTTCTAGATGATATTTTAAATTATTTTTGTTTATTTCTATTCACCACTCCTTTCAACATAACTCGCTTGTAAAGTAATAACTCTTAAAAGATTTTGAAAATTCAATCGATCGCATAATATAAAAATTATATTAACAATATTAATCTTTACGAATTCTTTTTTTCACTATTCTCATTGTCTCTATCACTTTTTATTAGATGAAAACAATTCCTTAATTAAATAGTAATTGATATCTATTTGAATTTAATTAAAAGATGATAGAGGAAGAAAATAAGGAATAAGAGAGAGAAAGAGTTATTTCATTTATTCAGTGCAAAATCCGAAAATCCTCTTTTATTTCATTTTCAACTCTCACACATAACAGCAGTTGTTTTTATATTTTTCGTAATATATTGTAATCATTTTATTAGTTTTTTTCATTACACAAAATTCATCTCATGTGTGTGTTCATATTTGAGTGTGAATAAAATCGTCAAATATTATTTTTTTGATCGCTTTAAAAAGTTAATGAAAACACAAATGCATATGTATATCTGTAATTATATTTAATGCAGGCATATATGAGAAAAAGAAAAATAAAAGAAGGATTCGAATGATAAGTTTAATATAAAATAATAAATGAATTTCGAATGATGCTCTTACTATTTTATTTCCTTCTTATTTGATGGTGTTGATGATGTGTGTGTGTGTGATTTAATTATATCTCTTTCTCTCTTTAATTATAAATCTTAATCGACTTTTCAAAGATGTTCAGTTTTGTGGTAGGATAGGCGCTCTTATTAGCATGATCAAGTCCGAGTAAACAACGAGAGCTCTCATCACCTTGAAACTTTTCCAAAATCACCTTGTCATTATCGTCAACAGGATTAGCTGATTTATTTTGAATAATTGCCAATTTATATTTCTCCCATTCGTATTGCGAAATGTTCAATTTTTTCTGAATACGATTTTTTACATCTTTATAGGTTTCTTGGTCGCAAACTTTTATCAAAAGCGGCACACCGAACATTGTAAACAAATTTTTATGGAAATGAATCACTGGAACTAGAGCTTCCATTTGCTCATCTATATCCATTTCGTCCATTGGTACTTCTTCGATGCGCAGAAACTTTTGCGTTTGAGTTTGACTTGCCGACTCACTATAAACTTGTAATTTATCTAAGGATGTATTTTCGGATGGTCCTGGCCATATTAATTTAGAGCTGTGTTGTTCGCAAATGCGTAATCGCTTAGTGCTATTACTATCACTAAATTTAACAACTTTTGCCGCCTCTTCGAGAAGTGTTTTAACAGTACCATTCTTATGTGGATAAAGTGTTACTTCTTTCATATCTTTATTGCTCGGCAAAAGGAACATGCACTTGAATGGTTTCTTATCCTCCAAGTCGTTTATATTCATTGAAAGTCGCTGATAGAATAAAAATTTTTTACTATTTTTTGATTTGCTCTGTAAAATGTCCTTTAATTGTCCCTCGAAAGAACCTGCTATGGCTGGACCTGGTATATCTTTATAGCTTACACTTTTGAAAAATTGAATCTCATATGGATCTACATTAATTCGTTGACCGACAGCCTAAATTAAATCAATATTAGAATAAACTTTCAATTAATTTCATTTAAAAAGTAACTTACTTTAGCCATTTGATCATAAGTTGAATTTATTGATAGTTCAATTGTGAATCCATTATCATTTTGAATGTTCTTATCGATGAAAGTGACTTCTACGCGAAATTGCAAATCATTATAATAGTCGAGATAGGTTGGTAGTTCCAAATTCGGCAACTTTTCATTACGTTCAAAAATAAATATTTCACCGTTCTTTGCTAGTGTTGCTACTGGAACATGCGGATCAACTTTTACTTTCGTTTTGTAAAAATCAAGTGCAGTATCTGGCGGCATTCCAATAAGTTCATTCAACTCAGATACAAGGTCTATAAGTTTTTCATCATGTACTACAATTCGTGAACCGGCATATGTCAGTGATTTGTTAACAGGATCATAATACTTGAAGAACACAAGCAAGTGAACATTAGCCGAATATGGAGGCAGAGCAGCACATTCAAGATCAGGTGGTGGCATTTCTAAAAACAATGTCCATGGATTATGGTCGCGTGATAAATATGTAACTGGATTGTTTAATAACTCGGGATCATTAATGTCTATGTTGTAAAGACCATTTGAGAGTAAACCACCACTGCCACTTGTCGAGTTATGATACATTTGTCCACCACTATGACTACCCATATACGAAAATGACCATAAACGCATTTTTAAAGGAGATACTTTAAATGTACTTTGAATAAGACTGACAAGCTCATGAAGCGGAGAATTTTGTTTGATTTTAAAACATCTATAATGTGTTGCGTCAGGATTGAATAGATCGTTTGCATGATGACCATCAAAATAATCTTCCAAAATCACATTTACATTGATGTAATTTGATGCTTCATTGCGTTCCTTTCGTTTTGCCATTTCCATACGTTTTTCCTCGTTTAATTTATCATTAAGCTCCGAGGGAATGTCTTCTTCAGCGATTTCTTGAAGAATTGTTTTCATTTGTGCTTCACGTACATAAACCAACATATAAGCGTTTGTACAATTACGCACATTAAGCATAAAATCATCTTCAGTACCGCCATAATTTTGATCAATTGCTGCTGTTTTAGGAACAGCTGAAACTACATCATCATCAAATTTGCACCAATTTCCATCACCTCGTGGATTAATGAAAACAACATAATGTCCCCCATGATTATCACCTGAATGCACTAGTACGGCATGCAAAATATAATTCGCTGGTGTTTCTTCTGGTTTCTCCAAGTACTTATCTAAATTGATTTTCTCATGAAACTCAAAACGATCATTAAACTTGACTGAATTGTTTGTCATAGGGTCATATTGGAAGCGAAGCAAATGTAAATGCAAAACGGGTGGAAACGAAGCAAAAATCACACCTTTTTCAGCCTTTTGTAGTCCATATTCACCAGCATCATACTTATTTTCATCGTCTAAAATTTCCGTAGATACATAATCGTCAAATGATTCATAAACATTCTTTTTGCCCTTGATATTTAGTTGAATATCATAAAAGGTCTCCGTTTTGGTACTTTTGTAGTTGACATTCTTGCATTTGATGAATGAAATCATTTTACCTGCAAATAATCTTGGTATAGTTCCTTCAATGGAAGTACCTGAAAAGATAAAAATATATGAAACATTATATTGCATAATAATATGAAATGTATTACATACCTTTCATTTTGATTTCTAACTTATCAAGAAGGACACGTAAAAATTCTTGCACATCATGTTGCATAAACGAGTCGAGCGTCTCCCACCCAAAACTTTTTGTGAGTTTTTTTGTGCCAACAGGCTTGTTGGACGACTGTAGCTCATGAAATACTCTTTGTAATGCAAGAGCTACGGATTTACTGCTGTCATCAGCCTCTGTCGGCATTTTATAGACAGCTTTTCTGAGTTCATTTGTGAAGTAAAGTGTTTGCAAGAGAGAATTCATGTAGCAAGTTGCTCCCTGATTCTTAAGGCCAACGTATCCTGTCAATTTCTTTGAGTCCCAATAAGCATTATGCGGTGCTTCCGCTTGTACATGTACTTCCAAAACTATTGTGTCATTCTGTATGTAGCCTTTTTCTGGATCAAGAATGTCAGCAAAAGATTGAAAGGTTGAAAATCCCCAGTCATTTTCCTTGTTGTAAAAGACATGTTTAATTTTTCTTGAAACTGGCGGTGTTTCTTTTTTGAAACTCAATAAACGCAAATCTGCTGTAGCAGAACAGTTCCAATTTGAGTCACATTCGGCATTACATTGTAGGAAAAATCCTAAACTTTTGTCTTTGTCATTCGACGATCGTGGCATAGCCATAATTTTCCACGGTAATCCACGCACATAATGTGCCTCTGAGAGCATAGTCTCAGACATTTTACTAAAGTTTTCAATCGTCAATTGAAACGTTGCCTCGCTTCTTAGTTCATCCTCCATATTATGATCTGAAGGAGTGATATCTATATAAAGAATAAAACACCATTTAAATATATCATCTCGATGCTATGACATCAGCGAAACAATGATTTTCATCATTTTCTTTATTTCGCATCGAATAATTGAGCAAATGAAGAAAAAATATTTTTTACCTGGAGTTTCATTTTCTTCGGTCTCCATTTTTTCAATCATTTTTCACAATTCTATTCGCGTAAATTTTATACAATAAAAAAACCTCACTACTAATTACAACGCAATGGATCTCTCAGTGCACAATTAATTGAATTGTAGTGCCTTTTTCCAATTCAAAATTAAATTTTCTTTCTTTGTCGAAATAATTTCTGTGCACAGCGAATTCAAAGTTTACACTCAAAAATAACAATGTGTTGTTAAAACGCGTTTGATTTTTATATAACTGCCATTCAAAATTTTGAATTTTTAAAATTTGCCGGTGATGACAGTTATTTTTAAGGAAATAACTTTTGAATAATTCATTCAGGGATCTCTATAAATTGAGAAGCTGTAAGAAAATAGTGTTGGAAATTAGAAATACAAATGAATTTTTAAACTAATCATTTTATTATATGGATTTATTTACATAAACCGTGTACAACATGTAAGAACAAAGGAATAATGAAAAAATCTTTTTTTCCAAGAATTTAGTGATGTCATGTGTGAACAAAGAGTTATTTAATAAGATTTCATTCATAAAGATTGTGATTATAAGTGGTGTATATTGTCAATTTTATTAATATCGAACATGTACCCATAAGCCAGAATTTTCATCTCTTCTATAATAAAGTGGTCTATTTTCTCTAAAAACAGTTATTGCTGTAAAGAAAAACATAATTAACTATATGCTATCACTTTAAAAAGAATATTTTCATACCAGGAAACTGATTTTCTTGAATATATTTCAAAGTTGACCGAACTTGCATAACAAAATGCGGTGGTTCAACTTCAGGCGTTGTGGATAAATGCTGAAGAATAAATTCATCAGTCTGTGACAGCCACAAGTCAACACCTCGAAGTGGTTCATAATTAAATGGTCCAATTCTTAGCATTCCTAACTGTGAATCATAGATGTCAAGAACTTGATGTCCTCCTGTAAAATGTCTTGCACACCTTTAAAATAAAAGAAAGGAAAAAAATATTTTGAAGGATTTTTTGAAAAAAAAAAAAATGTTCATACCGTAAATATAGATCTGGTCCTTTATCAGGAAATGTTGCTGGAAATATTTCTCCCGTTCTTGTATTAACACCAACACCGTAAATTATGGGCCAATTAACTTCACCCCTCAATATCGTATTAACTTCTCCAATGCATGCTTGCGTCAAATCGATTTCCATTGGATGCTTGTGAAATGACTCTGCAAATAGAGAAGGGAGAATGAGAAAAATTGAAATTTTATTATTCAAATTTGTCTAACAATATGTTCAAAGATTATCATCATCATCATTCAATCCCACCCTTTTACATTCATATATTAAATTGCCCTTATATTCAATCGGTCACATTCTGCATATCTTTCCTATTCATCATTCATTGAGAAAGTTTCCAATATTGAAAAGTTTGTGATTTAAAATAAATGTGCAATGATTAAATTCTTTTCTCTTACAGGTGATTTGTCCTTATTCATCCTATTTGATTAATACTTTTTCTTTTTAAAATTCGACTTCCTTCCAAAGTTGAAATAAAAATAAATTCATTGAAGAATTTTATCTCAATAAAAAATCTTCATTCATCAAATTCTTCTTTACTAACGAGAATGAAATTAATTCAAGAAAGAGAGGCAATTAATTTCACTTAAAAAGACATATATTTTACTCCCATCACTTGACAATTTATTCATTTAAAGACACATTGTCTTTACACAAATTGAATTAAAAATGAAGTAATTTTATTAATACGTCATTTATAAATTTTTTATATGTGGGGTCAATTAAATGTTTCTTCTTCATCATATTCATCGTTGTACATAAGTTTGTATGTGTGTATATATATAAAATGATTACAATGTACATTTCTTTTTCTCTTCTTTTCATCTAATTGACCAAATTGAATCAACTCAACACTTATTCGAAGAGAGATTTCACGCGAATACTGATGGCTTTTAAATTGATTGAATAAATTTTCGAATATATTCCTATTACCCAAAAAAGTCATGCATGAATGAGACTCATTGATTTCTCGGTCACTCTATTAAAACTTGTTATTGTTATTATGGGTAATAAAGATCATATAAGGCAGAATGCATATAAATTCGCATAATATAATCAAATAAACAACATTATACACGTTTATGTCTTAATTGAATCGGTTTCTGCTGCTTGCTGCTGTTTCTATTGTGAAAATTTTCTCTTAAATCCCATGCAAATCAATTGAAATTAGAATTTTCAGCATTCAATATCTATTAGTCTTCTCCTTCTCTATACCTTTCATTTAAATGCAATAACAAAATTTATACATTTGAATATAAATCGAAAGATTTTCCTAAACTACGATGACAGTCATGACCTCATACCACTCTCTCTTTTTCTTTTTACCTTTTAGATTCTATTTCTGTGTGATACTAAAGAATATTTCTCATTTAATTACGTTCAATAGATGCATGATAGAAAAATAGAAAGAGAAAAATAAGGGAGAATTTTTTTATAGAGCTTCTTTTTCTGTACTTATTGTACATAGCTTTTTAATTGGACAATGTTCAATGACCATAGTATTATAGATTTTAGAAAAATCCTTCTCAGATTTAAAAAAATTTCAAATAGAGACAGAGAAAGGATAATCAATTTTCTTTTTTATAATAATGCTAATAAAGGCTTGATAATATAATACTGGACATCATTAATTTCATTCATGAACATCCTTTGCGCTCACCATATTTAACGACCTCATAAAATACACTCACGTTGAAATTTATCCTCACTAGCAGCCACATTCACACATATACATTCTTTTAATTTGTAATTGGAGATCTTTTGTCTAACAACTCTTTCATTCTAAAGAATGCATGTAGAAAAATGTTTTTAAATAAATTCAACTTACGCATAATGTTACTATATAAATCTTCTGCATAGCCCTGTTGATCCCTAAATCCACCTATTAATTGCAATTCAATTCTACCCTCAGGATATCCTAAAGCTAATTCTTGAACACGTGAAACCATTGTTGATACAGCTTCATCTGTTCCATTTCCATCTAAATGTGCCAATGCAATTGCACCAGAACCTAATATAAAAATTTTTTTAAATAAACTGCAACATGTTTAAAATTAAGAAAACATACCCGAATGTCTAACAACAACAATTATACAACTTGTAGCATCATCAGAACCAATAATATGAACATTCTTGTCATGTGGAGCAACTGCTGCCATTTCACGTTGTCCTATATATAAAAGACCTACCGGTCCAATCTATATTTAGCAGAAAATGAAAATTTAACTAGAGACAAATTTCAATTTTAGTCACTCCCATTATAACTTACTGTCTTTGAAGGAATTGATAGGAGTTGATTTGCTGTATCACGATAAATTGGATGTTGCATAAAAAGCGAATGTGTATCGAGTGGAATACACTCATCTTGAAGTACACCATTCAAAACTAACACCATTGTCTGTATACAAGAGAAAGATAAAGATTATTAGCAAAATATAGACAATTTGATTGACATAAAACGCCCTCCAAAGTTGAAATTTTAATATCATGTCATGTTCATTTTATGTCTTGTAAATTTTTATGTGAAATAAAATTTGTAGTAGCAAATGAGAAAGAGTGTTAAATATGCATATTGCAAAAAGCAAATATTATTTTAAAACACACGCAAGAAAAAATAAATGTGAGAGAAGGAGAAAGATGAAGAAGAAAAGGAAAATTGTGAGCCACACTTGCTACAACCACGATTTGTATATGGTATTTGATTTATTATTTTGGCTCAGTATGTGGCTGACGTACAGCATTGATGATCAGTTTCTTATTCTTCTTCTTTTTGCTCCTCTTTTTTAAATTTCAAATAACACACAACAAAATTTACATGACTATCACATCATAAATCAAAAATGCAAACAGTTCTTACCTAAATTTGTTTTGTATGTTTTTCTCTTATATTCAATGAAGATTGCTCGTTTTGATTAGAAGTGACAAAGAAAGTCAGACTAGGTAGTAAGCTCAATAAAAAGTAAATATTATTAATAATATTGATGAACGTTTCTCTCTTTTTCTCTCCTCTTTCACATACACACACTGGTTGATAATTCAAAAAAGTAAAATCTTTATTTATAAAAATGATGATGAATGAACCAACATGTTATCTGTAATAGAAAAAGAAAGAAAAATAAAAAAATTCATATGATCGACTTGCCGCCGCAATTATCAGTTAGTAGAGAAGTTCATTAAAAATTCTCAGAGCAATGAGTATAATTTCAAGAGAGAATTGAATATTTATTTGTTTGTTATCTATATCGCTTGCCAGTCGACTAAATTTGAAATATTTACGTAAATTTTTGTTCAAATGAATTTCTTTATTGTGTGTGAAATTATACTTTTAAATCATTATTTTGAGAAGCGGAAATAGAATTTATTTCATTCTTCGCTTTTTGTTCAGTCTGTTTTTCGTCCGCTTGTCAGGAAAAAAATGCAAAATACTCAAAACAAAAATGTGGAAGCACATAGAGAGTTTTCATGCAAATGTAAACATATTGAGTGATTTTAATTAACTTTCTATGGACATAAAAATGTAAAATAAATCATAAACTTTATGATTTATTGAATTCGATCAGCCACTAGAAAAATATTCATTATTCCAACACTCAAATGTTATAAATTATGTTTTTAGTGCATTTCTTGAATGGTAAGAAAGATGAGCACGTGTAATGTAATGAAATTAAATTCTTTCTGCAATTTCACAGTAAGAGTATAAAAAGAGTTTACTTTTTCTAGCTATAGAGTAAGTGAGAAGGAAAAGAGACTTTAATTGCACAGCATTATATATGGTTATAAAAGTGCATCATTATAAAATTATAAGCTTCAAGGTTTTGCTTCATTTTATTTCTACACACATCGCTCTTCTGTGTACTTACTGCCTACCTAGGTAAAAAAAAGATAGATAGAATGAAAAAGTCGTGAAGACTTAAGACACAAGAAGAGCGCGAGATACAATGCAATATTGATCCAAAAAAGCACGTACTCTGCCAGTAAGCAAGCAAATGTGAGTGAAAGATAGATAGGTAGGTAGATGAAAAACATAATGCATCTCTCGCGAGAATACAGCGAATAAAATTTCTAATGAATTGAATTTACGTGAAAAAGCTCAAATGTTATGTTCAAATCTACATCTCCACTTCTTATTCTTTTGCTTGCTGCAACCAAGAAACCAGTGCTTTGCTTTAATTTAACATGGCATAATACTGCATGTTTTTTCGTTCTCATTGGTAATGTGAAGATCACAGTTTGAGTCATATCGTTCTTAAGAGACTGTTTTTGCTGCTGAATACAATTTATCTCTCTTGTTTTCTTTCGCTTCATTTCTTCTCACACTGTGTTGGCCTTTCACAGTCAGCCGATGTCTCTATGTTGATTTTATATGGATAGGGAATGTTAATATTCTCATATTGACGTTTCTAGCAATCATTACCAATTTCTTACTTTATTTTCTTTTTCTCCCACTCAGATTATAAATTTACAATCAATTAAATCTGCAAGAACTACGTCATTATCCATTAACATAGATGCTAATTTTCTCATGTGATTGTTAAAAAATGTAAAGAAATTTTCAATCTTTTCTAAGAATTCTGCAACAATTCAGAAAAATCATTGCCTCAATAAAAATTTCTATCTTCTTTTTACAGTACAAAAAAATTATAGATTTGTGTTACGAGAAAAAATTGTTTGGTATATTGGATTGTAATAAACCACAAGAATTAATGTGGTTAAAACCAAATACTGATTATAGCAGATCTTACAGATAATTTGCAACTATTTTGTTTAGCAATCAATACTGATTTTTTAAAATGATATCTGCCACATTGTGAGATAAAGTTACGCTAAATTAAATCTTTCTCAATGCACATTGAAGCTCCCAAAAGCCATATTTTTTATTAATGCTTTTGCGATTATTTTCTTGTTCTTTTGGGGCATAATTTTATACGCGCGAGCTGATTCGATATCTCATCTCCTTCTCACTCTTTTCTTATTCGAAAGATGATGAAATTCATCATCGAATGTGTTCAATTTCGATGGATACACATGTTATACACAGTAAATCGCAGCGATTCATATTATTATTTTTCGCGACCATCCATCTATTTTCAAAGCTCAAGCAAGCACATAAAGAATTGTGGTAGAGGCATTTTTTATCGTTTCTAACCAATAGTGCTGATGTATGATGATGGCTTCGAAATAAACAAATAGTTAAAAATTAACGTGAAGACGACAACGTCTTATGATGATAATGATGACGATGTACATTCCTCTTAATGTATTATTTTCTTGTATAGTATTTGTATTTGATTTTTTTATGATGGAAAGTTATTTTTTGTTCATAAAAATAGAAATAATGAATTTTATGCCAACACACATATTTCACTATTGACTATCTCGCGTATATCCATTGACGAGTCGAAAGAAAAGCAAGCAAGTAAAGGAAAGCCTTCAGGGCTGAACTATCATCATTTATCACATTGAATTGAGAATATGAAAAGATAGATGTTACTACACACTTTGATATTTATACGGAAGAAGACTACAGTTAATGATTCTTAGAATAAAAAGAAAATCACATTGATGATGATGGTGCCTGCTAAATTATAATTTTTACCATCTTGAGTTTCATTCACAATTCACTAATTTCTATAGACTCTAACGATGAGTTTGACATCGCAATGTCTTGTCTCGTTAAAAATATAATAGATATTATGTTATTTAATGAAGAAAAGAGGCATATGAGAAAAGAAGAAATAAAAAACTCATCATCGTGTATACAAAAAAAATATATTGATTATTATTATTAATATTTACATTTGTGTACAAACGTCTCATCTCTATCTTTTCTTTTTTTCGCTTTTTTACTCATAATAATAAGAATAATTAAGTAGGGCTTATCAACTTCTTTTTTTTTTAAAATTATATGTATGTACGTGTATTATAAAAAAAATATTATTGATGAAGTGTATTCATGCTTCTCTCTCTTCATAAAATGCTTAATCAGCAAATTTTATTTTTACTCTATTGAAATCAACGGATGGACTTCTCTTGCTTTTTCTACCTTTGTCTTGTAACTTAATTTGAAATGTGATAAAAATGAGGTTTATGTGTACTATATTATTATTTCACCATACATTATTTATGATGTTATGTTCTTAATGACTTTATGATTAGCATTGAATGACAATAATCTACATATCAATACATAATCATTGCAAATTAACATCCGCCAACGATATGTATGTTTTTCTCTACCTACTCCGGATGTTTTCCGCTATTTATATTGTTAAAAAGATTTAATGCAATTCTCCTTCTTTCCCTCTTATTTTTATAAGCATGAATTTAACTTTGTGTTTTTATTTTGGAAGAACAACAACAAACGAACGAGAAATCTACATCAAGTTCTTTTTAAACGTCTCTTCGTCGTATATATATTTTTTTGGCTTTTTTTGCTTTCTTTCCTTTTCGGTCATACGACTTCTTCCTTTTTTCTTTCTCTCTCTATCGCGCTTGTTGGCTCTCAATGCAGATCGCGCAAAAAAAGAATCTTTTCACTCTCATGTGCATTACTTATAAAAAGCATTTTGTATGATATAATCTTCGCATATAAGTATGTAGAAGAAATTTCTCTGATGACTTTAAGAAATAAAGAACTAAAGAAAGCGCAAAAGAGTGAAAGAGCTAGATGGATGGTCACAGAAATTCCACAATTCATTATTCACATTATAATGTGCGCCGCAAACGAGCGTAAAAGAAAAACAAAATGCATTTAATTCTTTTTTATAGCTCATAAAACTTTTCTTTCTCTCTTTTTGTCGCTTATTGCAAACACTCTCAAGCCGGCCCGAGAGTGAATACAATTTGTATAGAAAAAGATGAAGAAGATTTTATATGTTAATTCATCATCATTCACAATTCATTCGCTTATCATCGACATGTCTTTTTTTAAATAAAAAAAAATTTAAAGATTGATATTCGTTTCCGATAATGTCAAACCACGACATGAATTTGTGAAAAAATATAGTGAAAAGAATTAATTATTGCCTTTTTTGCTTTCTTTCTTACCTTTAATTCACATAAATATAAAAGTTTTCACAATAAAACTTTTGATTTTTAAAAATGTATTCTTTTAAAAATTATTCTTCTAATATCTTATTTTTTACTTATTTAATTTTCTCAAATTCACTTTCAAACTAAGAGCTTATTTCAAAGTAGTACTATACACTAGGAATGATGGCAAGCAACTGACATAAAATCGACTAGACTTTTTTTTATTTTTCCCTTTTGCTCACATTATAAAAGTCGAATGTGATTCACAAATACACGTCAATGAAGTGAGAAAAGCGTATATGTGTATAAAGCACTGGACGATATTGTTTGCATGTATATGAAGAGAAGGAATAAGAACAGTAATTGAGATTGGTCATTTTAAAGCAAGCAGAGAATAATAATGGAAAGAAGGTTGGAGATGTATGCGAAAATTGTTCTCTCATTCTCTCATTTTCTCTCGAAAATAAATTCTTGTACATACTCTGTTGTTGGTTCTTATAAGATTTTTTTGGGAAGATGTTTGATGATGATGATGAACATATATGTAAGAAAAACACCACGCAGTTGTTTGTGATTTTGCTCAAGTACATTCAATTTGTATTAAAATAAGAATGGAATACAATAAAGCACCAGAACTCGCATGTCAGAATATCTTACTCATAAAAACCAGTTCACAGGACGATTGAAGAATTTTACTTTCTCACAAGAACATAAGACGAAAAATCTTTTTTTATCTCTGTGCTGTTACTGCCCTAAAACTCTTGTTGTTTCTTTTCTTTTGGTCATCATGATCGTCGTCGTTGTTAAAGAAAAATATGAAGAATGAGATAAGAGTAAAGAAAAAGAACTGTTAATTATATGTGTGCTATATGTGAGCTTTACTCTCGTGACTGATTTATTGTTATCAGTGTTCAGATATTTTCAATTTTTCTCTCTAACTCTGCTTCAGATTTCAATTTATTGCTTCTCACATCTTAAAATACCACACCAATCGATAATGAAAATTTATTATTTGTTATTTCATTCTTACTTTCTCACCCTATCTTTAAGAGTGATCAGAGTTGTTTATCATTATAGAATTATCTTTTAAGATCATTTTAGAAAGCTTCTTATCTATAAATTACTTTAAAGTAGAGGACAACTCTGTTTCTTAACTCTTAACTGATCATTTTTATTTCATCATTTATTTAAAATTTCTCTCTTCTTTTAAATGAATTATTACCAATTGTACAGTGTGTATAATTTTATAATTAACTATAAAATGAGGGAGAAGCAGAGGAAGAAAAGCAAAAGTCACTTTAGTTAGATGAATATATTTATGAGTTGTTTACATTAGACTATTACGTGTATGAGCTTAATTAGAGATTAAAGGTGAAATATTTATATACGATATTATTGCGTATACATACACAAACATTAGTGACAATTTTATTCACTAAGATGCAGCAATTAAAATAAAGCGCATGATCTAGTAACTTCACCTCTAACCGCTTCTCCGTCGCTGCTATTGTGCATTACGAAAAAAAATCTGATCATACTCTCTTCATATAGTGCAATGAAAAAAATTATTTTTTTCGCAACTATTTTTCATTTTCTTATTCCTAGAATTTCGCGACAAATCGTGCATGCTTCATAGTGAGTAAATGAGAATGTAGTGGATAAAAATTGATCTGATAAGATACAAGTAAATAAATGCTCATAGAAAGAGAGAAGGTTCTTCTGAATTGCAATTGAAGTTAAGAACATAAACATAGCGAGAAAAAGAAACTAGAAAATTCACGACCATAGTCATGTTTAACCGCCAACAAAGGAATTTGTAATGAATTGTAAAAAAACTAGAGAAAAAAATGTAAGAGAAATTGAAGTAAGTAAATAAATAAATCATAGAGGATGTGTCTTAAAGGCATTATGCTGCCTATAGGCTCACAAGAGGCACAAGCAAAGAAAGAAAGAAACGCAATCTTTCATTGAAATCTTTAATTTTGCATTTTGTTTTTTTTATACCTATAAAGACATTGCTATTAAATTTCGATTTAATGCATTTGTCCACATTGGTTACAGTCGATTAGGAAATAAAATCATTGTGAGTGAGAGTACAAGGCAATGAGGTATATATGTCTGTGCATAATAATGATATTGTATTGGAGCTTTACTTTATTAAAACGTCATAACTGTTATTTAAAGGAAATAATCATAATAAATTGGAAACTATGAGATCTCAATTTGCATTTCTTGTGCAAGTACGCTTCATATTAAAGTTTAGTCATTTTAATAGCACATTATTGTTACATTCAAGAAGAGAATAATCCATGAAAAATGAATGGGTTAAATATCATAGTACTTCGCCGATTGTGCAAAAATACATGCATTAAAACTACTCAATGTATGAATGTGCCTTATGTTCTCTTCTTTTCATCGTATTTTCTATACTGTACTTTCTTGATTGATACTGATATCATGAACTATATTAATTTGAATGTTGGAAGAGTTAAGTCGTGATAACTGCCAACATTAGATAGAAAGAGAATTGCAAAATTCTTTTTATATGAGGAAAATAAGTGAGAGACGATCATCGACAGCAGCGAGTAATAATCAGAAAAATTGGTTTTTGTGGTTGGGAATATATAACTTTATATTTCATTGAATTCTGTTTTATAATCAATGTCTTACCATTAAAATTATGTTAATTTTATGAAGCTGAATTAATATCCTTTTTCAATATTTTTATTCACATCCGGAATATGTTAAATTATTTTAATTTTATTAATTCTACGGAATTCTACTAAAAAGATAAAGAATAACACTTTTCTTTTCCTAATAAATTTACATAATTTTTTTAGAATTTAGAATGGTTAAAGTAAAACACTGAATAATAAAAGAATTTTTACAAATTTCTTTCTATGAAGTTGATTTTTCACAGCTGATTCATTGTTTATGGGCAATTCTAAGAAATAAATAATGTGTTGAAGTATGTAAGAAAAACATGCGCTTTAATAATCAAATCATACATAAGAAGTGTGCTTGTGCTTGAACAGTTGAATTTATGAATTCCGTTAGAGATTTTTAATGCCCATTAATGTATTTTTGCGCGCTTTTGACTGCAGCATAAATTTTTATGCTTTTCATTCGTTTCATAATTTTAAATTAAAATGTTGTGTGCTACAAAATTTTTGACATTAAATAATAAGACCACTAAAAGGAGAACAAGAAGATCAATAAATCAGCACAAGATTGAGATTAAGGATATAAAGGATAAAGAAATATTTTGTTATTTTAATTCAAAAGAAATTATTGTAAAAATAAACGAAAATGAGATTGTTAACGTTCAATGCTCTCAATGTGACCGTAAGTTATTTTTATTTCTTATTAAAATTGTATTACAATTCATTAATTATTTTTAGAATTTTGTGAACATCAAGAGCTAATAGCATTATATCTCAGCACACAAACAAAATTAGAATCAATTTATGAGAAAACAGGAACTAAACGAAGAAGTGATGATGACTTTTTTAATGACGCTAAAAAGCAAAAGACTGCAGAAAATGATGAAAATAACTCATCAAATATTAATGTTATTAAAATTACAAAAAACAAAAAAACCATTAATTTAACTGAGAAACAGTTAAAACAGATTCAAGAAATCGAAGATGTTTTACGAATAGACAATTTAATAAGGTCTTTTGGACGAGGAAGTTATGAAGACTTTTATAAGCATTGCACTAAAATTATGGCTGAAAATAAAAAAATCATAAAACTTGCAAACAAAATGACAATTGAACAAGCTGATACTGATTTATGGCATCAATTAAGAATGGGAAGAGTAACAGCATCAAGACTTTATGAAACTACACGATGCACTGTAAAGAATGGTTCCCTTGTGGATAAATTTTTGGGTAAAAAATCAGGATGGTCATTTATGATGATGAGAGGAACTGTTCTGGAAGAATTTGTGTTTAAAGAAGTTCAAAAAGAATATCCAACATTAGAGAGATGTGGTTTAATGATGAATCACGACAAGCATCCGTTCTTTGCTGCTTCACCTGACGGCTTGCACGAAGATTTTGTGCTTGAAATTAAATGTCCAGGAACTGCCAATACTTTTGCACAATATACCGATTTAGATAAGCTAAATAGAAAATATTTTGCTCAAATTCAACTGCAAATGTTTGTTACTGGAAAGAAAAAGGCATTATTGGCAGTTGCTGCACTCGATTTCGAGTCAACAAGAAACATAACAAAATTATGGATTGATTATGATGAAGAATATGTCACTGAAATGATTTCTAATGCAAGTGAATTTTATAAAGATGCAATTTTTCCAGCTTTAAAACGTAAATTTTTACTTTCAAAAAACTAAATTGTAACAATTTTGAGTCTGACATTAATAATAAAGGGGTTGTTTTTCCTAACGTATTTTAAATTTAGATGTCATCCATTGACACTTCCAAAACAGCACCCGAATAAGCTAAATCCCATAAATGTTCACAATGATGTTTTTGGAAGAACTCACGAACAGCTTTTTCCATGGTAAATTGTTTAAATTTAATCTCTCCAAATGATCGTTTTGGAACTTTCCCTTCCCAGACTAATTTGCATGAATTTGGTTCTTCTTTATCTTCGGTCTTGTCTTCAGTACACTTGACAATATCTTCCTCCCATTTTATTCGGTGCATCATGAGTCTCCTGTATTTCTTTTGTTGTTTAGGTCCACCTTCAACCACAACTACACAGCAATCACGAAAAAGTATGACAACTCCTGTCATAAAGAGTTGTTTTGCATTTGTTTCTACTTTAAATTTCTTCGATTGATTACTTAAATCTTTGATTCTATAAACTGAGACATTTACTCCCATTGAAGTGTCTTCTTTCAATTTTTTAATTTTCTTTTCACGTTTTTGTTCGTCTGTCAATTTTCTTGCTTGATTGTCATCTTCATGTGCTTTCTGTCGTCGTGCCATTTGCTCGCGAACATGAGCTTCAATTTTTGTTGGATCTTGAACAGCTTCAGTTCCGAGTACTCTCATCAAATTTGAGATTTTTAATTTAGGCTCTGGTGGATCAACAAGGCCAAGGCGAATTTTCTCTTGTTCTTCTTTCCATGCTTCTCTTCTATTTTGTCTTCGCAATTTTTTACGTTCTTTTTTAGTCAAAAATACTGGCAAATAAGCAGGACGAATTGGATTAACTGGTCTCACTTGCACTGGATGTTCAATCAAATTAGTGATAGCTTTTACACGAATTGGAATTTTTCCATCAACGACTTTATTATAGTCATCACAAATGACAGAATCCCACCATTCTAGCTGTGGCACTTCTTCATTATTTACATCTGTTTTTGGAGCAATAAGAGCAAGACGTGTAGCATTGCTGATTCCTGTTTTACGAGCAATTTGAGAAATTTCATTTTGAAGTCTTTCCATTTGTGCTTTCATTCTCATCTGTTCAGCCATTAATTCGAATTTACCAGGCTCATGGAAGCGCAAAGCTCTCTTTCCTCTTACGACAGGTTTTATTGGTATTCTTTCATCAAAATAAGATAGTTCTGCTGTTCTTGCTTCATCTGCAACCTTCTCTGCTTGTTGGTGTTTAAAAGTTTCTTTCTTCTTTGCTCGAATGTTTGCTTTTAAAGTTGGTGTTAATGTCTGAATGTTGATTTCTCTACCGCTTGTATCTACTGTTCTTCCTTCTGAATCTAATATAAGGGGTCGAGGTTTATCAGCTTGTTTGATTGGTATAGGTGTGATTCCAGCAGCAACTGCCACTGATCCTGACAATTTTGCTTGAATTTGTCTTTGTAGCTCTGCTATTTTTCTCTGTCTCTCGTCAACATTCATATCGAGAACGTTTACAATCGGTGTTCCTGCTTGAATAGTACTTTTACTAGCCTCAAGTTTTCTTTTTCGCTCTTCAATTTGCTTCTGTGCATGTTCCATCATTTGCTGAATTTGAACTGATGTTAAAGTTCCAGATGATGCATCAGTTCCGTTTGTGCTATCTGAATGAGATGTTTTTACTCTTTTACTGTCTTTATCTTCACTATCTTCAAACGATCTCTTTTTTGATTTCGGAGCATTATGCTCAATTATTGAATCAAGTTTTTCTACTAACTTTTTCGCTTGTCTATCATCAACTATAGTAGAAAATTTTTTGAAAAATTTTTCTCTGTCGTATCCATTGTAAAGCCCACGATCAAATATTGACATAATCCTGTCATCCACTGTTCCAACAACTCTAATTGATATCTTTTCTAAATCAGGCCTAATTTCATCAATTTGACTTTTTGATAAACTCATTTTTGTTGGATAAATATCTGACGATGTTTAAAAACGTTTGGCTGAAATACGAAATTGATTATTTTTATATAAATCTACAACACTTTTTCTTCACTTTCAACTTACCTAAAAGAACAGTGTTGTAATTTTAGAATTTAAATGTAATTTTATAACTAATTTTCCCTAATAGTCTAGAATTTCTTATTTTTATTTTAGTGTTATGTTAGAAAATATTGTTTTCACAAAATTTAAACGCGTTTTACTATTTACTTTTTTTGAAAAAATTTTGAGCGTTAAAACTAAAAGTATATAAAAACTTTTTTACATCCAAGCATGTACTTCAAAGAACAACACTTTCTCAACACTATGATGTTCATATTTTATTTTTTTCATCTCACAGTAAGAAGTAAATTTAACAATATTTTTAAGAACTTTATTAAGAACATGCTTGCAAATAAATAAATATTTATTTCGATTAAAACTTTTAATAAGAAGTCATTAAAATGTAATTTTCAAAAGAAAGACCATTAAATAGAATAAAATAAAGGAAATGTAATGTGTAAAAATTGTCAAAACTTGCATCATAAAAATGTTGAGCCTCAAAAAAGTGAAATGCAAATTATGACATGTTACTCATCACAACATGTAAATTTACATATTCTGGAAAAAAATGCTCTCTTTTAAGAGAAACTTTGAATGACAAAATACCCAACTTTTAGTTTTCTCATAAAACAAAATGATAATGATCAGAAGAAAGTGAAATTAAGATGATGAAATTATGTTAATTTCTTTGTCTGAAATTAATCAGTGTCATCATTAAACACAATTAAATCAACAGAATTCTGGTTTTTTTCGCAACTGTGTTGGTTTAAAGAAGCAAATACACTCAGAAAAATTCATATTTGCATATTAAGAAGAAAGCAAGTAAGTAGAAGTGCAAGAAATAAAGAAAGAGATAGAAAACACTCTCCTGCTTGCCTGCTTGAATGAGTATGTCGCGATCTATATAACGATGTTTTGCATAATTTTTTTAATTATTTATTTTATTTCGTATCTTTCATCGAATCAGTCTCACTTTCTCACTCATGTTCATCAAGCCTGTTGATTTTTTTCTTCCACACATGTCTTTTTCAATAAATATCAGAAAATATGAAGAAATTCATTTCAGTTTTTGTCTGACCGTTGAAGTGTTATCAAGTGCTCTAAAGTGGATTTAAAAAAGTGTTGTGAAATAAAAATTAAGAGTAGTGATAAATACTTGAGGATTATTTTGTGCTAATGAGAGAAAAATAAGTCAAGATAAATAAAATGGATATCAATGAATTTAAAGAATTTGGACATGCTGCAATTGATTTTATAGTGGAATATTTAGAAACAATTCGTGATCGGTTAGTGAAATAAAATTATTAAATTTAAAAATAGCTAATTAGTTTTATTTTATCTTAATAAAGACACTGAAATTTAATGCAAAAATTGTTACAAATTAACTGTAAAATGCATTGAGTAAAATTTTTAAAAAATTTATAATTCAACAGACCAGTGCTTTCATCAGTTGAACCAGAATATTTACATGATCTACTTCCATCTGAAATGCCCGAACAACCTGAAAAATGGCAGGATATTATGGAAGATTTGAAAAATCAAATTCTACCTGGTTTGACACATTGGCAATCACCACACTTTCATGCTTTTTATCCATCACAATCGTCTTTTCCTTCAATAGTAGGAGAATTGCTGACAGCAGGAATTGGTAAAAATTTGAAAAATGTCTTTATATCTTCTTCATGCATATTCATGAATTTTAATTTCTTTAAATTTCAGGTGTTGTTGGATTTAGCTGGGTAAGAAAGACACACGCCATCCAATATTAATTTACATAAAACTTTTTTAACGATCGATTTTTTATCACTTAATCAGATATGCAGTCCCGCTGCCACTGAACTCGAAGTGATTGTGATGGATTGGCTTGGAAAGTTTTTAAATTTGCCGAGTCATTTTCTACCAAGTGGCCAAGGAAATGGAGGTGGTATTATTCAAGGAAGTGCTAGCGAGTCGATTCTTGTAGCAGTCCTTGCTGCCCGTGAAGAAAAAGTTCGTGAGATGAAAATTAAACGCCCAGAACTCACAGAGGGAGAAATTCGTTCTAAATTAGTTGGTTATGGTTCAATTCATTCGAATAGTGCAATTGAAAAATCAGGATTACTAGCTGCAACTAAAATGCGACTTCTCGATGCTGATGAAACATCAATTATGCGTGGAGAAACCGTTGAGAAGGCAATTCAAGCTGATCTAGCTGAAGATTTGATTCCGTACATATGTGTCACAACGATTGGAACAACTGGCACTTGTGCGTTTGATAATATGGAAGAAATTGGACCAGTTTGCAAGAAATATTCCGTTTGGATGCATATTGGTATGTCATCTTTTGCATAATTAAGCTATAATTAAAAAATTTAATGATTTTATTTTCTCTAACACCGTTCCTTTCATAGATGCTGCATATGCAGGCGCTGTATTCTGTTTACCAGAGTATGCACATATAATGAAAGGAATTGAGTATGGCGATTCAATAAATTTCAATTTACACAAATGGATGCTCGTAAATTTTGACTGTGCAGCAATGTGGATTAAAGATGCAGGAAAATTAACCCAGTCATTCAATGTAGAGCGTATTTATTTAGATCACAAATATCAAGGTGCAAGTAAAGCACCAGATTATCGTCATTGGCAACTCGCACTTGGACGTCGATTCCGTTCATTGAGAGTTTGGATTACATTTAGAACTTATGGACAGCAGAAAATTCGAGAATGGCTTCGTAAACACATTTCATTAGCAAGTTTATTCTTAGAATATCTTGCAACAGATGATCGTTTTGAAGCAACTGGGCAATCACTTGCACTTGCATTTTTCCGCTTGAAAGGAGACGATACATTGACAAGGAAACTTTTAGATCGCATAAATGATCGAAAAAATATTTACATGATTCCAGCATTCTATCAAAACAAAGTGATTATCAGATTTGTTATTTGTGGTCTCGATCCAGTTGAAAAAGATATTGAATATGCATGGAATGAAATAAAAACAGTCGCTGATGAGTTGTTAGCAGAAAATGAAGCTGCAGAAAAGTTGCAAATTAAACTTTCAGAAAATGCAGAAAATGAAATAGAGACAGTAAAAGATAAAGTAAACTTTGTTACGGAAAATATCTCTCAAAGCTTCTCAATTTGTGAGCAAGAGAAAACCGTTCATTAAAAAGCTCAATGATGAAAGCTGCATGAAACTTTTAAACAAAAACCTTTTTTATTAATGATGCTGAAAAATTTTATTATTCAATAACTTTATAAATTCGTGTAAGATTCAATTATAAAATAAAAATTAAAATATTTTTTAGACTTTAAATTGGTCCCAAGCAAAAATTTACTTTTGTTGTTCTTTCAAAACTTCAGTTGCAGCCTCACTGACTTCATTCCATGAGAAGTCCATATCTTCAGGTTGTGTAAAACGTGAGCAGACAGCCATTCGCAAAAAGTATGTGTCATTAATTTTTGATGGAACAAGATGAATTTTACCACGTCCGTTGATTCTTTTAAGAAGTGTTTCATTTAATTCATTAGAACCTTTGAGACGGAAACAAACGAGACCCATTTGAACTTTTGTGACAATTTCAAAACGTTCATCAGAACGGCAACTTGTTTCAAATTGTTGTGCGAAACCAATGTGTCTTCGAATATGTGCCTAATTAATTCATAAAAAAAATTCTCACATTTCTGCATGAGTGATTTTTCTAAATAATTACTCACTTGTAAGTTTTCAATGCCATAAAGTCGAAGAACGAACCAAAGCTTTAATGATCTGAATCTTCTTCCAAGAGGAATTTGCCAATGACGATAATCGGGAGCAGATCCTTGTTGATCATGTTTTAAGTACAAGGGATCAACATTAAAAGCATTTACAACCCAATTAGGATCTTTAAGCCACATTGCACTGCAATCAAAGTTGACAAGCATCCATTTATGTGGATTAAAGTTGAATGAGTCTGCAGTTTCAACACCTGCCATGAGATGACGATATTCAGGGCAAATGAAAGCACTTCCAGCATAAGCAGCATCAACATGAACCCAAATATTATATTTATTTCCAACTGGTCCAATTTCATCCAATCGATCAAAAGCACAAGAGTTCGTTGTACCCAATGTTGCAACCACATAAAATGGAATTAAACCATCAGCTAAATCTTTTTTAATCGCTTCTTCTAATGTTTCGCCTCTCAATTGCAAATTATCATCAGCTTTCAAACTTCTCATTTGCACGCCTCCCAATAGACCAGCTCTTTCAACTGATGAATGTGCTTGATCTAAAAAATTTACGGTTGTTGCAAAAAAATTTATTTATTAAAAATCAATGATTTTCATACTTGAGCAATAAGCGACCAATTTTGAGACAATTGTATTATCATCCCAATCTGGATGTTCCGCTTTCATTCGCTGCATCATTTTTGCTTTTGCACCTAATAAACCAACAAGTGTAGCTTCACTAGCTGTTCCTTGTATAACACCGCCACCTTTTCCACCTGAACATGCAAGAAATTCTGCTGGCAAACCAATCATTTTTCCTAGCCAATCCATCATGACAACTTCTAATTCAGTACATGCCGGACTAGCAATCCATGTGAAACCAATACAAGCGATCGCACCACTTAACATATCAGCAACAATAGCTGGGTAAGAATTTGCGGTTGGGAAATATGCATGAAACTAGATTTAAAGCATAAAATGAAAAAAGAAGAAATTTGTAGGAAGTCAATGAATTGTGGTGAAAACAAAAACAACTTACTCTAGGCGAATGCCAATGAGTCACACCAGGCATGATAACTCTTTCAATATCTGCCATAACATCAGTCCAACTTTCTGGTTTTGAGGGAGCTTCAGATGGAATTAATTTTTCTAAATAACCTGGTTGAACTGATGGCAAAACTGGCCTGTAAATGTGAATTTAATTTTATAACTTGATTTAGAACATATAAAAAAGATATAAAGAATAAAGAGACAAATATGTATTGGTAATAACTCTAAAAGACTTAATAACTGGTTTACTTCAACTTTGCAAAACATAAACAGTTATATTGTGCAAGAATTCATGGTGAAGGTCAGCTAAAGTGGTAGAAGCCATAAAATTATATTAATATAGTTTGAACTTCAATAATGCTATTTTTGTATAGTGAAACTATTTTACTGAATCTGACCTTGATATCTATGAAATAAAATTTTAAAAGATAGAGAGAAAGGCAAACATTACACGAGAGAATTTTGTTCCGGTTCCGTTTAAATTAATTGAGAACTTTGTATGAAATATAAACATAAATTAATTAAAAGCACATTAAAAGTATTTTAAAAGTCTATTAAAATGGAAATCGTGATCATAAAAATGTCATTTTAAACTGCACAAGCAATCAGCACATGGTAAAAATGCAGTGTCAAGGCCAGTTGGTTAATAATTAACAAACAAAAAGAAACAATAAAGTGGAAGCAACAATTGGCATTAATCCAGTCAAGCAAGAAAATTTGGACGTTTGTAAAATACTGAAATGCTACTTGAGAATTAAGAGAATGGTTATTAACACATTTCACAGGTGTTTCAGAAATTCGTTCAAAAATACTTTTGATGACGATGGTAAATCCATGCAGTTCAAATTAAAAGAAAAAAACCAGTTTTTAATTCTTTGGGATATTTTTTTAAACATTTCTCTCAATAAATTCAATGATTCACGTCTGTGTCTCTCAATTGGGATTTTTTTTCAGATTTCAATTAATTTATGCGCATTATTGTTTGTTTTATTCATTCATACCTATCACGAATATTCTCCAGATAGTTTGCGATATAGTCAACCATTGACTTGGCAAAGTCTTTAAACTCAGGTGCTTCCATGTCGATCTAAAATGACGATGTAACAGAGATTATTTTTAAATTGTCGTAAATTAAGCGTCAAGTACAGGATGAATACAGATAATTGAGCTGAATTATGTTTAAAGGCACTATAAACTACAAAAATCACAAGCAATCGTTGACATGCGAGAATTAACAACACAATCCATTTACTCACAGATTCCAATGATTTTTTGTTAGCCATTTTTAGATACAAGTGTAGTTAAATTCTTAATTGTTAGCATGAAAAAATGAATTTGTGAGAATTAGTTCTTACACCTTGAAATTATTAAATTTTATCACATTTAAAATTGAGTAAATTTGCTAAAATATTTATTACAACTCAAGTATGTATGAATTATCTCGAGTGATTGAAAATTGCTTTATCACTTTTTCCAATCACGTATTAGTATACATTTTAAAAAATTTCTAAGATTTTTATCAAATTTGGTCTACACACACTTTGCACTTTAATTTATCAATGACAAAAATAATTTTTTTTAAACCACAACCTTTCTCAATTTTTTTACATACTCTAACTAATATTCTTACTTGCTTTAATGGGACAAATTTAAAGTCGTGAGATGAATAAAAAAAATTATAAAACGACAAAGATACACTAACGAAACGAAGCGTACAACAGCTAAAAAGTAACTAAGCTTTATGTTGATTGTGACTGAGTTTTTATATCAAAGCATCGAGTGGGAAAGGAAAATGTGTATATATACAGTATATACATGCACAATCTATTCAGGGGTGTTGTGCAGAAATAAAATCTCAAAACTCCAATTGTGTGCATGTCATAACTTCTTCTATTCTCTCCCTCTTAACATTAGCAAATAAGCATATTCACATACGCATACACACACACGCATCAGTGATTTTAATACTCGTTAAAAAAGCTCTCTCACAACCACTGGTTATGCTTAGTATGTAGACATAGTTGAGAGATATAATGTATACAAGAGAACAATTCTTCTGTTAAGTGGCATTATATGTCTCCCGCATGTTCACCATTCCTGCAACTTTTCCATTATGTACATTGAGCATGTAACTATAGTGAATAAATCAGATTGAGTGTTGCTTCTGATTCTCAATGACTAGGAAGAAAACGAAGGGGCATTTTAGATTTATTTATACAATGAGTAAAAGCATTATAAGGTTGCAAAATTAAATTTCTTTTTGTGCTTTCTTCACTTTTCTTTTTATCATGAGTTTTTTTTCGGGTGATAGGGAAAGAAAAAGAAATAAATGATGTGTGAAAAAGTGAGTGATTTTATTTGATTCTTATTCCTTCTTCTTGAACATTATTTACGTTACTTGTTGAAAATGTATATATGTTACAGTCGAGGTATGGAAAATTTTCTATTTTTCATTCTTCTATTAAAAGATTTGATTTTTTTGAGACAAATTCTTTACTTTTAATTTGTGCTTCTTTAAATATTTTTGGATCAAATTTTAATCATTATTAAACTTTGGAAAAGAAAAGAATTTTTGTACCTTGAATTTAGGAAAAATTGAAAAAAGAAAAAAAAAATAAATTTTTGCTCACGTTCGCTTTATCTGTGTCAGTAAAATTTACCATTTTCTTATACCACTAAAAATTTTACGAGAAATATTCAAAAGAAATGTAGATTTTTGACAAAACTGTAAAAATGCTTTCTGTTATTCTCTTTTCAATAAGAAATTGAAGAAAAATCACTATTCAAACAGAAAATGCTCATGACCCAATTTAATTTAATTTCCGTTCATATTGTGCCTGTTTTATGATATCATGATTTGATTAATGTAGAAATTTTATAAGAGGGAGAAAAATAAAATTTTTCATTTGGGATGCGGATGTGAAATTTTCTGTTTATGTCACTACTGTGATACATAGTTAACGAGGCATAAACAAAATAATGAATAGATAATAAAACAAGAGTTTTTATGTAAAGATTTTTATAACAATTTATTAAAATAATATAAAAATCATGACTTTTTTATTGGAACAAGTTTATGCTGTTTCTTCTTACTTTTGCTACTTTCATGTGTCAGCCAATTTTTTGGAATTTCGGCCGTAATTTCAGTATTCATTCTTACTGGCACTGTTGATATCACATTTTTCGGTTTTGTTTTAAGAATGAAATTTTCTAGTTCATCATAACTGCTGTGCTCTGAATATTGACAATGAAGAAGAGAAATTCGACCGCTCGAATAACCAGGTTTTTCCCAACCTGAGGCAACTATTCCGAGAATAGTATTATAAGAGTCTTGATTTTCTCTCAAAAAATCTCTGAGATTTGGATAAGTTATCTGTAGCATGCTAACCACACGAATATCAGCATCGTTTTCATCGAGAGTTATGTGGTTTTTGAAAAATTGATAATGTTCAATTGAACATGTACAGATTTCTTTAAATCCCTTCAATCTCTCTTTTTCGAGATATACTTTAAAATTAAATTTTTTAGCAATTGACATCCAGACTTTTTCCTTGCCAATTAAATAAGCTCCAACGAGAATTAAAAATTTCTCACCAATGTTAGTTTCGAGATATTTTTGTACATGATCGAGAACATATTGAATTGATTCTTCCTGAGGTGGCATTCGTTTTTTAGTATGAAGGTAGGTTGTATCGAGGTAGACTAAATCTAGATGATAGCATTTGAAATAAAGAAGTTGATCAACCATAGCATCATTTGCACGAAAATCTCCAGTGTGTAATACATTTCTTCCGTCAGGAAATTGAAAAAGGAAGAGAAGTGCACCAGGACAATGATTCGCATCGAGTGGAATTATTCTTACATCGTCAATATAGAAAGGGATGTTGACATGGACAACTTTTAAATATTCTACTGATACACCTATCATGCATGCTACAAGTTTGGCAGTAATTTCCGAGAGATAAATGTTGTGGTTGAACTTTTTTCTTAATCCTATGTAATGATCACTATGAAAATGAGTCAAAAAATAATGCTCTACACCTGTGATTTCACCAAATCTAAATGCATCGACAGCAAACATTGATCCTTCAACAATTTTATACTTTGGACATATTGCCTTTTTCTTTTTCTTCTTTTGTTTTACCGACTTTTTATCAGTTTCTGTTTCTTGATTCTCTTGATTACTATTTTCTTCGACTTCATCTTCACTTAAAACAGCGACTAATGAATCTTTTTCCATGTTAATTTTCTGTTTTTCAATATCATGATGTGTGTAAATTTTACTCATTAACTCTTCAAACATTCTTTTAGTATCAACATTATTTTGAAAGCTGTTTGATATGCAATTTAATTGAACTCCTTCTTTTGGTGATAATTGTGATTCTGTTAATATTCTATCTTCTTCTTTTATTTGAACTTCAAGCATTTGTGACAGTGAAATATTTTCATTCTATATTGGAAATAATAAATATAAGTTTCTTTAATGAATATTATGAATGACAAATATACCTGTGCAGGTAAACTCGAACTTTTATGAGTTTTAAAATAATTGTTTTGATTTCCAACAATAAAATTTTTAATAGAAACTTGAGTTTTGTCCTTTCGCAAAGTTTTAAGCTTCTTTTTTACAATTTTTTTCGGCTTTTCATCTTCTGAAGACAATTCGATAACTTCATTACTCTCATCCATTGATAATTTATTATAATTTACACAAATTTTAAAGAATCAAAACAAAGTTCCCACCAAAATATTTGAATAAAACATTATAGCATAACACATTGCAACAGTAGCGACCTTTTTGCTGCAAATGAGTGGACAAAGAAAGAACTTATAAAACTTTTTATATTCGTTCTCAATCTATGTGGAGAGAAGAAGTGATTATATATTTTAATTATTTGTGTGAAAATTAGGAGAATAAAACGAATTAAAATATGATATCGTCGTAAAAAAGAACTTTAACAATCATAAACAAAAAAAATTTTCAAGAAAAAAGTGTGAGTATCATCCCTAAACTGTGTGAAAAATTTCTTTAAATGTGGCTTCGGTTTGTAATCTTTATGAAAAAAATTGCAAAACTACTTAATGGAGTGTTTTATTGTGAATAATTAGAGAATTTTTGAATTCATGCATAAAGTCATTTAGCTTAAGAGTTTTTTTGGCCCATTGCAGTGTCTTTGTTTGGTTTTTTGTGATATCACAAATCAAAAACCTTGGGTATTATGTGCTAAATTAGCTGAACTAAAAATCAGATGTTGGTGCTAAACAAATAAAAACAAAAAAAAAATTTCTTCTTCTTACTTTTAGAAATTTTTATGTGTGATTCGCAAGATGCCGAATGATAATGAAAAAGGCTCTATGCCGCAACAGAAACCAACAATTCATACAACTCAGCTGCCAATGGATCTTGTGAGTAAAGTGATTGTCAAACCGGCTAATGACAACACAAAAATGATTCAGCAGCCAACTTTCCGGACTATTCAACAACCACCGCAAATGAGAGTCGTTCGAATGCCCACACCAGGTTCTGGAGGTGCACAAGTCATTCAAACTGTTATGCCGCAAACAATTATTAAGACCTCAATGCAACAAACAGGTCGATCGACAATTACTGTCTCTAAATCACCTACGACATATTTGCCAAGGGTCACAGCAACATTGAGCACCATTCAACAAGGAAAAGGTGGACCACAAATAAGAACGCCCACTCCTCCCGTTTCTGGAACTGCAATTTCACCCGCATTTGTTCGTTCAATAACACCACGAACATCATCACCAACTGCAGTTTTATCTCAAGGAGGAACAACTGCTTGGGTCTCTGGTGCAATGCAAGTTCAAGTGCCGACTCAATTGATTCGATCAACAATTACATCAAATCGAACTCATATTTTGCAACCGAGTGCAGTTACAGTCACAAATAATTCTGGAAATGCTCAAACGATCACAAATATTTTTGGTCAATCTGGACAACAACAGAATATAAGTGGAAGCACAACAATTAGCGTTCCAACAACATCTGTAGGAGGAAATCAACAGCAACAGCAACCAACGTATGTAGCGACAGTTCTTCCTCAAAGACCGCAAGCAGCAACAATTGTGTACACATCACAACAACAACAGCCATTTACAGCAATTCAAGGACAAGTTCAAAGAATGGGAATTCCAAATGCAACGACAACAAACACACGTCAAGTGAGACCAATTCGCTCTATTCCGACATCTGGCATTAGAGTAAACACATCTTCATTGAGTATAAGACCAAATGTTCCCGGATTAACACCAACAACAGTTTTGACTACTCAAAATCGAAATGCATCATCTGGTCTAGTCGCAACATCGACATCAATTTCAAATACAATTCCTGCAAGAATCTTCCAAGTGGCAACATCAATGCCACAATCACAAACTTCTTCTGGTTCACAACAAGTTATTGGACAACAGAATCAAACAAAGATCTTGCAAGCTAATGTGATGACTTTGCCAATTATTGTTAACAATAATAGAATTGCTCAAACAGTTAAGACACCATTACAACCGGGAATAATTGCGCATGTTAGCAATGTTAGTAAGATAGCATCCGGTTCAGTATCGAATGATGGAACAATTATAAGTAATTCAATTACAACAACAATTCCATCAAATACTATGGTCGCATCAATTCAAGGAGGACAATCTAATCAAACGCAAGCAACTCAGTTGCAAGTATCACAAGGAAATAGTCAACAACAAGGGTCGACTGCATTTACATCTCAAGCAACACAACAAGTCACAAATATCACAAATCAAGGCGGTAACCAAATTATAACTGTTTCTCAGCAACAGCCACCGCAAATTATAAGCAATCAGAGCAATATACATCAACAAAGTGGTAATGTCTCGACAGTTGTGCCAGTGCCACTTCAAATTGCTCGTAGTGGAAATATTCCAATTAAAACAATTACGGTTTCGACACCGAATTCGGGAATAGACAACATTCATCGCAATTTATCTTCAAATGCAAGCAACTTGCAAGCCACAACAATTATGCCCATTGCAAAAATCGTATCTCAGCAACAAAATATTGGTGCAACTGGTCAAAATAGTAGTCAACCAGTCTTTATTCATACTCGAATTCCTGTAACGACAAATTCTTCGCAAGTTGTCAATGTCACGACAGCTCCATCATCTTCTGGTTTCTCGAGTTCTGGCACAACTGTTTATTATGAACAGGCAAATGTGTCCATCGCACCATCATCATCATCAGCATCTGCGATAGCTACGACTGAAACAAAAACTACATCGTCCGCATCAAATAATAATGAGTCCTCTTATACAGTTGTGTCAACACCAAATGTTCGCTATAGTGAGAAAATGATTCACTCGATTATTGCGAATAGCTTTCAATCAAACACGTCTAATAATAACCAGCAGGCATCTGTTGTTGGAAATTCTCAACAACAGCATCAGCAAGTTAACACTGTTCGATACAGTCCATTGGTTGTTGAAAATCAAGGCACAGGGGCAGTTCAAAGTGGAACTAGCGGTCAACATCAAATAATTACAATGACACCGCACAATATTATTCAACAAACTTCGTCTGTTCAGCAGCAACAACAACAACAGCAAAGTCAAAACAGTAATATGGAAAGTAGTAGCGTCATAACGAGTGCATTGCCATCTTCACCGCGTTCAATTGGTGCCATTCGTAAACATAATGAGACAACACCAGTTAAATTACCTAAAAAGGCAGCAAAGGTAAGAAAAATTTTCTTTTCATTGTGTAGATAAAATAGAAAATTTTTGTTTTGATTTGTTTTTCCTATAGATGGCCGCAACTAAACAACAAGAACAGAAACAAATAGCAACAACATCATCGCCTAAAGGAAGCGGATTATTAATTAATGAACGTGAAAGTCCAATGCAAGAAGATTGGTCAGATGATGGTTCAACAACAGTTAGTATTCCAAACAGTCCGAATAGTCCAAGCCCAGATGTAGAAGATTTAGATGCGATGATAATCAGCAATCAATATAATAAAAATAAAACCGATGAGACAGACATGAGATTTCAACCAAAAGGTCTTGCAAAAAGCAGTGGCAGTGGTGTAAAACGTGATTTAAGTGGAGAAATTAATTTAGGAACGCCTAGAAAGAAAATGAAAACTTCAAAGTGAGTATTTCTTAAATATCTTATAAAATTCATAAGAATATTACATTATTTAATTCGATTATCGATATTTCTTCTTTATTTGGATGTTTGAAACATTAAGCTATTGTTTATTGTAAAAAATCTTCTAATTTCTATTTAATATATTTATTCAACTCTAAATCTTATTTTAATATTGATATTAGTAATATTTAAAAGCACATATTAATTTTATTTCTTTTCTATTTTATTTAAATAGTGAACGAATGTCGACTGATATAGTTGATAAAGGATTAGGAACACATAGTTCAACAATTGCAGATAACAATACAGAAAATAATAATGAAAATAATATAATTAAGAAACGTGATGTAGTGTTAAAGAAACCACAAGCATCATTATTAACAGCGTACAATCAAACATGGAAACCAGCACCAAATCATTTTGTAAGATACTCAGATGTTCGAGTACGCGATGATCGGCGCACAAATGTCATGGACTTGGCTAATCAACCAAAAGTATCGCAACGCATTAATGGCTGGAAAACTCATTTGATAAGTGCTGAAATCGATGAAGTGGTAAGTTGCTTAAATATTGAAACAAAACATTTTGAAACTTTGTACATTTTCTATTTTTATTTCTTTTGAATTGCAGATTAATGACGAAACGCATGAAATGGAAATTTTAACAAACGTACTAAAACGTTTGGAATCAAAAGAATCTGGAGCAGAAGCCGAAAAAATAAATGAACTGATTAAGGTAAAATTTCTTTTGTTACCACCATCATATTAAACTATAATGTTAACTTTTCTTTTTCTTCAATTTTAATTAGGGCAATATGCAACGAAGTCGTTTGATAATTGATTCTTTTAATGATTCAAAAACGCAGTTGATGAAAATATTTGAACATAAAGAGCATGCTGCTGATATTGTGAATCGTTGTGCATCGAAAAGAAACTTTAAGAAACGATAAAGTTAATGAGATGAGGCGACAGCAGTAAGGAAACACGAAAGGTGTTATATAAAATTCTTTAAATTATTTTTTCATACATACAAACACGCTTTGAATCAATTATGATTAAATAATTTGGAATGAAAAATAATGTACAATATAAATATGAAATAACTTTTAAGGTAAAATTTACAATTTTATGAAACGCAAAAGCGTTAGTGAGATCTTTTCCTTTTAAATTTACTTATCAAAAAAAAAGTTTTTTTTGTATCATTTTCTACTTTTAAATGGTATTTTCCTAAAGTTTATGGTAGAAGTTTTTATAGAATTATAAGGAAAATATTTTTGATTGAAATAAGCTCATACTGTAAAAAAAAACATTTAAAAGAAATTTAAAATTAAAAATTGAAAAACAAAACTAGACAATCTTTTATTGAAAATAAATAAAAATCTACAACAGTTTAAAGCGATAGGTCGTTTTGGTAGCAGGTTTTTGTGGCAAATAGATAGTAGATATATGTTTGGATTGATATGGAATGTTATTTGGAATGAATCGGCGATGTTTCTGAACGGATAATTGAGGAGTTTTGATTGACTTGACAGCTTGAATGCTTCTGATTGTTGTCTGTTTTAATGTTGGTGGAAGGGGGGGTGAAATGTCTTCTATAAAATCAGAATTGATATGCTTGTTATTTCTTTTGACTTTTGGCTTCTCTGTCACTTTTGCGGTTTTATATTGTGAATTTTTAAGCTTGTCATTTTCTAAAAGCAACTGCTGTTTGTTAATTTTAAGCAGTTCAGCTGCTGCTGATCCTTCTTCTTCAAGTTTTGCATCATCGAGATTGTCTAAATCATCAATCAAATCGTGATTGATTGTCCCTTTGAATTTTGGTAGAAAATTATTTATATCAAAAAGAGGAAAATTACTGCCAACAGTATTGACTGCACTAAAGTTTGGAATTTTTATCGTTTGTTCAGCTTTAACACTTATTTGTTCAGATGCAACTTTTAAAGCGTCCTCTGCTTCCCTTTTTTTCTTAAATTCATCCAAAAATCCCGATCGAATATTATTGATAACATCATCGTATACAGTTATCAGTGGATTAGCTTGTCTCGATAAATTGTGATTAACGGCCACAGGGATTGGAATTGTAGCTTCAACATACTCATCTTCGTGAAATAAAGGATTTTCAAAGGGGTCTCCAAAATATTTTTCCCTTAGACATTGAATTTTATCTCCTAAACCATTTAAGCGCTTGGGTTTATTGTTGAATTTAGTTCGTTTATGTTCAGTTTCAGCTTCAATGGGCACAGGATAAATGTCTTCTTCAATTTCATCGCATTGCTTTATATTCTTAAATTTATAAAGTGACTCTTTATGGTGTGGATAATTTTTCAAGTTTTCTGAATATCGATGTGCAGACATTTGTGAAAGAACAGTCTCTGGTGCATTGTAATTTGGAAATTTTTGTGAACTTTTTGGTTTTGTTATTTTAACTGGTCGTGGAGAATTATCATCATCATCAAGATAAACTGATGAATTTTTAAGAAGTTCATCTAAATGTTTTAACAATTTTGCACCGGTCAATTTTGGCAGCTCAGATTTTTTTATGTAAGCGAGTGCAATAGGCAATTTGGATACATCAAAACTCTCATCGACATTTGTTGCAGCTCTTTTTACCCGTAAGTGAATATTTTTATGTGGCGTCAAGTCTTTAATTTTCTCATCAAAATTGTAATTTATTTTATCGTCACCATGATCATATTGTTTATCTTCATACCCTTCTTCTTTGTAGTAAATATTTTTCTTAGCCAACGAAATTTTCTCTTTAATATTTTTCTTATTAGGTTCCTCATGATGATCTGCTTCCATATGTCTCACTTGTGCATATAGTCTGAATGGAACAAAGTTTTCCTTCTTTCTTGACTCCTCTTCTGCACCATCATCGTAATCTTCACGTCCGTCATAATATTCTTGTCCCTCCTTTATACTTTTGCTTGCATTATTATCAATTTCTTCTTCATCAATGCTATCGTCATCATCATCAACATTACCATTATATTTATTGCTACTTGTTATTTCACTTTCATTATTTACATTCTCGTCATGAATTTCTTGATATGGTGGCAAGTCTACCTCGCTTATTCGATCATTTTGTCCAAAATCGTCTGGAGAAAATTGATTACGCAGATGTTCTTCGCGTGCCAACTCTTTTTCCCTTTCTTTAAAGTAATCAATTTCACCTCCAAAAGGTATACTGATCTTTGGTAATGACAATACTGGGATTGGTTTCTCTTCTTCAATAACATCATCATCTTCAAAATCTGAGAAAAATTTGTTTCGTCTCATTTTTAGATAACTCACATAATTTCTTATAGTATCAAATGAAGGTGGTTCTGTTGGCATAACGTTTATTGGTGATGGTTTCATTAAAGGATGAAATTTTTCAGAATGTGGTACATAGCGTGATTCTGGAGTGATTACTTGATTTTCGACACTTGGAGACACTGATTTTTTGATGGGATTTGAACTTTTATGTTGTGATACTGGAATATAATAATCATTGCGTTGAATTGGTTTACTATACATTGGTTTGCTTGTTGTTGTAAATTTTTCGGGATTTTGATAATAATAAGTTGTATTTTCTCCAACCAATGGTTCAGCATTTGGGCTATTACGACCATGAAATGATAATTTTTTAATATTATAAATTTCAGCGCGAGATTTTGGTTTTAATTCGCCTTTTACATTGTCAGAATGATCGCGTTTATATTTTTTAATTTTTGAATCGCCACTTTTCACTTTTATTACTTTTGGACGCGGTTGCTGTTTTGCTTGATAATTTCTCACTTGATCATAGTTTTTATGAATTTCATAACTGAATGATATTTCAATTAATAACAGCAATGATAGTAGCAACAATTTTAAATGCATTTTAATTTATTTTTAATTCTTTCACTCTATTTAAAAATGGAAACTCTCGTGAGTTTTCTTTTTTTCTTGTGTCTCTTTTTAATTTTAAAAATTATTAATTCACTTCAGAGCAAGATCTGATCGCACTTACATTTTATATAAAACTATCACTTTCGTTCGAAATCGTTACTGTATTTATAGATTTTTCTCAATTTTACTCAAGCTTTCTTTAACTCTCTTACTCGCTCAACTCACACACTTTACGTTATGCTTTGATCAATGAAAAAAAATGTTTTTCTTGTGTTTTACAATAAAATTTCAATATTTTGGTGGTCGTTGTTAAATGGGTAGATTATTCGGTCTGTAAGTAAGTAGAGGGGAACAATGTGCTCAATTGAATTGAATTAAATAACACTTTTTTTTGCCGATAAAAGAAGAAAGAAAAGCAGCCGTCATCTCATTGAGAGTCAGAGAAAAAGAATATTTTATTGAACAATCTTTAAATGAGCCGTTAACAATAATCGAGCATAATCGTTAAAAGTCAATCAAGCGAGCGTACACATTTCTTCTTATTTTGATATTAATTTCAATCAAAAGCTAATTTTTGGGTGTTTTTTTCTCTTTCTTTTGCTCGAACTCATGTAAACACCGGAAACTTTTGGTGAATAATTCCGTATAGACAGACACAATGACGACGGCGGCTATTCAATCGCGTGTTAATCACTTCTTTCGTTAATGTTGTCATGATTATGCTTTAATATCATTTACTGCTCACTGCACGGTACGGGTGGCCTAAGTGATTGTTTGCATGATTTTTTGTTCTTCAACGATGTCGAATTTATAGCTTTTTTGCTGTTGTTGGTTAATTGAATTCTGTTTACTTACGTATGTTAATTTTTGATTTTTGTGCATGTAATGTAATGATGTAATATTTGCAATTTTGGAGCAAATCAGATGAAAAGAAAATCACGTCTTGTTGTGTGAGGTTATTGAACGAAATTTCAAAATAATGCTTATTCACTTCCTTAAGTGAGATTTGGTTTATTTTAAGAAATTTATAGGTAGAAAAGGTGAGATTTCAAATAAAATTTTTCAGTTTTGATAATCGTAAATGTTTGAAATCCCTAAAAGAAGGAACTTTTCTGCAAATTCATTAAATATTTAATATAATATTTCCATAATTTCTTTTTAATAACATAATTCGATTACAAAATTTGAATAATTAATCAAAAATCCATTTATTTTCTTACAAAATAAAAAGAAAATCAAAAAATGGAAGTTCAAATTTGATGTAATGCTTTTATAAATGTAAAAAAATATTCACGGAAGTGCAGTCATTATTTTAAATTCAATATTTCACCGGCATACTCGCACACCATACCATCAAGGTGAAAATTTTTGTAAGTTTTGTGATTGAAACAAAAAAGAGAGAATTGATTTAAAAGAGGAAAAGAATGGTGAGAAATTATGATTTATTGAGTAATTGCTGAACGAACAAATCAAAAAAATACAAAGAAAGAGATGAGAAAGGTGCCGTAAACTTGAAATTCAATTTTTGTTAATTTTCTTTTTATTGCTATTTAAATATGAATTTGTTTTTCATTTGGAAATTAACTGAATGATTTTTATTACACAAAAAACTGATGATTCAATTTCTTTTTTGTGTTTATTATTTAAATATAAAATTTAAAGTTTCTTGACATCAAATAACTTGAAAGAATATTTTATAGATGCCGGTTTTATGGCAATCTTAAAAATTATGATTGGGTTTTCCCAATTTCTTGGGAGTGAGAGAGAGAATTGTATACAAAATATTTAAAATTCTCGCTAGAATATCAAGCCTCTTTAAATATTTTCTCTCATTCACTCATTTACTGATTTCTTACATACTCTTCTCATTTAGTGTGTTGTGAGGCTTCTCAGTGAAGAGAAGTCAACTTATTTTTATTAACTTTTATTTCTCATTTATTCATATCTTGTGTTTATTTTAAAGAAAAAATAATTTGCAATTTAAACGCAAAAAAAATAAATTAAACATGAAGTTTCTAGTAATTTTTTGTAAGTTCTAAGAATTATTACGAAAAAGTTCAAAGGAGAATTGTTTAGTAATGACATTTAACCTTGTCAATAATTGATAACGGTCATATGTTTAATCACTTGAGTAAAAAATTTCAATTTTAAAATTGATAAAGCAGTAATAACAAAAATAAAGAGTCTTTAAGTTTACTTTTGTAAAACTTTGTCAGTTTGTTCATTATATACAAATGAAAAAACCGGCTTTTAGAGTTGTATGTCTGCTTGATTGAGGTTCAAGGTTAAAATGCAACTATTTTGAAATTTGTTTGTTTTCATGAATGTCTCATTAAATAATTAAATATTTAAATTTTGTGCAGTTTTTACAGCACTAGCTGCAGTTTCAGTTCATTGTCAAAATGAAGATCCAACATATGGTGGAATTTTTACAACTCCAAAACCTTATATTGATCCCGATGAATATATTCAACCAGAGAATAAACAAGACAAGTTCGATTGGCACTTGACAAGAGTAAGTTAATTAACATCATGCTAATAAGGAAGATAATTAAAAAGACTTTATGAAATACTAGGCCGTATTGCGATCCCAACCAAACAATGTTTTAATTTCACCGTTATCTGTGAAAGTTTTGCTGACATTACTTGCAGAAGCCGCTGGGCAAACAGTTGATTCTAAAACAAGAAAGGTGAGTGACACAATAAACTTGTGCACAATGATAGTTTCGCTCTGTTAACTGAAAGCAAGGCGTGTCTCAAATATTAGCATCATAATCATCATCATTACACTCCTTGGTTGCATTAATGAAGATTGCAAATTTGCATGCATGAATGGGAAAATGAATATGAAGCCAAATGTGTTGTAATTTAATTAAATTTCAAGTCAAGCTTTTTAAACTCTAGAATATTTCAATTGAAAAAAATATTTCTTATGTAATTCTTATTTAAGTCATGGTTTATTGACCTCATTCTTTATTTTCTATAATTTAAATTATCAAAGAGTTAATGAAAAGATTTCACTAACCTTGATCAAAGCGTAAAAACCAGAATTAATTAACATGTAATTCTTATTCTTCTTTTTCTTAGGAATTAGAGCAAGTTTTACCTTACAACAAAAATCTTTATGACGCAAAAGAGTATTTTAAAAAAGTCCTTGGTTCTATTGGCGTAAGTAAAAATTAAAATCCAAATTTTCAATAGAATTAAAAATAAAAATTTCTTTTTAGACAATCGATGATCAATATCGTGTCAATTTTGGAACAAGAGTTTTTGTCGATGATATTGTCAATATAAACCAACGATTTGCAGCTATTGCCGAACATAACTATAATGCAGATGTTGTTAATCTTGATTTCGGCGAGTCACGCAAATCAACTCAAATAATCAATGATTGGGTAAAACAGATAACAAACGGTCGTATTAAAGATTTAGTCAATGAAGAGTCGGTATCAAAGTCAATAATTCTTCTCATAAATGCACTCTATTTCGAGGGAACGTGGCGTTTCTCATTCAATAAAACATTAAATCGCGAATTTATGATTGCACCTGGAAAGAAAGTCAATAAACAATTTATGGAGCAGACTGGCAATTTTTACTACTTTTTCTCACGTCATTTGAATTCTAAAATTCTTCGATTACCTTATAATGGTAGAAGATTTTCTCTTTTCATTATTTTACCAAATGACAATAATGGCGTTGATGAAGTTATTGATAAACTCGATTCAAGTGCACTTAAGAACGAAGTATGGCATATGGATGAATTGGAAGTGCATGTAGTCATTCCAAAATTCAAATTCGACACTTCAATTAACTTAAATGAAGTCACAAGAAGCGTAAGAATCATTTTAATAAAAATTGACATTTACATTAAATGCCATTTTCATTTTTAGTTGGGCATTACTGAAATTTTCGAAAACACTGCAACATTCCCTCTTCTTGCACGTGGTAAGTGTCATTTTTATTTAAGTTGTAAAATGATACAATCGTGACTTAAATTTAATATTTTAATAGGTGGTAACTCAGAGGGTAAATTAAAAGTATCAAATATCATTCAAAAGTCAGGAATTATTGTCGATGAAAAAGGAACTACTGCATGGAGTGCAACTGGTGAGTAAAAAATATGGAAAAGTCTAAAATATTTTTTAAATTTTCAAGACTTGAATTTTAGATTTTTCATCTTCCTAAATTTCTTTAAATTTAATTCTTCAATAAAAATAATTTTTTCTATTTTTAAACAGAAATCGAATTGGTCAACAAATTTGGTGGTGAACCTAAAGAATTTATTGCTGACCATCCATTCATTTTCTATATCGAAGACGATACAACTGGCGCTAAATTGTTTGCAGGTCGTGTGAGTGATCCAGTCTATTAAAAATTTCCTCAATGTTTGTATTTTCTCTTCACAAGTAAAACAAAAATTATTTTTTTTCTACTGAAAATCTTTTGTGTTTCATTTGTGCATTGTTGGAAACTTCCATAAACAATGGAAAAAAGAAACAAAAAATCAGGACTGAGTGGAAAATGAAGTATGAAAAGAAAAAAAATTTCCTTCCTTTATCATCGCCTACATCTCAATATAAATAAAACACAAGACTGTTTTGCATGAAGACAGGAAAAAGCCATCCACATCACCCTAAAATGCCGCAATTTATCATTCGATTCTTTCATTGCGCGCTCCTTTGCCATTTAAAGCCTATTTCAATGTCATTTTACTGTCTGATGATGGTTGGCATTACACTTTTTGCACATGTTGAATAAGTAAAAAAATATTTCAGTTATTAATGTGTAAAAAGCCATAAATGAACATAAATAAGAAAGAGAGAGCAAAAGTTTTTTTCTATACATGTGCCGCAGTCATGAAGATGAAAATTCGTTAATGGAAAAAGTGCCATCGTGATAGTCATTTTTCTTTCTATTGCGCTTCCTCAGGAGAGCATTTGCTGGTTATTTTTATTATAAAATAATGATGTCGAGTGGTAGTGAATGCATTAGTTTTTGTTGCTCTCATTTTTACCATTAAATGAGGTGGGTTGAAAGAAATATGAGAAGGGAAAAATCATTTGCAGTTCTACAACACACTCCATTTCATTTACAGTTGTTGATAATTTAATATTCCAATTATTCGCATTATAGAAGCATTCGATGTCGTTATATTAATGGTACAAGCAGTACATGAAGAAAATATGTTGCATTCAATTTTCACTATAATAATATTTTGATTCTATACATCGAATCGTTCGCTTTGCTTTACTTTACTAAGGGTGAATTTTTATCTAACGTTTTTGTGCAAATTCACTCTGTTTCTATTTATTATTCCACCCCTTCGAAATGAACACCATGCAAAAAGCATTTTATTTCTATCTCTCGCATTGTAGAGATAATGAATACAGGAATAAATTAATATATCATGAGAAAAGAAAAAGGAGAATGAGTAAATGAGCAAAGGCTATTAAGAATACTACTCAAAGGGCAAACGTGAAGAGAACAGTGTGACATTAAATCATGACAGTACTTTTTTCTGTGGTTTATTCGCCATCTACAAACACATCGTTTATTTAATTTCCTTTTTAGTTTCAGAGGAATAGAAAGAAAAATCTCGGAAATTTCAAATTTATGACTTTTGGCTAATTTAAAAATTGATCGATTTTTTGGACTTTTAAAATTTGAAAAAATCTTTTATATTTTCTCAAATTTTAAATTTTATTTTGTACTTTAAAACAATAAAATTATGACAGTATTGACTAATTTTAATCAAAAATTTAATTTTTGGCATCAATTTTTCAATTGAACAAATTAATTCACCTTTTTAAAATTTCATGCTTTTGCACTCATGTCCATATCCCTGACAAAGTGTTGAAAGTAACTCCAGACCACATAAATAAAAAAAATAACGCGCGTGTTTATGCCTCACATGTGTGTATGTCATGTTACTCAAAGCTCATCAACTGTGACCGAATTAAAGCTGAATATACATAAAGAAGAAAGGAGCAAGCAAGGCCTGAAAGGATTATGAAAAATTGCTACACGCATTTGCACTTAACGACACAAAAAACGACATACATTTTCGTATGGCGTACAACTTTCCTTTCTTTAATCTCTTTCAGTATATTATGTGAGTTTCTCAAGCACCCTTCACTCAATTTCTTTAGTTTATTTCTTTGCCTAAACTTTTCCACTTTTCTTTTGTTGTTGATGAGAAAAAATTGAAAGTTTTCGCAATTTTCAGTTCATTCTGAGAAGTGAAGTTTGAAAAGCAATTTAAAGGAATGGAATATGATTAATGGCAATAATTTTTGACTCTCATTCAATTTATTTTTTGCCCTTTCTTTCTTTCATTCAACCAACTCATAGCATAACGTCCGTATAACACAGAATGAGAAAGAAAAAGCGGAAACTGAAACTGAAAATCATAAATTATAAATTTTTTTATAATACTGCTTTGGCTTTGACATCTTGAGGGTAAAAGTTAGTATGAGAACAACAACAAATAAGTTTCTCCCACTGTGATAACTAAAAGGGATGAATTGGCAGTGAAAATTTGTGTAATTGACTATCTTAAATTGTGTTGCATTAACGTCACGTGCTGGCATTGAATTTTTATTGTCAACATGCTGTTAATGGCGATAAATTCCCTCTTTTTATCAATTACAATAACTTATTGATTTTCACTGACTTGCTTACTCTATTTCTTGTTATTTTAGTTCGAATATGTGCGCAAAAACCAATTGCCATTTATTGACTTCTCATTCGACAAAAAAGAAATTAAGTTCGACACATTTCTCTCAACAATTTCCTTGTCCTTTCCTTCTTACTCTCATGTGTGCTGTCTTTTATTTTCTTCGCTTTAGGGAAATGATTATTTTTGCGAAAGAAGGAAGTTGGAAGTTGAGAAAAATTTTAGATTATAGAATTTAGTGTGGAAAAAGTTTTATTAAGAATAAGATTAGAATTTAGAAAGAAATTAATCAAATAATAAATTGAAAGACAGCTTATGAAAAATGAAATTTAAATTCGAATCTTGAGAAATTATAAAAATTGTTTCACACAAAATGATTTTTTTTTGTTTTTTTTTCCTGTCATCAAACTCATTCAAATCTTGCCAAAATTTTTTTGCCACTTTCTTATAATTTCAAGATTCTAAAACAACAAAAAACATTGAAGAGAAAAGAAAAGTGTGAAAATTAGAAAAAAAATAGAAAACAACAACAACAATAAGCAACAAGAAAGAAAATTGGAAATCTTTGAGTTAATTCAATCGAAATAATAAAAAGTTTCCGGGCATTTTTATCCTCATGAGTAAAATAAGAAAGTGGATAGAAATGACGCGTGTGTGTCTCTTTATAGACATTCGAATGAAAAAATTGTATTACAACAGATTATAATGGACAATAACAGAATACAGAGTAAATATCTGTATGTTTCTAGAATAGAAAATATCTTGAATCAGCTGTTAAAATTCGCAATAACAGCAAAACATTCGTCTACTTATTTCACCCTATACAATCATTCATTCTTTTTGCGTGACTACCACGTTCAAACGGTAAAAAGTTTGTAATCCTATCGTAAAGCGAATAATGGCAGTGGAAGGGAAAAAGAAAAGGTGCACAGCCAGAATTATCGTGTAGTAAAGAAGTAAATCTTCTTATGAGTTGACGACTTCAGAAAAAAGAAAAAGAAAATTAATTGAAAAGGAGAGAGAAAGGAAAAAATGAGGGTGGAAAAAAAGAATTACATAAAAACGTGTTCAAATATAAACAACTAATTACATTATTAAATTAAGAAATGTTAAGTTGAACAATTTTTGTTCGTTCAACAAGAAAAAACGAAAATTTTAGAGTGTACAAGAGGGAAGCATTGAAGTGGCTGTTAGTGGTTAAAGGCAGACATCATTAGCCATTAATTATGTATGAACTTTCATAGTAGACTGTCTGAACGGAACCAAAAAGAGGAAAATTTTATTCTCTACTGCGACAACTTTTTTTTGCGTACTCACCGGTCTTCTTTCTCAATTTCCTTCCGGCAATGTGTATACTGATAATTGCTAAATGTTTTCATAGAGCTCACGGTGATGGAATAAATTGTGTTTACTTACTTTTTCTTTACTCGTATCTTTGACAATAAGGAACTTTTTTATGAAAAAAAAAGAAAATTAAAGTCATATCGTTTTTCCCTCTTGTTTTTATATTCAAAAGAAATTTAAATAACCATAATAATAATATCAGTAAAATGAATGAAATTAAGTCTTTCAAGCGGACGGTTGAGAGATTTCGAGATTTGACTTCATACCGTTTGTTGTTATTAAGGATTTTTATCGCTACGAAGAAATCACAATAAAAAATTTTCTTTTTCTTTTCTTATTTCATTATACTTTTTATTTTTGCTACTGTTACAGTAGGAGCTGAGAGGAAAATATTGTTATGAAAGAAATTTCTTAAAATTTTAGATTTAGGTAGAAAAATTGTTAAGTCAAGTTTAAAAATTTAATAAGTAAATTAGAGATTTTAATAAAATTTAATAGACGCAATCAATAGTGATTAAATTCGAAACTTATGCCAAAGTATTTAAAATTTTTGCTAAAATAACATCTTTTTTTCCATTCAGCTCTTTCTGTTCTCTTTTTTTCTTCTTCCTTTTCTATTTCTTCTATCCAAAACACAATTATACATTTTTTTTCATTCACTGCTATAATTGCTAAGGATATAAAAAAGTAAAAGAAGAAAAAATTGCTGGCTGTTGGAAGTTGGCAATAAAAATTTATGTTGGGCATCGCAATATTATTGTTTGCCTTGACTTTAAAAAAAATAATTTTCTAGTTTCTATGAGCGACCTTTAGTTGATGATTTTTTTTGCATTTAAGTGTGAGACAAGTTGAAGGTAAAGATCAGGAAACTTGACTTGATGCAATAAAAAAAGGGAAATGAATGGGGGAAAAAACGAAAAACATCACATCACCCCTTGTTTCAATTCAACAGAAAAAAGAAGGGAAAAAATGTGCGAAGAATTTTATTATTCTGAACATTTATTTCACCTCGATGAAGTAGTTGTAGAAGCAAGAAAGAAAGGAAATTTCCTCATTTTCCGGGTTTGTGCTTTGCTAGAGGAACGCACATGCGTCGTCGTCATAGTATATGGCAACAATTTTTTCCCTCTTTCAGTTTATGCCGTTTTTTGTTTCACAACAGAATGAAGAAAAAAAATTATCCAAATTCATTCATTATGCCTTTGTTGCCTCGTTACTAAAACTCGAGTTCGAGTAGTAATATCAGCCAGTGTGTATGGTATACATAGTCAAATGCCAGAACATAATAAATGATTTCATTTTCATCTTCCCCAGCCACCAAACTCCAAAGCAAAAAACTCATTTAAATAACAAAGCGACGCAAAGTGATAGCATCTCGCACTTCTCCACTATGTGTGTGTATCATAATATTCTATAGAATATTTACATTGCAATGAATGCCCCAAGATTTAATTTTTCATGCTTAATTTCCTCAACTCGATTTCAGATTAAACTGGTATTTTGTAATTCTAATGAATATTTCATTTATGTGATAAGCAATGCATTCGCTTTAAGGCAATCAATTGAAAATATTTTCCCAATTTTCACAATAAAAACATTGCATGGTATCTCTATTCATTTGAAAAATTTGTTTTACGTTGTCAAAACAACCCAGAAAAATAATAAATTCTTGAAAATCCTTTCAGTAAATATTGTGAATTCTATGAATGAGGGGTGCTGTTATTTTTGTCTCTATACAAGGACAAAAATATTTTATAATTGGCATAAAGTTTTTGAGATTTGTTCCTATAAAGTTAAATTTATTAGCCTTAAAAAGAATTTATATTGTTATAATTTTTTTATGACAGTTATAAAAAAAATTGTTACTGTTATAAAACTTTTATAACTGTCATAAAAAATTAAAACACTTATAAATTTTATTTTAAGGCTAATAAATTGACTTAATAGAGAAAAATCTCAAAACTTTATGTCAATTATAAAATATTTTTCTTCGTGTATATTTTAGTTGCAATGTCTATCCCTTAAAATTGTCTGTATTCATTTCTATGTATAGATAGTAACATAACATAATGGATGCTGTTGATTAAGAAAGTTTTCATAATCCTGAAAAATTGAGACGTAATGCGTACAGTTCGCACCCTCACCATAACTAAATGGATCTATTTGACTCTTATATTCTCTTATAAAGATAAAAAGAGAGGGATTTTATTGTGTTTCAGTTTGATTTGTTTACAAAGACCGCAAGGCATAAGCAATATATACCAAATTATGGGGATTTGCGTTAATTATTTGCCGCAAAAGAGAAAAATGGAATTTTATAAGCCAGTCACTGGCGAATAAATTGATAAATAATTGTTTAACAGCTATGATTGATCGGGCCACAATTTTTCTACCCCTTTTTAGTGTTCTATGGCTTTGCGTAAGACATGCTCGTTTAACTTTAATGAATTATTCATTTGCTGTTTGTTTTTGTTGTAGTTTTGAATGTTTACGGAAGGGAATGAAGAAATAAAGACACAAAATTTCGATTTTTTAGTGTGTTCTGTGTGTGGTGAATTCATCATCATCACCATGTTGATATATCGAGGGGGAAAGAAAAAGTGCTCGCTTCTATTTGTGAAATTTTAAACCTGAATTGAATTCAATTTATATTTTTCTTTCTTTACTTGGGGTTCATTGAACCTTTAGAAGTTTATTTTATTATCCTGCTTCTTCATACTGTTTGACGAAAGAACCGCTTCATTGAAATTTTAATAAAAATTCATTTTGTATGGGTTGTATCGAGTAGCACAAAATCCTCATAATCATTAAATTAAATGACATAATTTATTCATGGATAATTTTCCACTGCGGTTGCTGAATGACTTTTGTTTCTGCGTACATGTTTTTGTATGCGGTTGATTTTAATTCGAATTAATTTACATGAAAGATGAGAGACAAATTTGAATTATTTGTTCAAGGTTAAAAAGTGCAATGATTAAAATTGTTAGAACTATTGTTATGGATTCTTAAAATAGAGGTAAACTTTAATTGATTAGTTACAAACTTTTGATTGATTGAAAAAGAATAAAATTTGCCAAATTTCAAATGTAAACAAATCAAAAACATGAAGTTGTTTGTGAATTATTTAAATATCATTTGTTCGTTATTTTTAGGATTTTTTTTCTACGGTTTTAATTAATTTAGTAATTTGCTAAAATGTTTCAGTTTAGCTTTACACCTTTTTTGCTAAATTGCTAATCTTTTGATAAAACTACAAATTTCTCAGGTAAATTAATAACATTCAATCAATTTTCTTTCAATGCCTTGCCTTTCTTAAATTATCATCATCCATCATTTTGGCACGCACAAAATACGAACTAGTTTAAATAAGCCGTAAATATAAATAATTTCAATTAAATATAATTTCCCAAAAGCAGGTAGTATGTCGACATAATCGATAAGCATAATCATTATTGTTATTTGACATTGTTTTATGGCTAAGCCATTCATTATTAGCGAATTGCGAATTGAAATATTTACAGTAAAATGATCTCCAATTAATGTTAATGACGATGCTTAATATTTTGAGTACATTATATTACATTATTAATTGATAAGTGTAAACAAAGGAGAGAAAGCATTGTTTTATTTCAAAAATTTCAATCATTTGTGTTGTTTACCTTTAATCTCTTAAATCTGTGAGAGAATTAAATGAGTAAAAGAGAGAAAAAAGAGTCAACAGAGAGAATCTTCAGATTTTTTATATGATGATCAAATAAAACCAGTTGTGTTTTGACTTTACGCCATTGAGGGTCACAAAAAGTTAAAGCTCTCTTACGAAATCTCATCACTGCCACTACTTTTTGTGATAACGCACGTCTTTATCTATTGAGAATTTTAGAGCCTCTCGAGAGACAATTTCGTAAAGGTACTTAAGTGATTAAGCAAAGCAAAACACCAACTGTGTGACACAATTAAATTTCAATTGTCGTATTCAATTAGTGTACTTTATTGTGTGTATATAAATAAGCGTGCTATAAAGAAAGTCAATCAACATTTGCGATTTGAGACGCCACTCGTAAACACATACACGTCGACAAGCAAAAGAGAAAGAGAAAAAAGAGAAAAAATAAAAACGAAGCGCGAGAAGCATGAAGAGCATCATTATTATTTTCTGTATCTACATTTCAATCGCACGAGCCCTCGATAATGGCTTGGCAAAAACACCGGTAAGTAAATTCAATTGTTGTAATTGCCTCTCTTTTGTAAATAACTTTTTCCGCTATTTATGTCTTTGTTTGTGATAGTCAGTTTGTCCATTCTTTTCACCTTGAACTTTAAAAGATTATTGACCTTTTATCAAGGTAAAATTATGAAGATTTTTGGAATTTAGAAGCAAATATTGATTGAAATCTTCTTATTTCAATGTTTTTGCTTAAATTCTTTACTAAACTAAGTAAATTTGTGCTTATTATGATGAATTTTTATTTAAATTTTAATTTTTAAATTCTTTTGTTTTGATTTGTTTGTTTACATTTAAAATAATTTGTTTACTAACAAAATCAAAAGCTTTGATTTTAAAATTATCAATTTTATCACAGGAGCAATAAAACTATGAAGTAATTATTATTGTTTAGAATAATCACGACTATTCAGAGTTTTTAACTAAATGTAAATTTATAAATTTGTATAGTAATGAGCGAAAATTTTGTCATAAACAAGCTTCAAATTTTATACAGTTTTTAATCAAATGAAAACCAGTAATTTCTAGTTTCTTCCTTTTAAAATAAATTCAATATCATTTCTGGCTTGCAAACACTTAGAAAGTAAAGATTATTGACCTTTTATGGATTTAAAAATGCGTCTTAATCTTCTTCAATCTTCTTTTCTTTCTTTCACTTGTAATCAATTAAGAGCGAAATTTTGTGCTTTTAAAAAACCCCAAATTAAATCAATTTAAATACATAATGAATTTACTCATAAAAAAACTTTTATTTTTCTGCCCGCATTTTAAACAATAGCCAATGGGATGGATGAGTTGGGAACGATTTCGATGTATTATCGATTGTGATAAATATCCTGATGAGTGCATTAGTGAGCGACTAATTATAGAGATGGCTGATATAATGGTAAAGGATGGGTGAGTATCATCATCAATGTTCTTAACGGTAAAATTTACTAATTGCAATTTGCACTTAAAACAGTTATCTCGCTGCTGGCTATGAATATGTAAATATCGATGATTGTTGGAGTGAATTGGAACGCGATAAAGATGGTAAAATTATTGCTGACAAGAATCGATTCCCTCGTGGCATTAAATTCCTGTCAGATTATGTGAGTACTGCCGGAACTTTTTTGATTATGTTTTTGATTGATGATGGTAATTTGCTTATTTTAAAGGTTCATTCAAAAGGATTGAAATTTGGCACGTATCTTGATTATGGCACAAAAACATGCGCCGGTTATCCAGGATCACTCGACTTTTTAGAGACAGATGCACAATCTTTAGCCGAATGGGAAGTTGATTTTATAAAGATGGATGGCTGTAATGTTGACACTGAGAAGATGGTTGATGGATATATTGAATTTGGAAGGTTGATGAATGCGACTGGCAGACCGATAATGTATGCAAATTAGTTAAACTTTTAATGATGAAAATTTTATTGATTTTCTTTTTAAAGGTATTCATGCTCATGGCCAGCATATTTTGAATATTATAGAAAGCCTACAATGTATCCTGATTATGAAATTTTAAAGAAAACTTGTAACCTTTGGAGAAATTGGAAAGATATTGAAGATAGTTATGAATCAATGCTTTTTACATCTGATTATTTTGCTGAACATGCTGAAAGAGTTGCACCGCATGCTGGACCAGGTCATTGGTTAGTAAAAAATTTAATTATTTATTAAAAATTTTCAAATTTAAAAAAGCATTTGAAAAATTTCTTAAAATGTAAAGAAAAGAATTCAAAATTAAATTTCTTGTCATTTTAAACTCAGGAATGATCCAGACACTCTTCTACTTGGAAATTTTGGCCTAAGTTACGAACAAAGTAAAGCACAATTGGCAATTTGGGCAGTTATTGCTGCTCCATTTCTCTTATCAAATGATCTTAGGACTGTCACACCGGAAATTAAAGAACTTTTACTTAATCGAGAAATTATCGCAGTTGACCAAGATCCACTTGGTATTCAAGGTAAACAACTAAAGAAGGGTAATGGAATTGAAGTATGGGTGAGACCAATAACACCAATTGTCGGAAATGAATACTCGTATGCTGTTGCATTTGTTTCAAGACGTACAGATGGTCATGGTTATGCTTTCCCCTATTCACTTGCTGATCTCAATTTGAACAGTAAAAATGGTTACATCGTAAAAGACTTGTTTAACCTTAAGCGAAAAACATTCAATCTGTTGCAAAATGAAACGCATGAAGAAAGAGTTAATCCTACGGGTGCCAATTTCTATAAATTTACTCCTATCAAGTAAATAGACAATAGTAGAAATTTCCATATAGATTGAAATGTCTTTAAGGCATGAAATTGAAAGAGTGAAAGATTTAAAATAAGTTTAAATTTAGAGCGAAATAGCCACTAGGTGCAGCTGACTCAAATTTATATTTTTTTTATAAGCATCATCATGAAAATTTAATTGAATAAAGTTTTTGAATTATTAAAGAACTTTTGAACGTGTCTTTTGTTTATTCACAAACATGCAGATATATGAAAGTTGTTGTCTGGAAACTTCAGCAAATACTGAAGGAGTTATTATGTGGTTTGTTGTTGTCATTCACATAGCGTCATACAGTGAATAAGAACACTTTCCCAAGGGAATGTATGTTTTTGTCATCAACAAAATTGTGTCATGTCGAGTGGTTTTAAAATGAATATTAAAATTCTTTAAATTGAGCAGAAAATTTTTCATATTTTGATTATTTATCAAATCTATGTCATCAAAAAAAGTAGAAAAATGCTTCTTCCTTATCAACCTGCATTTCATCTGTCACATTGGTAAGCACGTTTCATTTCATGTCATTTCAAACTTCTAATCTTCAAATCTTTTGTTTATTCGGTGAAATGACGAAAATCATATTTTTTTGCAAGGTTCTAATGAGTGTCGGGAGATTATTAAAATGATTGTCATGTTTTTCTAACACGTCAAGTATTTCACTATCGTTTGAATAATTCCCTAATGTTGTTCTTTAATGGCAAATATTAACTTATCTTGATTTATTAAATTTTGTATAAAATCAACAGTAATTTCAATTTTCAAGTCAGTTGCAAATTAGCACAAACAAACAAAATCAATATACAAAAATGAAGAGTTTTCAATTAGCTTTATTGACAATTTGTGTTATTGGCACTAGTTTAGCTAGACCAGAAGGTGAAAGTGGTGATTCACCTCCAGCAACAGGCGGTGATCATGCTAAATGGCATGAAAAACATAAGAAACATATTAAATGTGCCATTGAGACTCAAAATTTAACAACATGTTGTCCATTGCCAAAATATGATGAACTCAATAACGATGCAGAATGCAAAGCTCTTTTAGAAGGAATTGAAACCAAAGATAATAAAGAAAAAGGCAAAGCTTCAGTTTGCTTCATTGAATGCATTTTTAAGAAAAATAAATTAGTTGATGGCAAGGAAGTCAAATGGGATAAAATTAGAGAACTCAATACAAAATTAATGGAATCTGATAATGATTTCAAGGATATTAGTGCCAAAGCTATTGATTTCTGTGAAGCTAAAGGTAAGTTTTTATCAAAAAATTTATCCTGATAAAAAAACAAGCCAAAGTAATTGAACTTTTTAATGCTTCCTATTAAAAAAAATCTTCAAACAGTTCAATTATTTTGCTTGCTTTTTTACAGTTAACCATTGGATCAATGCAACTTTGAAAGCGTTGAAAAGACCGCTGATTATAATTCAGCCTGTTATTTATCTTGTTCCAATTAATATGACACATCATATTATTATTAATAATCATAATTTACCCTCAATTAATGGAAATCATAATTTCACTCAAAATTATCTTGCAATTTTAAATCAACAAGGCAAAGAAGTAAAGGAAAAATTCAAGAATTTCAAAGGTGGCCCAAATAAGCATCATCAACATCACAATAAAGATGGACAAAAACGTTGTGGAATTGTTCCTGCAATAATTTCAGGCTGCGTTCAAGGATATATCGTTAGAGTAAGTTAAAATGACAACAATTAAAACTTTAGCAATTAAACTTTTTCTCTTAAAATTTTACAGAGTTGTCCAGAAGCCAAATGGACAAGAAGTAAGTTAAATAGCACTTCAATTACTTCTAAACATTAATTTTCATTCTTTTAATTGCAGCTGATGAATGTAATACTCTTAAGAGCAATGCAAAGACCATTGAAGAATGCACAAGCAACTAAAGATGGAACAACAGTTAAAAACCAACAGAAGACATGAGAAAATTGAATTATAAATAAAATGCAAATGAAAGAAAAAAAAAAATATTTATTAAATATAAGCACGAAAGATAGGAAAGGAAAAGCTTTTTTAATCTCTTGGTTTTGCAATGCATGTTTATTTATATTTGCAGTATTCCATTTCAAGATCAATGTTACTTACATGTTGGTTCTCTTTTTATGTAAACAAAAACAAGCAACATTGAATATTGCATGTGCTTGTTGTTTTCCATTAAACATTAGACGAACAATTCCAATTTCCAGTAGAAATGAAATAATTGAAAATGAAACATTTCTTCGTTTCAAGGAATTTCACGAAATCTTTCTTCAGTTTCGATTTGAATTGCGTCGTGTACGGTTGTCTGTGCGGGTTAATGAGACACAATTCAGTTATTCGCACAAAGGAGAAAGATAATAGAGCAAAACAGCAAAAATTAGGAATTTTTTTCGGTAGTGGAAGGAGTAGAATGAGAAGTGATTAATTATTTGATACTGAATGGATTATTACTAGCATAAATCATTTATGAAACATCATCATTGTAAAGCAAAAAAAAAGAAAATTTCTACTTCCTTCTCATAATAAACAGTGACAGTTTTTTGGATTATACGTAATTTGCAAATGATAATGGATTAAATTTATCGCTCTTCAAAAAGTAATAATAAAAAAGCAAAAAGAAGCGCCTAGCGAGTTGGAAGTGTGCACAGTGATATCGATAGGCAATTTCACAATCTATGTATAGATAGCAGGCGATATCCTATTCTGTCTAATAATATTTATACACCCATCACTCATAATAGTCGATAATAAAAAATAAATCAAAGCATATTCACACATATTTGATTTTTTCCATCCATCGATTGATAAGATATGAAATAAACATAGAAAGAAGGAAAAATTAATATTTCTTTTTTCGTGAATTGATAAGATAGTGTAATATATAGATATTTGAAAAAAAAGTGTGCATTCAATGAATAATAATATTATTATCAGTGAATAAAAAATATTTTGAAAGTGTGCTGAAAATAAAAAGATAAATTTATGTGTTGAAGGTAAAAATTAAAATTTTTAATAATGGATAAAATCAAGAAAAGAGGAAAATATAAATTGGTAGAAATAAATGTAGAGAAAAAAGTGTGAAGTTTATATTGGAAATTTCTCAATGAATACATAAGAATTAAAATTAGAATATAAAAATATATAACAAAATATTAAGTTCAAGTCTAAAAAATATGACTAGAAATTTTGCAAATAGTGTTAGATTTTTCCTTTTTTGCTACTATGAATAAGAATTGCGAATACAAAAAATATTATTTTTGGAAATCTGAAAAAATATCAAAAACAATCAAATTTTAGTTTTCATATATTGTGAAGGTTTATATTGAAATTTAATAAAAACTTGAATTAAAAATTTAATTTGCAAAGAATAAAATTTTTAGAATTTTTGAAGCCATTTTTTTGCAATTTTTAAAAAATTTTTACCATAAAAACAAAAATAATCTTCAAAACAGAAATAATAAATTTCACCACAACCTAGTAATCATTTATTAGCTCAGTTTAGTGTCATTTCCTTTCCTGTCTTAAAGGATTTCATTACTGTTCTTCCCCATTCATTAAAAACCATTACTATCATCACATCGTGTACATAAAATATAAAAACATTCATACTTTATGAAAAAATATTTTTGTCTATGTAAGAAAGAGAAAAAAAGTGAATACACAGCGCGTACAAAAATACCAGGTGTGCCTGAATCATTCATTTCATTTATAACATACCTATATCTACGCATATTTCATTAATATGAATTTATGTTCCTTTTATGTTGACATAATTGGGAGAAATAGAAAGAGAGGATTTTTTTGTATGTGATTTTTTGTGTTTAACACAATGTGCCTGCAATTACTTACTTACTGACTCATTCAGTTGTGTTTAATGAAAGATGAAAGTAATTATTGCAAAATTGACTAATGAAGTTGAATTGAATCGTTAAATCGTCATAAATTATAATTGAAATAGAAAGGAAAAAAAGTTGGTGCTGAAAAATTTAATAATAATAAAAATCGAAAAAATATGCCGTGCATGACCTAACATGCATTCACAATAGTGCACAACCGTAATAATGTGTGTCAAAATGTTGCAAAAAAAACTCATTTTGTATGCCTGTCTAGTAAGAGCAAAGTCAATTCACATATGACTTTTTATTGAAGGGTGCTTGCAAATGCACTTTTTTCATTGCTTTGCTTCGTTTTAAATTATTTTGTTTCAGTACTTTATTGAGTGAATGTGTTAAAAACCAGTTTTATTCCCTTCTTTGAGCTATTTATTATAATATTCATTTAAATACATTATTGTGTGGTTTTTTGTCGTGAAATTCCTTTTTGCAAAATACAGACTGATGTTTATTCATCCATGAAATTTTTTTCTTTCTTTTCTTGCATACGCATTGAAATAATTTTGCTCAAGTTAAAATTCAATGAATAAAGTTAATTTAATGAATTTGAGAAGAGAAAAAGAAAAGAAGAGAGAAAGATTACTTGAGACATTTTTGAGGTTTCATATTTTCTTTTGTTTAATTAATAAAAAGATTCTGCTATGCTTCTTCATATGGGTTGAAATTGTGGAATAATGAGAAATTATTTTTTTGGTATAAAGTTTTATAAAATTGAAATTGAAAATTTATAAAAATCTCCAACAATATTAAATTGAAATCTTAAACAAAAACGATTTCTGCTATTTTTTATTTTTTGATTTGTGAAGATTTTAAGTTCAATTTTTGTAATTTTAAATTATAATTAAAATTAAAATTTTCAAAAATAATTCGAGATTCTCGATTCTAATCTTCTGTTAGCATTCAAAAATTTTTTTAGCTCATTTGAAAAACAAAAACTTAATTTTTTTGCCATATTTCACAAAAATTCAACCTCATTCTTATTTCTTAACTTAATAATTTATTTTTCCTAACTCAAACATCATCATAGCTCAAAGTAAACGAAAGAAAAAGAATAAATATGGAACAGAGGAGAGTATTATTCAGGCAATACACCACAAAATGAAAATAAAAAGCTTTAGTGCTCAAACTGTCATTTTCAGAGTTTGCGAAAAAGAAAAAAAATGAAAGCAACATCTCCACGAAATCTCGCTCTCTATCTCGAAAAGATTGAAGAAATTGTGATTAATTTTTCTTCTCTTGCTTGTTTTTTTTGTTCCATTTATTTCTTCCAAAATATAAAACTCAGTGAAGAATAAAAGATAACGACCGAGAAACAGCGACACATTAAGTGTAATGAAAGACTCGCTTTTGTGTGCACTCGAACATTTTTTGGACTTTTTGTATTAATCATATTCACAAAATATGATTCTTCTTATATTTTTGCACGATCACTATGAAATGAGTTAATTTTGTAAAAGATGAATGCCACAATCATGATTTAGTTGAAGTGTGGCAAAAGAGACCTCGAAACTTTTTACATGAGTGGGCCACAAATGACTTTCTTTCATAACTAAGAGTGCTATCAATATATATTCAATTCACACTCGCGACTTTCGAGACAATAACACACACAAACTCAAGCAGAGCAGCATCACTCTTCATGAAAGAAAAACATGTTTTTTCAATTAACCACAAAAAAAAAAAATATTCCACAATCTTAATTTCGCTATGCCTCTCACTTTGTTGCGCTCATAAAAAGAAATTAAAATGAATAAAAGAAAAAGAAAGATGACGGCGATCGAGGCATTAGCTGTCTGCTTCTAAAGAATTAAAGCCACAAAAAGCCGACACTTGGCGTGTTGTTTTTTTTTCGCAGTGCACAGTGTGAGACAGACAGCTTCTATTTTTAATTATAATCACTCTTCAAAAATTAAATTTTTATTTTGGTTAAGGTCATTTTTATCATGAAAGATTTTGTTTGTGCACAATCATTGCACTTTATTTACTCTTTTATACGGGCATGCGAGTATGATGAATGAAATGTTAGACGGGAGTCATTTAATGAATGTCAATCATATTCATTACATTATATAATATATGTATAATGCACGATATGCGTTCATTGCTATTGAGATCAAATTTCTTTGTATTATACAATTTAATGGATTTTTTTTGTTATTGAACTTTATATTGGAAAAATATCCAGCAATATTTAAGAATTGAAATTGAAAAAATTTGAGATATAATGAAAAATAAAAATTCAAATCTTGAAAAAATATTATTTTCTTATTAAAATGAAAAAAAGAATTTTTTATTGCAAAATTTAAATACAGGTAAATTTTACCAAAATTTAAATCTTGAATAAAAATTTTATTTTTTTTTTGTTTAATTTTTTGTATCAAATTTGTAAATGAAAAATATCAAGGTAATCTCAAGAATAGAAATTGAATATTTAATAAGACTGATAATGTTAAGTTTCAAATCTTGATGAATAGAAGTCTTTTGTACAACGTTACATTTTTTTTTGCTTCATTTTGAATTTCATCACAATTTTGTTAACATTTTTTTTTTCACAGTACAATAATTAAACTATATATAAATACTATTTGATGTATAATTCTATAAAATGAAATTTATTGTGACTCATGATGTAATAGTGAGAACTCAAACGCGTTTGTTCTATTTGTGTCTTTTTTATTATCTATGCACACATTCCTTTATGTTCTTCAAACACAAACAATTTTTTTGTTCCATGAAATACTCCAAACAAATGAATCGAAACGTTTGCTTAAAATTATGACATTATAGGGGCGTGACAGTTGACACTAAACACATGTTGTCAATTTCTTCTCTCTTCTATTTTGTTGACATTCTTGACGCGAATGCAGTCGAAATTTTTATTTTTATTAAATGAACCACTTAGAAATGCAGATGAAATCTGTTGTTTAACTTTTCCTATTTGTTTTGTTAAAAAGCCAAAAAATAAAATGCCGCAAAAATATGTGAGTATGTGACAAGCCCTTTTTTCTTATTGAGCATATATTATTCTTCGAGCTCCCATTATCACAGCATGAATTTGATTGTTTCTCATTGTCAATTAGAGAGTCTTTGAGGAGTAGCTATAACTCTCTTTCTCTTCGCAGTCAGTCAGTTTATTATTGTTGAAAAAAAAAAGATAAAATAAATTATCCAACATACTGAGAATTGGATTAATGTTAATGAGATGTATCCCTCTTTTTTCGGCTGAAAGAGAAAGAAAAATGAAAATTTTGTTTCTAAAAAGAATTTTTTTTTGCTGACGGTTCTTTGACTCTTTCTTTTTTTAGTTGTTTGTCTAACTGCACATTAAATAATAAAATGAAAAAAAGGAAGAGGGAATAAAAAAAGAAATTTTTGCGCATTTCATTCTCATTTGTTTGTTTATTTGTCCTTCTTGCTTAAATCTTTTTACTGGAACAAATTTTTTATTTTTTGTTTAATTGTTAGCAAAAAGAGCGAAAAAATTTAGTTTTAGGTTTTAAAAGATAAGAGAATTTAACAAAAAATAATGCATAAAAAGAATATTTTTTATATTACGAATAACAATATACAAGTATTTATAATTAAAGATTTGAATTTCAAAGTCTTTTTCTAATAAATTTCTTTCATTTTTAATTCTTAAATTTACTCTACATTTTGTTCTTTATAAAATTCAAATCTTCATTAAATCAAAATATCAAAACATTTCAATTTTATCCAAATGCGCATTTTATTAATACCCAAAGGACTCTAGTATGTCGGTAAACATCTAAGTCAATTTGAATTACAGTCATTTCCTTCCTCTACAATTTATATTTTTTTTTGTGACTGATGGACCCAACATGCAATAAGAAAAGTTGTGAAAACAAAAAAAAGGAAGAAGTTCAAAGATTGTTTATTTAGGATAAAGAATGGCATTTATTTATTGTCATATATATCAAATAACAAATGAGTGAATGCATTAGTGATGTGCATATGCTTGATAAACAATC